>JAGTXR010000010.1:3712640-4331414 GCA_022606575.1 Glossosoma conforme | reverse complement strand
TAAATAATTACACGTGTTTATCACGCACGCGAACGCTCTCCGTGAAATTACGAACTAGCTGAAAAGTGTCCCCCTCCTCATTTTTATTCGATAATAATTTACGTCGTAAAAAAGTGCGGGTCGAAATGGCGCTATTTATAATTTCAATGGACAATAAAAAAAATGGCAGGAGTGAGTGTAAAAAATAATGGCGGGGCCCGGGCGTCACTGGCCACCCCCCACTTCCCGGCCATCTACATTTTTAATTAATAAAAAAATAAAACCCGAAACAAAACATTCTGTTTGCCTACCCGCCGGCCTGGGTGAACCCCCGGGTGGGTATTTTCGGGGTTCGCGGATGTGGGAAGTTCCCCCGAGATACACAGCCACTCGATACATTTCAACGATACGAAAATATTGATATTGAAGCACCAGACTATGTGCGGTGAGATGAGTTTTTGGTAATATCACCTTATAACGGGCATCTAGCGTATTTTTTTATTGAAAAATTTGACGTTATCTAGCGCCTAAGCCGCAAATCTGACGATTAAACTATTTATCAGTAAATTGTAGCCAATTTATCAATGTTTATTTTTTATGCAAACTATTTTCACTGAAATTTCATTTTTCTTAAATAAATAAATTTCCTTTATTTGTTTGTTTTTTTTGTTTTTGACTAAATTATTTCTTAAATAAATCCACTTTAGTTGAAATTAATAGTAATTTGGATTTGAAGAGTGGAAGACTGAGAAAGATGGAGACTCTTGCAGGAAGCCTTTGTTCAACAGTGGACAGACATAGGCTAATGATGATGAAATTCGAATTTGCTCCCATAGAGAAAAACAAGTGTCAAATCGGTTAACTAAGGTTATCGAAAGATACTGTCATGAAAACTGGTGTTCCAAACTATATCAGTTTATCTTACCTGCATCTGCTTATGAACAATAGACTTGTGAATCACTTTTCGAGCATACCAGGACGAACAACTTTTTCTCGCCATAGGCAGACTTCAACATATATGTTAACTCTTTCATATAATCTCTTTAAATAACATATTTATAAGTAAATACGTGCAATAAATTTTACGTGCAGTCCAAGAAGTAGGAAAACCCTATTAAGGTTCTTTCCTGTTGGTGTTTATATTAAAAAAACGAATCTAGTCAGAAAAACAAACGTAATTACATCTATAGTCCAAAGTATAATATTAAAATTAGCATGATATCTGACTATACCTGTATAACGAAAAAAAAGTTTCTTTAATCCGGCCTTTTTTTTTAATTTTAATAAATAAAATTACTGAAATTAGATGCAAGCTAATAGTTTTTGAGGCACATATGAGACACGATAAAAATATATAAAGTCAAATACTCTTCAAAAAAATTATGCTTTATTTCTTAAATATAAAAAACATCACAACGCAATCCAAAGCATTAATGTCATAATTTTACAGTCAAATTAAATGTTTCATGTAAGTTTTATATCGTAACTATGTTCTGGTTTCCTGTGCTTAAAAATTAATTCGTATTAAATACGGCTTAGTTTATGATTAAGAGTTTAATTCATTGCTTTAAAAGTTCAGACAATTATAAAAACAATAGTTTAGAATACCGCGATGGCTGATGTCTCAATTGGCCATGTATCTTTCTCGGCGAACGTTATAATTAGATATCCCAATTAAAAGTGAATTATGCTTTCATTTATCATTATAAAATTGGACGTTGCACGAAAAGTGCTTAGCATCAAATCCCAAGACCCGTGACCTTTGGATAATAATCAATGCAGAGACTCGCAAACAGAGATTTTACATCTGTGATCTAAATAATATTTATGCATCATTTGAATATGTGATTCATGCGAGTTGTTATATTAATAAGAGTTATAAAAATCTTGGGACGGGGATTATTTGAAAAACTTAACTTCGCTTTTATGGCGAATATATCAAAAATGTTTCCTCCCAGTCTTTGAGATAAAGAATCTAACAAACTGAACAATGTAATGTAAGATCTCGCAGAATCAAGCAACAACGACAATCTTTCCCATAAAATAAAGGCCTGTATTTCTTCGTTCAGTAACTAATTCAAGGTTTTGGCAGTGAGTTAAATCAATTGACAGTACATAAATTGAATCCACGGTAGACTAAATAAATTGGCAGTATCCATTGTGTCAGTATGAATGCAGTCAGTTATAAAATTAAAATGGCAATAACTTTTTTACCAATATATTCAATATTGGTACAAATTATTGTGGAATACAATGTGGTACAATGGAAACCTTACCTAACCTATATTATTAATTCCCATTCATTGATTATATTCCTCTAAGGTATTTATTAGTCACTGTTTGCTAAATAATTACTGCCTATTAATTGAATTAAATACTGACAAAAAATGTTGCTTAAAATAAATATCTAAGAGAATATGAGTACCAAAATCAATTTCTTACCATCTGGTGGTTTGAAATTATATCGTCAACCTCATCTCAAAAAGCATATTATCTTTAACTTTCCATAAAAAAATGTTGAAGAATATTTATATTTGATCGCTATTACAAATTATTAAACGCATCTTATAAATAACGTAGAAATAAACTATATATTAAAAGAAAATATGTTTTGAATTAAAATAATTTTACATGAAAATTAATTAAAAATCTACGCGATACTAAAATCATTCGGTTTCATAAAAAGCACGACATTCTTTTCGATCTAAATTAAAAGAATAATGCTGGTACAATTAGAAATGAACGGTAAATAGAATATTTGCATAACTGAGTAGCAACCAGAAAGGAATTTGTGTGCGTGATCATAACTGGACACTGAATGACTGATGATGAATTAATTGAGTGTTTTGGTGGTCTCTTGGTATAACATTGTCATTTTGCTAATGAGAAATAAGACGAATGAGAGAAAACTACCCTCTGGCGGAATAATATGACCTCTTATGTGATTTAAATAATTATTTAACTGTATCCGTAATTAATTTCTAAACAAAGGCTTCATTGCTGTTCTTATAAGTACACACGGGAGAATACTGACAGATTACGATGGAGAAATCTTACCGGTGGACTATATGACATTTGATTTTTAAGGACGGATTTTTAAGGATAAAACTTTGTATGAAGAGTGGTTCGCGAAATATACCCAACGTATTTGTTTACAGGTCATTATTGTAAATAGGTGGCGTTTTAACGATAACTTTCTTCTACAATTAATTTAGATTACATGTCATGATTGCTTTTATACAAATGTCTATGATTTATTTAATCTTCGTCAGAAATTAAATTTATCTCTTGAATTGTAAGCACGTGCTTTATTTCAATTTAAACATAATTTTACAAATCATATATCGGTTACAATATATATTATAGAATACGATACTTAAAAAATTGATTAAAATGTATTTGATATGATTAATGTAAATTAAATTATAATCATTTATTAAATTAGAGCTCGTTGTTCTTTCACAAGCACCGTCTTAGTTACTTCACCTCAAGCTCAAATAATCGTGCATAATTGCCGCAATTTTAATAAGCAGGTCAGTCGGGATAAGACCCCTTGGGTTAGCAGAGCACGGGGAGGCGGGTGCACGACCCTGAGGCGAGGGGGAGAGATGGATGGGTGACCGTAAATGATGGCTAGCCAGACTAGGCCTGGAAACGTGCTGCCAACGTGGTCAGAAAGTCCCTATCATCTCATTATTTTTTCACATCACAACCTACTTAGTTGTTTTTAAAATAATATGTTATACAAATCGTAATGATCATTAAATAAGGTAGCTTTGTTGAGATCATTGATGATCGATGCTGTTATTAGTTTTTACCTTATCGTTTCTTATCGTCCACTTTATATATTGGTGGTATTGGATGTTTGCTTCCCGCCTAGGAAACAATTAGCGCTGTTTCAACTTTTACGCAATATCTGGGACTCACAGCTGTTTTCAATTTAAAAAAAGTGACGCACATAGGCACGTACTCGTATATTATCTCCTTTCATATATACTGCTGCGATTCTTTGCACATTCCCTGAATCTAATGGAACTGTAATATGGTGATATCAACTTGATATGACTCCTTTAGGCTGATGCCGTAAAGCCTCGAAAAACGATATTTTGTTTCTTATGTTCGCTCGCCTGACATGCATATCTAATCATGTTGTAGACGACCAGTCGACCTCGACTGGTAACTCGCTCTACTTGCGACTGCGGTCCTCCGCCTTCGAAGTCCTAACTTCCTTCAGCTGGTTGTAAGGCAGCTGTGTCCCGGTCGGCTTCCTGGGCTGTGATGTTTGGCAGCTTCCAGTTCTACGTCCAAGTAGTAGTCCGTGTAGAGCAGTAGGCCGGGGGCGCCGTGAAGTCCAGAGGCCCAGGGAGGGAGATAGTAAAACTCGCAAGTGTTTTCAAGTGACTGACTTTATTCCGAGTCGCGCTCGGTATTTATACAATTTCGTTCAAGAGGGGGTCGTGCGCAAAGCTCGCAGCTGTTGTCTTGTCTTTCGCGGGAGTCTTGTCTTTCGCGAGAGTCTTGTCTTTCGCGAGAGTCTTGTCTTTCGCGAGAGTCTTGTCTTTCGCGAGAGTCTTGATGAGTGGCGTGGCTGTCCGCAAGAGCGGGACAGATCTACTTATTTCATACTAATTATCGCCAAGGGGGGCGTGTCGGCTTTCTCACTCTTTTGCCAGTGAGAGAGCCGAAACACCAATTTCGAAATCGCAATGCACCTCGCGGAATGTCATAATATTTACATCGGAGAATATAATAATAAATAACATTATAAACAATATTGACGTAACAGATGTATATGAAACTAAATAAGGTCAAATGAAGCTAAACAGAGTCAAATGAAGCTAAATAAGAGCAAATGAAGCTAAATATTTTATCAGTGCTTTATCAGTATTTTATTAATGTTTTATTAGTCATCAGCCGTCCGTAACACATGTTATTTTTAGTTTTATAATAATACACGGTGTTTGCATACGCCATTTTATTTGCTATGACAGTTGGCCCATGTCATTTTGGTGCCACTGTCATCTTGAATTCGCTTTTTCTGCCGCGACGGTTGGCAGCGCTAGATGTCAGAGTGCGCCGTCAGTTGACAGCTGGTTCGCCATAACGGGTGGACGAAAAAGCAAGTGTTTGACAAATGACCGCGAATTGTGAAACGAAAACAAGTTCTTTGCATTATGAACCTGATCCTGCATCATGTTACACAGTAATTCGATATCAAATTCAGAGTGGAGGATATAAATGGGTTTTTTAGAAAGTGTTAAGTTCAAGTTGTGAGAAATGTCGATGTAAGAGATCAGACGCCGTTCATCCTGCAGTCAATTAAAAGACGAAAGTTTACCTGACTAGGATATGTTTTCTGGATGCAGCTAGAAAATAAAAAATATCATCCACATCATCATCACCATGTCCATTACCCTAACAACACATGGTCGTCACGAACTACCGCCAAAAATCCAAGTCAGCTCTTCCTTCCATAACTCCGCTGAATTAAATGTATAGTTCTCGACGGCCTAGCGGCGCGAGCCAATGGGCTTGTGTAGAGTATAGCTATTTATTACTGTGGGACAGTGTTAAGACAGCTGATAGTTTTAAGCACGGTTTTTTCGCGATTATATGTTCCATCTTTGGGGTGGATATGGAATGATGATGTCCTGGCAACACTACTTGGAAATGAGCGAATCGCGGACAAGGGGTGGTTACCGCCAGAGTGCGGGTAACACACAGGCGCAACAGTATCGGCAGACAGCGCTATCAGTCTCTGTTAACCACTCTGTATTTCATCTTGCCAGCCAGGGCTGCAGTCTAATTTTTGCTTAAGCAAGAATCTATAATAAGCGCACTATACAAGAAGGGTGACATATTTTATTTTTTTATTTATTTAAAAATATAAATAATATATTTCTTCTTAAATACTAACTCCATGAGCTGGAACATAAAGTGTTGTTAATTTTATTTATCACTGTTTCAAATTAAGCTGCTGCTGTTGTATTCACTTCATCTCATGTCAACTCTTTGTCTCTTGAAGGCTTATTAAACAATTTATATACATTCGTCTATATAATATTTTTTTTCATTACAGTATTTCGACTAACTTGTACACTTCCTCAATCCATCACTTTTTAAGAGACAACTGAGCTGTATAGTAATACTTGTGGTCAAACCCATTTTATGTAGGAGAGGGTGTAGAGGTGTGTCTATCAGGGAATGATAAGAGAGGGAGACAGATAGGGTTGTTATATACGTGATCCATATAAAAACATGGTAAATAAATTAATATTTATTAGCTTTACTATCTGTGGCATTATTGCTTTTTAGTAAGAACCATATGGATGCCATGAGCCCAAATATGGGTCCGCTATAGGAAGCCCGCCAGTGCCGTAAGCACACCGGTGTGTTATAAAACTGTAAATTTTCGGTTAATGTTAGAGCTTGGGTCTATAGAGTGACATCTATCGTCTTAAAAAGAAAAAAAAATGGTTTAAATTGAAAACCATTTAGGAGTTCAAATCTTCGATAATCCACGTGGCGTTGCATACTATTCAGGGTCATGGCATCCAAAAGGTTAAGAAAACACTGCACCATGAACTCAGAGAAGCAGCGTCCATAGTTCTTCTTCGTAGTATCAATCCGGTGGATTGGTTTGCAGCAACAGAATCTTGCATCTCGATCTCCATTCCTCTCGGTCCTCCGCAACCCTTTTCAGCTCAGCATAAGCGCTACAGTTCATGTCCTCGAATACTTGCTGCAAATACTCCCGTCTAGGGCGCCCTCTACAGTTTCTACCCTCAACCATCCCCTCCACAATATCGTGAAGAAGAAGATCGTGGCGCATGATGTGACCAATCCATCGGGCTCGCCTCTCTGAGATGGTTCTTATTAGTTGCCTATCTTCCTTGATTATTCTGAGAACCTCATTGTTCGTGGCCTCTCCAGGAAATATAGTTATACTACAGTAATTAAGATTATACACAAGTACGTTATTATTTATAAGGCGAAATATTATTTATTATGTGTTTTTATCTTGATATTAAGCTATCCAATCCGTGTTTTACACCATTGGGATTAGTGAGTTGCTCAATCTAAAGTTACCAAGCAACCACCTATTCAAATACTATTCAGACGAATTGATTTCCAAATGGCATGTAAATTAGTACTAGTTAGTTGAACAATGTTTGAATCAAATTATTTTTAAAAATAACTATCATACAATCAATAAATGTTTGACGAATAACATCGCAAACGCATAAGAGATGCATTCGCAGTGTGTGGGATGCAGCGGTGTTCAGAGGAATTATTGCTACGGTATGATTTCTCCGAATTTAATCAAAGTGAGTACAGTGCATTTCCAAGTATAGTCAACCCTCGTATAACCTACTACATATATTGAAATATTATATATAGCGTTTTCGACGGTTTTTCGTATACTGCTCCATTCTAAAGTATTCTTTTTGGATTAAACACAAAAGAAAATTGTTTCAGCCTTAGAAGTTCTAAGCAAATCATCCGATATAACTTAAAAAATATTTAAGAAATAATACAAAATATGCCTCAGATAATAAGCTACCGTTTTTTCAAGTCCACGGGCCTAGGATGTCATAAAAAAACAATATACGAGTATATTCCTACGTGGATCTTCGGGAAGAGATATTTTTTGAACAATTAAATGAAAAAACAAAGTGACGGCAGTTTGTGGTGATAATTTTTCGTAAATGGAACGTATATGAAGGTAAAACCTAGCTTTCTGTAGCGTATTTTTCTATAGCGCGGACTTTATTTCGACGCTAAAGGAGGGTTGACTGTACATATAAGCGATTGAGCTTGTTTAAGTTGATATTACTGCCTGGCACATAGAGCTACGTTTTAAGCTGCAGTGGTATCGACTTCAAATCCTGACTATGATACTCCTCGTATCTGAGTAATATTGTATATTGTTTGCCAACGAAATTTGATGAATTATGTTTCGAATGATTGTTTGACCAATTACTTATTAGTGTTTTGACGAAGGGAAGATATCACGTAATTTATAATTGAATTAAATAATTATTGAATAAATTGTATTATTTAAATGCGGTATAAAAACAAAATAAGAGTTCGAATCGAGTTAATCTTGATAATGTTTAATGTTTTGATGGCTACAAGCAATTAATTATATATTTTTATATGGCCAACGATAATTGCACAATCTAAGCGTTGTTCTCGTTAGATCACCAAAATTAAGGTAAATTGGACGCGGAATAAGACTTGGATGAGCCTTTTACTTAGCGCGTGTTTTTTGCTGAACAAAGACACCCTGATGAGAAAACGATCTCCTTGAAAAACTCCGATTACCAATTCACCTAAAATAAATGCATCGGATGTCAAAAGCTTCCGATTCTTCAAGTCTCCGGACTCCTAACCTAAATGTTTTAGAAACCAGGTATTATATGTTTTCATTGTAAATTTTTGGTAGAAAGAGTTCAACACCAGAAGGGCACCATCACAACATGTATCGGTGTCCCATTAAGTGTCGATATTTGGATTAAACCTTCTCTAAGGACTCTCTAAGGAAAAATTACACCTAGGAACGTCCGGCAATTAAAAAATATGAAAAAACATTTTTAAATGCTTAAATATACCTGGAGTCAATGGTTCTTTCTCTTTAAGTTCCTGGTCTCTCGTCCTCGTCGAGAACAGAATAAAGTTTGTACTTGGCCGAATTCCGAATACAGATCTTACCAAACAAATGCTGGTATTTATGGTCATTTCATTAATGCGAGGCTGCATATAATGATGCTAACGGGCAAACACTTGGCAAACATCGTTTACTAATCATCAATATTGCAAGCGCCACAGAATCTTTATTTCACTGCAACTCTGAAACTTTACTATGAGTGCTTACATACAACCAGATACTTTTTTAAGGGCTCATAGCGTCAACCACTTTAGTAGCTTTACTATGTAAGCCCTTAAGCCCAGATCACAAGCTGTCCTGTTTTGCAGCTATCCAACAGCCGAGTGACTTCAGTAGCGATACGTTATTACTAATAACGTATCACTTATTATCTAATAACTAATTAGATCATCGCCTACATGCAGCGATGATATACAGGCTTCATATACGAGTACGACCCATACAAAATACTACAATTAAAAAAGGCACAGATGTGCAAAAAAAACAATTTCACACATGAAAATGTAATGAATAATTAAAAAAAATACATCGCTGATGATAAGAAATGCCTCATTTTAGTCATTTTTTCATTTTTTTTTCTTCATACATTGGGCCTAAATCTAAAACATATGGTCACGACAAATCATCACCACTCAGTTCTCTAAGTTGCCATTGTAAATTACTCATTTCCAGACACATTTGTACCCGAATGTCCACATTGGAACATTTATGGTTTCTGAATACCAACGTTATGGTTTCTGTAAGGACTTGAAAAGACGAATTCGTTAATCGGATTTTCAAAGAACCAACTTAAACAAATTTCTCAAATTAAACAATGACACGCGGTTATCAACAGCCGGTGGCCTATTCAAGTTTTGGTCCACATTCAATGTTGCTTAACTTGGATGATCTAAAGAGTGCCTCGCTTATCTTGCGAACTAGGTACTAGTGAATGATAAACTTTTACACATAATTAAAAATAACACTTGAGGCCGCAATAAAGCGATATACCTTGTTTGCCTCGAGGCCTCGTTTGCCCCCGTCTCCCCATCGCCTCCCCAGCAGAATTAGCGGTAGTCGGGCGTCATTAGATCACCCGCCGGTAGACACAAGTCAGATTGATTAATGCTCGATATGAATCATAATCAGGCCCCGAGCAGCGAGCTACCGGCTCGGGGAGCGTGGGGCAAGCCAGACAACCAAGGTAAACCCGAAAATATAGCATCTTCAACAAAAAATATATATTTTACTTCTACGTTGAGATCGCTATACTAGGTATCGAGAATGATTTTCTTCTCTGTGTTCTGATCAAAGAAAAGTGACGAATAAAGAGTGTCTACGTCGTCAAGTATTCTTGACATCTTACCAAATCCGTAAAGTGAGTTTTGAAAGCATATGCATGCGTAAAATACTGAGAGTACGATGATTTGACTTTGTGAAGAATGATGACCTAAATAAGAGGACAAGTGGGCATTCTATACTACAATCGTTCAAGAGACGAAGGTAGATCTGGCTTGGACACGTACTTCGGATGCAACAGAAAATTATAAGTTACAACTGCCTTTTCTTCAAGCCTCCGGTCTCGCATCGATATGGAAGGCCGTCGGGAACTATACATAGGGTTGACATGAGATGAGGCGAGAACAATGGTGACTGACAGAACTATATTATGGCAGTTCGTTATGACTAAGTGCTCAAGCTAGACATGGCAACTGAGAGGCGGCAATTTGTGATAACCATTTGCTCCAGATACGGAACGGTTAAGGGGGATCACTAAAATTTTAGCTTTTTTATATCGCGCAATACCTATCACGACGCTATAGGTTGATTTTACAGCTTTTAGCTGGTTAAATTAAAAGCACCATAATTTATAAATTAACGATGAATGCAATTATTGAGTTAAGATCGTTAGAGCAACTATTAATTGTAAAACTGTTATCAAATTAAGATGTCTTCCTTAATGAAGTTAAAAGTCAAGTTGCCCGCATGTACCCTTCACGTAATACGCAGCAACATTTACATTAAAAAATGTTTAGATATAATTAATATAATACAAGAGGTCCAATTTACATTTTTCCTTACGGGAGTTGGAACTTCTAGAATCGTCAAATTGAGCTGATTACAAATTATGTATACGGAAATTTGAATGTAATTATCAATCATAAACGAGAAAAAATGACTTATACTAATAAATCATCACGATAATTAAGCCCGCAGGCCACGGCGCAATGGGTTCAATTCTAGACTTGTGAAGCGAAAAATACTGAGTTCAAATCCTAACATATCTAAAAGAAATGGTAGTCTAATTTGCATTGGCAATTATGTCTTACAGTATGAGCGATAAATACAAAATATTGAGTAATGCAGTATCCCTTTTACACGATAAGGAACGAGATGAATGTATATTTTAAGGGAGGTAGTTGTTCAGAAATAATATGATCATATCCGTGATCTTGGAACACAAATTCTTTCTTAATCACACGTTATCTCTACACCCGTTTTTCATCTTACATTTCAACCACTTTTCTATATTTATCTATATTTTATATCATTAATTTTCTAGATATACAATACTTTTTATTATTTGTATTATATTCATTTTTCGAGTCTATTTTGTTGTGTCTTGTATATGACAACATGTATTTCGATGAAAAGAGTTTCTTCGATTTAACACAAAAACATTATTTTTATTCTAATCATACTGCAGAATTATGCATGCTCAGATTATCTCTAAAATATTCAATTAAAAAAATCTGAATATCCGAAAAAGAATCGAGTAGTAGACGCCACTCAAAGAAAAGGCAATGGACAAAATAAATCTACCAAATAGATGACAATCAATGGGGAAAAAGTGTTGGAGTGACTTTCAAAAACTGGCAAGCTGAAAGCAAGATAACGACATCAGAAGAATAGAAGGAGACTGGGTTCGGAAGATAGACGATAAATAGATATGTAGACTCATAGAAAAAACCTATGATTAATAGTTTTTTGAACACTGGTTAGTGAAAATAATAGTTTTTGTTTTCTATTCTGTTTTTTACTTGTGCATATTATTATATATTATTATCATGTCATTTTCTACTTTTTTTCATAATAATCTCGTCATTGTGATTAAATAAATTATTTTTTAATTCATATTTTACATTACATAATAGCTAAACTAACGACGCAATCAAATATGTACGTATCGTTTGTAACGTAATTATCATTCGTAAATAATTATTTTTTGTTATAACTAATAAATCATTTTGAAAATTAACGCAGCCCGTCATAGAATCCCTTCCTGCGTTCCGAGTGCGCGGTTTTTAATCATCTAATAATTACTTTAATTAAACATTTCAAAAGAGTGGGAGATTCATACAATTGTTGCGAGATTGTATCAAGAATTAAAATTTCGATAAATTAAAAAAAAAGTATTCTTTGAATACTAATGAAATAAACTTAGTTTAATTATTATTGTCTTATTTAAATAATTTTATCTTTTCTAACGAACGATTCGAGAAAATTTACATTTTTCTCCCCGCTTGTTATTATGCCGGCCTAATACAATAAATTTCAAGAAGTCCGATTTAATTATTTGTTCTGATAAATCACGAAGAAAAATATTAAATTATTCAAATTAAATTTTAATTTTATGATTTCAGACGAGCGCGCTGCATAACTTTAGTCGTGTTCTTTTAGTAGGCCCATTTAATGAACGACAAATTTTAATGAATATTATTTTACATAGTTACGGCATCATACTGACAGAAAGCAGAGGAATGAGAAGTCTAGAGACTCTTACTGGGATTGACTTTTTAAGGAAAAAGATTCAACCTAGTTATAATGAAATGGGTTCCTGCATGCACTGTTAGGCGTCTGACTGAGCTACATATTACCCAACAGTCTTGATCGGTTGTGTTCTTCTGAATCCGCTTCCAAAAAAAGGCATTCGTCGTTTTGTAACTATAAATTGAATATAGGTTGAGTTCTGGAAACCACAGCCGACATGTGTAGACGCGAAAACTTGATTACTTTTACACTTGATGAAATAAATGAGTAAGTACAGTATGCTTCCTCTAGGAAGCGGATTTGTAATGATGACGATTATGATATGCTCTAGTTGTGGAAGAAGATGTTAACTTGGTCCACGCGTCACGGCTTGTCCTCGCCGATGTCTGCGCAAAGCAGTTTCATCAACATGCAGATCGGTTTCAGGTGGATTTGCATTGCGGAGACTTACCTCGGTGGCTACGAGGTCCGCATCCCGCAGGTGGAGGTTGCCGCCGCCCGCGCCGCCCCCGCTGGCCCCGCCCCCATCCGCCATGTCAGCCTCGCATCCTGACTCGTCTGCAACCATAAAACAATCAATTACCAAACAATGCACCTGTGGACGACTCCTTAACAAATAATACCAAATAGAAGAAATACTCAATTATCCAATTATTATTTTTTTAAATCTACGTACAGTCGATGATTTCCTTGTTTGCCAATTAAGATTTTTTGCCAATAAAAATTATTATTTTTGAGTTTATTTAATATTTCAGATATTTTCTGATAAAGCTCGAGTCATTTACCAAAAGGAGAGGTCAATTCAAACCACGACATTATCTAAGGACAAGGTCAATTACCGAACACTGCACCTGTGAACAACTTTTTACCACACAATACTACATAGAACCAATACTCAAAAATAAATCATTTAGTTCTACCTATTCGCGATGATTTACATGTTTGCTAATTATAAATTATTACCAGTAGAGAGGATGCTTTTCGGGTTCATTCAATCTTTCAGAGATATTTCCTGTCAAATCTTGGGTCATTTTCAAGGAGCGATACGAACAGTAAGAAACACACCTATCTAAGTTTTGCTCCGAATCTTGACACTCCCAGATGAAAAATAGCTTTTTATTCAAATAAACAAATGTATGGAATATTGTCGCTAATATTATTTCACGAAATAAATTACTTTAATTTTGATAGGTTGTGATTTTTTTTTCTCATAACCTATACAAATTTATAGTAAACATCACCCTATTATGATATTTATTTTATAAGCCGTGGAAGATTTATACCAATATTCAAAAACTGATACACATAAAAATTTACACTAAGCATCATCTTGTATGACGTTAAAAGAAAATATATATGTGTCACATAAACGTCATACACAATTATGTTTATGAATAGTACAACTAACAAATCCACGTTATAAATTACCACTTCAGGGTATTTTGTCTCTCATAGAATATTCTAGCACTTTTAATAAATATACGAGTATTACAACTTACAAGTATTTGTGAAAACGAATCCATAGTATTCTCCATTAGTTAATTGACAAATACAAATTTCAACAGTTTTGTCTTGTACTCATAACTAGTATTTGTTTGCTACAATACTATACAATAAATATTTCACATAAAATAAGAAATATATCGATAAGCATATTTGTGCATCAATATTCCCACAAATAAGTTGTTTGAAATACCCCCCGATCGCCCTATTGTTTTAGTCAGGGGTCGGAGGGCTCCGAGCCCTGGCGAAGCAACTCCGACCCTCGGCAAACACAGACACCTTCTGATACCACCAGCCTGGGACCAGCTGCCGGCTGATGAAATGCTCTAACATTGAACTCATACAATTAACTATGTGCATTAAAAATGTGTTTTAGCGTGTACACCATTACTGTTCATGTATTTTTTTAAGCAATACGTTTAAAGTTTTTATTGGAATTCCAAGCATTCACTTTGAGTTCCTTGAATAATAATAAATAATTCTTTATATGTACTCGTACAAATTAAATAATAAATCATTAGTAATTTTTAGAATTATGAAAACATTAAAAATATGACAAAGTATTTATTTTATTTTATTTGACGGAATCCAGTTCCAAGTAATACATAGGTTACACATAGACAAGGTTCATAGCAGACAAAATAATATAAATATATTACGTCATAGAAAATCCAACCTCATTTAAAATATATATATATTATATTACATTCCGGGATTAGTTCATGTTATATCGAGATATAATTTTTCGATAATTATAAATATAATTTGTACCTAACTGCAAATCAGGCACGGGCATATTTTTTGAAGAAGGGCAGTTTTAGAAATTCTAATGAGGGCTCTAAATTGAAATAGAAAAAAGTACTATTCTAAGAATCGAGAATATATTGCTTGATCGCCGATTATATAGATATTATTGATATTTTTTACAAAAGAGTTATAGATTTGCTCGAATTATTAACACCTTGTACCTTTTTCAATTTGATTATTAACCTCATATAGCACCCAAAGCTTAATAGTTTCGACTGCTAAGTTCTCTTGCATGCGTTTACTGAAAACATATTATATGAAATGGAAAGAAATTACATAATTTTATTGTAACAAAAAAAAAATCCATAAAAGAGGCAAATTTTTGATACCCTTTTCGTAAAACTCTCGTGGCTTACTTGCAAAATACGAATCAAGGTGATTTTTCACTTTAATGTAAGGACATTTTATGTATAAAGTCTACTTTATACATATATTAGTCTCGTTGTAAATATCGTCTAGTCTCCCAATCGTACATAAATTATCACAATTTAAGCACGGGTGTAGCCCGGAGCCGGCTCAGTACCTATTATTCTCCTCCAAGTGCACCACTTAAAAAATACGCCCCTGTGTATGGGCCCATTCAGAAATTTTAAGCATTTTTTTTGTTGTTCACAAATCGGCTTTGCATTGTCTAAAGTCACGATTTTCATCCCCTCATCACGGGAATCATTATACAGCTTTTGCATAGGCGGAACCCAAAATTTACAAATTTAGTTCTTCTTCGTATTATCAATCCGGTGGATTGGTTTGCAGCAACAGAATCTTGCATCTTGATCTGCATTCCTCTCGGTCCTCCGCAACCCTTTTCAGCTCAGCATAAGCGCTACAGTTCATGTCCTCGAATACTTGCTGCAAATACTCCCGTCTAAGGCGCCCTCTACAGTTTCTACCCTCAACCATCCCCTCCACAATATCGTGAAGAAGACCATCGTGGCGCATGATGTGGCCGATCCATCGGGCTCGCCTCTCTGAGATGGTTCTTATTAGTTGCCTATCTTCCTTGATTATTCTGAGAACCTCATTGTTCGTGACGTGGTCTCTCCAGGAAATTCCGAGAATTCTTCTGTACGACCACATCTCAAAGGCCTCTCGTCTTTTTTTATCACTTTCAGATAAGCACCATGTCTCACAGCCGTACATTAAGATGCTCCAAACAAGTGTTTTGGTAAGTTGCTTGCGGAGCCCTAAAGAAATATTCCTTGACTCAAGAATTTTGGCTTTTTTATTGAAAGCTAGCCTTACTTGATGTATTCGAATGTTGACTTCTCTTTTGTTCCGCCATCCCAGGTGATCGTACTTCCAAGGTATAGAAATTCTTTTGCATCTTTTAGGGGTACTCCTAGCATTGATATGTTAATTTTCTGCTGCTCATTGCGGCTTACTCTCATGACTTTGGTTTTTGTGCTGTTTATCTTCATATTGTAGTTGGAATTAAATATGTTTTCCATGGATGTCAGCGCTTCCGTGAGTTCATCTTCAGTTTCAGCAATCAGAGCAATGTCATCAGCAAACCTTATCATATCAATCTTTTGACCATGTATTTTTACCCGCTCTCTATGGTCCATTTTTTCCCTGATGTTATTAATTGCATTTTGCATGTATACGTTGAAGAGTACAGGCGACAGAGAGCATCCTTGTCTCACCCTTGGCGTATTTTTGCTTCCTTTTGGACATTTCCAAGTGATATTATGGAAGCTTCTTCTTTGTAAAGTGCAAATATGAGTCTTCTTTCCTTGTATTTGACTCCAATTTCTTTCATAACATCGAAGAGCCTCTCCCATTAGTTATATACTAGTAAATCTATACATAAAATATGATCAATGAAATGATCACACTCAGTTAGATTACCAGCAAAAGGAGATTGACTGAGGATCATCTAATGTTGTCTACCGCGTATCGTTGACTGATCTGCCCCTTATGGTCAAATGTTACAGGCCTTGAGAGTACCAGGATAATTATGCGATTTTCTTAAAAAAACGATTAAATGCCTCGATTATAGAACAAACATGATACAGATATGTGACTGCAGATACCTTAGAATTATATTACATTTAAGATTCTGACCAATTTTTCCGACTAACTGCTATCCACAGAACTTTATCCTGGGCAACAAAGAGGTCATTGATGTTGACATTGGTTGGGCTGTAGCGTTTTGACGACTTTGATGCGAAACGAAGAATAAGGGAACATCGAATTTGTACTCCATCATGAATTTTAATTAATAGGATATGGCAGCAATTTTACGTGTGATCAGTCTCACGTCAAGCTCTGCAGATATCATGCAGTCTGCTGTAACTGGGTGCGAATAAGATGTTGAGAGTTACGGCACTGGGCGTACTATTATCACGAAATAAGAAAGGGGGTTCCAGCTCCAAAAGCCCAGGACAAAAAGCTCGATGCTTTTTATTCGGCGAAAAATAATTAGACATTTAATGCGTTATGTCCCTCCGCCTCGACAAAGGTCCCCCAAAATAGCACTTACGACAATACGCCCAAAAGACCAAAATCGCGCGCGCTGGCTGAAAATTAAGCACTTTTTTTAAATAAATAATAATTGAATCTCGACGGGAGGGGGTTAAGAACTTTTTTTTATTGAACTTCAAAAATCGAATTAATGAGTACCCCTTTTATGCGCGCGCACACACTCTCTGAATTTTACGCATGCGCGGAGAGTCGTTAAAATGCGAAAATTAAAGGGGTACGGAATTAGTGATAACCCTTGAATACTTTTAATTTGAACACTAAACCATAAAAAAAACGTGTTACTTGTAGTAGGTGTATATAAAATATTATTTTTCGTTATTTATTATTAACATCAGTAGGCTTTTTAATTATTTGGTAAATCTTTGAAACCATTATAAGAGACGTGAAATCTAACAGCAAGTTTTACCCATAAAATATAGATCACCCAGCGCGCCATGGAGAGATCCATGCTCGGAGTATCGCTAAATGAACGCCAGAAGAACTCAGTAAAAGGAGGCTACCCAACGAATAGGCACACTCAAGTGGCAATGGGCAGGACATATCTGTCGAAGAGACGAAGGTCGATGGGGAAGAAAAGTATTGGAATGGCCCTGCAAGATGAAATCATGAAATAAGGAGAATAGCGGAAGTGACCTGAATGCGGAAGGCAGAGGATCGAAGAGGATGGAGACTCGTGCGGGAGGCTCACGTTCAACAATGAAAGGATTCAGGCTGATGATGATGAATAATCATTGACAACCACATATAAGGGAAGAAAAAAATATGCTTCAACTATGGAGTAGATGTGAAAGAAAAATGAACTTTTATTATTCACTTTAAGATTCCTTTAAAGAATACAAGGTTTTTCTTACCTTTTTGTAATGATTATTTTTAACAAAAAATAATGTAAAATAACATTAGTAATTAAATACACACATACAATTATACATCAAATTTTATATATATCGATTCATTCAGAAAAAATATCGGCAGACGCGGAATTCGAACCACGAGCCTTGCAACCTTTGCTCTATTCTACACACCGCGCAGTCCATACGACTATTCGCTGCCTGAGCAGATGCGCAAAATTCATGTATTTGTACCATTTTTACCATCGTATAACGATAAATTTCTCTGTAGTAAAGGGTCCGCCATCTAACGTTTTTTTTTTCAACTAGTGCTTATTTCGTGAATGGTAACACTTAGCTCATGTCTGATTTGACACATAATTAGTTTTATTTTTCCGCTGAACGAATATGGTTGTGTATACGCTTGAAGAACGCTGAGAAATATTGCGACATTACTTTGAAAATCATGGTAATGTTGCAGAATGTGTGCAAAAATTGCGTACGGATTTTGGGAGAAGATAATCACCGTCAGCTCCGTATGTTTGTTATCTTGTGAAAAAAGTGGAAGAAACTGGTATCCTCATCGATAAACCAAAGAGTGAAAAGCCAAAAACAGTGCGTACACCCGAGAATATTGCTGCTGTGGCAGAAAGTGTGCGTGAAGCGCCATCAACATCAATTCACCGTTATCGGGCCATGTTGAACGAATTTTTGTTCACAAAAATTGAAGAGGAGGATATTGATAACATTTGGTTTCAACAGGACGGAGCTACGTGCCACACAGCCGAAGCTACACTCGATGAGACTCAATGTGACTCAAAAAAAAAAAGTTATTTGGCGGACCCATTATATATTCAGAATATATTTATGTATTATTATTTTTATTATTCAATCAGTCAACATTTATTCACAAGCTTTTTATATTATTAGTTACCGACAATATATTTATTTAGTATTAAAAAAATTAAAATCAATTTTAAATAACATTATCAATAAAATAATATTATTGTTGCACGATTGACTATAAACGCCAAGAGTCACACAATGTTGCCAGTAAGTGTATCAATCTCAGCAAATAGTATAAAAATCAAAACTGGATTATGCGTGTTCGGCCATAATGAGATCAGTCGACCCTTACGAAATGTCATAGCTGTAATCGAATGGCCGCGCCTTATTGAGCCTTGCATTCAAGGGCTTAAGTGCATTATTCGCGTGCTTATTGAACGATCATCCGAGTGGTTTTGCCGAGCGACGGGTGTTAGAAAGGATAACATGTGTGCAGTGATTTGCAGGGCATGTGTTTGTTTTTCTGAAGTACTTTTAAGTCTGTACGGAATATTATTAATTGCTTGCAAACTTGATTTATAGAATGAAGGCTTTTTGTTGCATATTAATGTATTTATAAGTAACAAATGTGCAGGCTTAAATCCAGTACAAAAAAATATGCTTAGAAACTACGTTGAGATACATTTCAAATATTCAATTTATATTTACTTTTAAAGTTGTTTTAATGTGAATCATTTTGAATATTTATTCACATAGTCGAAAATTGAGGTTTCGCTTTCAACAAGTCCTCAGTTATTTGTTTGTATTTACGTAATGTTAAGTGAAAATAAATTAATAATGTTTAAGGTGTCAAAGATATAGAAATGAGAGTGGAATGGTGGAACTTGTGGAACTTGTGGAACTTGTGGAACCTGTGGAACCTGTGGAAGTTAAAGAAGGAGTTTTTCTTCGTAGCAGCAACAAAATCTTGCATCTTGATCTCCACTCTTCTCAATCCTCTGCAGTCGTCTCTTTAGCTCAGCATAAGAGCTACAACTCATTTCCTCGAACACTTGTTGCAAATACTCCCATCTAGGGCGCCCTCTGAAGTTTCTAGCCTCAACCATCCCTTCCACAATGTTGTGAAGAAGACCATCGTGGCGCATGATGTGACCAATCCATCGGGCTCGCCTCTCTGAGATGGTTCTTACTAGGTGCCTATCTTCTTTATATATTGCTAAGAAACTCATTGTTCGTGACGTGGTCTCTCCACGAAATTCCGAGAATTCTTCTGTATGACCACATCTCAAAGGCCTCTAATCTTTTTTTAAGGAGTTTAGAGATGCTAAAATTTTCTGATTCAGTACTTATTGATAACAAAACCACCATAGAAATATTAAAAGCAGATAAAAACTCTTTATTATTTAATGATATAAAAAAATATTTTTACAGTACAATATTCACATTCATATTTTATAATTTGACTATCAGGAATCAAAATGGGAATTGCCGCCAAAATAAACCTTTTTCATATTTTTAACATTGTATGATATATAAGAAAACGCTTATATAATTTAAAATCAATAAATAATATGCGTTTTTTTCCTTTTTTTTGTTATATGAAATGCAAATTACAAAATGTATAACACTAATGGAATCTTTATATTAAAGAATAATTGAAACAAACGTCTTAGCAGAATAATTCAGAATCTGATTGCTAAATCAAAACAAGAAATAGTTTTTCTAACCCTTTTGCATTGGTTGTCGGCATATGCAATCAAAGATTCCCCTACCGTTGACATCGGTTGACGTGATATATCGTTTTGCTACTTTCAGTACTCATTGTGACATTTACGGTAGGAAATTGGAAGTGCGGGCATTCCTTTTATCAACCTACATGTATTCTTTACAGGAATCTGTAAAGCATGTTAATAAATATCGTAAGGTTTCTGTAAGCCACATGTGTCAATGCCACCACATGTATGGAGTTACATAATGAACGTTTGTTAAATATAATAGTAACAAAACAATATTAATCTTCTTAAATTTCATTTATATTTAAATCTCATCGTGCATACTCATCTTTCAGGTTGCATTTACTTTTAATGTGTATGTAATCGTATAATGGTACACATATTTTTGCGTCGTATATTTGAGGTCGACAATAAAAGAAACAACACGCACCTAATGTATTCCCGGTGATGAACGTTTATTTCTCTTTCCGATTCATTTTTGCGGAGCGTCTAATTAGATGGAGACATGCTCGGAACATCTGAACAGAGAATTGGCATAATTTATGGGCCTCATCTGCCGCGTGTGGGGCGCCACAGAGATGCTAAAATATCCTCGCCAAGAAACAAGCAGATGAGTTCACTTTACAACATACTATATGATTTTTAATTATTTACGTCAAATTCCTCCATCGTTAACGAAAACATCAAAGCATTGACTTGAATATTGGCGAATTCACTCAAATCATCCGATCTATTGGACAATTGCAAAATAGCAATGCATTTTTATGTTTTGGTTTGTACTTTTTTCTACAACGTTTTACCACCCATTCTGGAATCATTATTAGAATTGATACTTATTTATTTATATACAGAATCGAAATTCCAATTTTTACAAATATTTAGAAACAGAGTAAACATAAATATACAATAAATAGAGAAAATAATAAAAAATAAAAATAACACAAAAGAATAAGAAGATGACACGTGTCAAGTAGTCAAATATACTATTTAGTTATAATTGTCATTTGATGAAATAAATGTGAACAGAGATGTATTGTTAGTTTTTTATAATTACGTAGATGTTTCTTAACCCTTTCGCATCGGTTGCCGTCATAAGATTCCCCGACCGTTAACATCGGTTGACGTGATATATCGTTTTGCTACTTTTTTAGAAAAGTTTTTTATGGATTATCTCATAGCTAAAGGATACAAAAACCAATGTGATATATGAAAATTTACCAGATAAGTTATTTTATGCTTCAAATATTAGTTTTATAATTGACGGTATAATTTGTATTCATACCGAGCCGTAATGAAAGGGTTAAGAAGAACACCACAACTTACATTGGTAATGATTTCTTTTAATTTTTACTTTTTTTTTTAATTTGAGGGAAGCATTTACAAATACTATATTTTAAGACCCTCAAATTTTAAATTCGATAGAATTTAGATAAAAATACATAATTTTTATATATCTAATATACTCGTATCAATAATTATTTCTCTTTTTATAATCAGAGTGCGATGTATTGGATATGATAAAATAGCAACCGACTCCTCACATCAAAGAAAACGCATGGGTTTTTAAGGTTTTTTTTTTATTTCACAATGGGTGAAATTCAATTTTAGAGGCTTTTAAACAAAAAAATGTTTGGTATAATAATTTTATTGTATATACGAGTATATTACAGTTTATTCAAAAAACATGTATTTATATTATTCTCTGGTTATTTTTTATGTTATTAATCTGAACAAATATATTAAAAATAAAACCTTCAAAATTACGGTTTTACTTTTAACTTAACTCACTGAATTCGAACTAAAAACGCTCTATAATCATAAGCGAATTAATCATTCTTTAACAATTAAGTATTTATGTATTGAGAAAATTTCCGTGGCAGTTCCGACCGGGCAAATTATAGTGCAGAATTTATCATAATTATCTAATGCGAGCTGCTAATTATACTGAACATAATATAAGAAATATTTTAGTGAATCGAGTTGGTCAGACTAAGGCTGAGAAGTTGATGTGGTTCACTGTTACGCAGGCAGTCGCGGGATCGGATCCTTACACAGCTAAAATAATTTTATTTATGTATTAGTTAACTTTGACCCACGTTTATTTAATCGAAAAGACATTCCCTAGAAAAATGTCATCTTAGTCAAGTCAGGCATTTCTCCAAAATCTGATCCAGCAATATAATAGGTTTTGAAAACATTAAGGGAAGGTAAGGTTAGGTTAGGTTAGGTTAAACTAAGCTAGGTGAGGTTAGGTTATATTAGGTTAAATTAAACTAAGAAAAGCACTTACTTTTTTAAATGAAAATCATTCAAAAACTAGTAATTTAAACGTCATTTTTACAGTCGCCAATTTTATTATTTTACTACGAAATCACCGCGGTTACTTCTGATATTCGTATTCTCCTGTATGTATCACCATTAATTCATAATAATGTTATAAGCAGACTTAAAATGTTGGCTAATTTTTAATGTATGTCGTAACGATTAGGCATAAATCATACTGAAGAGAATAATTATAGCACTCGTATCATTCGTATCCGGCTGAGGTATAAAATTATGTTTGATTTAAAACCAAATAATAACAGAGGATCAACCAGTGTAGACGTGGCCTTACAATGAGTAAGATTTAGTTATTTTCTATGATGCATTTGATTTTTTATAAATAGATGCCAGAGTGTACAAATGAAAACAAAAAGAAATGTCACATCCGCTTCCATTTTTAGATTAATCGAACATTTTATATTCTTAAAAATTTATTCATTATTCAAAAACATTGTATTGTAGCTTACATGAAGAACAATTTCTAAGAAAAACTACCCAAAATATTTCATTATGTTGTCCATAATATAATGATATCCTCCTTTCTTATTCGATATCGATATACTGGATGAAGGATGCAGAATCAGGCTCACAATATAAAGAACTTGTTTTTGTTTAAATATACGCGTTTATTTGTCAAAAACGTCGCCCGTTATAGCGAACGCCCGTTGGCGCGCGCGCTGTAACGGTCGCGAGTCAAACTTCAACTGACAGCTCCGACTGGTTGCATCCCATAGATGTCATCCATTAAAAAGACCATAATATAACAGTGTAAGAAATATAATCCGTGATTTGTGATCCATATTAAAACAAAATTTCAAAAAATACTCGTCATACGATATTTAAATACGACGTATAAATAAATACGATGTAGTCTGGGGGAGAATATCGTGTACAATATTATTTGTTTATTGTTAACGTTCCGTACATTAATTTGAAAAATATTTTTATCAATGTAGTAAACAAAATAATAAATATTATCTTTCAAAATCAAGTAATCGCAGAATGAAAATTACACGGTATCATTGTAAAACTACATTATGTTAATTCTTGGCGTAAACGTATTTATTATGTAAGTTACATTGTATGTGTAGTGTAAAGTCGTATTGCTCTATACATGCGAGCGTTCTTTATTAACCTTGACTGAATTAAGAATAAAATACGTTAATGAGTCCAGAAAAAAGCGAAAAACTTACTAATTGAGCAATAATACATGCAAAATGCGTTCTTTTTTAAGTATTCATATATTTTGCATTCACTTTCAGATTATTGAAACTGAAGTAATTGTTAAAAAGAAAATATATATAAAATTTTTACGTACAACTTTATTTTCTTGAGGAAAATTCAAAATCTTAATTTAATTTTATCTCAAATTATATTTATAACGTGCTGTACTGAAAGAGGTTACAATAATATGTTTTAAAATCAGATGCCTTCGTACAGTACTAGGGGTGCGCTGGTATGACTTTGTCAGGATTGAAGGAAAGGAAGCGGACAAGGCAACATACTACAGACGGTCAAGGGACGAAGTTGAACACTATTTATGTCACAGAAGAGCAAAAACTAAAGCTACGTTTTCTTCAAGCTTCCGGGGTAGCGCCGTCGAAAACTATTCATAAAATGTACTCATAATTAATTTTATCAACTAGAATCCAGATTTTTATAAAATTCAAATTTCTTTTTTAGGTAAATACTCAAGGATCATGCAGCTTACTTACTTTCAATGGATTGTATATACTTTGGAGCAATTTTAATTACTTTTATATAAGTCCGCATTCTAGTAAGTACAATTTAATTTTGTTAAGTAGTCAGGAATCGTGCTAAATTTTCCTTGAGTGTAGCGCCATACATTTTCATTAGTCAGTCGATAGTTGGTCGACTTGGATGGAAATTAACAGCAGCTTGTTCATTAACCCCGTTTTGGCTCACGGCTAATAGCTGATCGATCCAGTTTCTTTTATTCTTGTGGCCGGGCGATTCGTACGAAAAAAATATTATATCTTTCATGCGGGCTGGCTTATTAATTTAATTACAAAATTATGGTAATGGCGGCGGGTACGTTCATTCCAGGTGCCTAATACTTGTACATAATTAGAAATGGCTTTATGTCTAAGTAGCAGTAACCAAATGTAATTTGAGCGCGTGTGCGTATGTACAGGGATCACATCAAATTGATATTGCCAATCAATTTTTTTCTTTCTACATTCATACCTATACCTGAAGGATGTTGTCTCAATAGATTATAATTTTAAATTCATTTTAATTAAAAAATTAACAAATTAAAAATATTTAGTTTTGATTCACATTTATTTTAAACGATTACATGTTTCGGCCTCCCTGGAGGCCATCTTCAATAATGTCTTCAGGGAGGCCGATAAATTATCGTAAATTGGTTGTCCGTTTTCATTGCTCTTGCTTAACTGTAAGTAGCCAACAAGTTTTCAAAAAAAAAAAAAGGATTGTAATCTGGTTAATATCGCAACATTAAATTGTTTTTAAAAAATGTCCAATAGAACAACAATGTAACTGCAAATTTTTAAAAGAAAGTGGTCAATTTCTAAAAAAATTTAAATGGATTTTTATCGATATCATGTCTATGTATGAAAGTCGTCTCGACTAGACGAAAATGTGTTGATTTTTACACTCAAGATGAGTATACGTTCAACGAAATAAAAAACAGCGGTAAAGTATTTGAAAACGTTGAACTGAGTTGTTTTTTAGGACCAAATGGTACATATTTTAGGAACATCGGACTTATCATCCCAAATCAAAATTCAAATAACAATTCACTTAACTAATGCCTAGGAGGTTGTTGGGAAGCATACTGTATATGTTGACAGGTGAACCTTTTAATCGACTGACAGATCTGAGTAGCAGCAATTTGCTTGTTGTGATATATTTCTAGATATTGAAAGGACAGCTAATGAAACGATATACGAACTATACATTTTTGTCTCGTTCATATAACAAGTGACAGAATTGAATGGTAACAAATTGTGTTTTTTATTTATAACGTATGTTTTTTTTTTTTAAATCATTCGTCAAACGTACATCGGAACACCCGGTACCATGCCATTGCCCGACCAGCTCAATAATGCTACCATAAAAATAATTACGAATAGTAGCAACTAATTATACATTTTTAAACGATAAAAAATTAGATTTCTGTTTCGAGGGAACGGGTGAGGATATCAAAAATTAAAATCGCTAATGACTTTGGTCATTAAGTTAATAACTCTAATAGGACTTGCCCTTATTTTTGTGAGTTTTATCCGAGAACCTAATGATCTTGATAGTATTAATTATTCGCATTTTGCTGCCAGCCTTTGTCGAGTTTGTTTGCAAGCGGGCTCTGTTGTACGAGAGTTCTCGGTGAAAATACTTTGTATTGTTTTAATCACGCAAATATTATTTATTATATTTGTATAACGATAAGAGTGATTGTTTAAAAACATGCGTTTTCTTAAACTTCTACCTCATTACTACGACAAGGTGTAATATTTTAACAGTTTAATTTACACATAACTTATACAAACTGTTTAAAAACGTAATTAAAAATATTTGTTTTTTATCTTTTCATATCCGTCACATATTTAGAACATATAGATATCACAAATTGTCGCTTAACAGTTCTGATGGTTACAACTGTCCATGCCATGCTCCAATACGTCTCTGCACTCGAAGTTGCACCCGGAAACTCATAAAATTACAGGCAACCTCCAAGGCAGGAGCCTGGTGACTTCAAAAGACGGTTAATTTTTTCAATCGAATTTTTTCAGACGTTCCAGAAGCTTGGACCGTTTTTTCCTAAGAAGCAACTCAACCTTGCCGTCTGTTAATACGTGTCCAATGTTGTGTAACTTCATTTCTGTAACGAGGATATGCATCTCTTACAATGTATTGTTAATAGTTGGTTATTTTATTTCACATATATTAAATCTGACTGAACAATATTACTGATTGTGTGCTTTCCGCTTATCTTAGCATCTCAACAACCTGCTAATGCAGCCAAACAATGGGTTTTCGTGACATAATACAGGGAGAGGCTCAAAAAATCGGACGGTTTGATTACTTGAGACTCCCGTACTACCGTAGAGGCGACGACGGTTTGATTTTGTGAACCTGTGGCAACCTTCTATAGTCTTTATGCCACTGAGTTATCGCCGTCCTGGAAAGCTATCGATAACTATGCATAAAATGTACAAGGTGGCCCTCCGGGAGGCTATGCTGCTATGCTCCAGTTTGGAAAGCAAATACGTAACGATGCCGATTATCCGCTAAAAGGATATTAAATATATGTAACTCACATAATCATTATAGTGTTTTCATAATATTTTGAGAAGACATCCGTATTTACTTACCATTTAATTTAGAGATAGGATTTAACCAGTTTTAATATCCGTCCATACAAAGTACACGTTTTAAAACAAGCATGAATACTTTTATCTTGTGTATAATCTAATCAAATGCAAATAATGAATTATGAATTGGTCAAATGTAATTCATTATATTTGTAGAACGATTAAAAATATAATAAATAACACACTTTCTAATGTAACACCGTGTTACGCGTAGTTGTGAAACAATATTAATAATTTATTACCTTTTTATTTCACTATAATAGTTTCTGTAACTTGTTTCCTCTATGAAATGACATGTAAAATTAATTGATTTGTAATATTTTTAAAATCAATGTATCGTATTCATTATGCTTGCCAAAAATTCTTGTATATTTACAAAACGGACAAATCATAATACATTTTTTATTAATTACTTCATTCAATTGATATCAACTCAATAAAGCTCCTGCAGGCTGGTGCCAAAAATCCTCGATGTACGATCTATCGTCACTTATTTTTACTTGCTCGACTGACACGCATATATAAAAATGTCAATCTAATTTTCAGATTTGAGTAACATAGGACATGACGCTTGCAGGCGCTTGTTTGTTTGTTCGTTTGTTCGTTTGTTTGTTTTTTACAAGTCCTGTTATGTGACGCAACGTAGTTCGCCAAGTGGCCACTATGTATAAATAGGCGCTTTGTTGTCACAACTGCGGGGCGTGTCAGTCGAAGTCTGTCCGGGACCTGAGAGGCACGCAGAATATTCCGTCTTGGGCAGGCACCCAAAGTTTTTTATTTAAATTAAATTATTAAACAGTGTGCTTCTCGACAAGTTCGTTGCTTTGAGACCTTATCCATTCACCTACCGTTCCGAAAAATAACACACTTTTAGATTATTATTTCTTAATAACGTGTATGTTAAAAAATATAAGTAATAATGTCATCACTGATTATTTCATTGTATTGTACTATGAAAAACGTTTCAATGCATTTAATCATTAAATTCGTACGACATGATCTTAACAATAAAACTATTGTGCAATTACTTAATTGACATTGATTATTACGAGGCATTCGCGGATATTGCGCAATCTCGGCGGATACAATCATAATTATCCTGATTTGATTTTTTACAAAGATATTTAATAGGTGTTATAAACTGATGCCTCAGACAAATGGGTGTAAGTAAAAAATAACGACACACAAGATATCAGAACGGCAAAAAAATCTACACTTCGTATATTATTAGCATGTTTTTGCATAGAAGCAAAGTCACTCACCTCATTTGAATTACAGGTAATTTTCAACCATTATTAATAACATTGCGCGTAATTAAGAGGTACGATGATGATTATTTATTATATTTTGTAGCGATTCTTGTACAGGTAATTTGTAAAAAAAATGGCGTATTAAATAAACGTAAGTGGTTTTAAATGAAATATCTTCAATTCATTATCATTTGATGGTTATTATTTCATGTCAATATGCAGGTTTGTTTTTTATCTTTTTTTATGAGATTGCGAGATAAACCCGATGCTCCTGACCAGACATTTATGACCAAATGTGCTAAAAGACGGCTGGTATCATAGAACACTCCACTGCGGATCTATATGATATTATCGTCAGGCAAGCAAAGTATCTGAAATCTGTCATGCGAATTAGTGCTCCACAGCTTGCTTCACTTTTGGGAGGGTCAAGAGTTTCAGTTATCTTGGCATTCAAGTCAATGAGAGTGGTGGTCTGCAAAAGAAGCTCGCTTTCTACAATGGTAACGCTAGAGCGTTTTTTTTTTCATATGAAATATCTAGCGCTTGCAGCTTTACTTTATAAAAATGCCAACTTTACAGTGCTTGTATCGTCTCCATTCACATTTACTGCTGCGAATTTTGGTATATTTACAAAATCCAATGCAGCCGTATAAAGAGTTCTGAAAGCAGATGCTTATACGTAAAATACTAGAGTGTGATGGTTTATGAGTAATTATGTGGTGAGAGAGAGGACAATGCAGCTTTCTATACTACAGTCGGTCAATCTGAATGAGCGCGTCATCAAGAAGACTTAACTGTCCTCCGGTGAGGCGGGTAAAGTCCAGTCTAGACCAGTCGGTCAAGAGACGAAGGTTCACCTTGCCGGGAAGTGTACTTCGGAAGCCTCTCTCCCTATCTTCAAGCCACACATCTTCCTGCAAGGGCGTCGATAACTATGGATAAAGTGAACTCGGCGGAGCTTCGGGATGCAGATCTGACGGATAATGAGGCGATAATTATAGATGATTTTATGCTACTATGACATATTCATGTTATGATGATTATTTAAATTACAATATTAAAATATATAATAAATAATATCAGGCTTCTCAATTTTCGTACATCATCAGTAACATCAAGGTTGAGTCATTCACCTCATTTGGATTACGTGCAATTTAGTTGTATACTATTAATAACATTGGGCGTAATTAACTCCGGTGTGTTACAAATGAGTGTGATGCGACATGGACGCCTTAAGAGCCGTTGTCCCAGACGAAGATGAATAATGGTGATCTCATTATTTAAATAAAAACGACTGAGGAATTCAGTCGGCAAGCGAGGAAATCCAGGGACACCACAACATAAATAATTAAGTTAAAATATACTAGTATTTTTGTATCCAATGATTATAGAACATTGTAAGCGCGGTTCTTGTTAAATCGTTAAATCAACATTTAACGAGGACCAAACCTTGAAATGATGCATGTCATTGGTTAGGATACACCGTATTTTAAGACTTAATGGTATAAGCTACAACGTCGGATCCGATATACTTAAAAAATCTTATTGACAAATCACCCAAAATAAGCATCAGATTCTGCAGCAGCAGTCTTGTCAAGTTCTCTGCCCTAAAAATTTACAGAAATCACATAAGTTCCCATGTGGACCTTCGGATAAGGCATGACATGTAGCAAATTACAGAATTGAGTGACAGGAATTCGCGGAACGGAATTTGACCGTGATATGTTACAGATTTGGGAAGAAAAATCAACTACAAATCTTAATCAAACTTTGTTTTAATATGGATCACGATAATAAACTGTGGTTTATAGAAATTAAACCATGGCTTTCGCTATTCTTTCTGTCGCTTACATTCATTTAAGTACATTAACATAATTTTTGAGAATAATCAGTTTTGGAATACTCTGAGGTAGCGAGTTATAGCATAAGACCGTACTGCAATAATCGATTTGAAATGCTGTTTTAAAAGCAAATCATCTGGCGAGAAGTTTTATCAGAGATATCTAGTCTGAGAAACGATTTTAAAAACTAAAAACTATTTATTGACAACCCTAGATCCAGCGACTACCAGTATGATACCTGGTTGTGGTATACTCGCGTGAGAGAAAACCGGCAGTACAACACTATGCTAACCAGGTGACTGGTGAACACACTTTGTTGATAATACCGGTATCTTGATATGGAGACAGATCAATGCCGTTGCACTTCCAAGACACAATAGGGAGATCAATACTTAAGACTATTTACATAGAAAAAATAAAATACACACTCGTAGTATAGACTTTAGAGTAAAAAATAGTATGTATTTTTAATTCAACCATGTTTACTTTAGGTGAGGGCTGAAACTATGAGATAAAAGCAATATCGTGTGAATTCCCGTTGATTTTATAACCGTTCATGCTTGTAAGATTGCTGTCTCTGTCTCCGAATTGTTGAAAAAATAATTTTAAATGCATTTTTTTTTTAAATTATATATTTTTCTTCGTCTATGTTTGCTCCTTAGCCAGAGCGTATGATAGTCACAAAGTTATGCCAAACATATGCCCTGTCCAATATCAGCTCTGCTTCCGGCAGAATCATCGAGTAAATCACATGTATAGTTCCCGGCGCATTTCCAGGATGCCGAGAGCCCGTGGGCCAAAATAAAAGGTAGCTTAGTTTATGCTTTCTTATGGCATCTGAAGAATTTTTTTCCTTGACAAAACTCGTTTTATTTCATTAAGAAAGCAATATTTAAATGAATCAACTATTTTCGTTAGTAAATACTAGGTGAAATTCAGCCTGTAGTCTAATGTCGTGAACAAATCAATATAACAGCGTTTAGCCATCATTTAAAAAAGCAAGCGTCTTACAAATCTACAAATTACCATATAATATTTCTTTTGCGTTAATTTAGACAACGTATTTAAGTAAAAAAAAAACATTATTATTTGATATAATATGAGAGGTTACTTAAAAGTATCTAAACTTATATTTTAATGGGATAAATTGCGTTTCTGCCGGTAGGTGCGTTCAATACAGTTTTGATATAAAATAATTATGGAATTAATTAAAGCAATTACTTCTTAGAAATCTAGTTCAATAACTTGGTCACACAGGCACCGTGCTACGAGCTACAAAACACAGTTGAAACATTATAATAACGGCCGCTAACAAATTCTTGCTCGCTTGTATAATATTAGAACATGGATAATTACCTCATTGCACATTATCGTTAGAAATTTATTCAAATTCAAGTTAATGCTGATTACACCTCTGACAACTTAGACAAAACATATACCTCATTTTTTACGAACGGGTTTAATGATAATACATTTCGCTTTATTATTCAAATCTTAATATTTATATGAATAAGATATTCATTTTTTTTTATAATCTGTGAGCAAATTGTTAGGGGCCTAAAACAATATTGACAACACAAAATATTATCATTTACATCTCTTAAATAATCGTGCTCTTATATATCAATATAGCACGTCTATAATCAATAATAATAGCACATTGTAGGCGCTGTTCTCGTTCTATCACAAAAAGTTCAGCAACGTTGGATGCAGACTAAAAGTTGGATGGGTTGTCGCCTGTTTTTTACCGCTTGTCGATGGTTGCTTTATGCCGCTCTTATTCGTAAGTATTAAATGCTTCAGAACTCAGGAACATTAGTTTCGTCGGCTACCATATATCCCATGTTATGGATGTCATTGACAAGGCATGAAAAATTGGCAAATTATGGTGACCAAACAAGTATTTTTCAGATATGTAAACTGAGAAGAAATAAACTTATGACGGGCTTGTCATAGCTCCATGCCGAATAATCGTTACATATTTTGACAGATTATATAGCAAAGCTCCCTTGCAATATGTTGTAATTGATTCTACGCAGTAGTTTTTGATTAAAACCCTTTTATATAAGTAAAATAGAAAGCAGTATTTTCAGCAAATATTTTTTTACCATCAAAAAAGAAGAAATGCTGTTTAAAGATAAATAATATATAAGCCTAAACTGCTTTCAAAACTTTGCTCCGGTAATTGTTATGTTGAAGTTGTACCACGTTCTGGAAAGCCAATTGATGCTGGCGAAGACACAAGGCATAAATTGGTGCAAACTGGTGAATAAAATCTTGTTACAGATTTCATTTATTGAATTTGACTGTTTATGATCATTTAAAACACGGTTTTATCACATCCATTTATTCTTACAAAAGTATATTCTTTTCCGAACAACCTTATATTATATTTAATTAAAATATGGGGTCGATGTATAATTTTGACGTTATTATCATCATAATACGTTTCAACTTTGTATTTCCATATTCTCACGTGATTGTACAATCAAGATTAATTAAGTCGTTTTGTCCTACAGCATAATGAAACTAAATTCGGTTTTAATAATAACTTAACATTATAATTATAATCAAAAGGCTCATTAATGTGTCTGTCTGTGAATTAAATTTAAAATTATATCCAAGTTTCCCGCTATAAGTTATGTCGTTCGTAATTTTGGGGCAATTAAACAATTACTGTATTAAATAATTAATAGTTACAAAGTACAAAAATGTAAGGAAAATAATTTAATTCATGTTTTGCATAAACTATGTAATATTTACAATTACATGATACCAATATGTGACTCAAGGCAATCGGTTTAAATAATATATAGAGATCACGAATTTAAGTTTAAAAAAACCATTTTCTAATTTTTGCATATTTATAGAACATGTTTCAATATTGTAATCCTTTATAGATAATTGATATTTACCAAAATTTTCACAAGTTTATACACACTAATACTAGCTCGATATAGATAGCTCTTGCAGGCTGGTGCCGAAAACCCCGAAATACAATATTTCTTCTTATTTCTGTTCGCTCGTCGGATATGCATGTGTCGCCATATTGCTTGTTTGACAGGCTCAGTTCTGTGGATTGCCACTGAATGAATCTCGGCGCTAGGTGTCACTGACCATGGGCACTCGGTGGCCAGTAAGTGGTGCGCCAATTTCGACCAGTAGCGAGTGGTGATTGGTTTGTGGCATGAAGCAAGTAAGTTCCGCCACGGGCCGAAAGTTTGTCAAGAATATCGAAAATATATGTGCTTCTGTAAAAGTCTTTGTGGTACTCACCTGGTCCTCATCTATCCACTACGTCTTGCACTGGTCTTGACCGGTTGTGCTCTCCTGCATGCGTTTACATAAAAAAAAAAAACGTGTCCTAATAACGATTCCGGTGACGAGAAGTCGTTCTTTCTTAGTAAAGGGAATTTTAACACATACTCGTACATGTCTACATCAAATATCATATTTTATGACATTTCTCTTATCAATTACGGGTGTTTCGAATTCCAGCGTCTGCCGTTTCTTTTTTGCCCGAAATTGACGAGATAATGTCATAAAATATTATATTTAATTCATTTTTTATGTGTGTATCAAATTATTAAAAAAACAATACTTTGCATTCAATACTTACTGTTAAGCATTTAATAAATTTAGGTTAGTGAATTTTCCACGTGGCCATTTCATGGTTGAGATGAGCGGTTCTGAAAAGAATCCCAAGTCTCGGCTACTTCTGAGAAACGTCAAGCAAATATTGAAGCAATATATATATTTTAATATCAGTGTAATATTATTTTAGAACACGCTGCAGTCAGATTCGAAGCATCTTTTTATATTTAACTTTTTATTAATTAATACAAAAGAGGGAAAAGAATTGAAACAATTCTCGCTTAAGGTTTGAAGAGTATTTTGTATCATATATTTTTTTACAACAAATCAAAAATGATCAACGCACAATAATTACAAAAGCCTATGAATATTAAATTAATATAATAATTACACTTTTTTTCGGTCAGGCCATCGATGAAAAAAAAAGTTAATAACCAAAATTAATGGGCATTCCACACTGGTGGAAGTAATACAAAGTAACGCGTACGAACTGACGAAAAATAATTAAAAATTCACACAAGATTACGATATTAATTTATCGAGAGTTGGAGCCGCAACGCCTTCCTCCGATAGTATCCGCTAGTTAGAAGCTCTAGGAAGCTGATAGTAATTAAATAAGGACAGTCTGTGGCTACTTGAAATTTTAAAGCTCAAAATATGAAACACACCAAATATATTTTGATAATACGAGTATATAATAAAAAATTCAGCATCGTGGGATAGCCGAAATGAAGCAAAACTGTAACACATATTTCAATATACAGACTCGTGTATGCATTAAATTTATGTCTAACATTCAATCGTTGCAATACTGACAAAGGTTGATACACTTAGTTTTTTCTATCGTTATCAGTGCCGGATTTAGAGGGTGGTGAAGTGGGTCGGTGCCCCAGGGCGTCGAATAAGCTAGGGGCGCTGAGTGTAACCAATCTTGCTTAGATTTATTTTAAATGTATACAATATGGGGCGGCAGAAAAAAATGCCCTAGGGCGCCGTGGGGTCTAAAGCCTGTAATGATCGTTATCATCGTGGCCGCTACTCCTGCACCTAATTTTTTTTAAACATTCCTACACACAAATGACTAATGTCGATCAAGAACTAATGGTTACCGAAATTCATTCATAAATGCAACCGGAAAGTTATCTGTTTCGTTGATTATACAATATAGATCTCTTATGCATATATTTTTACTAATAGAACAAAGAAGACTTATAAAGACGATCAAATTAATTATATACTTAAAGATATATAGTTATATTTATTTTTAATTCAATTATTTAGAGAAAATTTAAACTTTGGACTTAGGATTCGAATCGCAGACAATAAACCTAAGATTCATTGCGACCATTGTACGAGTAAAAGACATGACGGATTTAGATTCTATCTGCCGTTTGAATCTCAAACCGTTTTTTAATGCTTCGTCAATTTGATCCCACTCACCCTAAAATATGTGTGTTTACATTTTTTTCTTAGCGGAATTGTATTTCTTTCTTGAAGTGTGTTTTATTCCAGAGCCGGACAAGCTCTACGGGAGCCACACGTGCGAGTGGAAGAGAACTACACCAAGAGTATAATACAACAAAAAACTTGTATCAATTAAGCGGCAAGTCCGGGAGTCGCTGGGCGGCGTGTTTATACGTTCCAGACACGCGATGCCCTGGCGCAGGGGAGTCCAACCTGAGACTCGCTGAGCACTTTCTTCTTCCCATATCCGTTCCATAAATGGAAAATATGGTCACCGCATATTGCATTTATCCAGTTGTCAGCTGGCGTGTCTCGTCTAAAGATTTCTCTGCGCCCAAAAGTCAAAGTCAAATTTAAACTCAAAATACAGACTTAAAACTGTCAGCAATTTCGCTAGTTGTTATTGGCTGGTTTGCATCAATTAATGCTTTTATTGAGCTTTCGTGAGCTGGCTTTCCAGAACGTGGTGCATTTTCAACATCAAAATTTTCAAATAGATCTGATAAAGCTCCAAATAAAAGCCAGTATCCGGAGGTTCAAATTTTTGAGAGATAGATGAGTAATTACAAAAACTCTTCGAGGTCCAGACTACGTGTTCAGGAGCGGGATGACGAACGTCCAAGGCTCGCGACCGAAGCATCTGCGGCTAGCGGCGGGAACCAAGTAATTGGGTAAACTGTCTAATTTTGTACATTTTTGTGTGAGTGAGAAGCGAGAGCGTTTGTTGCCAGTTAGCAAAAACGACATCTGTACTCGCTCGGTTAGGTATCCGATCCAATGAAGTGAAGATTACAGATAATTTATTGCGTCTTTTAGTGTGAGCCTGAAGGATCCATATCAATTCGACATCAGAAGCATAACGAAAACAGTTTTGACAATGGCATTCTGTTAATACATCTTCTTTTATAAACGCCAAATATATTATATATGACAATATGCATTTTTTCAATATTTGAAAGGGCACTTATAAAAATGTACTACGTGAACTATTTCCCAAACAAATCTAACAGCTATCATATTATTGGCGGTGAAAAAATACAATTGAGTCATTTATTTTATTTTCTAAGTTCAGTTTAGCTCATCTGATTGGAACGCGACTGCTACCGCTTCAACAGTATGAGCTTTAGTCCAAAGCAATAAGTAGGACAATAAATCATAAAATATAATGAGATATTTATGCATATCTATCGACTTGATTTTTTGTTGTGGCTGCCGCTGTCGATAGAACTTGATTGAATTCCATTGTCGATTAATTTAAAAATTAAAAAACAGTTGGAGAGGCTTGCAGTGGATCACTTAATTAAAGCTTCTTGTTCAACTGATTCTTAAATCAACACCTTTGAAGCTTATTTTTAGTTTTAGAATTCACAGTTAGATTCATTTCGAATATTTAATGAAGAAAAAAAAATAGTTTCATTATTTCATATATTATTAATAATTTTAAGCAACTTTGGTTCACAAAAAAAATATCGTACTTTTAAAGATTAATACACTATTTAGTCGCCGGGCTTCAGTCCTTGGGGTCATCTGGAATATATGTGTTATGGATATATGTTCTCAGGTAGACCGTATATAGAGATGTTTTGGAAAGAGGCATGAGCAATTATAACATATAAAACAGCTTTTTATAAGAAACGTATATCAAAAAAAAAAAACATCAAATCATCACCATTACTTTATAACGGTGTATTATTTATATTTTAAGCATTAACGTTGAAATCCATTTCAAGTAATAAATAAATATATAGTAAAACGTATTTATTTAACAACTATATACATATACAAATTCACAGTCCATATCATCTTATAACAGTATGTAATTTTTCGCATCGACAAAATCAAGAAAATAAACGAAGGTCACGAGCATTTGAAACGCAAACCATTGCAATATTTTCATTCCATTAACCGACGTTGGCACTCGGCTATTTGAAGAAAAAAAAATACGTAAGCACATGTAGGTGAATACCGACAGAGCGTGATGAAGAAGTCCCAACTGTGGATTCTATGACTCTTACGTTTTTGCAAATGACTAAACGCTGCATGTGGAATTTTATCCACGAACATCATAGACTTAAGTCAGGTATCCACGTAATATCCATTTTTAACAGGAATTAACTATGAATTATAGTGCTTACGAGACAACTTTCGTCTACCACCAATTATTTAATAGCTGAGACTGGCATTTTACAGTTAAATGATTAAATTCACACCAAACAGGAGAATACATAAAGCTTGAAAATGTATTACTAAACATTTTCACTACAAGTTTATATATTTTTTCAATATTTATAATTTTTTCTTTTAAAAACCTTTCAAGATCAAAATTTGAGTGGCTTCTTAAAAGTAACAAAATATATACAGCGAGTAACGATAACTCATCGTTTTATAACGTAAAATAATTGTATTCAAATGCAAATATAACGAAAATAGCCTTGTTTTCAAGATACAACGTTGCAAAAACAAACGCGAGTTCGTTAGCCTTTCAAAAACAAAAAAAAACGCTTGGAGCGATATCGCTAGCAAAGACTTTCCCCGCTACGGGAGCGCAAAGATAAAAACCCCGGTATATATATTTTAGTATGTATATCCATAGTAGGTAGTAGAAAATCCCGGGGCCTTGACCTCCAAGGCCTCACAGCTGTTCGCCCCCCTCCCATACCGCCCCAATGCACCCCGCCCCTTAGACACGTAGTGGAGCGTCTACGGCGTAGCGGAAAGCTCCTCTACGCAGAGTGGGAGCGAAGGGGACGACGTGAGCTTTTTCCTTCTCGCTTTCCGTCGCGCGTGGAGCTTTTTCGCTTTTCTCATCTTTCCGGCAGTCACTTTGTTGACTAGGTCCGGGATCTCTACCGCGATGTGTCGGAAGTTTCCCCCTCACAGGCCGCGCAAACTTTCATCGCGTGGAATTCTCTTTTACGCAAGCTTTTTTCATGACATACGAGAAAAGTTTTTCTTCGAAAATTTTAAGCTTTCGCCAACATGGATTATTAACTTTGATATTTTTTGTAAATAAATGCTTTGTTGACTTGTTTTAGGATCTAATATAGCTGTATAACATCATTTTAATATCAAATTTTACAATAATTTAAATCAGTGTGTTTACAAAATCATTGTATAAGATCAAAAATATTTTTCAATTCATTTTTTTATTATATTTAGTATTTTAATTTAACTTTAATCATGATTATTTAATATTAATTTAAGATTCATTCCACACTAATATTTTTAACGACATGTTGTTCAGTGAGGTAATTTTGTGTGATGCTTACATCCTGATAAGAATAATGGCTTTTGGGTTGAGTCGTATGGGTTGAAATTTGAAAAAAAAGCGAAATATGAAAAAAACTCCAAATAATATATCTATAGGTAAATTTCATTTTTTCGTTGATATCACATAAAAATATATTACTTTATTACATCTTACTTAATCTAAAATAAATATTTAGTAATAAATACAACAATTGATAAATATATAACTATGAAAAGTATCATATTTTCTTTTCAATGTTGTTTGTCAATTAATAGAAGAAAAAATGATTTTTGATTAAATCACATACAATGTAGTCACGTCGTGTTGCATACACTAAATAAATGCTTAGTCGTTGATAATAATAATTATAGATAGTATATTTGATTAAACATTATAAAGAAAACTGCATATAATTTATAACAAATGTACAAAATTAAATATATTTTACACGCATATAATATGCACTTTTTTATTATTTGACAATTGTATGATAAAATGGCGCAATGATTGATAAAATAAATGGATGACTAAATTGTATTTATAATTATTCTGCATATAATTTTGTTTTGCAGTATTTTAATTTAATTGCATTAAATTAACTTAATCTAGCAAGAATAAGTCAAAGTAAATATTCATATATGTGAATAGTTTGTTGATAAGTTAAAATAAGTAGATTTAACCGAGCTTTGCAGAGTTAACAGGTATTCAGCGGTTTATAAACATAAGTTACTTATATGCGGACGCGCAACCCATTAAACTACCGTAAATATCCAATGCTTTAGCGTTTTAACGTGAATAATTAAATTAGCTCAACTCTATTTGGTAATGACTTTAATCCGGGCATTAGTGACTTTGTTTACGCGGAATCGATTATTCACTAATTTTGCTCTCGCTGATCATCATCATAATAAAATAGGCTACGCTCCAAGTTACCATACTTTAATGCATGCTGAAAATGGAGCACTACTATTGATGAAAGCTTAACTAAAATATGAATATTAAATATTTAATAACGTAATAATTTATTCTATACTTCAAATGCAACGCATAAGAATATCAAATATCATTTAATCCATATATGAGTTCTCTCCATTACCCGTATATGGGTGTTCTTCTTTTTGTACTCGTATTTGCTTAAAAATTAAGAAGTATCAAATACGTTTTAAGATATATTAACTTTTGTTGTATTTTTTTCTGAAAAACAAAGCAGCCATAAAATGAGTTTTCAAGACAGTTGTCTTCGAAGAATATAATTGGTGAAATTGTTTAACTTGTGATGAAAAACAAGGTAAAGTAACATTTACAGAGTTTTAGCCTACAGTCAATCAAAAGATGGATATTTCTGAGACACGTTCTTTAAATGCTGCAGAAGATCATAAATAACTGCCTTTCCACCTGAGCTTTTGCCATCAAGAAATACTATCAGCAACTAAACATTTAATGTACTCTGCTGTATTGAATAGGGTGGATGAAGAACCATAGCATCTGACAGAGCTGTGTGGTGACAGATGGCGACGACCGACATGAAACGATAGTGACGATGTTTATTTTTATATGTATTTACTTTATTTGTTTATGGTGTAAATGAGCACTGATATAACATGCGTAAGTTAAGCTGTGTGTGCGTGAAAGAGTAGTTTAATCGCACGCTAGGTTCCAATAAAACTTAGCTTTTAAGAACGATTTTGCAAAATTTGCGAGTATTTATTTAGAATGTCATGTTTTCAGGTGAAAAGTTATGCTCAGTAGAAGTTGAATGATTTAATTAATTTATCTCAACAATGCTATATATGAGCATAATAACTCGCGCAATGGAGGGTATTAAAGCACGATTACCTATTTCAGTAAATCATAATGTGGAGAATGCACCGGAAAATGTTGCGCCTATCAAAACAACTTGTTGATCAGTTTAATTCAAACAATAAAACGTATTTTAGTACAAGCACACGATGAATATAGCTTCAACCAACTGAAAACAATAATTATATTGAATGACGTCATTAGTACAAGTAGCAATATGTAAGAGTTCGTATTAATTACCTTATTACTACTATGTATAATAAATAGTCGTCAAAAACTGACGCAAAAAGACTATATATTAGTTGATATGGACTTTGTCTTGTTACGAGCCCTTAGATAGTCAAAAATAATTAAAAGGTTTAAAAATAAGGGCAGGTGTATTTAATGCTCAAATCCGCTTCTTAATTTGGAACATATAGTCGACACTTATCGCCGCAAGTAATATATTAGAAGCCACGGTCTGCGTTGCGTTACGTGCATATAGTTGAGCACATATACAATATGTGCTATAGCTTAACACTATCCAGTCCAATTACACAATATGTGTGTAATCACCAAGCTGAACGTTATAGGCGGGTCACACAACATGTGTGTGATCATTCTGCCAACGCTAAGTGGCCGACTATACATAGCTTGTGATGTTTTTTCAAACTTTGCAGTGAGGGTCATATTTAATTTTAATTTTATTAATTTGAATTCATGACGATAGATTTAGCAATTCTTTAAAAAACAGTCGGCCTCCAGCGTAAGCTTAATCGCTCAACGCGCGGGCTGGATAGTGTTAATAGAGCCAGAGAGTTTGAAAAATGAGGGCAGATGTATTTAAGATCATATATGCTCCCTAATTAAAGCATATTTCCATTGTCTTCACCTTCACAATATAGGTAAGGTAGTACATTTAATGGTAATTACATATCCTCACACAGATTGACACTCGTTATGTTTATGTCGACAGGCATGTATAAATCTATACGCATAGGCCAATACAGGATATTTATTATAACACTGAAACAAACTTTCAAATAAAATGATTACATATTTGTGTTTTAAGAATAATTATTAATAATTTGCTTTACTCTTAAAAATAATCATACAAAAAAATAATCAAATATACCATAATAATAATAGTATATACTATATTTATATAATCGTGTCGGAAACAACAGGGTCAGATCCTGTCTGCCCAGAAGTGGGTGACGTCGATGGCGTTACTTTCGGCCATCATCAGGTCTTCTTGGGTGCAGCTACTCGGACACAGTGCACACTTCAGAAGGTGTGACAGTGTCTGCTCCACGTCAAATTCAGTCTGTCTGCTGTAAAACTGTCAGACTTTCATGTCCTCGTCTTGCATACTTTGATCCGAAGTCTGTTAATAGTGTTAATAATGTTCAAAATAATAGTGTTAATTATATTAAAAATAATTTTGCAAATTGAAAAAACTTTTTGAAATATGTTAAAATTCTTATTCCTTATTTTATTACTTTCAGAAACATTACGAAGTTAAATTAATGTCCATTAAAAAAAAACAACTAAAACTATAAAATGAAGTACTTTTTGTAGAACGATTTAAAATTTAAAAAAAAAAAAGCAACACAAGAAAAATAAATAAGTAACTAAATATAATCGTACATATTAAAGGAATATATAAAACAAATTAAAGTGATATAATATTAAAGTAATTGTGATCCACGTTTCTAATATAAAAGCCGTTTTTTGCATTTTTGACAAATAATATTTTTAAATTTCGTAAAACTACCTTGTTTATCACAGCGTTCACAGATTTTTATTTTTGGTCAAGAATACGTTATCAGTTGCATTATGGCGTGGTACCTTGACCCACCTGTACAGTGATCGAGTTGACAACATTCTCCCTGAGTAAACAAGAGGCTGGGAATTTGCATAATAATCACCCCAGGTCAAACAGGCGGCGAATAAATCACGTCCTTTGAACGCTACTCCAACGTTGGGTACATGCACTAATTAGCGTGAATATTGACATTCTTAAGGGCCGCCCACACGTGCGATACGAATTGCATGATAGCTCAACTTTAACTAAAAATACTAAGAACTACGAGTAAACAAAAAAAATATATATATGTTTGTATATCACGTTGATGCTGGGTGCAAATCAATTGAAAAAAATTCAAATAAATATATACATGACTGCAACGATAAAAAATAAAGCTAAGTGAATTAAGTTTCATAGTTAAGAGATCAGACGTAAGAGTATCATTTTATTAGACATTCAATGTATCTGAAAAAATATGTTATACTCGTATATGATATACACCAGAAAGTTCCGCATATTATCTGACTTTTTTACTAAATAAATTATATTTTATGGAATTTCGGCTTTAATAAAAGTTAAAATACTTAATATCATTGCATGTATGTATGAACAAGCTGTTTATTATTTCGGGTTAACATGTAACATTTAAAAAAAATAATGAATATCAATAATTTAAGTAAATAAATATTCAGGAATATTTTCTTAAGTATACCTATCAGAGTTCATATTTGTTTGACAAGAAGAAATGGTGTTAAATGTACAGGGTAAATTAAAAATGTCTCGACTGCAAAAGCGAGTTGCTCATTCGACAAAGCCATGTCTACAACTGAAGGTGGTACTAACAAAAAAATCCATGGTTTTAGCATCATTCAAGCTTACCCCCATTCCTCTAGTACGTCACTACTACTCACAACGCCATCTCAATAGAAAACTTCCCTGCGACACCCTGTATAACCGATTTCACTCACTTTCTTAAGTTATATTTGAGATAGTCTACCGTTATTTATGACGTACAACTACTACACTTAAAGGCACTGAAGTTAAACGAAACGATATCGTTAACGACCTAATCATAGTACGGTATTATTATATTAATAAAAACGTATATTTTCTTCAACAAAATAAGAGGAATAATTAAAAGATTAATACAAATTTATATGTAGCTATTGTTTTAATTCTATAAAATTTGCTATCGATTTCATTCTACAAAATTAGTCACTTTAATTCTTAAAAATGAAGTACATGTGTAAAATAATAAAATCATACATAAAATTATTCTTTTTTGGTTCAGCACCGGGAATCTTTTCATTTATATGATAATGATTGATAATATTTGATATTATTGAGATTTTTTTGTTGAATTTTTCAATTTCAGATACCATACCCCGCTTCCGGAAGGGTGTTGTTGAAAACTGCATTCGAAGCGCGTCATACAAAATTTCATAATACCGCCAAATGCAATAAATAACGATGGCGTGTGCGAGTGCGTTAATGCTAACACAAGTCCGACACCTCTCACCTCATCATATTTGCGAAGCTGGGGAGCTGACGCATACCGCCCACGCATTGTGTAGCACAATGCTTCCTAGACTGCATTCAAAAAATATATACTTAAAATATATTTATTCATAGCTGCTCTTACTTAAATTTCTTGCAATTTCCAACAATTAAATTCAGTATTTTTTATAATTTCCATACATCATCAAGAACTTCCGCCAAAATCTCTGTAAGATTTTAATTTCTTCAATGTTTTCAGCATTCACTTTGAGATCCATTATTAATAATAAATACATATTTTTTAACCTTGTTTTACATGGATCACGACTCCAGTTTTGAATACTCTTAAAGCCTTCCTTAATCCATTACTGTAAAGAGACAACTGAACTTTATGACACTTACGAAAGTATCATGCAGCTCAGTTATCTGTTGACAGTGATGGATTGAGAAAAGCTACGAGTTAGTCGAAACTGCAGTCACCTAAGCAGAGGCCATACCCAAAGTGATCCATGAAGAAATGAGGTTAACAAATAAATATTTATTACTTTCAATTTCCTTTTTTAATACTATTGCCCCCAGGAAATTCAGTACGTTTAATATATTATCAACGGCCGTTCAGAACAACAAGCTTCCTAAAGGTTTAGGTTTAACGGACTGCAGTGTGGAAAGCTGCCTTCTCCGGTCCTTCGCCTTTTTATTCATCATAATATGATAATATCGTACCTCAGTATTCTACTCATTTATCTATTTTAAATTGCATTAGTTTTTCGTTAGTTTGATTGATGATAAAAATATCAGTTAAATCGAACCATTGTTTTGATATTTTGCATCATCCTCACCGTCTGACAGCATCTAACAAAAACCAAAACCAGCGGGAGCATCACTTATACCTGTAATAAACGTCCTCACTTCTACTTGCAATAAATGATTAAGGGCCGAATTCATTTTTTAACAAAGCCTAAAGTTAAGCCTTTCTTAAGTGAAGCAGACTATATTTTATAAGTACATAGTTTTATCAATACATTCATGTCGCAGTACGCTTAAAACTGTTGGTAATCAAATAAACTTTTTTTAAGTTCTGCGCCGCACGAAATGTTTGAGAATCGCTCGTATAGTATATGAAATATCTGTCAAAATTAGCAATTATGTGGAACCTTTTACCAGCCACAAGCGGGATTGCTCGTGCAGTAATCGATATGGACTCCTATAAATATCATATGTCCTAGTGTTTGATAAGCGTTTACTTCTGAATAGTCGCATATTGTTTTATTTAAGAAAAATCATTATTTTTAAAAAATGACTATATGACAAAAAAAAATATTATCGATAGCAAAAACTCTGAGATATTAAAAGCGATGGTTTTCAGCATATTTACACTGTAAATAAGCAACAGAAATAATGTAATGTTCGGAGAACAGTTTTTTATACGAAAGCGCATGGTATCGCAACAATTCATGGACGCTGCGTGCAAAAAATGTCTTATGCTTGTATACTGGTTGAGAAGATGATAACTGTATATTGATATGTCTGTCGAAGACATCCTGACTGTATGAAGAAGAGGAATCACACATACTCAAAGAATAGAGCTTACCGGATATATTTATTACATATATACAATTACATTATTATCAGCAATACAAAAATTAAAATGTAATAGAGTGCTTAATGAATATTTGATTAAATTAATTTCGTAATATTTACAAAATAAAATGAATCGTTTCATTAAATAATTTTTTAGGCAGAGCAAAATAAACGTTAATAAAATTTTATTTTTGCGATGTTTGACCAGCGCGAAATTATTTAACTTGTAAAATTGTATTTGCAAAAAGCTGACTAAAAATCTGTTTAACAGCAACCGCACTAACCGCATAAATATCCAGTACCATAAAATATATTATTTGTTTGATATCAATTGCCAAAGGCCGTAGCTTAGTGAAAAACGTGCTTGCTTAAGGAGCACCGGGTTCGAATAAAGTAAAGTACTTTACTGAATTAAACCGTTTTTTTTTTAAGAAATTGTAATAGTACGTCAATGAAAAAATGCTAGTCATAGTGAACAAACTACTTATCTATAAATGTAAACTTTGATTCTATATCCGCTCCATATTTGGAACACATGCTAATTTTAAATTTCTGCCACATAGTTCTGTCAGAGCATGTTTTTCCCTAAGTTATCTCTTCACCTAGAGCTCCACCTGGCCATAAACATTATACATGTTTCCTGACGGATTTCAAGGCGAGAATCTGAGGGTTACAAAATAATGCAAAAATAGGGTCCAAATCATACATCAGGGTTTTTAAATTTACATTTTAAAAGCCTTAAGTTTGTACACAAATTGAAACTGCTCACAAATAGTTAAGCTACAAATTCTGCAGTCGCTTTGGTTCATTTGAATCCAAAAGACTTGGAGTACAAATATTATACGGCGTCAGAAATTGAAATAAAACGAATGTTTTAAAAATTTAAGACTTACATAATCAATTATATTTCTGACAAATTAAGATGCAATTTACAAAATATATTACAAATTTGGTTGTTTTATTCTAATTATTGTAATTCTAAATATTATAAATCTAAGACCTGAATTTGATTTCAGACTTAAAAATGTCTAATAATTAACCGACTGAGTAAATTTGTTTTTTGTACCAATATTATGGTACCTTTATTATAAATATATGTTTATTTTATTAAATCAATCGCTTAACTAGGCATTAAACTACAAAAGTTTGTAATGCTTAAATCTCCAAATGAAAAGAGTTTCATTTGATCGAAATGGACCAATCAATGATCCAAAAAATGATACTATTCTGACTGACTACAAGATGCGTTTGCTCTCTTCAAGTTCCGCTGTTGGTCTCGAGACGTGTGTTCAAGAATCCTGTGTGATTATTAAGCAATCATTATGTCGTTAATTTTATGGGCCAGTCATTGAGAGTCATATACGGTGATCATTACGTATGTTTATTTCTAGGCGCAATGTACAGCGCCCGACGAGACCGACACGTTATTATAGCACTCGCCCCATAATGTCATTATATAAATTATGATTATGATATTATTGCCGTTAATTGCTATGCAATAAACTTTCGTATTTTTTATTATTTCAACGTCTTGCAGCAATGACTAGAAAAACAACACAACTATATAAATGTATTGTGTTATTGACGTACTTATTTTAAAGCAGCGGTATTGATCAATGGCCTATTGTGTGATTTTATTTTAATAATTATTTCATTATAATCACTCGGAGACAGAGCTGACTAAATTGGGCGACAAAACTTAATGGCGACATTTTTTGATGACAATATGCTTAAGTTAGGGGACTGGATATGGAACGATGATTATAACAATGATGCTGAGTTTATTGATCATATCCGTTCTAGATCTTGGCATCGAAATCTGCCGCCACTTGATTCTTTTAGTTGCCACTGTTATAAAAGAGCACTAGACAAACATATCCGCACAGTGCCGGTTTTAGGGGGTGGCGAAGTGGGTCGGCTGCCCAGGGCACCGAATGAACTAAGGGCGGCCTTAACTCCTATAGGAGGTGTTTTCTGAAGATTTCGCTTCCCACTCAAAAAACCCAGGGGCGCCAGATTATTTTACCCAGGGCGCCACAAGGTCTAAAGCCGGCACTGTATCCGTAGTTCACGTTAATGCGGATGACATCGTGAAATGGAGAAAACAAAGAAGACTTCTAGTAATGCACATGTCAACATATGATATTGCATAATTATGCACTACTGCAGGAAAACGACTCCCATACAACAAGCAATTGATGATTCCAAAATAAATAATATACGAAATTTATTCAAGTATTTTAAATTAAAAAATATTTTTTAAGATTGCACCGTGAAAATTAAAACATTAGATTGATATATAATCTATAATAATGTACAAATTAATGAAGTATTCATCTGAATTTAGATGAAATGAGATTCCTTTACTTTTTTTGTTATAAAAAACTTATACTTAAGATAATAATTTACATATGAATATAATTAACCATTTAATCCGTTCACAGAGATTATCGTGATTAGCCTTCTACGGCCCCGCCACGTTACCAGTAATTACATTTTTATTCCGTTTTGATCAATATGTCTCGAACATGCTAATTTATCATTTAAAAACACTAATTGCGCACCTACCGCATGTGAGACTCCGACCCTGCCCATTAATGTGTCATACAAAATGTATATTCGCTGTTGGAGATTACAACGAGAACCATTACGAAATATCAAACATTCCGACAAAACATAAATAAAAAAAATGTTTGTTCAATACATATTCTTTCCGCCGCCCACTTTGAGAATTTATATTTTTCTAGAGTTCCAATTTTTCTACTTGCCATGTATATTTCTATTTTTTCTACCTTCGCCCTTACTGTGCCATCTCAAAACCCCGTTATTTTTTCTTATTCTCTCCTAGTAAATGTGTCAAACGCACACAACGTTGAGAGCCTATGATATAAAATAACATTGCGCTACACTTTTTCTTCTTCTATATTCGTTAGCTGTTATAAATTGCCCCAATAAAGTTTATTCAGCTGCTACGGTCTTCGTATCATTTCATATCAACTCAGCCTCCTGGAAGTCCGGCAAATAAATTACATGAATAGTATCCGACGGCCTGCCACTACAGCGAAGGCAGAAGAAAGGAAAAGCTTATACTCTCCTGAGTTATATGGCAAATATATCTCAACCAGTTCTACATTGTCTCTTGACCAACCGTAGGATTGAAGGTTACCGTGTTAACTCCATTACCATGCCTTATAAAATAAAACCATCGCTTCTCTAACCTTTTTCGCAGCATCTATTTTCAAAATTAACAAAACGAGTACATAACTTTTTTATTAGATAGATTCGCAGCAGCAATAATGCGGATAATACACAGACGCTGTCTAAAAATGAACAAATATTTTATTATCAATGCTTATGGTGTTCTTTTGAAATATTGTTTAGCCCTTTCATTGCGGATCGGTTTGAATGCAAATTATACTGTCAATTAAAAAACTAGTATTTGAAGCATAAATGTAATTATCTGGTATATTTTCATATATCACATTGGTTCTCTTATCCTTTAGCTATCGGATGATGCATACAAAACTATTCTAAGAAAGTAGCAAAACGATATATCACGTCAACCGATATCAACGGTCGGGGAATCTTATGCCGACAACCGATGCGAACTCGTAGTTACACAGTAATTTAAAAGCATATACGAAAATTAGATTTAATGTACTTTATCTTAGTAGTTGTTATCATCATTTGTATTAATATTAATCTCATCAATCTCAGTCAACAATCATTAATATTATGTTTTTTTTTAAATTGCATGCATATTTTTAAAGTTCTAAGCGTATCTCTAAATCATTAGGGCATCAGCCTCATTAGTAGTAGCATCTCATTATGTTGGTATAATTAGTATATTCTATCAAGTAAGATAAATTATGCGGAGCCTTCTATTGTACTACAACTAATAATTCATTTCAACATAAAGGATATGGCCCGTAATAAAAATGTCATTAATTATTATTTATTACAGAAAAATATATAAAAATTAATTCCTTTTTTTATTATTGCTTTTATAAAACTAACAACTTCAATTACAGAATTTATATAAGAAATCCAACTTATTATAACTTATTTCAACTCCATGCATTTTTTTTCTTTGTTTTTGTAATCGCATGAAGGAGACCACAGCCGGTTAAGACCAGTGCACTCTATGACGCTCAGCAGGGGAGGCAGGACACTGCATGCGGGAAACGTGTGTTGTGTTCGTGTTTGCGTGCGGGTTGGGGAGATTGTAAGTGTTTATTTATATCTTATTGAAGAGATCCAGATTGTAGGAAGGAGGAAATACAGACGCTGGAAGAGCATTCCAAAACTTAGCGGTGGCATTAAGGAAGAAACTTTGGAAACTGGTCGACATACATTAACCGTGTATGGATGTTCGGCAAGTGTGAAACGAGTTTGACGATTGTGGGTGGGTGCAGAAGGAATAGTTCTTTAATTCAGAAGAGCAGCGACCGTGGTTTTAACAGTTGAAATGACTAAGTGAACCAATCTTACGCCTGTGTTGTATGACTTACTGCTTCACTCGATTGATACAAACTGCCTTATTTTCCCGATTTTCTGTACGGCTATGAACTCTGGCATCTTACCATGAGCCGATGCAGTCGTAAAATGGGTCTCAAGAACAGATGTTTCCATATAATATAAAGGATATCTAATAGTTTCATAGATTTTTGTTAGATATCAAAGAATATAGAGATTCGAGAGCAGATATGGCAGTATTGTATCCTACATTCGGTCAAGAAACTTGTTCGCTGGATACCACACATAAAATACAGCAGCTTTTTCTGCGACGCTCTTACTCTCCTGGAAGACTGCTAAGAACAATACATAGAAAGCACCTTGCGAAACTGGCGAAGAGACGAGAGGAAGACTATGGTAGGTGAACTTTATAGAAGTAATTTGTAACAACCATATGCTCTAACTAGAGAACGGATATAGGAAAAGAAGTATAAAAATATTTTTTCTTACAGCTTAACATATCCACAAAAATTGCAAGGAGTTTGTAAAATTAGTACCAAATTGCCTTCGGCACTCTTGCGTCAAATATACAATGTTTAGAACACGAAAGTTTAGTTTACTTTCATACCCTTATTATCATGACCACTGCTCCTCTCAGTCAAGTTAATAAATTAATTACCTCTACACCCAACCACAACCGACAGACTTGTCTTACACTTGAACATTTATACCAGTTTTCGAATTTATTCCTAAATGCACTTCCAATAACTATGGTTCCTCTGATTAAGTTTTTTTTTATGTACACACATACAGAAGAATACCGACAGATGGTGATTCTGAAGTCTTATCTGTGGAATTCTATGACGCTTACCATGGTGTATATGGCTAAATTCTGCATGTGGAGTGTCGATCCGCCAACGTCATAGACTACAGTGCGAGATCCACGCATCATCCTTTATTATTACAGGAGTTTACTATGAATGGTTGATCTTCACGGGACGACTTTCGTCTACCAACAATTATAATCAATTGGCTACGACTTTCATTTTACGGGTGATGGATCAAATTCACGCCAACCGGGAGTATTTTAGAGCTCATAAATAGATTAAAAATCATTTTTTTGTAATCTCCGTCGGGGATCGAACCCACGTCCTTTGGCTTCCAAAGTAAACGCTTTGACCATTGAGCTATGACCGCCGGCCATTCAAGAAACACATATACACTTGCACATAAAAACAAATATTTTTTTGCAAGCAGCGTCCAGGCGTCCTGGATGAGCGTCTTAGAGTCCACCGGTTATAACCAACAACAAAAAATGTCTTTACATGTACGAGTATTTGACGCGTTCAGTGTATTTTAGTGCTCATAATATTATTTTTCTCTATCTCGTGTCTAGATTGCTTTGGTATCAGATCAGACATCGAATCTCGAGTTCTCACTCAGCCAACACGGTGTTCTGCCATCAAATTACAACAATTCAATCATTTATCATCTCTTTCACGCCGCGCTGCCTTCCCCTACAGACGAAACAACAAAAACAACATTAGCATTTAACCACAATCTCGATTTATAACATTTTTAATGATCGCGGCCGGCATCTGAAATACGAAGTAAAAAACTTTAACCCTTTTAGTGCAGCGCGCATCTAGAATTATTTTAAAACTTGTTTAAGTTATCGAAGCTTGAACCGTTTGATTCTAAGTCAAACTACTTAAGTCAATTCCATTCTATTTTCAGTAAAATACTAACCTTATAAAAGAGTTAATCGATATAATAAAAACCTAGAAGTATACAAAGTATAATACAAATAGGAATATAAGTAATAAAAATACCATATGCAAAAAATTAACGGAATAAAAAAATATTTCAAGTTTACTATAAAATGGAAATACACAAAAAAAGTTAAATAAAATATTAACAATAAAAAGGGAAAAGGTGCATAAAAATTTCAACATTAAGACCCATTTATTAACCTCAGATCTGTTTCTGGATCGATAGCAAGAGACCGTATGTAGATTTTCAATAAATAAAAGCAATATTTAAGTTTACCCAAATGAACGTTTCATCTCGCGTGATGAATCAGACTCATTCACTGTCAAGCAATGAAGGTTTGTTGATATTGAGTTTACATCTGTTTTTAGTAAGAGCATAAACGGCCAATAATTTTAATATTCGTGTTCAAAAATAGCTCCGCAATAAAACCGTTAAAATTACAAAACAGTCCAATTGAAGTCATCCTATTCACATCGGCTTCCAATAGCCGAGCATCTTACAAATGTGCGATGGGAATGTTTTCTCCGCTTGTATTCATGACGTTCCGTTGTTATTCAAGAACGACGTGATAACTCTGGATTACTTTTGACGGCTCATAATCTAATCGCCACGCACTAACCGGCCACCGATGACCGTGCGATGAGAATGTTTTCTCTGCTCGTCTTCGCGGGATGATGTTTGATTCAAGGAGGTAGGGCTGCGCGGGATTAATGCCTCACGATCTTATCGCCGCTTGTGGGGCGGCCGGGAGTCCGGTGCGATTGGAATGTTACGATTAGTGTAGCTGCCGGATCGGAGTGGCCGACGCTAGGTACTAAAAGGATTTGATATAATTACGTATTTTAATTTATTAGCCTGGACGGCCTATGTTGCAAACCTTTTGTTTGTGTGCCTAAATATAATTTTTTTGTCGTTATATTAAATACCTTTAAAATAATTCACTGACCATTATTAATGAAACTGCATATTTTAATTATTGATAAAACAACTTTAAGTGATTAATATTTACAACAAAAAAAAATCGCTGAAAAAATCTCTCTTATCATCATATTTTGGAAGTAAAGAAAGTAATCTAATAAATACCAAAAAATATCAAATAATAATGAATCCATAAAACAAACCATGATAAAATAAGCTGAAAATTTTATGTTATTTTTTACATATAAATATTTTTTGCATGAATATATATTTATGTTTTTGACATTAGCAAGAAAAACTATATTTATGCTTTCTATAGAAAAGAGAGTAATATTTATATTTCAAAAATCGGATATAGTTATCTTATTATAAAGTTCATGGAATACAAAGCGCTTGCCTTACATGTGAGAGGTCATGAGTTCGATCCTCGCAAATCTACAAATATTAATAATTAACCAATGCACTAGAAATATAGTTTTCATTCAATACATAAATATAATTTCAATTCGCCGTAAAAACGCCGGTTGACGAGTTGCCGGTTGACGGAGACTTATTTTTTTTTTTATTAAAATTAAAACAATTATATTTATTTATAACCACTTGGTTTACAGTTGCATTGTCTACTAGTTTCGGTAACACCCTATACCATCTTCAGGACAACAAGGACAAACTAGTAGGCAATAAACTGTACACCTAGTGGTTATAAACAAATTTTAATTGTTTTAATTTTAATCATCTTTGACCAAGTTATTGCATTTTATATAAATATAAAAAAATGCCTTAAAATTGCCGCGACCAGTCATCAAAAAGCTAATCCAGTGATTTTGAAAAGCTAAAATATATCTATTATGAGGACCGAAGGAATATTAACAATGTATAATAATATAAAGGATTTGAAAAATATTTGTTTTTTGATAAAATGTCGATACTGTTTATTTAAGATGCGGTTGGCGATCGCTGCGCCCACTCAGCCTTCGTTAGGTATTATTCAAAGGTCTTATAATTAGGGACATAAATATTAATGCGGCTCTCCATAATTACATCTCACTCCTTCCTTCTCACTAATTTATGTTGGTGTAATTTAGATTTTTATAAATGGCCGCCGCGGTAATTTGTTGGGGCCCCGCGAGGGCACCTTCATCAAATATTAAAGAATTCCTGTAATGATAATTATACGGCAGCCGGCCCTGATCACTTCTATACGGGCCTCTCCCCACGCCGGACGAGGGGCTTCAATTAATCACCAAACCGTCTGCTCTGCACTCCGAAGATCCTCCGAATACATTTCTTACACGACAAACATTTTCCTCGAATACAACCTTTGAATTACATATAATAAGGTTGTGATGATACGAGTATCTGTAAAAGACTAAATGAATAATCTACAGGAAAAACAGTAAATTTTATAAGAAAGAAAGAATGTAAGGAGAAAAGTAAATTTATTACAACGACCACAAAAATGTTTCTTAAGATACAAATTAAATTATAAAAAGGACTAAGATTGCACTACCCAATAGTGTTTTTTGTATAAAAAATAGTACACCAAATGCTTACGATTTCATTTAAAGATCAGCTTCAGAAAGAAAGTGACATTCGTTTTTTTGTGCAGTCTTCATATGGATTTCATGAAATGAATCAAATTATCTCAAATATTAGCACATATATCTTTCTTTTTTCATGTAAAAAAATTCAAGGAGTATATCGATAAGCATTTAAAACCACTGCACACTCTTTTCATATGTGGCCCCGTTATACTTTCTTACCGTAAACTCGATGGACCTAACCTGCAATCCTTGTAACACAGACTTAAAGGTGGTTCATTTAGTCATTAAAATAATTGATTCCTTATGCATTCACACCTAATTGACAGATTTATTTCACATGCAGAACATCCATACATGGTAAATACAAAGACCAAGAAAATAAAATTTAAAATTAATTTCTTAATGCCACTCGTTATCTCCAGTATACTATTCAAGTATAAATAATTCGTCCTTTAAATAATCTGGATCTCTTCAACAACAGTTCACCACCCTCATATTTTTCATCACACATTTTTCACATACACCTTTAGCCGTTTTGTCTACTCGCTTAGATCTTACTGCATTCACCCGGTTGTGCTTTTCTTAATTCGTTTGCTTAAAAAATGCTTAGGTTTGATTATTTGAAGTCATTGTGAATACTTAATAATATAGTAGTTCTAAATTGAAAAAGAGCTGACCTTGTTAAACGTTGTCATTGAACATCTTGTCGATTGAATAATTAGTCATCCAATTATTACCTATACAATATACATCATTAAAATATGTCACATTTCAAGATGTTTGCCTATTATTATTGTAAGAATAACTGAACTGTCTACAATTTCGCAATCAACTATGCAGATTTCATTCTCATTTCGGTGGCAGAGTGTAAATAGTTGCAAGAAATTTACTGTAAAGCCGTTCGGTGCACATTCTGAAATGCAATTGTGTAAGTCATTTAATGGCGTTCCGGTGGAAATGCAGTAGTTAAATTCAATTTCTTTGGTCTCGGGTACTTTGCGATTAATTTCATTTACGACTCTTAATTAATAATGAAAGGCTTTGTTTCATAGTGCACATTTACGAGCGTCATTTATTGCTTGAAAAGTAAATATCGGAGGAAATAAAAGCCTGTAAAAGTATGCCGTTTTATCACTTTCAGGTATAATTTAAATATCAGCCGTTGAATGTTTTTTGACTATAAAATAATTTCACCGTCTTACTTTTAAGTATCTTATTTGAAGCTTTTCTACATGCTTTTCTAATACTGAAAAAGTAGTATTCGACAAAAAGGTGGACATTTTAATGCTTTCTCTTGTTATATGTAGATCCTTACAGTAGTTTATGCCATCGTTATTTTAGAGACATCGACCATCGACAGTAGTATTGCTATTTTTTGTTGGGTCTGTCTGGAATTGTTCTTTCATTTAGCTTCCTTTAAAGTGATATGTATGAAAATTTACTGGTCTTGTGTCATTGTTTTAAGATGCTTGTTTACTAATCACATGTTTTGTCTTTTTCATCCTACTTTTTATTCCAACTAAAATAGTCTCACAACGTGTTTCCTGTAATGCAATTAAAAAAAAATACACCTACAGTATCGGATATCCAAACTTGTAGAAAATAATCGTTCTTTTTTATCTCATTTTAACATGTGTTATTCTTATATAACCCTGATCATAATTTCTGCAGTTAAATGTACTCAATAATAGGTACATTTATTATATATTTTTAAAATATCAGTATTCGTAAGGAGGCGTCGACGAGTGTATAGAACAGCGTCTTATTTCTTGCAGTGCGGGCTTTAGACCTTGCGGCGCCCGGGGGAAAAAAATCTGGCACCCCTGGGTTTTTTCGGTGGTAGGTAAAATCTTCAGAAAGCACCTCCTGTAGGAGCTAAGGCCGCCCTTAGTTCATTCGGCGCCCTGGGCAGCCGACCCACTGCGCCACCCCCTGAAACCGGTACTGATTTCCTTACCGTATAATTCGTATGCTAAGTTTGTGCGAACATATGTCAAGTGTAAAGCTGTTGATGTGGACTCACCTGACGTGTTGGCAAAAAGCAGATCTCGGTGGATGGCTGCCGTTTTGAAGTGCGGGTAGAACAGTTTGCCGGCTTTTGTGACCTCAGGTGAATAGTATAAGGGGCTGAACCTCAGCGGAGCTCTTCCTCGATCGAAAATTTTAGCGTGAATCGTTTCCGATTCAGAGTATCACATAGTACTTAAAGCGACGATCTGAAACAAAAAAAATGTGCTTATAGATTGGATTTGCGGCAAAAACTGAATTATACAAAAATAATATTTTGCGAGCTATTAAGATGAACACTCTTCGGCCTATTACAGGATTAATAATCTGAGACAAAAAAAGTCGTTAAGAATAAAATTTAAAAAAGCTTGCTCGAATATTGTACGATGATCAAGAAGGCGATTGTGGACAGATCTTGTGTTTTGAATAAAGAATTTAGAGAAAAAATATTTTCATTGAAATTACTAGTATTAGGTAATAATAAAAATATTTTTTATTCTAATAACATTGATTCTAAAAAGCACAAGTTTAACTGCACAATGTGCGCTGTCTACAACCTATTGTGAGGGAGACCTCTTGAGACTACCCTTCACGATCCTGAGGGTTGAGGGTGGATCGTTGACGTTCAAGAACAAGGAGCAAACATGTGTCATTGCTTTTAGGGTATGATAATAATTTATTAGTATCCTCATCAATAATTCGGCCATTTGTGAAGACGTCCTGCCAGGTGAGGGTTATTTAATTAGGGTTGCCGGATCAAGAATGGAACTTTTATTAAAACATAATTATTTAAGTATTACATCCATTATTAAAGCTAGTTTCTTACATATGACATGTGCCAATGCAAAGATTATTTTTACAACTTCTGTAATTAATATTACGTTGAAGAAACGGAGTAAGTGTCTCAAGTTAAAAAAAATATTTTTTGATATTCTTTTATTCCTAACAATTCATTATATTATTTAAATAATCAGCACAATTATTAAACTACTTCTTAGCCAGTACCACTTTCATTGTATTTTTTGTAATATCTACATTAGTTTTTGAAAAATAGATACAAAATATTTCATAAAAGGACCAATTTTTCGATTTTGTAAACATAAAACATGAACTAATTCATTATAACTGAGATAAATATATATTTCATATTTTATGGATCATGTATTATTTTATTGAATATTTTTTATCTAGTCTGCTTTGAAATGTCACCCTTATTTCACGAAATACAAATATTTTTAGTACACTACCAATTTAAAAAAAACCGTTAGAATTGATATCAAATAATGTCTGGTGTACCAAAATAAACACTAATTCGTTTTAACACGCTAACGCCCAATAATATCCAATTAAGATGTCTTTAGTATACGTTAACAATTGAAATATTATCTAAAAATAATTTAAGATCATATAAATCATAATTTTCATTATAATAATGATTTTAAAAACTATACTGATTCTTTCATGATAACAAAAACCTTTTTTAATATAAGATATTTTATTTAAAGTGATGTAAGTGTAGTTTTACAGTCAATGTTACAGTATTACATTATATCGATTGAGTGTGTCAAAATTAATGAATTCTGTTTTAATTATTTTACTGGCATTTATGTGAGTGAAATAATTAAATAATTAAGAACATACAATAACAAATTTAACAACAAAGTTATAAAAAATTAATTTAAATGTTTTTTGGTATCCCAAATTTTCAACGATCTTTATTTTTTCAATAGTATTATTTATTGACAATTATCATCGTGTTTTTCAGTAACTTTTGACGACTTGCAACATCTGATAGTAAATGAAGATGATACCGCATTACAGAATTCAGATCACTTAACCTAATACACTGAAGTTACGAAGCAGCTTTCTGAAATCCACACAACCTCTCATATCCGGCCCTGAAAATGAGAGACTCCAGCTCTGGCAACAAATCGCACCAGAGGATTTCATAACTCCAAAGGAAGGCCTCCTAACTGGCAAGAACCTTGACTGGCGGGCCTGGAAATCCCTGAACAGATTAAGAACCGGAGTTGGTAGAACAAAGGACAACCTCGAGCAGTGGGGAGAGACACTATTGTGCGACTGTGGAGACCTGCAGACCGCCTCACACCTAAGATGCTGCTCCATGTGCCCAACGAGCTGCGCATCTCAGGACCTAATGCTGGGCAACACACAAGCTATCGATGTTGCCAGGTACTGGGAAAAAATTATTTGACGTCGCTGACATGAAAAAGAAGAATATTCACTGAAGAAAAAAAATCTCGAGTGAAATTTCCGCGACCGTTGACTGAAGGACATGAAGCAGCTTTTTGTTAGTGGCGTCGTAAAATAAATATAATAGTTTTCCCGAAAAGTTGTGCATAAGAAGGCTTTTCACGACTCGGCAAACTTACTGATTATGAAGAGTACGTAAAAATTTTTTTTCATGATCATGCTATGAGTTATTTGAAAACAAACGAAGAAAATCATTTCTTAGTATGATTTTCGGCAAGTGGATGTAATTTTTTCGGTAACATTTATAGTATCGACTGATTTATATATAAAATAATATTTATTTATTTTAAGCTTTTATTTTTTCTTCATTTTATAATAACGGTAAAACTCATGTATTTTTAAATTATGTACATTTTTATATTATAATAAATAAATGAGCCCTTTTTTATAAAGTTTAACTTAGACTATTTTATAAAATAAATTTTAGACGCTCTTATGATTTTTCATGAATGTCTTTATTGTATTTCACGTTTTATATTTAAAAAAAAAAACATAATTAATTACGTGTAGCCATAAATTTATATACTTTAAATTTATATTTAAAATGCATATTTAATACTAGTACTTAATTAATAAAATAAAAATTATAAAGCATCCTGTTTTCAATTTTTCTTTCACGTACAAGGGAAGGATATTATTATTAGTAAGTATCAGATCTCTTGTCCAAAAGTTTTCTCAGGCTGGGGTTGTTACACTTTTTTATTCTTATTCATCATTTTCAAAATTAACGGAATGACATCCTTTTTTCATATCCACCCAATAGCTGCTCCAATAGTCACTATACAGTTCTATCAGTTGCTAAAATATTAACCTTGTTAATCTGAGTAACTACACCTGAAGATTCTTTTGGTAATATAATTATTTATAGCTCCCGACGGCCCTTTAAGAACAAAAGCTCGATGGTTTAAAAAGTGAATTGCTATCATATACATATCACAGTTTTTCTTCTTCAGATATCCACTTCCTAGCTGGAGCATATCATCGCAAGCCATTACTTCTTTCTGAAACCGTGTTTTCATCTCAAAGTCTGATTGCCAAAAGAAGAGACATGGAACTTTTTACGTTTAGTACTCGTAACTTTGCATTAATAGTTTTGTAACTAATTCTTATATTTCGAGTTGTGATTAAAAAATATATTTGGTGAATGAAATGTTTTATATTTTACATAATTTATATATTTCAAGTCCATTCATAAAATTTAAATCATTCATAAGTACTAGTCATCTACAATGATAAACAATTGAATCTAATAATTATATACTTATCTACGAAGGTGTTTTTGAATTGAATATTATTACTGAATATTAATGTGTAATACGAATTATAAATGATGTTGAATCACATTTAGATTCAATTTATAAGCTTTACTTTTTTAACGAATTAAAAAAGATTTACTTAGAAAATTATTCTTATTTGAACGTATGTTTTAGGTAAGCCGGGAAGAAATAACATTTTTTCTGGCGCGTCACTTTAAAATCAGTTTATCAATGGTTGGCGTTAACTTAGCACGTCGTGGTTGGTATCATTTTGAAGCTCTGTGTGTCCTCTTTCATTCGAATAAAAATAGCATTAAATAACTTAATTGTGTTTCTTGAATCTTAGGCTTCTCCATTTTTCTACAACTGCAAAAAAATTAAAATAAAAAATTGAAATGAAAAGAGTGTCAACTTAACGGCCAAAAAAACAAACTAATTTAAAACAAATCGTAAGTATTTTCTTGAAATAATGTACCTCTAAGTATAAAATTACAATGTTGCGGCAAAACGAACAAAACAACAATGGTACTTGTATCTGCTAATTATGTAATTAGCTGTTATTCATTATTTTAATTTATTCACCGGAAAATCTTTAATATTGCATAATCACCGATAATCTTTTAAGTATATGGCGAGCTGTTTCCTACGCGCATATATTACTGGTTTTTTTACTACTTTATCAATGAACAATGATGTTAAACCTCGGCAAATGTGTGCGTTTTGAAAACATGAGAAAAATTGTTTTTTATTGTATTTACTCCGTGGAGCATATGGCAACCACAAATATTTGTCATAAATTTAAATCTACCAGTATTTTACTAAATTAAAATACTCAGATTTCACCGCATCATTACGCCTTTTTGTAGTTTGAGAAGAATTCTTGGAATTTCCTGGAGAGACCACGTCACGAACAATGAGGCTCTCAGCATAATAAAGTAGGATAGGCACCTAGTAAGAACCATCTCAGAGAGGCGAGCCCGATGGATTGGTCACATCATGCACCACGATGGATTTCTTCACGACATTGTGGAAGGGATGGTTGAGGGTAGAAACTGTAGAGGGCGCACTAGACGGGAGTATTTGCAGCAACTGTTCGAGGACATCAGTTGTAGCTCTTATGCTGAGCTGAAGAGGACTGCAGAGGATCGAGAGGAGTGAAGATCAAGATGCAAGATTTTGTTGCTGCAAACCAATCCACCGGATTGATACTACGAAGAAGACTGGGGATTGGTTTGCAGAAAAAAATCAAATTTTTTTGCTTGTAAGGTTCTTATAAATGGGATACCTTCTGTGCTTTTGTGCAGCACCTGGACCATCACTGTCGGTTACTCGTTAGGAACTACTAGTTTCTTACTATGACCAATCTATTTTCTGTCACACCCCATGTGTTCTTATTGTAATACTGTTTTGATAATTAATTAGTCATGCAGATTTACTAGCAACCTTGTAACTGAATAATTAAATGTAGATAATGTTAATTGTTTTATAATTAAATTATCTAATGAGTAAGAATACTTCAATTAACATACTCTTAATAGAGTATGTTGCTAAGACATGCCCGATCTTAAGACGTACGATAAGACTAGTAGTATGAGATTCCAAGATAATATTTTTATTTTAAAAACATTTATTATTTTGTGTATTGGATGTTGCATGTTCAGGTAAAATTTAATAAATTTTCGTTTATTATTTTTCTCATACGATTTCTATAATATTATTTTATTTTATTTTATTATTTTTTGAAAAAAGATAATCCGAACAAAAAAAAACAATATTTACTTGACACTTAATTATACCAAAAATATTAGAGCTCCCGTCTACAACGTAAAAAAAATGAAGGTAAGCATTTTAATTTTGGCTTTTTTTCCTATATCGTACACTTAATTAGAATTTTTGGCTTTTTCATATAATTATCTCTTATATATCAAATATTTTTGACTAAGCGGCTACTTAGGACCAAATGGGCAAGTCCTTAAAAGGGTCAAGTTAACCATCTGATCTTATTAAAGCGCTATTGGGGGTTAACATTAAATATTTTACTCTTTTCTGCACTCTTAGCTGTCTACCTTCAAATGAAATACAATTATAAATAAAATTATATTATTGAATTCCAGGTTTTGTATTTCTTTTTCGATTATTAAATAAGTTATATTCATATATGATACTCTTATAATAGTTAAATAAAATAAAATATATTATAACCAATGCTAAAACTGTTTTTTTTTTATTAATTACGTATAAATCGCAATGCTTTAAGTCCCAACTTATTTTTCCCCTGCATTTCATCATATCATTTGATTTTAATTAAAAAATAATTTTAATACTTTTAAAAGTGGCATTTAATCCGAAAGATAATACAGTTAGTGGGGTTGGGCGCCCCTCTCGCAAGTTCGAGGGGGCGTCAGTCGCACCTACCTAGATGTCAGAAGGTTCTAGATTGCTGAACGCAGGTCCTGAAAAATGCACGTTTGATAGATAGCTTATTCGCTTTGGCAAGTCTCCCCTTTAGCTTTTTGCGCGGCTTTGGAATTTTCAGTCACACTGTGAAGGGTGATCTTCGAACGATTTTTTTCAAATGAGACCTCGAGACGAAACATGTTAGTGGAATGATTATTTTTTTTTGGAATACTTTATTTTTTTGAGAAAGAATATACTTTCAATGTTCTTAATAAATACTTTATCAACCAATTCGAAAATTCAAATAAATATTTAACAACTGATATTTAATAATCCCGTGTCCACTATTTATTTATCTCCGATTATTTTCCTAGATAAATTTCATTTAAGATGACTTTGAATTTGTATGTGTATCAGTTTTTTATATAACTCTAACATTTAAATATTTTTTAAATATAAATTTTTAAAAATATGGAATATTAGGCTTTAAGTTTAGTCTTCTTAAATTATATATGCATATATTTTTTTCTTAAATGCCTATTTTCAAAACAAAATACAAAATATTTTTGAACTATATATTAATAGTAACAACGTTAATATTTGTAATTAAATCATAATTATGTGATAAAATGTATGATCCAAATTTAAAAAAAAAAATGACATTAAATTTTTTTTTCTTCTTTTATTTATGTCAAAATAAAGGCACGACCTACAACCATCATTATTTTTAAAAATTATGATTTAAGAAAATAATAAATCATACTTAAATTCACGCAGCTGATATGGTTCAAATCATATGAAAAACTGAAACATTTTTCTCAAATAATTGTATTTTTTTTGTTTCATTAATTGAGTTTTATAACGAATTAAATATTTTACACGTGTGATACATTTTTCGTCTTAAAAACATTTATTTTTAAATTTAAAAAACCACAGTATTTGAATTAGGCTATTTTAATAACAAACTGATTAATGCTATGAAAACTTTACACTTACATTAACACATTCCACGTATTGAAAATAGGTTCAAATGCGCGCGAAATAGCTGAACGATTACTCATGTCACATACAGTACTATATTGTTACTTTTCCAACAAAGTAATTATTTATCTCATTACTAAATATAATACTAAATAAATTAGTGTTCATACTAATTAAACAAACAATGTGCAACAATAACAAATACGTTTAAATTACATTACAAAAATTTTACGTGAATTAATTTCATCAAAATTTAGATCGTTACTTATTTAATAAAATCATATCATAAAATAAAAATAAATAAAAAGATGTATCAATAAAAAAACATGCTTAACTAAAAAGAAAATAAAAAGTCAGTTACATCGATTACTAATCAAGTATGAAATTTTTTAAGCTATCCCACAATTTGAAACTAATAATTTAGTATATACAACGAACATATAAAATATAAATTATGTACATGCAAATATAGTACTTACATTTCAGTTTGCATCTTCAAATCGAGAATTGAAATTGCGCAATACCGTTGAGCAGTTACTAGTGTCATTTTACATTCCCAAAAACAATTTATAAGATACTTACTTATAACTTTTCTCATTTAAATACTAATTTAATAAAGTATGTATAATTTTCGCACTTACTTTTTGACAGTTGTTTCTTGAAATTCAGTTTAAAGTTTTCGCAAATCAATTTAGCTGCTATTTATATTTAAGAACATTTTATTATATCAGAATGTTTATAAAATACTATGTTACAATGAAAATCTAACATAATACTTTACTGAAGAAAATATAGCGCGAACTCGTTCGCGAAAAGTTTAACCTTGATAATTGATATTTATTAGAATTTTAATGTTTGCTCTGAATAACAAAAAGCCTGTACTTTGTGTTTGTATGCTAACTTTTACATGCCCCCGAATTAAAGTAAACACATATTATTTAGTTAAGTACTCTCAGTATTGGTTAAATTTTCTTGCGTATAGTATAATTAGTTTATAAATACTGTACTTACATTGAATCAGGTCTCGCCTTCGAAATCGGCTTCTTATGCGTAACTCGGTTGAACAGTAAACTAATGTCACTTCAAAACATTGTATCAATCGCACAACAATGTCTGGATCCAAAATAGCCCAACAGCCGCGCGCACTGTGTTACTCTTCAGAGTCTGTATATTTCTTGCGTTTGCAATGAATTAAGCCAAATGGAGCGGCAATTTGTGTCGCGATAGTTGTGTATTGGCACGGCCCGCTAAGTACCGGCAAGATAATTAGCGAGAATGTCAAATACTAATTTTAATTAGACGTCATTAACGACCGCGACGGCGGATCTAATGTGGCGTCACGTGATACGGGGGACAACGTTACGATGCACTCACAATGTTTAAAAGTAATAAGCCATTAAAAATAATGATCCATTCATCGGGAAAGAGATCTCAAACAAGAAATTAATTAATGACAACTGTTAATTTTAATATTTTGTAATGCGGCACTCTTAATATATAATCAACACTTGATCATTGTTTTTTAAGTCAATTAAAGTTTTCAGCATAATTTATATTGTTTATCGAACTGTTCATTCACATTCGGGCACATGATAGCAATGTTTGTTTTATTTTTTAATGTTTTTTTTTCGGTTGTATTCGGTGCGTGTCGTGTTTTTAAAAAGTTTTGTACTAGGGAGCGCACCCGCACGAAATACGTCCCACAGGTCGGGTGTACCGACAACGACTGATGTGTTAACGGAGGCGGCGATAGGAAACACTGCCCTCGGCTTTACTTGACGACAGCAGAATAGAGAAGAACAGGAGTCGCCACATGGCGAGTGAGCGAGACCACTATCTTTTGGAGGCGTATCGCAACCCTCTCCTTTAGCCGCCGAAGAACAACTTCAAATATTTTTAAAATTAAAAAATAAGAACAAATACAACGCTGTTGTTTTCGAATAAAGACGCTTAAAACATTATATTTGAGAAATATCATTGAATTATGTCTATAATGAGCGATTTTTAACGTAATTTTCATGTTTTTTTTAGTTTTTTAAAACTTTTTTGTGAAAACGCTGCCGCGCGCGCGAGCGGGACGGCAATTGTAAATATGGGCGTCTTAAAAGCGAAAATAAAAATATTAATGAGAAACTATCGCCGTCTCTTGCAAGCTCGTGGGAAAATTGAAGCAGTGTGAGAGAGATGTCTGTAGGAATGGGCGGACACGTTCACCTTCGAAGCTCCGCGACTGGGAGGCGAAGAACTTGCAAAAAGGCGAAAAAAACACTCTGAAAATGGAAATGAATAGTTGAAAAAGTAGGAAAATGCATAGTGGAGGTGGGGGGTGTTTCGGGTTTCTGTTATCATTGGAGCAGGGCAGTTTGGTGGCCGGGCAGCGGACACTTCTGTATGCGATGGACACAGGTCTCGTATCGATTCGTGAGCAGAGGCTTTGATTAATTCGTCAAATCTTTTCGGACGGTCAAGTGTTGCGCGTCAGTTCAATGGGAGGGTGCGCCGCACGGAAAATGAGCTAAAAACTTTATCGAGAGTTAGTAACGAACTTTTTCAAAGCTTTTTTGAAAGTTTTCGCGCTTTTTATTAACTCGTACATATGTCAATTATTTTTTTACACAATAACGATTACCATGAAGACGTTTATATTAAACGAACATACTTTGAAAATAGTTTTACATTGAAGATATTTACATTAGTTTAAATTCTTTTGACATGCATCATGACGGAATAAAAATGTTGATCACAAAATAAACTATGGCTTCACGAATTTCGAAATTAGGTGTTTATTATTTGTTTAACATCTCTACGTGGAACTGTCATATAACGTGAAACATGTTAAAACAACATAAGAATTTATTGACTATGTACATGACTTCCATAAAGATTTTAAATTCAATTAAAAGGGTAAGGTAAACATAACGAAAAAAATTTTTTACCTTTTTAAATATCATATATCTATTTGGATATAAATAAAAGAGTACATATTTAGAATTTATCCCACAATATAATTACTCTTCTAAATACTCTTATTATACTTTTATTTATATCTGATATTTGGAATTCCATCAAGAATAATCGATCGAAACAATCGAAATGATTTATTTAACACATTGCAATATTATTGGTATTGTGAAAATTTAAGCCATTACTGTCTTATGAAATTCATTATTTTAAGTACTCGGGGATTATCGTTTTTCATTAATTTTGGTTCTTATTTCACATTTATAATATACACCCTGCATCTATCACTGCGCTCTATCCTCTGCATCCATTTACATCTAAATAAATGGTGCGTTCTTCGTGAATTTGCACAATCCATTCAATTGGAGATGTGTTCATCTTTGATTATTTTTAAATTGCACTTGCATCTTTGATATCCTAGTTTCCTATTGCTGTGATCAAATATTATTCCGATGACCATAATAGTTCTTCCACCTTATCTTATATGAAAATAAAGTGAAAATACAATTACTGTCTTTTTTATTTAAACCTAACATCAGTAATATTGGAAGAATATATTTATATTTTTGTAGTGAGAATATATTTTTAAATATTATTTATATTTTGTAGACTACTGGAGATTTGTAGAAGCAGTCATCAATCGATACACAAACAAATTCATAACACATAACATCTCGTATGATATTTAAGTGCAAGAAGTCAAAACGTTTGGCGATGAACTGAACTTGGTACAAGGTTCGTGGTTCGAATACCCGTCTGCAGTTTATTTTGCTCCGATTATTAAATAAATCATATATTGATGATAGAAATATTATATTTTATGTTGTTTTTTTATCAATTTAAATGTGTATCAGTTGTTGAATGAATGTGTTTCTTAAAGATATTTAAATTATTTGAGGGGGAAATGTAAAATCATCAAAAAAGCTTGCAAACTGAGAAATGATTTTTGATTATTAATGATTATTATTCAATATATTTAAATTTTGTTCATTATTATAATTACTTTCAGGTAAAAAGTACGTGATTAAATTTTATTGGTATAAATAAATATTTCGCTTAGTAATCACCTGTTTATGAAGATGCTACATGTATAATTTTGTACGCTTCAAATTTCATCCGATTGCGGTAAATTTCAATATGAAATAATTTGGAATCAATTAATTATATCAGATATTTTCCAGGCGAGCCAACAAAGGGATTCTATCTCCTCTGAAGCTCCCCGCCTCCGCATTCATTACAGCTGGAGCCAGGGCTGGTCAAACCAAGACACTGCAACCAAGAAACCCATTTATTTAATTTAACATTACTAAGCGAGTCGTCCTTTTTGTAATATATCTATTAGAAATTCCAACTGCTTAATTTAAGACTTTACTTATTTATGAGTATCATAATAAAATATTATTTTTAACCCACAATACCCTTAATTTAACCCTTTCGCATCGGTTATCGGCATGTGCAGTCATAAGATTCCCCGACCGTTGACATATGTTGCCTTGATAGATCGTTTTGCTACTTTCTTAGAATAGTTTTTTATGCATCATCTGATAGCTAAAGGATACAAGATGTAATATATGAAAATAGACCAGATAAGTACATTTATGCTTCAAATGCTACTTTTATAATTGATATTTTAATTTGTATTCAAACCGAGCCGTAATGAAAGGGTTAAAAGTCATCGACTAAAATTTTAGTAATAGTAACTATTCAAATGCTTCATATCAACGATGATCAATACAAAATGTTTATGTAATAAATAACTGAATTCGATTTTTTATTTTTTATTGATGCGACAAATTAAAAAATGGAGACAACAAATTTAAGAGACGTACGAAATTCTAAAATAAGATAGTCTTGCGGCGTCAAAGACGTCGTGCGATGGGGAAGATCAAGAAGACGGCACTGGGGAGATCGTGTGTACTTAAAGAATGGTGAGCATATCAGATAAAGACAAGTCACTGGGCATCCGACTTCCATGATTACCACATAAAAGATGGCGCGACGTTAGACATCATTTTAGCAACAACAGGCTTTGAACACAGTCGTAGAGAAAGCAGAGAGAAAATCAAAGTTTTTTTTTTAATTTGTATATTTTTGCCTGTATATAAATCAATTTTGGTTGAGTAGCTTATTACATTTGAGTATAAAAATACTAAGCTTCCAGTTCAAAAATGACAAGGACTTTACAAGTTTGATTATATTTCTTTGTAACGGCTTAATACTGATCATATTAATACACACTGACAGTTTTAAATACTTGAGATAAAATAATCGTTTAAAATACATATTGTGAAATTAAAATACGTTAAGGAGAATACTAACATACGGTGATGTGAAATTTCATCAGTGGATTTTATTAAGCTTGCCATTTTTAAGTATTTTCTTAGCTATGCATAGCGAGTGTTGATCCCCCAATGTCATAAGTCATAAGGTACAACCTTAAGGTGCATCATTCATTTATACGAGGGCTCACAATGAATGGATAGTATATATGAGACATCTTTCTTCTACCACCAGTATTGTTTTTTAGACTTTGGCAATTTATGGATTAGGGATTAAATTCGCACTATACTGAGGTACTAATTTAGCGTATGAATTAATTATGAATTTAATAAAAAACATTTTTACTTTTATCTTTATGGGCGATCGATTCCACACCTTTGGTACGATAAACAAATGTTTTACTCTCATACCGATAGTTATTGAAAAAATTAGGATAATCTGAATTATTTTATTTTGCGACGGTAAAAATAAATTTAAATGATTGTATTTGTGTAGCTACTATTATATAATTGTTTTATGTTATATATATGTTATATATTATATAATTTATGTTGGCGAGAGTTTTATTTTTTGTCTTTTAAATAATAACAATAAAAACGGTGTATATATTTGTTTTCGCTACGTGAATAAGGGTACCGTCCTTACAAAGCAGCCAGGCCACCGCTTCCCAAAGTGCGACCACTTACGTACAAATACGTGCTAGATTAGAGCTCCGTAATTAAATTGTGTGTTCCACGGGATAAACTTATCAGGCACTCTGTACTCATCTAATTATCTATGAGTTACGTCCAGCGTAGTTCGGCACCACCCACCCTCAGAGCTTCCACCTCCATCGAACCCCTAGACCACCCCGGATGCTGCCTTTCCACCCACCGTCGTCTCCCCATCTTCCCACATTCGCTGGTCTTCTTCCCCTATCACCCTCGGTCCAGTCGACCTCCTCCTAGTCGTGGTAGATCCAGATCGAGCTAACCACAGACTTGTAACAGTTTTTCATTAATTACCTTTGAGATTTTCAATCATATATTTTCATTTATCAGACATCTTATCATGCATTTAGATAAAGGAACATAAAACTAGAACGTAGGCAAGAATCTTATTTATCTATGTTAATACATACAGAAGAATTCAGAGAGAAATCGAAAAATCTCATTTGTGGATTATATTCTTTTTATTTTCAAATGTTCCAGATAGGTACACCCGTGCTCGTAGCCATCCATTGTTTTTGATCCCAGTTGATGCTTGTGGAGCTTCAAGCACTCAATTTGGTACATTGGCAATGTCGCTCCTAAATGGCCTACCGGCACACCTCGATCCTTTTCTTACATCCTTTTCCTCTTTTGTCGATGGTATTGTTCTACTTGATCTCTGTGATCTTTGACACGTGTCATCTTCTTATTCTTTTGTGTTATTTTTATTTTTTATTATTTTATCTATTTTTTGTAAATTTATGTATACTCTATGTTTCTAAATATTTGTAAAAAAAATTGGAATTTTGAATCTGTATATAAATAAATAAAAATGGCACCCAGGAACTGGCAAACGAAGCATTGGCCGACCCCCTACAAGATGGACTGACGATATAAGAAGAATAGCGGGAGTGACCTGGATGCGGAAGGCGGAGGATCGAAGAGGATGGAGACTCATGCGGGAGGCCTACGTTCAACAGTGGACGGACACAGGCTGATGATGATGATGATTATATAAATAAATAAATAAATTACTAAGCTCTAATAATGTTGATCTGCCAACGTCATAAACTATACATCCGGATTGTACCACTGATTTTAATTAACAGACTATGGCTGTTATTGCGGGATGTATATTTTTTTTTTTTTTATTTAATCAAATATAATAGGATACATTTAAGATTTAATTGACAGTATTACATTCATTTTTTTTTATTGTTGTTTTTTTTTTTTTGGAAATTCGCTTTCCACGCCACTTAAAGGTAGATCTTGTGTGTGACGTGGGATTCATCCTTGATTCAAGTGTTGCATATATACATTTTTTAGAATATAAAATAATATCATTAAAATCTATTCATATGGTAAGTTGTAATTGTGTTTTCAAAATTTTGTACTAATTGTTTGAGATCTTTGATCGAGTCATGTATGAGTTCTTTTATTTTAATTTTATTGTTAATATTGTTGCATGTAAAGTCATTCGTTGGTAAGCATTAAATATATTCGCAGACTTAAAGAGGAATCGCGACTATTGGGCTAATTCATATGTTTTTTCAGCGACGGAAAATAAAGTTACTTAGGAATACGGATTAACCGTTCACACCAAGCAAATCCGAAAGAATGGAAAAATAAACGTTACACATGATATTCGAACCGCAGCCTCAGGTCCTTCAAATCATACTCAATGCTGACTACTAATTAATTTCTGGTCTCACCACCTCATTCTTTACCATCATGTCCACTTCAACGAGTGAAATTTTGTATACTAATTACATAATGTATATTCCTTGTAAGATAATTCTTAAATTTTGTCCACGATTTTATGTTTCATTATTTCCCATCGAATCGTTCTGGAGAGAGTATTAAAAAATTTACAAAGTTACTAAATATTAAACCTTTGTCTGTTGACCGACTGAAGGATGTAAGGCTAGCGTGCCCGCTCCCTCATCTCGTCGTTCCTCAGAAAGCTTAACCGCTGTACCCCAGTTATCTTGAAATTTTTCAAATCTAGTAATTTTGTAGAATTCTAATAAATGTAAAGATTCATGCGTCAAATGAGTGCTAAAATGAATTAGTCGTTTTTTATGTCCTTATACCAAGCGCGGAAAATACATTGGAATTTTAAACCGACAAAAACAACTATCGCGCCCACCAGATACTCCCAAGTATACCATTAGCGATAGAAGAAACTATGTTTTTTTTAAATGATTGGCTCAACGGGTAACTTTTACTTGCAAAGCTGGGACTTTAAGCTTTCCATTCAAATCTTGTTCAAATTAATAAAATTATATTGATGTATAAATTTTAGGCCAGAAAGAAGGATAGACAATCATTTGCAAACAATTTTGACTTTGTCTTACAGGTTTAGTTGACTAAGTTTTGTGGCAGCAGTTAGTGATGACTTTATACTCCAGTTAAGGCATCGTATATACTCAAATTTTAATTCTGGTACATCTGGATGTCTGCTCATTCCAAATACGAATATATGGATATGTTTTTTATTTAAAATATTTTTTTCCAAAATCATACTCGTAATTTTCACTATTTTACAATCTCTACTTTCCAAAGGGATTCCATTATATTTAAATCAATCCTGTTCATGCTGGATGACTTTTTGAGAGTACAAAGTTTCTCGTTATTTGGCATGGATTTATGTGGTCTACACCAATAGTGGGCGCAACCGAATTCAACTTGCATCTTCAACTTGATTCGGATTCAGTATTTATGATCTCGATTACAGCTGAACCTCGAGCTGCCCCAAACACCCGGCGTGCCCGCGTTTACCCCAACGGTCGCCTACTTAAATATAACATTAACGCGAGAAACTCTTGGTAAATGAGGAGAGCGGGGAGAGATGGTTATGCCTGATTTGGTGGACCAACCCAACCGCGTCTGTTTTTAAATATTGATTAAATAAATATTATTTTACTCATAATTATAAATGATATATAAATATAGTATACAAGATTCGATAAGTCGAGAACTATGCTTAGTACATACTAGACGGATTTCAGGTGTAGTTATGACATGGGATGAGGTAACGATGATGACAGTTTTCCAAATTTTATGATCACATGCTTAAAAGAAAAATATGTATATATTTTTTGATAGAATAACACAGATAATTAAAAAAAAAAATTGTTTTAAATATTACTTTCACATGCATGCATTTGCCTAAAAATTCCACCTGAGTTCTGTATGCACCCATTTTTATTGCTTCGGTCTAAATATTCGTTGTATTTTTTTTTGTTTCTTTATACGTTTCTCACCTGGAACATACGAATATTTTACTCACAGATTGCTGACACACAATTCTATCATTCTATCACAATCAGCTATCATTGTTCATGAGTTATCTTCACCTGGAGGACTATCTGCAAACATATATGATGCATGATAGTGTTCAGGACAATATGACTTGAGGATACAGCAGCTTTCTTCTCCGAGGCATATTTGATTGTTTGCTAATCATCATTTTTACGGAGATCGAACGATTATTAAAGCGTGAATCATTACGTTCTAAGAAGTGGCTAAAACTAAGTTTATTTTAGCGTCTTTTAATCTAAAAATCTTGTAAGAGTTTGGATGATAAGTCCGACGCTCACGAGGCCTAAACTATTTAGTCCTTTAGCGTAGAGTAACCCGACGAAATATTAAGCAACATTATTTTATGTGTTTACATTTCGGGCGGGAATTATAATTTTCACAAGTTTCGATTTACTTACACATTAACTATTTTAAATACCCTTTTAACAGCGCTCAGATTTGCATAATAGACGATACGGACCTGAAACTTCAGGAGGTCCATATCTCCGACACCGCGAGGGGTTGACTGTGTTGCAGGGGTCCGAGGGTGAGAGGGGACTAAAGTGAGAAGTTTGGGAAGTGGGTGGACGAGGGGGGTGGCTGACAGCATGAGGGAGGCGCTGGTCCAGCATGGCGCTAACCAGCTTCTAAACAATAGATGATGCACCAAATTAGAAATAGCTGATTAATATTAATTATTACATCCCCTTCATTCACATGAAATATTAAAGTGGTTTTACATATATCATTCTTTTTAATTAACCCAACCAATGACAATACCAAATTCTAAGCACGGTTTACGTTAAATCACTGACGTTAAGAAACATTGCCGGTAGCCTTTTGCTTACCGCTAATCGTTGATTGATAGAGAAATAGAGAAATAGAGAAATAGAGAAACGATGTTTTAATTATTTAATCAATTAACCAATGGTGACCCCATTTATTCTAAAAACTTTTGTTTTTGACAATCTTGTACTTATTTTCAGCTACAAAATATTTTCCAACTGTCGTGTCACAACACATCACACATCTCCTTAATCGCTGTACACGGTGTAGACCATTGATTCAAAACATATATTTTTCAATTTTTTTTTTTCTTAACATAGTAAAAATAGTAGATTTTTCATTCAACGTTAAATCATACGAAGAGACAAAAAAATTATAAAAGTATGTTATGTGATGGCTTTGTTAACCGCACGCACTATCCCGGCGACTCTTGGTGGAGTTCAAGGGTAAAAGCAAGGGGTCGTGAAAACCAAACAGCAATTCAGAAAGGTGTTTCCAAGAAATGCCTGAGACTCCTAGACGACAACACAAAATACGTCTCCTGGACATACGCTATAAGAAGTTAGGCAAATCTTTGAACTTTTGATATTAGCCAGAAACTAAACATAATATGGATTGTTAAGCCTTATTACATATGCACACATAAATTTAACACATCATTTAATATTGAATCATGATGAATTAATTTTTATGAGTTATTAAACGTTTCACTTACATGCTCATTTCTCTCTTCCGGCCATCTCGATGCTAAACAGTCAATTTAAGCAAAAGCTAATGCGCCGCAAAAATTAAGCGCCTATAATCTTAGACCATTTCATTTCTGGTTCTTAAATCTCTTATATTATTATCGAATATAATTATAAATTAGATCAATTAATATAATTTAAGCGATTCAACATACAGTTCTTCTTCGTAGTATCAATCCGGTGGATTGGTTTGCAGCAACAGAATCTTGCATCTCGATCTCCATTCCTCTCGGTCCTCCGCAACCCTTTTCAGCTCAGCATAAGCGCTACAATTCATGTCCTCGAATACTTGCTGTAAATACTCCCGTCTAGGGCACCCTCTACAGTTTCTACCCTCAACCATCCCCTCCACAATATCGTGAAGAAGACCATCGTGTCGCATGATGTGACCAATCCATCGGGCTCGCCTCTCTGAGATGGTTAAATTATTATTTATTACATACAGTTATAAGAGCAAAAATATTTGAGCTATATTTTAAATTAAAATAACGATTTCAGTTTTCTTTACAATTTTTTTTTTCATTACATAAACTTGTGAAATGATTCTGTTTTTTTTTCAGCAGTAATTAAATAACAGAGGTAGAGAGAAATCTGAATATACAAGTGGAGGTGGATTTCAAAAAAAATACATCCATATTACTTAAAAAAAACTTTTAAAGACAAAGAATGCTAATTTTATATTGAAACAGTTGGTCAAGAAACAAAGGTAACATTGATTGGGATATGCTTTTCGGATCCTGCAGGAAAGTCGTTTTTTTTCAGGACCCCGGGCTCTTGCTTTTGTGGAAGACGATGACGATCTACATGAGTATATTCAGTGTATTTGGAACATAGAGAGCAGAGATATGAATGAGATAAGATGAGATGAATCATTTTCTCTGTCGCCCGGACTCTCACCAACCTAGATGGCAGTCAGTAACTGTATACATAATATTTTTGGCGAAGCTTTGAAGATGGAATGAGGAGCTTCTTAGGTTTTCACGGCCAGATTTGATATTGTGGCTTTTGGGTTTAGCCGTGTGTGGCGACTTTCTTTTGACCAATATTTCCCCTGCAATCGCGGTCGAAATATTGGTTAAAAGAAATTCGCCACATACGGCTACACCCAAAAACCACGATATCATGGAATGAGTACTTTGTGGCGGCAGTATGACGACTATATGATCAAGTCAGGGGAGTTGGTATGAAATGATACTATTAAGAATTAAGTTGTCGAACTACGTAACACGTCGCGTAAATTTTGAATCAGACCACACGTAGAATGAATAGATCTTAACATAGATCACGGACTGCGAGAGTCAGAAGTGTGGAGGCGGGAAACTGGACGATGAGGGTGGAAGCTGAAGCAGCTGAGGGAGGCATTAGCAGCACTCCACGTTATGCGAGCAAATTTAATGCTTTACCGGCTCTACACCAGCGCATAACGATTGCATATTGTTTACGTAAGTTGCGATACTCAAAGTGTCTATAATTGTAACTCATAGTAAATACCATTCTATATTTTGAAGCAGCTAATTTTAGTCGAATTACTCGGCGAGAAACGTGAGCTGTTTCAAGACTGTTTAAATTTAAATTAATTGTAATTTTATCATCAATTTACACATTATTTGTAATGCAGCTGCAAATTCGTTTTAAAAAAGAATATATGCCTGCGTAGTATACTAGAATTACAATAACTTTGGGAGGAATGACAATACGAGACAGCCTTCACACTATACTCGGTTAAGAGGCGAAGGTACTGGAACCTGTAATTCAGCTCTCTTTTCTTCAAGCCCCCAGACTCGCGCCGTCCGTATAAGGTCTTCGGAAACTGTGCATAAAATGTACTCGATGGAGCTCCGGGAGGCAGAACTGACATATAATGAGGATTGGCGGCTTGAAGAAACTACTAAACCAAAACATTTTTTTTTTTATTATTGACAGTTTTTTATGAAACTAACATAATTACTATTGTATTATATTTTTTTGCGTACAAGTATTATTATAATATGCTTCAATTATAAATAAGATAGTAAGGCATCGCTTTTTTTAATATAATTATAGTGAGATAAATACGAATAATTTTTCATGAATATACTTGATTTTTGTGTTATGTAATGTAAATTAAACATATAAATATATACGTATTTTTATTAATTTTAAGTTATTTTCAGACTTATAAAGAAAATGGTCACGAGGCATACTTTCATAAAAATCGTTTTCATTACTGAAAAGGTTTTTAAAAATAGAATCAGACACAATTAAGAATATTATTGAAAAGTTATTTAAATTTATTTTTTCATATAATTCATAAAGCTCGCATTGAAAAGAATATGTTTATGAGTATTACATAATATTTTTTTTTTTTTTTACAGATAAATTGTTTTACAAAACATTCTGAGAAAAAACAAATTTCCGTACGTTAAGTAAAATAATATTTGGTTTTTCATAAAATGATTTATTTTTTCCTAAGAAAGAATTTGATTGTATTATTTACAAACAACTTGACACTTAAACCGTACAATTATTATGTATTTGACAGCTAATATTGCAATCATTGAAAATGCTTACAAATCACATTGATTTGTAATCATCATCAGTGATTTTCAAAGTAATATAGTTCAGCGTGACAATATTATGTAACAGTCAATATGACGGTCATCTATTTATTGCCGTTTGTCGCACAACGAATTACATAATCGATCGATCTACAAGTATGTAAGAAATTAAGTTATTAATATGGTTGCAGTGTGACGTAAGCCTTATTTTAATTAACTAAACTTTGAAAACATTGAAAAATATTGAAAATGATAAAAATATATACATAGCAATATAAATATATTTTATTAAATAAGCGTTAAGAAATAAAGCAAAATGTATGAACTATATGAGACTAATGACCCGAGAATGTCTATTTATTATGTTGCCTATGATTTCTATGAAAAATTGATATTATTTTACTTATTTCAGTTTTTCATCCCACATAACATTATTCGATTCTACTTGCAGTAATCATATCTAATGATGAAATAGATTTTTATTAAATAATTTTACTCTTCCATCGTCGCACGTATCAAGGAAGATAGGCACCTAGTAAGAACCGTCTCAGATAGGCGAGCCCGATGGATCGGTCACATCATGCGCCACGATTGTCTTCTTCACGACATTGTGGAGGGGATGGTTGAGGGTAGAAACTGTAGAGGTGCGCCTTAGACGGGAGTAATTGCATCAAGTGTTCGAGGACATGAGTTTTAGCTCTTATGCTGAGCTGAAGAGGGTTGCGGAGGATCGAGAGGAGTGGAGATCGAGATGCAAGATTTTGTTGTGCAAACCAATCCACCGGATTGATACTACGAAAAAGAAAAAGAAGTCGCACGCTACCACATTGTTCAGCTGTCACTATCCTTGCCAAGCCTAAGTCATCACTGCACCCGAAGTCCCGCTGACTTATAGTTCTTGAATGCATCCACGACGAAAGCCCGGCGGCTTGAAGAGGCGCAACTGTAGTATCCGAACCATATTCGAGACGACTTACTATGGGAATGAAGAGTGTTTGAGTGGCACCCGAGAACTGGCAACCATTTGCCAGTTCTCGGGTATTAACTGACCCCCTCTAAGATCAACTGACCGTATCAGAAGATAAATGAGACTCGTCTCGAAGGCGAAAAGCCGATGATCGAGACTCGTGCAGGAGTTCAACAGTGGACTGTCACACACTGATGATGATGAAACTTATTATTCTGTGTTTAATACCGAATTTCAATACATTTTATATTGCTATTATAAATGTTTAAGTATAAATAAAAGAAACCATAATACTCGTAATTATATTCTTATTATTAATTGATGAATTTAAAAAGTAGATATTCCACCATAAAATCATAATCACGACAGGCGCATCTTCTTTCATAGACACTCGCCTAAGGAGCCTCACTTTACATTGTATACTAGTAGTCTATATAGACTGAAAATGGAGAAGGGGGAATACACAGAGAGTGGAGGCAAGTAGCCGGCAAAGAGCCGAAGGGAGGCGAAATGGGCTGGCTTCGGACCGGGGGAGGACGCTCCATAATTAGATTTGTAGAGTCCGAATACATGGGATAGTTGCGCGAGCTCTAGGTAAACCTGCTTATTAGGAGCCTCCATCGGCTCTCAGCGAAAGTCTGCAGGCGAAGTCGGAACTTTGCGATTAGATCTAACGGTGTAATATCCACCCCACGAAGTTTTATACTTTACACATTTGTTCGCGCCTGAATTCAAATTGTTTTCGCGCCGAATTTATATTTTATTTGAACCGCTTTAAAGTTGTGGAAAAGTTTGAAGTAACAATTGTTTTAAATAACTCACTGACACATTTTTATTGACTCTAACATTAACATGTGACTTACTTTAACATCATCATAATCGGTAGATTATATGAACAACAATTATTCAATGTGTTGATTACATGCTTGAATTATATGCTTGAATTATACTTAAGCATCATGATCAACATCATCATCATATTGGAGCATATGGTCGTTACAATCTGCCGCCATAGTCCTTATTTTATTACATGCCAGATCTGCCACCCGGAGCTACGCCGAGTACATCTATGTAAAGTTTCCGACGGCCTTCCAATACGGCGCAAGCCCAGGAGCTTGATCAAAATACATCTGTTGCTTATGCTCTCCTTCAACATCCAAAGTACATGTACAAGATATATGCACTTTGATCTCTTGACCAACTGTAATATGCTAGGCTGCTTTATCGCTCCCTCGCATGTTTTCAAAACCCATTCAACGGTTGCATCGGCTTCTTGAAAGATGCCAAAATATGCAACTCTAAAGAAAAATGAGGCGCTTAATAGTCGGCATATTATTTTTACATTTATAAACATTACAAATACTTAATTAATTTATAATTGAAACAAACATTAAAAATGTCACAGGCCTACATTAAATTACTCAGCTGCTAGTGTATTATATAACAAATAAATATAATTATCAAATTTCTTGAAATTCATTTTGAAAATATAGCTTTATTCTTATTAAACACATAAAATATAATATCAGCTTTAATCGAGTAAAGCTGCAAGTCCCAGATATTGCGCATGGAATCAAAAGACGCCTCAGCGTTTCAGAGGCGAGAAGCGAGTTCCTTCTGCGACCACCGCTCTCAATGTACTCTTAACAAATTTCAATCAACTTTGAAACAATCAATACGAATTACATTATTTACCACATGGCACTCATTAGTGAAACGCTGCGATGTGAAGGGAGTTCGTAAGGAAATTAATTAAATTATTGCTTAAACGTTAATGCACTTCTATAATTAATGAGGTGAACTGCACGAGTTCGTCAGGGCGGCTCAGCTGCAAACAGAAAAAATATGACACTTAAAATCAAATTAATTTTTATTTGAAATATTATTTTAATTAATTAAACATTAAATATTTATTATTGTGAAATTAACAATACATGTTATATAGATACGAATCTAAAAAAAACTTAAATGACGCAATGATAAGCGCAGTTGTATCAAATGAAATAATCAATAAAAAACATATATTTAGAAACTTTCGGTCATTGTTTACGTAATTCATATCGCACATCAACGAAGAGAAGTAGCATGATCCCTGATTACGCACCTAAATACTTGTATTTAATAATATTTTTTACTTGTCCACATGCTTGCCTTAAATGACTTATATATTCTGCCAATTTTCAATGATTTCAAGTATTATAAATTGTATATAAGTCCGGATTCTGGTAAATATAATCAAATTTCACAAATATCCAGATATCCTATTAAATTTCCTTGAGTATAAGTGTAATGCTACCTTTCCTTCAAGCACTCGGACTACTGCTCCAGTGCTGATTTTAGGGGGTGGCGCAGTGGGTCGGCTGCCCAGGGTGCCGAATGAACTAAGGGCCATAAGGGCAGCCTTAGCTCTTACAGGGAGTGTTTTCTAAAGATTTCCTCTTCGACCCATAAAAACCAAGGGACGCTGTTTTTGCCCAGGGCACCGCAAGGTCCAAAGCCGGCACTGTTTTGCTCTTGAAGTTGTCAGATATCCTATATGTTCCCAGGTTGACCTTCAGGTGTAGATATGGCCTAGAACGAGGAATGGACAGTGGCAGCTGACAAAAATAACTTGTGGTGACCATATATTCCAGATATGGAACGGATAAGAGGAGAAGAAAATTATTTTTCTATGTTATGTCAACTGAATTTTAAAAAATTAGACATCAATGAATTGTTTAATTTTATGCATTCAAATTATTCTTCGACGCATATTAAAATGATCGCTTCCGAGCGCTCCCATCGCCGCCTGGCGTACGACAACGTAATCAAAATATTATGGCTTCACGAGCTATTTAATTTTAAATTAACCTAAATTTCGTACGAGGGCTCGGACATATAGTTTGTATCGCCGCCAGTTCCCCGGGACAAAGATGACAAACAACTGGCGTCGAAAGCGGCCACTCGTAGCGGTCGACTTGTCAGATCACATTGATTCACAAATTAAGAGTACATATTAAAGACAAATCGAGTGTTTTGCTCTTTTTGCACAAGCTGCCAAAATAAATATCGCATATCGCAGCTTATGTATTATTATACGAGTATTTTTCAGTCAATTCTTCTACCATGTAAGCTTTTATTAATTTGTAAAGGAAATTTTTATCATTGTATTTGCAAAGATTTTTCATATAACGATCCCTTCTGTGTAGTTTTTTTTAGTCTAATCGCCTTTTATTACTTAACGTCACACTCCACCCTATGTTTGGGTATCAAAAGATAACCACACGGCTCAAATCAAGAAGTTTCCTACAGTCGACAACGGAACCAGTGATACCTGAGGCCACCCTGCGGCTTAACAAGTGTAGAAGCGCAACTGAGGGGAATACTTGGGGTGCACCGAAACAGGACCCAGCCCCTGAACATGACCAGAGGTGGAGTATATGGAGGTCCCTTAACAGACTTCGGACTGGAGTATGCAAGACGAGGACACAAATTAAAGCCTGGAAGTTTTACAGCGGACCGACTGAATGTGACTGCGGCGTGCAGCAGACACTGTCACACCTTCTGGAGTGTGCGCTGTGTCCTAGTAGCTGTACCCATGAAGACCTGATGATGGCCGGGAGTAACGAAGCCATCGACGTCACCGACTTCTGGGCAGACAGGATCTGACCCTGTTGTTTCCGATACGATTATATGTATATATACAAAATAGTCAAAGCCTCGGAGCATCCGATCATATGAAAACGTTATAGGAGGGTTCACTGTATAAGCTTGAAGATTCGCCTACAGCGGCCTTGTAACATTTAAAATTACCTTTTCGCATTTAAATGTATTGACAGAACATCTTCGTGAGATCTTTCTACCTTTTTCACTTAGCTAAATTTGAATAAATGTGTTAGGGTTATCAGTGCAATAAAACTAAATTACAAATTAAACTTGATTGATAAATTGTATTGCCGTTACAAATAAATCAATGACAATAACATATTGCAACGTGGTTCTCGTTAAATCAATGAAGTTAATCATTATTTGACGAGCGTAATTTTTATAATGAGTTGCAACCTGTTGCTTACCGCGTAACTTTGGTTAGGTTTAGCTGACCCTAAAAACTAAATGATCTAGATTTCGACAGTTTGGACAAATTATACGAACCCTTTAACGATTTATAAATCACCCAAAATATGCCTCAGATGCTACTGCTGTCTTTTTAAATTCACGGGCAGCTGCGTTTGAAGTCGTCGGAAAACGTATATGTTTTCAGGTGGATCTTCGGGTGCAGGGATGTCTTAAGATAAGGTACATGATGATAACTGATATAAGTGGTGGAATTTCATAGTGTCCATATATGATATGATATGGAACGAATTTAAAAAGAGACAGATGATATGACAATGAATATATTTATTTATTTTATTTTTTTGTAATACTTGGAGAAACTTATTTTTTTAAATACATATATTTATATATCTTGACATACAAATAGATAGATGACTGCAAATACTTACAAACGACAATGTTTAATTCATATATTCTCTATCCAGCTATGATTCATTTCGATAATCGCCAATGCTTTCGATGCATTCAGAGCTGCATTCAAATGCGACTGATCTCGGCTGTATTGAAAGCGCGAAACACCTTTCCTGAAGACACGCAATTGTTCTCGTCTTGCAAATCACAATCGCATTGCGAGAAACTGCAATTAACTCTACTGACTCACTTCAAGTCTGAGAGTACTGCATATAATACATTGCGTTTCTGACGCATATTGCAAGAAATCAATTTGTTGTATGCAACTGCATTCCTTAAACGGATAATTGTTTATGCTAGCAGATTGTTTGAAAATATTATAAAGGCTTAAATTACAATTACTGTTGAACAATACTTCAACAATATTAATAAAATTTGGAATTTTACTTTAGAATAAATACGATTTACGACAATTTTTAGACAATTACAATAGATTGTAATATATTTTTCAGTAAAGAAATAAATAATCTTGTTACATATACTTTTCTACAGTTAATCAATAGTTTTGAACATTAGTACAGTAGAATAATAATATGTTATAATAATGTAAGGCTACAAAATCCATGTAAAACTCGTGACCGCTGCCATCTTACTGCCATCGTTCTTTATCAGAGCACCTGTTATGTTGCATTCTCATTTTTCGGGTATTACCGATCAGCAGAAAATGAAACATCAAGACTCAAAAATGAAAAACTTTAATAGACCTGATAAATATAAGGATTTTTTATTTTAATTAAAACGTAATAGAGATATAATGTGTTCCGTGGCTTGGTTTTTCGGTCTGTGCGATTGATACTTTTTACCGTAGAAAGGCTGCTGAGCTTATTTTATATAATTCATAGAAACCTTCATTTTGTTGCATCTGGGCGTCAATAGGGAAGTCCCGGCAATAGGGAAGTCCCGGCAATAGAGAAGTCAATAATGATGGGGAAGATCAAGAAGTCGGTACTAGACATCACATTGGAACAGTGCGTCTACAATTGAGGAGATACCTGGGAATCTGATTTCCAGGAAATCCACATAAATAATGGTGCGCCTTTAGGACATTTGTGTCACAGGAACAGGTTCAAAATATAAGTAATATTTCAATTTTATTCAATTTTATTAAAAAAACAAATCCCTTACAGAAACATTACAAATATGAACAACTCAATTCATCACTGAAGTAAAATAAGAATTAATCCTAAAATAAAATATACAATATATACAAATATAGGTACTTTTGATTAAGTACTAAGAACAAAGTAATAAACACAAGCAACAGAAGGTCCCAAAGCTCATCAAACAGACAGCGCCAACAAATTATTCCTCCAAAGAAACTCGTGGAGTTCATGTCTGAATTGGGCCTCCCTTACGTGAAATATATCAACATCCGAGGCAATTTGGCTAAACAGTCATAATATTACGCAGTCCTAAAAAAGCAGGATACTGAAGAGGGAAAGAAAGTAGAATTGTGATTAAAACTAGAAATAATATAAAAATATAATTATTTAGTTCAATCAATCAACAATCAATTAAAATTGCGTTCTTTTCTTTATTTCTTTAAATAGTAGATTGGAAAGCATAGAGAAAAATTCTCAAGTGGCAGGTTTGAATGTTTGAAAAGTAGTTTACAGATTAATTATTTATTAGTCTGACGAAATGCTTCCTGTGTGGAATGGCTGCTTAGAAGTTTAAGCTGATTAGTACACTTCTGGTATTAACGATCACATTTTATTTGTCTTAACATCGTTCGTTGTATTGAAACATAGTCAGTCTGAGAGAAATGCAGCTCAAGGGGTAACAAACTATCGAGGATAGCGCTTGACGCACTTAAACTATGTAGTGTGAAATTACAATGATAAATTATTAATATCTTCTTACTATCTTATCACTTAAGACTACCAATCAATTATTCGAATTTGTATGTTTATTTTTATTAATTAATATATATTTTTAAATAAATCAAAACATGTAATTATTCGCCGTTATACGTATTTTAGTCGGCTCTCGTTTTAGCTTTGTAAAATGGTCTCTGAGACTATTTTTGACTCCATTATATAATCTGAATCTTTTCAAAAAGCAGATCAATAAGCACGAGTGTTCCGATTAATGCCTTCACTCACTCAACATATACACATTATTTCCAAACATTTCAAGCTTCACAGAATACATAGGGGATCTAATCTCGCTGTAAGTAATCTCGAGTATTTATATATTGTCTTTATATACTGAAGAGATGGCCACGGCTTTTCTTATGAAAACCTTATTTTCTTTACAATAATCAAATATCTAATTTAACCTTTATAACATAATACAGTTTAAGAATAAATTTATTTTGGAGCGAACGAAGTTGGTTAGTAAAATGCGTTCTATAGTCCATCTTATAGTCGGATAGAGCGGTTGTGAAAAGAACACAATCTCGACTACTTTCTAGTAACGTTTTCGCAGGAACACTGATCACCTTCAAGGCCAGCGCTTCTTTTATAAGCAAAAAAAAAGCGAGGACACGACATTGTGTCCCTCTCCCTCGTCTCGAACTGATCATTGGCTGTCGTTCGCATAGCTCTACCGCGATTATTAAAAAGTTTTATACTAATTTAAGAGTACACGTGTTTTTTTATGTAATCGCATGCAGGAGAGCACAGCCGGTCAAGACCAGTGCACTCTCTGTCGCTCAGCCAGAAAGGCTGAACGCTGCATGCGGGAAACGTGTGTTGCGTGTTTGTGTGGGTAGGGAGATTGCAAGTGTATATTTATCTGTTTATTGAAGAGATCCAGATAGTAGGAAGGATGTAACACAGACATTGGAAGGTCATTCCAAAGCTTACCAGTGGCATTAAGGAACGACCTTAAGAAACTACCAGTTCTTGGTCGACACACATTAACATCCATACACGTTAACCGTGAGTTTTTCGGTTGTGGGTGGGTGCAGGAGGAATAAGTTTTTTGAGTTCCGAAGAGCAGTGACCGTGATAATAACGGTAGAAAAGACTAAGAGAACCAATCTTACGCCCGTGTTCCATTGATTGTCGGTTAGACGTTAGAGTCATTGTTTATCAAACGAATAGCTCTTCTTTGAACTGAGTCAATTAAATTAAGAAGGTATTTTAGGGCTCCAATCCAAAACGGACTGCCGTATTCAAGGATAGGTCAGATTTGTCCTTTATATAGAAGAAGAAGTTGTTTATCGTTGAAATACCGACGTGATCTATATAATTCACCTAGTTTTTTCAAAGTGAGACCGGGTTTATACTTAATTGACTTGAATAATATTTGACAGTATTCGAGATCGATACTCTAAGGATGTTGATGGAGTTTGCTTTGATGAGCTGGTGATAAAATATATAAAAAATAATAAGGTTAAATAAGATTTATTTAATATGAAAAATTTTGGGTTGGCGATTGCTATTATATGCGCCCCATTTAAGTATCGATATATCATTAGGTACGCCAACAATCACCCGGTCCAAATACGTAGCCGGAGATAATAAATGCAGCCAGTTCTGCTCCATACATGTACCGGTTTTTATCCGCTAATGACATTAGAATGACTCAGACAAAGACATTAAATGCATTAACATACAAGACAATGATTCAAAAAATTACCCCGCCATATCGTGGGCATTATGCAAAAAAATAGTAAGTATTTATTTTATTTTGTTTTATTCAATAGTTTAATTCTTCAAATTAACTGCTTAGTTTTTAAAATCACAAAATCAAAGGCATCCAAAAAATGTTTAATTTTACGGAGGGACATAAATAGGGTGATATTCACAAAATGACTTGTCTCGCACCAATTTTGCATTAATAGGCTATGACTGGCAATTTAGAGGTAGAGGTTTTTTCTTATATAATTTATTAATTGAAAAATATAAAATAGTAAGCAAATATGAGACGTATACGCAAGAAAAAGAACATGATCCCTGAGTATTTACCTACATAACTGATATTTATTACATTTTTCATGATTCATTTCTATACCCTAAATAAATAGTATCTTGTAGCTACTCAAAGTGATTTTAAGTACTCGTATCTTAGCTTTATATAAGCCTGGATTCAACTTAATAGGATTTCGTTAGCTTAATGGTTGACAATGAGGTTCTCAGCATAATCAAGAAAAATAGGCACCTAGTAAGAACCATCTCAGAGAGGCGAGCCCGATGGATCGGTCACATCATGCGTCACGATGCTCTTCTTCACGACATTGCGGAAGGGATGGTTGAGGGTAGAAACTGCAGAGGGCGCCCTATATGGGAGTATTTGTAACAAGTGTTCGAGGACATGAGTTGTAGCTCTTATGCTGAACTAAAAAGGATTGCTAAGGACCGAGAAGAGTGGAGATCGAGATGCAAGATTTTGTTGCTGCAAACCAATCCACCGGATTGATACTACGAAGAGGAATGGTCAAAAAATAATGTATGTTTTCATGAGAATTTTTAATATCGATTTATATAATATTTTTACAAGGTTAACATTCTCGTACATTATGAAGCACCAAAACAATGTAATATTGTATTTATGATATTATTGAATTGGACTCTATTTATTACAAAACATCTTATAAATTATATTTGATAAGGAATCAATTTAAACTTTTTTTTCAGTGATTGAAACCACGACGTTTGGTATAGTGAGCAAACCTTAAGACATACCCGCAAAATTATTTAATGTTTTTTGCAGAATACACACTATTACTAATAATATATATTGTTATATTCCTTTCTCTATTCTTGAGGGCCGCCATCACAGATGTTGTCCGGTACGTACCTAGTTATAAAGTGACGTTAATTGATGATTACATCCATAATTAAACTAAGAGTGATCAAGTATTTAATTGGCATTGAACAACTCTCTGGGTTACCGGCCGAGAGCGGTTTAAATATAAGTATAACAAAATAAATTTTAAATTAAAGTAATGAAATAAGTGGCTTTAAGACAAGCCTGCTATAATAAATAGTGTATTTTTTATGTTGAATTATAACTAATAACTATAAAAAAATAAAATGCGGCATTATTTAGACATCAAATTTTTTTTTTTATAAATACTTGCATCTCAAAAGTCTTTGAAAATGTATTCCTTGTATTTCTAAGTCTGTATGCATTAAAGTTGAGACGCCCTTTAGAATACTCGTATAATGCTGCACGCTTTAGGAAATTCGGGCTAATCATTAGATTTCATTAAAATGGTAAATAAATCACCTTAAACATTCCTCGCATACTACAACTATAGGGTCCGCCATCTAACGTTTTTTTTTAACTAGTGCTTATTTCGTAAATGGTAACACTTAACTCATGTCTGATTTCACAGATAATTAGTTTTATCCTTCCGCTAAACGAATATGGTTGTTTATACGCTTGAACAACGCTGAAAAATATTGCGACATTACTTTGAAAATCATGCCATTGTCCGCCATCCAACGTTTTTTTTTTCAACTAGTACTTATTTCGTAAATGGTAACACTTAACTCATGTCTGATTTGACAGATAATTAGTTTTATTATTCTGCTAAACGAATATGGTTAGGTAAACGCTTGAACAACGCTGAAAAATATTGCGACATTACTTTGAAAATCAGGTCATTTTTCTTCAAAACTGAGCAAGGAGTGGCCGTTACAGTCAATGGCGATCATTATCGGACCATTTTTGCTAACAAAAATTGAAGAGGAGGAGATTGGCAACATTTTATTTCAACAAGACGGCGCTATGTGCCACACAGCCGAAGCTACACTCGATGTTTTGCGCCCCATTTTCAAAAAAAAAAAAAAAAAAAGTTATTTGGCGGACCCGTTATAATATACCAAGTCTCCAGGCTTTGTAGGTCGTGAATAACTATTTACGTTGCTAGGTGGATCTTCGGATGCAGAGAAGTCTTAGGATATGGCATGGGCAATGGGAACTGACAGAACTGAGTATTGGTAATTAGTATTGACCAGATATCCCAAATATGGAACAGATAGTGAATAAGTATATACTCCTGCCTCCTCAAAGCCTGACTGAAGAGATGACATGGAATGAGGCAAGGAAAGGGTTGCTGTAAAAAATGGGCATTGGCAAGTGTAGAAAGTGGTTATGAAAGATATTTATTAAGTTAGTGGTGACTTTTTGCTCGAATTTACAAGATCGTTGGAGAATTTTAATCCCATTTCTGGAGACAAGAGTGCCCAGGAGCTTGAAAAAAAAACATTTTCAAATATTTTTTTATTTCCTGCGACGTTCGGATATCATGTGCTAGTGAGGTTCACTTTTATTTATTATCCGATTTAAGGATAAAAGGCTCTTGTGTTTACTTTCTTGTTTTGATAAATGCAAAATTAAAAAAAAAAAAAAACAAAAATTTAAAACAAGTATCAAATTAATGTATTAATTTAATATTCACCTGCAGAATATATACACTTAATAAAATTATGGCAATAATTCATCGTTTTTTTATGGGACAAACCTATCAAACCAATATATAAAAACATTAAGAAAGGTTGATAATTTTTATAACTTTAATAATAGATATCAGGAGGATGTTATAAGTAATAAGCAGCATCACTGAGATCGGCTATGAGGCTTTGGGAGAAGGTAAAACCCTCGAATTAAACGCGAGGAATCCCGGGATCGAATTCCAGTGAAGCTTGAAATTTAATCAAATTTAAAAGTAGTAAATAATGAACCAAATATTAGTTTTACGATCTGGAATGCTCACCCAGCACCTAAATTTCATCGTTCGTTTAATCAGAATTTCTTTAAGAAAAAGCGTTTGCAATCCTTTCAAATCTCACATGCGCACAGACACCACACATTCTTAGCACACGCATTGTATTTCTGGTTTGACTAAACATTATATAGTTCACGCATATAATTCAAAATAAGAGTTGCTTAGATTCACAGCAGTGAAGAAGAATAGTGAAGATATAGGTGCTGAAACAATGTAGCCGTATAATGGTGCTTTTAAAGAAGATTCCTGGGTAGAATAGTAAGGGTACTATGGTTCGACTTTGTGGGGAATGGCAAGTTGAGAGAGCAGACGAGGCAGCCTTCCATACTACAGTCAGTCAATATATAAAGGCACAAATGGCTAGGATATTTGATTTTAATGCCGCAGAAGAGCATAACTACATTTGGTTTTTCATCAAACCATGTGGCTCACGCCGTCATGGAAGGCCGTCGGAAACTACACACAGAAGGCAATTCATGGAACTGCGGAAGGCAAAGCTCACCCTGATACCGTTTGTACAATAATATAACTTAGAAATATAATATCACTTACAAGTAGTGTACACTTAATACAATGCATCCACAGATAAGATGTCTTCGTTGCCGTCCGTTGGCATTCATATTATTCTGTTTATGGCATGTGTATATACAAAAAATATATACACACCTGTGGGACGTTATAAGTAATGAGTTGCATCACTGAGATCAGCTGTGATGTATAATTAAATCACCTGGGAGAGAGATTACGAGAGGCGCTGCTCTCCCGTCAATACGCTTGATTATAATTCTCGAACGAAATTATAATAATCGGCCGATAATACATTTTGTAATAGTGTAATTTGTAGCTGATTAAAAACAATAAATTATACGGAGGGCGCTGCACTGATTGCACGCATGCAAGTTTGTAAGTGGCCCCTTTTATCCGCGGCGGGGCATTTTACCTTTACCTTTTTATGGGCCCTTAAATTTATTGGCGCCCGGGGGCGGTGCGTTCGGTAGCCGGGAACCGTTCTCCGCGCAGTAAAAAACTTGTTAGCGCGCCATTCAAGTCACACGGCTGGGCCGGACTAGGCACTACTGAGTGACGCCAAGTCGAGAAAAATATAGACGATAGCATAAATATAATATTTATCGCCAAGTAATTTTATTGGCAGTATTTATTCAATTAATAGGCAGTAATTATTTAGCAAACGGTCAATAATAAGAACCTAAATAGGTAAGTAAAAATAATCATTTTGCAGTGGAAAAATAATAAATTAGCAGGAAGTAATTAATGAATGGTAATTAATAATAGGTTAGGTTAGGTAAAGTTTCCATTTCATGGGTCAATTATTCATTCATCCTTCATTAATTCTTACCAATATTGAATGCATTACTGCCATAAAATTTTATATTAATGCCATCAACGCCGCCCACTTCTGGGCAGACAGGATCTGACCCTGATGTTTCCGACACGATTATATATATTATTTACTGCCAATTGATTTAACTTACTGCCAAAACCTTAAATTAGTAACTTAACAAAGAAATACAGGTCACATTTATCCTATCGTCCATATTTATTTAACCTTTGGCTGCCGGAACAAAACCCTTGACTTCGCACGCCGCACATAATTTGCGGAAAAAGTAACCCAGCAAACTTTAATTTTAGATTATTATAAAAATAATTGTCATTCAATGGTGGAATCAATCATTATTATGGTAAAATGATTTTGGGACATTCTTTTAGATGTACGTACAAGTATTAATTTGTATTTTTTTTGTTTTGGTGGAATTATTAGAACTACTGAGATATCTTGTATCCGGCGTAGCAAACTTAGACCGTTTGACGAGATATCCCGTATCTGGCAGTGATTTGGTCCAAAAATTCAATCAAAATAAATAAAGTCAAATTGAATAAAATATACACATTTATACCAAAGAAAGACCAATAGAATTTGGTATCAAAAATCATTTAGTTTTTTTAAATGGAAAATATTTTTATTTGTTAATTTTCTTTTAATTTGATCTAGATACAGACAAATGTTAGTGAAATGCCTTCTCTAAGTCATTTTCGAGAAGGAATGTCTTGAAAAGAACCAACTCAATCCTGACCACTTTCGAGTAATATCATCGAAATACTAACGTTCAATAGGCTTACTAGTTCTTTTCTATCGCTACTATCTAGATTCTAGAACACAGCACTTTTGAACTTCTTACGTTGATGAATATTTCATCAAATCAACGGCAAACCCGCAAAATCCTTTCTGAACATCACTATATATGACGAATAGATTCTTTAACTACTTTTGTACCACCACAGAAAGACTTAGGAATACTCTCCCAGCATCTGTGTTTGCTCCCTCATAATTTTATATTTATATATTATATACGCACGCAACACATATTCTTTCCACACCAAAGAAGATAAAAAAAATACGGCATTGGGGGGTCATATGGAAAGACCCCGTTAAGAAAGATTGATGAATACAGCGATTGACTAGTTAGTATTAGGCTTTCAGGAAAACCACATAAATGATGGCGAAACAGCTGTATCGTAGGTTCTGGCTCTGAGTAATAATTGGAAAAAGGTCTAGAGAGAGCAGAATAACAATAAATATATGTATTACCGATAAAATATGTGAGTAGTAGAGTATCTAACAACTGATACGCATATAAATTCATAGCAAAAACCATATTATATGACACTTCTCTCATCAATTAATATTAATCGGATACAAACAATCAGCAGACTTTTGATTGATTCGAAACACGAACTTTTTACCAATGGCGTTTACGGCTTGGCTTCTTACGCCAATTCACCTTATCGAGAAAGTAACACGTATTCAACGACTATTATAGTTATATATAGTGCCTCTGAAGCGGCCCTGCCTCTCTCGAATGTGGACCTCATTTCTAATTTACATAGATGCCCGAGATTGAAAGTTTTACGAACCATAAATTAGGTATCGGCCCGTACTTATAATTTATATTGTAATGGACGGAAATATTTGTTTGATTAATTAGATTTTATCGATGTTTTTAAATAATCTAAAATTTAAAATTAAAAACAGCTACAATCTCCCTTTTAAGAGTTCATTCCATGCATCGCTGTTATCAAAAAAAGTATGTTACATATGTTATACAAAATACGAGTATATACTCGTATTTTTCATTTATTTATATCACTTTGAACAATATCAATGAAAAAAATAATCTTTCTTAAATATTTTCTGTCATCAAAATTTGAATAGGTAGATATTTATTATTTAACCTATAAAATCATTGAGCAATCATTGTCATCTTTGTGTGCAGAAATGTCTTGGTATAAGATATAGACAATGGCAACTGACAAAAGTAGGTAGCTACAATTTTTGGTACCATGCTTTTTTTATGTAAGCACATACAGGAGAATACCGACAGATGGTGATAGTAATTCTAAAGTCTCATCTGTGGAATTAATGACGCTTACCATGGTGTATATGGCTAGGCGCTGCATGTAGAGTGTTTATCCGACAATGTCATAGACTACAGCCTGAGATTCACGGTTCATTTATTTATTTTTTAGCTTATTTTTAAAGGAATTAACTATGAATGGGTGGTCTTCACGGGACGACCTTCGTCTACCACCAATTTTAATTAATAGACTATGACTGGCATTTACGGGTGACGGATCAAATTGACACAAACCAGAGATATTTTAGAGCTCAGAAATTGATTAAAAATCCTTTTTTATTTAATCTCCGTCGGGGATTGGACCCACGACCTTTGGTTTGCAAAGCAAACGCTTTGACCATTGAGCTATACCCGCCAGCAAATGTGATTCAGTAGTGGAAGGGATATGGGTTAGAAATTAAAGATCATCGATATTTCTTGCGTTATTTTTTCCTTATAATTCCATGATATTTTAACACATTCTTTTATATATACTGCATTATAGGACATGTTTTAAGTAATAAAAATACAATGAAATGAAAAAAAAAACATCAATCCATCAACGAATAGTTATGCTTTACAAATTTAATTTATTTATTATGATAACGGCAGGAATAATTTTTCTATTTCGCTACCTTTTCTTAAACTTTGCTTGCATTTAAAATGACACCAAAAACATTTTATTTTTTATAGTTTTTGACTAAAAGTCACAAAAAAAACACTTACAAATGGTTTATTAATAAAGTACACGATAGATTTTTTGTGGCTTGAAATTACCGGGAAAAAAAAAACTAATTTTGAATTTACGATACTATTATTTTTAACCCGTAGCATTCGCTATAAGATCTTGTTGGGTTATTGATAAGATGACTTAGTATTTTTATGAAAATCATGGCTAATCACGTGGCTAAAAGCGCTGCATGAAGTGTTGATCTGTCAACGTCATAGACTACAGCCCGACATTCGCGCATCATCTCTTTACTACAGGAATTCACTACGAATGAGTAGTGTTCACGGGAAGACTATCTACCACCAATTTTAATTAATAGGCTATGTCTGTCATTATACGGTTGAGGGATCAAAGTTACACCGACTGGGGGTATTTATATAATTAAAATTTGGTTATTTAAATTATTTATTTTTAATATTACCTAAAAATACAATAAATTTAAATTTAATGATTAATTATATAAATAATAAATATCCTCTTGCTTGAGCCATTATGTATGCGCATACGTAACTTAATTAGAAAATATTTTTTAGATTATTTTTAAATATGTTTTTAATTACGATTATCTGATGGTAATTGGAATTTAAAACACATTTAATGAAATGACAACTTTTCTACACAAATAAAAAAATCTCTTTTTAATGAATCAAACCTACACATAGCTTTAAAACCCCATACCCAATTGTAAACGAATGTATGTTTTATACAGGTTGATTAGCTCTTCTTATAACACATTTATTTAATGAACATTTCAGGCATTTAAAATGATCATGAACAGTTAGATTTGATATTATTTTTCTCTTATCGATATCACAAGTTATTATTATTCAACAAATGTACATTGGGCTTTCGTCAACTTCAACTGGCCATCTAAGGCGTGGTGCATCATCAACATTCTTATCTTAATTCTTCAAACCAATTTTGCCATAGACGTTCAGACTTAGTTTTTCATACATTTTAATTTTTTTTACTGTCTAGAACAGCGTTCATAACTTTATTATCATTAAGACAACTAAAATATATGTCCTTCACTTTTTATATTTGAAGTAGTTGCCGACCAAAACTACTGCGTTGAATAAATAAATAAAAAATCACGAGCAAGACTTGCTATTACATCTGACAATATATAAAATATGCATTTTAAGTGTGAAGCTGACTGTCAAGAAATACAATTAAACATTGTTGTGAGAAATTATAAAATTATTTTTGAGCAATGAAATAGATTATTTATTTGAAATAACTTTACCCACAGTTAATAATGACATTATTCATGTGAAAAATACCTTTCAAAGGTTTATAAAATTTCAATAATATACGTTTTATATTTTTCATCGAAAACGTTTTTCCTCAACATAACAATACTTGGTGAAGCTGCATAATTATAATCGTCAATTAGTTTCAATAACAAAAAATAGTTAACAAATCATACAAAGAATTTCTATAAAAAAAATGTACTTATATCAGATCAATCCAGGTTCATTTTCAACAGTGAGCAAGCTCTTTAACATCAGTCGATGTATAGGTAAAGAAAGTATTCGTACATGTTTTGGTAACCGTCTTAGATCATTCATGTTTAAAGCATTTATGTGTATCAATAGAGCTTAAGGATTCTATTAAGTAAATCATAATAAGAAATGAAACTACATTATAAAACTTCTAAGTACACTTTTTATTTAAATGTTTTAAGTCTTTCCCAAACATAACATTTCAAAGGCGTTAATTTGTTTTTTTCAAGCATCCTGTATATTTGAAGCAAATACAGAATAAATAATCTATGCCCCGCACTCACACATTAGCCATTACATAAAGTAGATATCTCTCCACATGCAGCGAATACACTCACACGAAATAAATGAAGAGATTCCCGGATTAAAGGGATATTTTTTCGCCCGTAATTAGAATTTCGCATTTGAATAATAACTGGATTCGAATATTTTCACCCACGTCATGCAGCGCGGAACGTTCGGGAATACAAAATAAATACAAAAAAAATACATTACTTATTGCGATTTGTTATATATAAACCGGAGCAATAAATTTCATTTAAATTGTATTTGTTTCGATGCGGTATCGTGCAGGGGTGGACTGGAATATATACATGATAACTTTTTCTCATTACGTCTCTGTTTAGATGCGACTCCTGATTAAGTAATCGTTATACATAGTATTTACGCTCGCCTATATTGTGCAAGTGGATTGGTTGTATTTTGTACTATTTTTATCCAGATAAAAGTTAATAATATTACTTTTAGTAGCCAGTTATTTCAAAATACAATATTTTTTCGACGAAGCACGGAAATATTAAAAAAAACATTCAATAAAACACTCAAAAAAAGAAATACAGTAAAAAAAATTTAGAACTACTACTAATGCACTTAAATAATGTACTACCTTGAAAGATTATTTATAATAAAACTAAATAACATAAGCACTCTTCAAACTTTTCCTATTTTTTTTTGTAAATGTGTGATTAAACATATTTAGATTTTGCGAATCAAAATTCTTCAAAAAATAATGATTAACGACTATGGAAGCAATCTGCCAACCATAAGTACATTATCATATACATGAATACATGTAAAAATCCGATCAAGGTCTCACGGAAAGTGAAACCGCGTTCTTTAATGTACGAGTACGTGAATAAACAGTGTTTAACGTGATAAATATTAAAAGAAAGATTAAAGTGTTTGTCTTCTACATATTAAAAACATATCTCAAAGTGAGATGAGTGTTATTAATACTAATTCCAGATGTATATTGTGATTTACGGCTGTGTGATATGAAGATGAAAAAATAGTAAGATACTAGGTGCCTTTAAGATGTAATGCTACAGAAGAATATTAGGAATTTCTTAGATAGATAGAGGTTTTCAGTGTCTTCAGAAGAATCAAAAAAAGGAAATTACATACTTCATGAAAATCATCACCAAGAGGCGAGCCCAATAGATTGTCCACATTGTGCGCCAGGATGGTCTTCTTCAAAATATTTTAGCAGGAATGGTTGAAATGACGATTACAGAGGGCATCTTAGAAGAGAGTGTTTGCAACAAGTGAATGAAAAGACATGAATTGCAACTTTTGTAAGTAGAAGAAATGTGTATTAGATTGTGCGTATTTAAAAATGATGCAAAAAAAAATGCTGCAATCTAAACATAAATTTTAGTATTGCGAATATTTAGGTTATTTAATTAACTTAAATTAAAGTATTTTATTTTATTATAATGGGTGGTCACAACACCTGTAGTTTATATGTGTGAATTAACTTATATGTGATACTAAATAATAAAATACGAGTACTGTAGAAGTGATGCTTTCAAATTATGCAAATCCATTTCAGTTGAAACGATGCCAATTGAAAAGCTTCAATCTTTTGAGGTCACCTCGAAATTGAAATAAAAGTCGAAACCATTTCACAAATTATCATGAAATGCCCAATTTTTTTACATGTCGCTTTTAAACGTGTGGCGTCGGACGCGCAAAGAGAGTCCGTCTGGATTAATAATAATTTTTGGGGGCAAAAAATATTTATGTTAATGCGCGAGAGGGTCTGAAAAAAAACAAGACACGTGCTGCATTGTCGAGGAGACATAAATATGGAATCGGGTGAATTTCCATAGCTTTTGAAGCCTTTTTCCGGCGAGGCCGTGCACTCGCGGGCGGCCAGGGAAGGCGCCCCTACCGGCGAAAAATGCTAGTGGACTTCGCTGGTAATTTGACGTGTCCCGAAACGGTCGCGCACTTTTCAGTTTTTCAGCAAAGATAATATAGTTATTTTATGAAAAAATACTTAATTATATTTTTAAGCATTTCGTCTGCATTTCATTATCAATACATTAATGAGAGACCAGTTTGACTCTTCATTGCTTAAAGTGCTTAGACCTTAGACCCTATTTGTACAAATATACAATACCAGCCTTCAGAGACTCAGACATTCAAAGGAAAGATTGAAGCTATATAAAAAATAAATAAAGCTAAACTTTATATTTAAAAAAAAAACTGTTATTTAACTTATTAATCTTCTTCTTCGTGTCAGCGACGTCAAATTATTTTTTCCTAATATTTGGCAACATCGATGGCTCGTGTGTTCCCCAGCATTAGGTCCTGAGATGTGCAACTTGTTGAGCACATGGAGCAGCAACTTATTAATAACAACGGGAGATGGTTAAATAATAAAATTTAGTAGTTTTTCAATTGAAGTTTTATAAGCGGTCTCGATTTAATTTAAAATAATAGCGTTTTTAATAATAAAATAATCATATTTATTTTATGAGATTATGATTTTTAATCGTTAAGGTATAATGTAATATTAGTGCTGATTATTGATCATCAGAAACTTGTGGAAATGATATGATTTGTTCGGTAAGGCAGTTTTTTTATTCCATATGTATGTGTTATGTCGATGTATTCAAATATCCACATGGACACGATATTAAAATACATATTTAAAAAAAAACATAAAAATAAGCTTTTTTTAATGTACTAAAAATATAAAAACATTCTTTTTGCCTGTTTTTAAAAGTATTTTTCCCATAATACTAAAAAAAAGGTAAAACGTGGGGCGAAATATTTATCTAAATCCTCTTTTAAAATACAGTATCATATTAAATAAATTTATTATACAATTACGAGTATTTCATTCCTATTAGTTTATAACCTATGTTCTTCTTCGTAGTATCAATCCGGTGGATTGGTTTGCAGCAACAAAATCTTGCATCTCGATATCCACTCCTCTCGGTCCTCGGCAACCCTTTTCAGCTCAGCATAACAGCTGCAACTCATGTCCTCGAACACTTGCTGCAAATACTCCCGTCATATGCGCCCTCAAGAGTTTCTACCCTCAACCATTTCCTCCACAATGTCGTGAAGAAGACCATCGTGGCGCACGATGTGACCGATCCATCGGACTCGCCTCTCTGAGATGGTTCTTATGTTATATTAATGTAAATAAACCTATGTTATATTAATATATTCTCCGCACTTTTTGGTTTTCATTTAGAAAACTACTTTAAAAATAATACACAATTTCGTACTTTAAAAAAAAAATATGTCTTAATGCGGCGTTTGTTCAACGTGCCCCGACAGTGGGTCCAGTCATAATTTATACAGTAGCAAGCAGCAGCGAGCGCCCTGTAAAAATAACTCCATCTACATATCGGCGATGTGTTGGGAGGCGGCTGTGCTGGGCCCGCCTCACAATCCACGAAGATCGATTATTAATATAAAAAAGAATAAATTTTTTAGCAAATTTTGTACTCTGTACTTGCTGTAAGTGCATATTTTCCGCGTATGTCGATGACATTGCTTCTTGAATCGCTATGTCACCTGTTACTATTTTCATCTTCATATGATTTTTGTTTTGTTTTCTTTCCATATACTAAACGAAAACTATGACACCTATAATTAACTATATAAATATTTTTAATAAATCATCGACGAGACGAACAATGTGGCAAATGACAAGACTTTATGGCGTCATTTTGTGAAGACCAAAACATGTTTCTTTTAGGGAACATAAAATTAATTAATTATTAATGGATTGTTTACATAGCATTTTCACGTTACACTCATGTAAAATGCTACTCATAGCATTTTTGGTGAGCAACAACAAAATTTATTTCAAAGCAATAGAAGTGAACGTTCTTAATGAATCCAATTTATTATTTGGTATTTTTATCCCTTATGAGCAGCCTTATAAACGTAAACGTTAAAATATATATGACTTCAGTATAAGGTGATTTTATATCCTTTATAAAAAAAACTTTGCTTGTACAGATGAAAAGAGCAAATTACAGATTAAATATAAAAAGATAACACTTTAATCAACGTATTTGTTATATTTACTTAAACGATACATTTTACTATTCACTCATAACTTCTGAATAATTACGAGCCTACATTTAAGGATTTATTTCAATGGTCAGTATTCTGTGTTGATACTGTGTTTTTTCTACTTTTGTGTGCCACTCGAGAATACTCCTTAATTAGAAGAAGTCTAATATTTACAAAATGTGTTTCACTTGAGGCTTGCTTGACCTGTGACACAAATAAAAATAAACCTTCTAAAAAAGATATCAAATTTTTAAATATTTTTCTCTTATGATTACACCGTTGTGCGACTCGCTTAAGCCAGTACCCCAATAGGCGCCGAACCGAACACATATATTACTGTTTGACATTATAATTATAATAAGTTCGTACGGCATTAAAAAAAAAAAAAAGATTGTGTGGTGATGGCGGGGAGATAGGGGGGCTATTCAAATGAGAGGGGGGTATTAATGGAGGTATATAAATATGGCCGAGAATAATCCTTCCACCATGAATATTGATGCTTTTCACATATTTCATGGGGTCTTCATATGATCAAAATAATAATTATAAAATAACACTTCATCAATTTTAATGGGTTATATCTCAATGTTGTTCCTATTGGGGACGCTTAAAAAGTGTATGCTTCTATGGAAGCGTTGTTCATAATAATGTATTAGAAAGCTCAATAAATTATACACCTTTTTGATGTATTATATATGTAATGAAGAATGCGCTTTGAAACGCTGCTTTGTGATTTTTTCCTTTACAAATATTAGAATAAAAAAATACAAGTTTATTATAAAGGTGCGTAACACAGGTATATACGAGTATATCATTGTAAATGACTTAAAACAACAAAATAATACATTTACTTTTAAAAGTAAAATAGTGCAAATACTTTTCAAAGTTATAGGCTTCCCATGACTGCTACGAAAACTAAAACATGGAAAGTATAAAGTTCATTCTGGATACAAGATAAAAACAATATGAAATTGTCTTTAATTTTTTTGGTAGAGTAAAATTATTTTTTATTATGATACCATTCCAATACATCAGAGTTGATTTTTTTAATACTCGAGTATTTTACGCTTTAAAAAATCCTGAAAAAGATGAATTAATAGTTATTATCTCTCTAACATTGCTCAAACACTATACATACTCTCCACTTGCAGCATTAAGCCGTCCAAGTTATTGTAATTTAGTCATTTTTGCATTGTTCCAAAGATTAAAAAATACTCCAAATAAAGTAACAATATCCACATCATACAAGTATGCATGAATGCTAGTGGTAATTTTAAATCGCGGATTTATAAATATCATTGATCAACATTCTGTTTGGATAAGTTAGCTGTTAGACGCTTGCAAGCCTTTGAAATGTACCGTGGAAAATTATTTTCCATAGAGAAAAAATATTCTGCTGTGTCTTTGTGTGCTCTGGACAAGATTTATAAAACTACTCAACTTGTGGGATATACTTGCTATATGAAATAATATTGCTTGTATGAACCATAAGTGTATCAATATACAAAATAAATTCATAATTCTATAAGCGTCCACTTATATTATCAGCATGATATATTTGCGTTGATGACATCGAAGGAGCAAGACAGGAATTTCACTTCAAGACGAGTGACTTGTAGAGACGTTCCGTGACATTTATTCGCTATCATCAAGTAATTAAATAAATAAATGTTCACCTGCAAAGAGATTGAAACCTATTAAATAATTAATCTTAAATAATTCGCCATTTGAATGTATGCAAATCCTTGCATTTTTTATATAGATAAATTGCGTGTTATTTATTGTATATTTCACTGTCATATCATCGATGCTGAGCTGAAAAGGGTCGCGGAGGACCGAGAGGAATGGAGATTGAGATGCAAGATTCTGTTGCTGCAAACCAATCCACCGGATTGATACTACGAAGAAATCATCGATAAAGGATGAGCTTCAAATGTGTTTATAAAAATTTAAATTTAAAATGACGCCTTCTTATTTTTTCATTTAAAACCACTACACTAAAGATGATACCTTACGAAAAAAAAAAACAGAAAACCATGAAATATTATTTTACTAGTCAGTTTGTAGCCAGCATGTGAATGACGATATCTTAAATGTTTAATAATTTGATTTAAAATGAATTGTTGATTTCATTTCATTGGTTTTAAAAAAATCATTAAAACGATATTAATATTTAATACATCACATTTTCTTTATCTGTGTACAATTTACGTACTTTAATATCATAAACAAATAATATTATTTGATAGTCATCCCACTTCAAATAAGAACATTCATTTTTCATAGGTGGTTGATTTATTTACGTTTCTTTGAAAGAAAGGTTATAAATATAAAAATATGATTATATTACTTATATCTTAAAAATATCTCAATGTGTATTTTACAATATTGATAATTTGTTTGACTTGTTTATAGTTTGCATATCGGGAATCAAGAGTAATCAACAAGAAGTCAGATATCATTCGATATGCAGAACCCATTCGGATGTTGTATTTATTGCAAATTTATCGAAAAGCTCAAATTTACGGCGGTGGGCGCCCGGCAGCAATTTGTTACGGTTTGCAAATTACAGGCAAAAAAATCTTTACTGAAAAAAAGCTCATTTGAGCATACATTTACATTTACATAATACACTTTCAAATTTATGTGTGGTCGCCTCACATCCACATGCAAACATCCGCACACATCACGACAAGCGTATCTGATGGAGAAGCTCTCAACATTAAAAAAAAGTCACTGAATATTTTTTTTTACTTCATCAGTAAGACTACAGAATATATGAATACACTTTATACATTATAATTTTCCAAATCCGTATTAAGTTATGTCAGTTGTCATTGTGCCTCGCTCCAAGATATCTTTGCATATATATTATTATAATGTAAGTAATTATTTTAAAACTAACTTTTTTGCAGCCGTAACTTTAAACTTAAAACTAATTTTGCTTATTCGTGTATACTCGTATTACAAACGAATGGACATAAATAACTTATAATTTGCTGTTTTAATGGTCCTAAACGTAGTATACAAGTACTTACAACTAAAAAAAAATGTTTTATGGCGCTTCAATTGTAAATTTGACGACAAAACATCAAATGATTAAATATTTTTGAAAAAATTCTTTATTTGCTTTTAAATATTTTTTCTTTAAAAGTAAGTCACCAAAGTTCCATTTGGGAATATATGAGTATAGGAGAACCCACGACCTTCAGGATAGGAAATTGAAGACTGTAATAGACTGTGGAATATACAGTAATATAAATACAGTTGTAGTATCCTTAGAAATTACTGTGAGGGAATATTGTAGGATATGAAGCGATAAGCTCGGCTCATTCGAAGCATGAACCTGTTGGTCTTAAAGCGCCACTCAATGCAACCTTCGACTGGGGGTAACTATCAGTTATCTAGGCGTCGATTTAGGTGGTTATCTAACAATAACCAAGGATGCACTATACTTTGTTATATTTATAGATTTAAATTCACACGCGACCCACAGTTTGTGGTGTCGCCCCTCCGGTCCGGCGCCCCTCCCGCGCCCCTCAGGCCACTCCACCCTTGATGATAATTTATTTCAATTCTAATCAACTTTTTTCGCGGGCGCATTTTATTTTATATGCTCGCGTTTTTATGCGGAAGCTCGTTCACGCCGGCCCTAACGGGTCCGGGCCGGACCGAATTTTTTAATTTTCCCATACGGTTTTTGTATTAATTTATTCGCCAAGTTTGCTCCGCGCGCATTCGCATATTTTACATCATTTTTCGCAGAAGATTAAGCGATCCCGAGGCTTTCAAAGTAATAATTAAAATGTGTATTTACTTTTTTTTTGTCGTCAGAATCAGCTTTTAGAATAAAATTCACATCCTATCCTACAATTATTGATGACATTGGCTTCCTAGATTTATGTTATAAACGACATCTATGAATTTTAATTTAAAGTTATATTTTAATAAAAACATAAATGAATAAAGTTACAATATTAGACATTATTTTATTAATGGTTGTTGAAAATACTCCATTTAAGAAGTGAAACGCATGCCATCAGAAATGAATGTGTGTTAAATTAAAATAATGTCATAATTATAACTATGCAGTGTCACCAGGAATTGTCAATTAATATAAAACCTTACATCTTTTAGTATTGTTCTTTTATCAATCGCGTTTAACCTTTTTCCTTTTTCCGTGTGCAGAATCTTTGTGTTTCACTCATATGTTATATGTACGTGTATGTATATTTCTAATGTACCTTCATATGCATTATATAAATACATTAAAAGGATAATTTGTCTCAGTAGAAGAAAAATCAGGCTTAATTTAGTATTGTTCGTATTTATTTATATTGTTTTCAAGTTTTTTTTTGTAATATATTAATTGGAACATTGTTCGTAAATATAAAACACTATATGAAGTGACAAACAAAATAATTTGTTTTAGGTATAATTAAACACCATTTCAACGAATTCACTATAAATGGGTAGTGTTCACGAGACGACTGTCATCTACCACAAATATTGATAATTAGACTGCGAGAAATACCAGCATTTTACAGGTGTGAGATCCATTTGACATCAACCCGGGGTACAATTAGAATTTATAAAAAAATATATAATTTATTTGTTATTTAATCCTTTACCATTGGAAATAGCTAAGCGTTATAACTTTTGCTTACCATTCTAAAGATCGTGATTCGCAGATGGAGATTTAAATCAAAATGTTTTGTAATCGATTTCTACACTCTTAAATTAGATTTCTCTTCGTTTGCCCCGGTTAGTGTGAATCTAGTGCCTCTACTGTAAAATTTCAGTGATAGTCTATTAATAAAAATCAGCGGTAGAAGACAGTAATCTCATAAACACTACCAAATCACAGTGAGAACTAACCTATAAACTCAGACATAGTAAACAAATAACCTCTCTTCACGCCATACCGATGTATGCGTACCAAATTTTTTCAGAATATTGCTTCACAAGCAGTGGAATAGTGTGGACGCTCTTTGTGGGAGGTGCGAGTGTAGCACTTTGGGTGGGTGTAGAAGGGGGAAAAACATGCAGGGGTAGTTATAGGAGACGTACTCACCCCAACTGCGGCTTACCCACACAGAAATAATCTGTGGGGAAATAATCAGGAGAAATCCGTTTTCAAAACAAATAACTCTAAATTCATTTTTAAATTATCCCAGCGACAGAAACACTACCGAGAATGATTTCAATGTGCCCTAAAATATTGTACAAATGGCACGTTTTGTTCACATTTTTGCTAATGTTTTCAGTTTTTATAAAAAATTTCAACCGAAAATACCGAAATAAATACTATAGCTTAATTTATAAATAAGATTACCGAACACATGAAATAATAAAATACTTTTTATTAATATTCTTAAGATGGTAAATTTGTTATATATCATTTTAATATCTACCATATTCAATGTTTTGATTTGTAATCATTTTTTGTCACCATAAAGCCAAGAAGAAGTTTCCTACAGTCAACAACGGAACTGGTGATACCTGAGGCCACCCTGCGGCTGAACATGTGGAGAAGCGCAACTGAGGGGAATACTTGGATTGCCCCGAAACAGGACCTAGCCCATGAAAATGACCAGGGGTAGAATATATGGAGGTCCCTTTACAGACTTCGGACCGGAGTATGCAAGACGAGGACATAAATGAAAGCCTGGCAGTTTTACAGCGAACCGACTGAATGTGACTGTGACGTGGAGCAGACCCTGTCACACCTTCTGGACTGTGCGCTGTGTCCAAATAGCTGCACCCAGGCAGACCTGATGATGGCCGGAAGTAACTCCATTGACGTCGCCCACTTCTGGGCAGACAGGATCTGACCCTGTTGTTTCCGAAACTATTATATATACCACAAAATTGTATATTTTAAATTGTGCTAAATGTGATTGCTTAAAAATAATCAAAATAAATTTTAGTTTCTAGGAAATGTTATAACTATGTATATTTTTGGTGTGTTTCACGAATCCAAAACATTTTTTTTCGCGTGGTCTTCATCAATATTCCCATTTGATCGTCCGAATTCTCGCGGCTATCGCTGATCAGTGTGTGTGTGTGTGCGCGCTTTGAAAAAATCCAATTTTCAGTTAATATTTGTACACATCAATGACCGCGGACCAGAACTATTGACGGGTGTACAGGGATGCATTTTGTTAAACAGTGTTTTCAAAACCTCTATAATCAATATAAAAAAATTCATCAACAATGTTTTTACAAATACGTTTTTTTTATCGTTGACAGATGTATATATGAATCGTTTAGCCTTACTCAAAATGGCAAACAACATAGATAGCATACGTGCAATTTACATCAACGTTATCAATGTTTTATCAATCGTGGCTATAATACAGTCAATCCCTTTATAACGTAATATAAATATATATTTTTAAAAACGTTTGCGTCGGTGTGTCAAATAACGTTTTCTTATATAGTGATCATTTGGGGTTGAACCAGAACTTAGGGCCGAATAGCCTAAGACATTGGTTAATGGTTTTATCTTATTAAAATGCTATGGGATTGATTATATTCCAATAATAATGACGGAAATATCAAATCATCGCTAAGAAAAGACTTTCTGTAGGGTTTTTAATTTGTATGGTGATTGGTTAAGATTTATTGTTTTCAGGAATGCAAATACTTACACAATCAATTATGTAAAAACGCATTATATTATATATCTATTAAAATTAAAATGTTTTTTTTTAATTATGTTTATTCACCTTTAAATGACATTTAATTCAGTAAAAAACCTACTTTAGTAAACATATTTGTAAATTATTTATTTATAAATGGATATTTTTGGTTCGTCTTATTGGACCTTATTATTTCCTTGTTTTGAAAAGTAATATACAGTGGTACCTTGTCATACGACTGCCCCAAGATACGAGTTTTTTGATATACGAGCCGTCAAGAGAGCGATTTTTAGCTTTGAAATAGGAGCGAAATTTGAGATACGAGCAATCGGCTTAGCGAGTCGGCCGGTTGCACACGAACCGCGTGTCATGCTTTCCTGCGTGATTGCTCCGGCCGCGGTCAGATAATCAGTTATCAGTGTGCTCTCGCTGTCAAAGGATCTTTGATAAGTTGTGCTCGCGTTTTGTGACTTTTTTTTATTTGCAGATACGAATTATTTGAAATAGAAGAAAGGATGCGGAACGATTTAAACTTGTATGTCGAGGTAGCACTGTATTATTATTATTATGTAACTACGTATTTTTTTTCTAAAAGAACAAATTGAGTGCTTATGGCGTTATTGGGAAGGATTTAATAAAACCGGACTGTTTTTATGTATGATCAAAGTAATGAAAAGCCTGTATGATCACAGTAAGCACAACATTTTTGTTAGGTTGGATTAATTTAGATGTGTCCAAATACAAAATAAAAATAATACTTATTCAATATTAATTTCAGAAAATAAATTATCAATTTTTTATTCAGGCCCAACACATTATTTTTGATAATGTATTTTATAAATAATGGTATAACAATGAAAAAAAAACGCATTAACGCCATATAACGCCATACTACTACTATATTACGAGTATTATAAGTTTTCAAAAAAAAAAAACATTGCGAATTGAGACCAAGTGACTCTCAATGGCTGAGAATATACCGACCGTCCGATACATAGACCAGTAATTGTTAGTATCTGGTTCTAGCGAGTTGTTATCGTATAAACTTATGCACCGATTCAACTCACGATTCATAATAATTTATAATGACACGTCTCCATTTGAGCATAATATGTGAATTGGCTTTGACTCTGTAGGTGAATACGGCCGGTCGTGGATCCGCTAATTTGAACCAAACTATAGTATAATGGCAATCAGCGACAAGCCCGGTGGATTGTTGTGCAGTCAAACATACTTAACCAAAATGTATTCGCGAACTGTACAACTGTATAATAAATTAACTCTCAATCTAACCATTACTTGACTCAGACTAATGTACTAAATATTTATAATACTTCATCTCTTCGATCGTATTGTAATTTATTAGAAAAATAATTGATCTTATACTTAACATAATATTGCATGATGCTTCAGTACTTAACTAAATATTTGATATTTGTTTTAATGTTTCACATGTTTGCCCCCAGTAACTCAGTTTGTAACTCAGTGTCAGTGATTCTCAACACAAAATCCTATACATTTTAATATATTTTGTTGAATCGTCTGGAATCATTAACTATTTTCTTGAGTGTAATGTTTTTATATTTATTCGTTATATCGAAATGGTTGCCTCAGTTGTTTGTAATATTTAAGTGTTGTCTGGGACTTAAAGCAATTATTAAACAGAACATAAAATTGAAGAAAAAATGGAAACTTATGATTTATTTTACTTACTAACATTTTTACAAATGGTGTAATTCTGTATTTTTTATAAAAACTGAAAAAATTACGTTACATTTATTAATTCATTTTTTTATAGTATTCCGCTACAAAAAAACATTTTAAGAAATTTATCCTATTAATTATTGTATAAACATTGACAAATTTGAACTTAAAAATTAAAAAGCATAATTTGAAGACGATTTTAAATTTTAAATTTAAGCAATAAACTACGAATGATGTTTTCTTTCGTAGTATAAATGGATTAAGGACTGGACACTGGAAAAATTAATTCAATTTATTAGAAAAATAAAAATAGTTTATTTTCTGCGTGATTTAATTAGTTCAAAAATATTTTTATTAATTATACTTTCATATTATTCGCCTAATGAAAAATAATGGTCATTTATCTAATCAGGTATCAAGTGGACTATCAAACATTTTTCATAACTATGTATGTATAGATTAAGTATTCAATATATTTCGTTAAAAAAACGAATCTTTATTTTCTAATTAACGAAATAAAAGCTTATGCAACATAGCTTTTAATGGTCTGTAAAGTTTTAAAGTTGTAAGAAGCAAAGGGGATTCAGTACAATATGAGTATTTTAATAAAAATATTGTTTGCTTGGCTCAGTTATAAATAAATAAAAAGTTTATTTTTAACACAATCATTTCAAAACCTTTTAACCGATTTGAACAATTCCAAGGAAATCTATTTACGAAATCTATTCTCGTACGTTATTTATATTCGTACCATTCTCATTGAAATCCTTTTCCAATATTAAGCCGATTAATGCTTTTTACCTTGTTTCAATATGGATCACGTTGAGCACTGTACATTTATACAAGTGAAGAAGTAACAAAACTATCAAACTTCAATTTTGTTACAAATAGTGATTTTTTTAATCTTCCGTACTCACGCCGTCTTGAAAGGCATTCGTAAAATGTACTCGGCGAAACTCTGGTAGCAGAACTAACATAGAATAAGGCGAGGACCATGGTGGCTTACAAAGCTTTGTGGAGGCAACTAGGAAGCGGATAAGATATAATGAAGATTCTAAATTCATTTACTCTTTAAAAAAAAAATATTTTTTATTACAAGTTTTTTTAGTATCAAACTTGAAATTGTACGCAAAAGAGTATTTATTTATGATACATGTTATTTATTATTCCAGTGTTATGAGATGTACATCGTTGGCAAAATATTAAGATTGTCAATAATCGTTGTGGCAAAATTCATAGCATTATTCTTCCTCAATGGACCAACAATGGTGTTGCGATGTCCATTGAAGTACAGCACTATTATTGCCGAGCGCTGAAATAAGCACAAAAGCCTTGCAGGGTCAACCATAATAATATACACTTCGGTCGCATTCGATTAGCGAAGTAATGGAACCCAGTCTAGCTCAAAAACTACCATAACTCAAAAACTAAAAATTTAAAAGAATCTTCACTTATCTAACATAATATTTTTTTAGCCATTTTTTTGATTTACTTCGTGATTGATTGACAATTTAGACTAACACTTACATGATTTCGATAATAAGATATTATTATGCATTTTTAAGACCGATATGTGAACCATCATTTGTGTATTATCGTATGAAATATTTCACTTACGTTGTTGTTTAAATATGTAGTTGATGATCTTTAAATCGAAAAACGACATTCATTCGGTCATCTAATCAAGCCTTTTATTTTTTAAATGACTTACATTCTTATACACTGATAATTGAATTAAATTCCATTTTTTTAAAGACTGATACAATCAAGAAATCAGTCTTAATTTTTTTTATGATGTGAATAGGTATTATCTATGCCTGTTTTCATCCTTGATGTAGTTTAACAGCAAGGTACCACCGTCCAGACAAATGGCAAGGACTCCCAGGCCACAACACAAAACACGTGTGATGCTCTTATGGATGATGCACTCCATCAGTAAATGTCGGAATCAAATAAACTGGTGTCATATACCACATAGGACCAACCTTTCGAGGAAGTTGAAAATATTTCTGATATTCTTATATTTCTATTATTGTTGCATCGTCCCAAGTCAAATATGCGTTCGGAGCTCCACGAAATACATACTAAGTAAAAGTTATCTATTAGACCTGATGTTTCAACATGCTGTATGCATTAGTCTAGTTAACTACTGTATTAAACATACATTTTTATTGGAAATAAAGTATATTATTCTGCTTATAGTGACATCACTTTAGAGCAAATTTATCTGTCTTGGATAGTTTGAAACATTTTCTTAACGCTTCTTATGCAAGTCCAGTCATGTATGTGTTGCCGGTGCAAGAAAATAATCTCAGGTGGACTTTCGGATGCAGAAATTTCTTGGTACTACGCATGGATAGTGGCAACTGAATAGTTTTGGAAAAGAAATAGCATAGAAGTAAAGCGAAGAAATGGTATATAGATAGAGTAGCAAAAATTATAAGATATTGCAACAATTCGCCGAGAGTGCGACGCCGGTGTAAGCACCAATTGCGACCTGAGGTAATAACATTAGAGTCACATCGCTATTTTCATCAAATCAATTGAATGATGGACCATTAGACCTACATTGCTGGCGAAGGCGCAGGGTACTAATGTCTTTTGTGATCCAGCCATTCACTGTACCAACAGATGACCTCCGCGAGTGCAGCGGTGCGATAACCAAAGACCAACAGATCATGCCGCGCGGAGATGACATTAATTATTATATCACATTATTGTGCAACTGGATCAATTGATAAGCTGCATCGTCTTGGTACCTTCTTTTCAAAAGGAGAAAACGGCAAGTAAAAATGTTTTTTTTTACATTTTTTATGCAATCCATGAACTCTATGACGCTCAGCCAGGAAGACTGGTTGCTTAAGGAAGGGATTAAGAACTGTGCAAGTTATCGACTAATGTGATACGGATATATTGTTTGTATAAAGTATATGTAAATACAACTATTTATATATTGTTAAAAACACTTCCTAATGAAACGTATTTTTTAAATTTATTTAATAATAAGAGTGGCATGAGGATAATTGAGTTAACCATTAAGAATGTTTGGTAATTACACACTTAATCAGATAGAATTCATGTTAAATTATAAATAAACAATAAAACATGTTTTTAACGTTAAAATGTCATAAATAAAATTGTTCAAATATTTCACATTTCATTCATTTGTATTAGCCAAATATTTATTTTTATTATATTATAATACGATTACCTATAATATTTTGCGGTAAAATTCCAGGTATTCCTTAATGCAATAAATTATTAGCCAACAATGGACCTCCCCCCTCCCCGCACAACATTTGAACAAAACTTCTTTCCGTTTACCTTTGTAGAATTCTTCTTTACAAATAATTTGACAAAACATTACAAAAACATAAACAACAATAATAACGACCCGGTGAAATTTTAATAATTGAATTCAAAAGTAATAATGATATTTCCTTGTTTATAAACTAGTCTAGGATGAAGTGTTAAGTAAAGAAGAAGAATTATCAAATAGACAATTATTGATTATTATATGATATCAAAGTATCTGAATGTATGAATGTTAAATAGAAAAAGGTATATTATAAGGTTTATGTGAAGAGTTTAAGTTCCCACTGCGTAGAAAAAATAATACTATCGACGCACAAATACAGAATATAAGTAAAATGAGTATAACATTTCATAAAAAGTATATTTATGATACATAATTTCATTTTTATTTTGAGTTATTCACATTAATCTAGCTTAGAAACATAATAGTTATAAACATAATAACACAAAAAAACGTATGTCGATCAATCTTTACTATTTAATGTGAAGAAAAATAGATATTTGATAAAACATTTTTGCTTAATTTGAACTCATGTTTCCGTTTCAGAGAAAAAATTAAAGGCGCGATTAAATTTTTGTTTAGCAGGAATATAATCAGGGATGCAAAGGGATCCTCGCCAGGGGATGATGTATTAACAAACAAATACAAGACAAACGAGTGGAGCAGTACAATGGGAGTGGGGGAGGGGATGCGAGCGGGAGGACAAATAAAAAAGGAGTGTTGAGTGTAAATTGTCTTGTTAATTTTGACCCCTGCGGCAAATTTCGCCAAGTGGCGTTGCATTGTCCCGTTTCCGCGCCTTTATGGACCTAACCCTTCGCGGAACAAAGTACCACATAAAGATTACAGATTGAGATATAAAAAATATTATGTCGCTGTCTGTAGAGAGCAAAAAAAATAATGCATTGTACGTAAGGACTAACCATCCTACTGAACTGAGAGTTACAGTTCTCGTCTGATCGCCGAAATTATTTTTTTATTTTTTTACAAAGTAAGCAACGGAGTTTTCTACTGTCAAACCAAATATACACAGAACAACTAGTTTTTTTTATAAAAACGTTGATTTTTCATGCATGTATTTTGTAAATAGGTGTATGTATTCACTTCTTGATGATTGACCATATTTTTCATGGTCATACTTTTTTGTCATATCTTGAGAATATTAAAATTGTCCATTAAAAAAAAAGAAACATATAGATTAGGTGTTGGCATACTTGAAAGAGTGCCAACAAAAGTATATTTTCGAAGGTTTTCACACCCCTGATTTAGAATTTTAATTGTATGTTAAGCCGTGTGTCGTGAATTTCTTTTACTATTCAATATTATGATTGGCGTTGCAGGGGTCATCCCAAAGGTTTATTCTTTCTGTGTTACTGTAAAAAAATATTTTAGAAAATGTGACAACCCGTCGAGCGGCTTAGTTGTTTATAATTCACATTTTCGTTATCATATCAATTGTATATTTAATATTTGGATGATCTCCGGCAGACATAGGGTTAACACACCTTTCTTCATTATAAATGTGTATTAATGAATCCGCCGCCGGAGAATAAAGGCCCTTAACACTTTGTGTCCCAAGGCTCAAAGTCCCGGCGCCAGAGGACTATCTTTCATTTTTAAGAGCCGGGCACACTTTCATAATAAGAAAGAGTGAAATTTTTATTCTTTTCACAAAAGTTGACATGCATTGTTTTAAAAAAAAACACAAGTAGTAACTTTACATAATACGGATTATGTAAGATTGTCCAACTGTGGGTCACTATTTAATATTATTCCTTGTTTTAAATACGTAACATAAAGTTTTGTTTTGAATAATACAGTACATTGATTTTTGTTTATTGATATGGATACGCTGGGATCTCTTTCAAAATCGAGGACTGACTTTGAAACTGTTAGATACTCGAACAAAGTGACGCTTATAGACCACCTGCATAGTTCTCATTCTCTTATATGGCTGCAAATCATATTATTTTTCTATAATCCAATGCAGTCGTAAAATGGGATTTAAGAACAGGTTTCTGTATAGAATATTGTGGTACGATAGTTTGACTTGTGAGGTATGACGAAATAGTGGTGTGGATAGGACAGCTTTCTGTACTAAAGTCACTTTTCAAGAAATTGGCTCTGCGCCCAATATTCCTTAACTGTAATGATGGGACCATAAGTGTAAATTTGAACAAAATTTTCTTGTTGGATATGATTGTAAAAATCTCATAAACGCTCCTTAATAGGAGCATACGTTCGTCACAAATAGACGCCATAAAGTTCTGTTAACCACCATGGTCTTCTCATATTGACACTGCATCTCAAGGCCCTATCTGGTACATTATAATTATAGTTTCCGTTCTTGGTAGTTTGTGATATTATACAACAACAGCAAAACATGCCTCAAAAATGTATATTGTTGTCTCATGAATGACTGTAAGGTGGAAACTGTTGTACCCCCAATATTTTAGGTAGTTACCATTAATCATAATTTATTGTTTATCGAACGAATTCACCAACACAGTGATGCTTTGTAGATTTATAAAGTGGTAGAAATAATATGTAAGCTATGCTTTAAATTAATCATTTTTAAAAATTAGTAAATTTTTAGATTCTTTGTACAGAAACCCCCCCGCGTTGTTCCCGCCGTTCTTTAAACTTCGTTGAGCGCCTCGTGGTGGGGACGACGCTTTATTTAATTTACCTTTTATTTAATTTTAATTAAACAAAAATTAAAACGTTGATTCCGTAAACACAATTGAACATATTCAACCGCAGTCCGCGATTATAAATTTCGCAATAAATCTCGTACTCGCAAAAACTTCTTCGTCAAAGCTCCATTATTTTTAAGAAGAAAGCTCGTTACGCAAATCTTATTAAATTGAAAGGCTTCTTTTTAAAAGTTCAACTCATTACGCTTTATATATTCTTTGAGTTGTTTCCGCTTATAATAACAATTTAAATTTCGTAACGTAATATTTCCTTGTAGAAAAAATTGAAACATAATGACCGAATTAAATTGATTATAACATCGCCATTTTTTGTATATGAAAAAAAACATCGAATGCTCTCTTGTTTGCATTTCTACAAATTATGTCAAAATTTTACTTCAAATGTGCATTGGTTTTTGTTGTCACAAATCCTAACTATTTGCGCTGCGTATTCCGACACTTGTTCTGAGTGTGACGTCATTGACACTAAATGTGTTAATACATTAACATCATCACACTTACGTTAGTACTTCAATAACAAATTAAAATGGTTTATTTTGTAATGTCGTTGAAGGAAAAGAAATTAAAAAATGTATAAATCACATCAAGATCAATAATGTAATGATGAAACTGAAATATTTTCAAGATATATATTTTTAAAAACATGGCATGTTTGTTTACCTTAAGCATTTGATAATTCTCAACCATCATCTCATAAACAATATCGGTCATGAGTGGCGTCAAAGTGACTTCTTTGAACGTCTGTACTCTCCGATCACATAAGACATTCGGAATTATTAACAATTAATAAAGATTCCAGCAAGTGAATCAATCAATTGATTTTCATAAATGAGTTGAAATCTTAAGAAATACGCATACAGTTTAGAACAAGCGCCATCTATAAATAATACGTATCAATAATACAATAAGCGCTCTATGATCAGAGCAAGTAGCCGTGCGCAAGCATTGAGTAATGGAATAAACATGTTTGCGAAGTTATGGCTGTTGCACAAAATTGCTCAATATTTTTTTTAATTTTGATTATTATTTCACATTTTTAATCCCTTTCTAAGCTCTATAAATACCCCCGTTTGGTGAGAGAGAAACAAAATGGCGGTAGACAAAATTCATCCCGTAAAGACAACCCATTCATTGTTAATTCCTTTAATAATAAGATGATGCGGGAGTGTAGTCAACGACGAATGTAGTCTGCGGATCAACACTCTACATGCAGCGCCTAGCCATATGTAGAATGGTAAGCGGCACTGAATCCACAGATGAAACTTCAGAATCACTATCACCGTCTGTCGGTATTAACCTGTACGTGTTTATAAAAAAATATCCATTTCGCAAAAATCGTAATGTGTATAGTAAGTTTCTGCGCCCATGATGCCACCCACTGCTGCTTGGGGCGGCCCTCGAGCCGGTTGAGGAGTCTCCAGCGCGCCTTGCCGCCCCGGGCTCTTTGGCGGACACCCTCAACCCTCAACAAACACCATCTCTTCCCGCCCGGCTATTTCAGGATCCACCTCTTCCACAATCTCGACTTGTGAGCAGCGAGAATGACATTATGTTACATCTCGACTTACAGTGTGTCATACATTTCGAATCCATTCTTTCGGAGAGTTAAATTGAAGTTCATTTAGGTATAATTAGTACTACTAGCTGCATTTTTTGTGGCCAAATCAGGATTCAGGAGAGAACTTTTTATTATATAATCATAAACAATACTTTCAAAAATAACCCTAGCATTACCAGGCAGTAGAAAATTAATTAAGCAGACATTTAAAATCTAAGTTCAGATATTAAGGTATATCATTAAAAATATATTTACTTGCATACCCAAATAACAAATGACTCGATTAAGTATTTTTTGAAAAAAATTTACGGGAGAATACCTACAGAGGATGTCAGTCATGCTTATGTCTCAACTATGGATTCTATGACGCTTACCATGTTATATATGGTTAAGCACTGCATGTGGAGTGTTGATTCACCAACGTCATAGACTACAGCCTAAAATTCACGCATCATCGTTATTATTACAGAAATTTACTATGAATGGGTGGTCTTCACGGGATGACTTTCGTTCACCACCAATTTTATTATTAATAGGCTATGACTGGCATTTTAACGGGTGAGGGATCAAATTCACAACTACCGGGGGGTATTTTAGAGCTCATAAATATATTTTTTTTTAATCGCCATCGGAGATTGAACCCACGACCTTTTGCTTGCAAAGCAAACGCTTTGACCATTGAGCTATATCCGCCGACCAATAACAATTAATAACATAAATAGGTTACAGTAATTATGTTCTTAAATTATCAATGAAATATTGTCAACATTTGCTAAAAATAAGAAAAGAGGGTTGTAACCTTCAAACTGGAAATACTTCTATATCTACTTCTTAGATAGAGCATATGGTCAACTGCACTCCGAAGGTCTACCTAGTCCATTCTTTACATAGTACCTGACAGGCTTCTAAGGTGGCAGTATCTCAGGGATCTGAAGAAAAGCCAGTAAATTTATGGTTCTTTAAAAAAAATCTTAAAAAAGGAAATACATAATATGCTGCAAGATAATTCTGAAGCAAATCGCTTGGCGGGATGTATTGAAAAACTATTGTATTTATTTGGCAAACCTATAGTGCGATAGACCGTTGATTGTCTTTTTAGAGTGGTTTTAATATTAAATGTTTGGAGGAGCAATGGTCGTGGTCGATGCGATAGAAAAGACGAAATTGAAGTACTCTTTTATTAAACATATAGTGGATACTGCCCTGAATGATGCATGCAGAGTCGTCACAGACTGACGCAAACCAACACCCATTTCAAAAACATACCCCTTGGCTGGTATCGCACCTCTAAACATAAGGCGCAAAGTCATATGCGCCGAAGAAATGCGCAAGGCAATCAACCAACAGTTCCACTGCTTGTATAATTAGATACCCCCAACACCCGGACTGGAGTCGCGAAGCAGCTTTATGAGATCCACGCAGCCTATGGCATAAGTCACATCAGAGGATTTCATTACTCCAAAGGAAGGCCTCCCAACTGGCAAGAACCTTGACTGGCGGATCTGGAAATCTCTGAAAAGATTAAAAACCGGAGTTGGTAGAACAAAGGACAACCTCGAGCGGTGGGGAATGCTTCGGCAGGTAGAGTCACTATTGTGTGACTGTGGAGACCTGCAGACCGCCTCACACCTAAGATCCTGCTCCATGTGGCCAACAAGCTGCACATCCCAGGATCTAATGCCGTGCAACACACGATGTTGCCAGATAATGGGCAGAAATAATTTGACGTCGCTGACACGAAGAAGAAGAAGATTTTACATATATGATTAGGCTAATTAAGAAAGCACTATAATAAGTTGTTGTGTTTGCAGTATATTATTTACTCTAGACAAAACACATTTTAGTTATAATCGCCTTATATTTCATGATTGATTATATTTAAACTTTTTTACAGACAAAGGACACTCTCTTGTTATAACAAACTACTTAGAAGTTCACAAAAAGGATACCCGACTATCAAATTAAATTATTAGAACATCATTCAAAATCAATAACGTCAATCGCGTAACGTAATAATGTGATGTAACGCAATAATGTGATGTTAATATTGAAAATGTGATGAAACAAAAAAGTGTTAATTCAATTATATTTTATAATACAAAGGCTACTCATACGAGCAGTTCGTATGCCATGAATTTTTTTTATGTATATGTAAACATAATCATAAGAGCACCAGTAGAAATTTTAGTCCTTCTAATGAAAGCTGCGTTATATTAGGAGAATGTGAAGAGGTTGTGTTCTTGTAGGGAATGAGGAAATTTCAAGTTTTAAGTACTTTTAACTTATTGTTTTTTACTGCTTCTTAAAAATATTTTAAATTGTATGTGGGAAAAAAAGAAGATGCTGAAACTTGCACGAATAATGTGACGTAGAATACATATTTATATTACTCTTTTTGAATAGTAATTTAAATTAATTGACATTCTTAATTTTTGCATTTTCACTAGAAATTTTTATTTAAAATAACTATAACAATAATAAGTTAAAGTTATGTTATCCTTAAAAATCTACAAACTATTTATAACAGGTGATATATTTGATAACTATATACTATGATTATCAAATAATATTAATTAATCTCTCGATTAAAAGTACTAGTATATTCAATATCATAGAAGCCATTTCAAAAAATATATATTTGAAAAACATATTTTAAAACCCTGCAATATACTCGTATGTAGTATACTTAAATCATTCAAGCTCATTCGGGATGAGCCGCCCTTAAGAAACGAATGTTACAAGCCCCAGGAGTGTCAGGCAGGAGTATCAGATATCTTATGAAAACTTCGATTAATAAATCTCCAATACAATAACCGTATATTTAAATCCCTGGGTTCCTTCGCTGGAGATCGTCGGGAAACATATATGTTCCGAAAATGTTTTTTAATTTTTTAAATAAAACAACTTTCGGAACTGAGTGGCGGAAATTTTTGATGACCACATGCTCCATATATGCGAAAAATGGTGGTAGTATTTTCAGAAACATTATTCTAATGATCTTTAACGTCTGTCTGAATCATTAACTTGAACACAATTCGTTAATAAAATTCTTCAAATAAAAATACATTTACAATAAGAACAAAACATAAAGAAGCACTGTAGGGTGTATTTAAAATATTCACACAAATATTTGTTTTTAGTTCTTCTAAAGCACTGCTTAACCAAATTCAATTAAAGAAAAGCTGACTATGAAAGGGACAAAGAATGCATTTTTTCGCTTCCGCCGTAATTTCCTTTCTTTTAAATTAAACCCTTTACAGTTAAAAAGTACGGGGACAGACCAATTCAAATCATAAAATTTTAAAATGTCTCAAATCTAATTATTTATTCTCTCCCCTTCTTTTTCGGCACACAATTTCGGCAATAAATTAGATTAATCGTGCTTCGATTTTACTTTTAATACGAAATTGAATAATACATACGGATGTGTTCGTGTTTTATTATGTATTCAAGTGCGCAGATGCTATTTTTTATTTTGTTAGCCGTTCAAAATGAAAACAATTAAAAAATAATAGTACCCACACTCCATTTGTACATTGATAATACATATGTCAATATGAAATGAATTATTTTTCATTACTTAAATATACATATACTATACATAAAATTCTTTTTTCAACGCGTCAATCCAAGCACAAAAATAACGGCAGAAGCGGGATGCGAACCGCGGACCTTGGAAACCAACCATATGCCCAGGTGTTCATACCGCTCGGCGAATCACGCCATTACTGTGCCCAGACTGACTGCGGTGAAACTAGTATTTATAGCATTGTTAGCATCGTACGACAGATGTCGCCATAGTATATATTCAAAGTATGTATATTTTTATTATTATTCTATCAGTCTTCATTTATTCACAAGCTTAATATTATTACTTTCCGGCAGTCTATTTATTTTAGTAAGTACCACTCGGGTCTCGAACCAAACTATAGACTGAATGGATGTGAAACGACTACTTATAGTTCCGACTCGGACTTTATAACCAATCATTTACCTGTGTTACTGATGGATAATTTTACCTTCTTGATATTGTCTCAAGGAGACATTATTAATTAATTTTTTAATTTTTATTAGAATATTATTTTATTATTTCAATATTCTAATCTACTTTTATAGATCATTGACTATATTACAATATTATCATTACTTAAAATATACATATACTATACATAAAATTCTTTTTTCAACGCGTCAATCCAAGCACAAAAATAACGGCAGAAGCGGGATGCGAACCGCGGACCTTGGAAACCAACCATATGCCCAGGTGTTCATACCGCTCGGCGAATCACGCCATTACTGTGCCCAGACTGACTGCGGTGAAACTAGTATTTATAGCATTGTTAGCATCGTACGACAGATGTCGCCATAGTATATATTCAAAGTATGTATATTTTTATTATTATTCTATCAGTCTTCATTTATTCACAAGCTTAATATTATTACTTTCCGGCAGTCTATTTATTTTAGTAAGTACCACTCGGGTCTCGAACCAAACTATAGACTGAATGGATGTGAAACGACTACTTATAGTTCCGACTCGGACTTTATAACCAATCATTTACCTGTGTTACTGATGGATAATTTTACCTTCTTGATATTGTCTCAAGGAGACATTATTAATTAATTTTTTAATTTTTATTAGAATATTATTTTATTATTTCAATATTCTAATCTACTTTTATAGATCATTGACTATATTACAATATTATCATTACTTAAAATATACATATACTATACATAAAATTCTTTTTTCAACGCGTCAATCCAAGCACAAAAATAACGGCAGAAGCGGGATGCGAACCGCGGACCTTGGAAACCAACCATATGCCCAGGTGTTCATACCGCTCGGCGAATCACGCCATTACTGTGCCCAGACTGACTGAGAATAAAATTAAAAAATTAATTAATAATGTCTCCTTGAGACAATATCAAGAAGGTAAAATTATCCATCAGTAACACAGGTAAATGATTGGTTATAAAGTCCGAGTCGGAACTATAAGTAGTCGTTTCACATCCATTCAGTCTATAGTTTGGTTCGAGACCCGAGTGGTACTTACTAAAATAAATAGACTGCCGGAAAGTAATAATATTAAGCTTGTGAATAAATGAAGACTGATAGAATAATAATAAAAATATACATACTTTGAATATATACTATGGCGACATCTGTCGTACGATGCTAACAATGCTATAAATACTAGTTTCACCGCAGTCAGTCTGGGCACAGTAATGGCGTGATTCGCCGAGCGGTATGAACACCTGGGCATATGGTTGGTTTCCAAGGTCCGCGGTTCGCATCCCGCTTCTGCCGTTATTTTTGTGCTTGGATTGACGCGTTGAAAAAAGAATTTTATGTATAGTATATGTATATTTAAGTAATGATAATATTGTAATATAGTCAATGATCTATAAAAGTAGATTAGAATATTGAAATAATAAAATAATATTCTAATAAAAAATTAAAAAAATAATTAATTATTTTTCATTTTATAAATCAGTAATTCAACTTTTCGTCGAATTTTTTTCTTTAATCCTAGTATATGGAATTTTGTGATAATTAACTGGCATTATCAAAACCTCATCCTTCATATATGTTAATAAGTCATATCTGCACCTAAGTTTATGGAAACAATGATTTTCTTGATGCTTTCACAGCTTGGATCATTATGTTTTAAGGAATAGCTTTATCCAACAAACGCAACATCCCATTCTAGTACGGTCTACGTTCAAAGTTGCGAACTTTTGTTTTAACGTATTATTGTGGTTATTTAAGTTCGTCAAAATTGATAATAATACAGTCGACCTTCCTGTAAATTTTTCATTGAAATTGATAATTAGCCCAATGCACCTGAGGCTTGGACCATTTAGTCCTAAGAAACAGTTCAACCAAAAGTAACATATAGTGTTGGTAGTACAATATATACTATTTTCTGTGTAACATCTCCGCAATCATTATAAGAATTTTTTTAATCACTTATGGAAATAAGCTGGCATGTAAGAAATACTCGGTCATTACGCGAAATACAAAATATTTATTTAACTTTTATTGCGTAAAGATTAAAAAAACTATTTTTCCAATGTAAATCAATGCATATTCTGACACGACATGAGTTTTTTTTACATATAATTTGTAATTTAAGCGTACAATCAAAATGGTTATTTCTTTCTTACATTTTAAAAAGCTTAGCATGCCAACTTAATAAATCTACTAATAATGGGCATACGATTGAGCTAAGCATATTATAATGTAAAAGCTAAACTTAGATCGGTATCTTATTTGCTCAATCAAATCCAAAACCCAACTAGACGCGACAAAAAGCAGTAATCACATTACTAAGCTCCCCTTTGCGCGTACAATTTCAAAGTTTTCGCGTAATCATTATTAGATTATTAGATTCAACAACAATAAATAATTATCGATACAAAGTCTCGGCCAACAATAAAAAACGCAATAAGCCGCCCTAAATCAAATTAAAAACTAAACATCAACCTCTCCGCAGTAATAAAAGCGAAGTTGAACATTAATGACCTAAACTTTACATATTTATACACGAGATTCTACTGTTTGAAGCCCTACCCTTTACCCCCTCGGGGGGAGCTCGTAGGAGGCAACTCCCACCGCCTCCCAGCGCCTCCCAGCGCCAGCTCTGCCTCCCCAGCTGATCATTTATAATGCCAAAATGTTTTAATTAAGATGGTGTAAAATGTAATTTATATGCAAATTCGGTTTATGTTAATGTAGGGTCCCCACACTTAGTTCGGCTGTGGCCCTCGCCGCCTCGCCGCCGGTCGCCTCGTCTAGATATAAATGCTCAGCAAGTTAATGACAAGTAAAGTTTAGGAACGAATCTATAAGAGGGTAATCCATGCTTTAATTCCATTGCTTTGTGCTTGATTCCTACGGAGCCCGCGTTGTATAATTTTGTTTGCAGACTCGAGAGAGAGGACGGCGAAAGCTAAAAGTGGCGTCTCCTTTCGCATTGTTGTAGCCACAGAATGTGAAATATATGTGGTTTTATAAACGAAAAATAAAATATCAAATTTAATATGAATAACGTTAAGTAACCTTTATGCATAGAAATTAAACTATGATTTCGAGTACTCTACGCATTCTTCCTTTTTTCAGCATACTTATATGAATATTGAAGAGATGAAGTCCAATATTCACAATAGGTTTCTTCACTTGAAATTCGCCTTGAATTAAGTCCAAGCTATTATTCGCACTTTCAATCCCAGTTCAAGGTTTCTTGGTGTAAGTGATAAATACGCATTTTAACATTGTTTTATATACATTCACCTTTTTTTGAATTTCAAACTTCTAACAAATTTGTGGAATCTCCGAAGGCTATAAATATAGAGTTGTCGTATTTTTGATCATCGTTTTTTTTTTAGTTTCCATATAACAAAATCGTCACTGTTTGCACTACATGGTGTATCATTGTATGCTGCTGCAGTCGGATATAGATCATATATTCGACTGGGGTAAGCGTAATAAGCTGTTGTTTAATATAGCTAAGTGCAACGTTCTGTCCTATACTCGAAATTTGAAAACTGTATATCATAGGTACTCTATGAACAACATAGGAATATCACGAGTGTCCTCCATCAGAGACCTTGGTATAGAGTTTGAGAGCAGACTGACGTTCCATGCGCACATTGAAGTTGTGTGTGGTAAGGCACTTAAGATGCTTGGTTTTGTATTATGAAATGGCAGGGTTTTCTCGAGCACACACGTAATGGTAGTGTTGTTTAACTCATTAGTCCATAGCATACTCGAGAGCGGATCTATCATTTGGGCACCCCATGAGTTAAAATATAGCCTCATGTTGGAGAGGGTACAGAAGAAATTTCTGAGATCTCTCTACATGAGGGTATATGGATACTATCCGTGGCTGTATCCAACTTACTTCATACAGGGTATGTTGGGGTACATTGAGTTGAGGACAAGAAGGGATATGTGCTTAAGTATGCATTTCTTCCGACTGTTGCGTGGCGTGTTCGGGAATCCTAAAAATTTTGATGAATATCGGTTTGTGTGTCCCCGATAGATATCTGAGAATAAGAAAGCACAGATTGTTCGCTCTCCCTAAGAGTAACACTAACCTGCCAGAGACTATGCCTCTTGGGAGAGGGATCAGACTATTCAACCAAATCACTTCGGATGTTGATATATTTCACGTAAGAGAGGCCCAATGCAGGCGAGAACTCCAAGAGTTGCTTTGGAGGGATAATTGGTTGGCGTCGTCTTTCTGATAAGCATTGGGACCTTTTGTTGCTTGTCTTTATTGATTTTTATATATTGTACTTTTTATTTTTATTGTACTTCAGAAATGAATTGAGTTAATATAATTTGTAATGTTTCTGAAAGGAAAAAATAAACAAAATTTAAAATTGAAAATTGAAATTGAAAATTAATATTTAAATCCAATACTATCTAAAATAAGTTTTGATAAAAAAGGGAAACATTTATTTTATTGGCGTTTTATTAATATTTTCATCAGTTTCATTTGGAAAAAATACAAATCAAAAGCGTGTAGAATGCAAAACTTTTAATTTTAATTGTTACAAGGAACAATTGACTTGCCACCTGAAATTATCGCTATCTGTGTACAATAGATTCAAGAATAATGACTTATATATGCGAGTAAATAAATGCATAAACGAAATATTGGCGTTCTTAAAAAAAATTAAAAATTTATTATATAATAGTATAGTAATAAATAGCAATCTAAGTGTAATACTTTTTAAAGACAGCAATAATAAGAAGGGAAGATATGACTTAAAACTGATGCGAGGTCATTGGTACCGTATGTTCAGTCATGAGCATCGTGACTCAAAACAAGATTATAGATCTGCTTAGAAATTATCATAGCGTCTTCAGGATTAGTCTCCATCATCCCTGATAATCCTGCAATAGTTTTCAGGGATAATTACAAGGCAAGTTGACACAGCAGGGCTCCGGTCTGTGCTCTAACTTTGCTGCGTCTAACTCGATTGAGGCAGAAATTTTCTATTGATGGAATAATTATGATGATTATTATGATTTCCTGTATGTTTCCAAGTTGGCCGAATCAAATTTGGAGCCCCCACACGCCCGCCGCCCCGTGCGCCCTCCCGCCACTGTAATTACTGTGGGTCTATAATACGTACCTTCTTACTACTGCCGACCCCTTTCTCTATACAGTGGCGTAGAATATTTGCTTCGTCGTAGTACACACAATCGCAATTCGTTAGCATAATAATATTAACCTTCTTCCATATCTGCTCCGATGCATATGGTTGGTAGTAATTGCCGCAAACCTTATTCTATCAGCTGCCTTCGATCGTCTCAAGTCATCTTTTGCAACAAAAGATGTGCAATTTTTTTATTCGAAAACTACAATAATATTTTTAAATTACAAAATTTGGCATATTTATAACAATAGAAACGAAAATAAAATAGATATAAATTAAAAGATTCTTTAGAATTTATTCCACATATATTTTTTTTGACTACATGTTTCAGCCAGGTCGGATGGCCATTTTCAAATAAATTAGTTAAATTTTTGTTGGCTCTATATAAAGCAAAATAGTGAGCCAAAAGGTGTATATAAATAATGTGATGGGTATATGTGGTTTTAGGAAATCATTAATGTATAAGGGAATTCATTTCCGTTATACATTAATGATTTCATTCCCTTATACATTAATGATTTCCTAAAACCACATATACCCATCACATAATTTATATACACCTTTTGGCTCACTCTTTTGCTTTATATAGAGCCAACAAAAATTTAACTAATTGACTTGAAAATGGCCATCCGACCTGGCTGAAACATGTAGTCAAAAAAAATATATGTGTATTAAATTCTAAAGATTTTTTTATTTTATATCTGATATAATGGAATTCCACCAAGAAATATCGATCGAAAAAATCGAAATAATTGAAAATAAAATAAATAGGAATTTTAAGTTATATTTCACCAAAATTCTTACATCTGTACAGTTAGTGGAGAAATATCATCTGTGTATTCCATAATGCTAGCCATTTAACCGGTTAAGCGATGCCATATAATGTTTAGTTATTGAATATTGATCTACCAACATCATAGACTACATCCCTGTATTCACAAATCATCCACTTTTAACAGGAATTCACTGAGTGCGTTGTGTTCGCGGGACGACTTTCATCTATCACCAACTTTAATCAATAGGCATTTTACAGGTGAGGGGTCAATTTCACACCAACCGATAGTATTTATAAAACTAAGAACTCGATTAAAAACTATTATTTTTGTAATCTTCATCGGTGGTCAAATCGACATTAAGGTAAGCAACGCTTTATCACTAAATAATACCCGTTGGAAAAAAATTAATGGATTTGGCGCCCTTTGATTCCTTGCGCCCCTGTTGAGGCTTCCCTTGTTTCTGTAGTCTCAGCCAGCCCCTAGCCAAGACCTCTGACACCGCCCAAGTACCCCTGAGATGTACAGAACAAAACCCCTTGAAATAAAACACAAATTTACAATCTCATGGAAGTCAAAGATACTTAGAAACCATATATAGTTTGACGTACTGTTTGTGAATTTGGGTAAGCCGAAAAATGTTGCGAATACCGTGGACGCAGAAAGAATTATCAAAGTCCGAAAAATTTTCTACTTGATTCATTTACTGAGAAGAATAAACATATTGTTATCATCTCGATATAGCTCTTGCAGGCTGGTGCCAAAAATCCTCTTTAAGTAGGTATATGACACGGCGCTTGCATGTGCCATTTTGTGTTTTTTGACAGCTGCTTCAGGTCACGTGGCAGGTAGGAGTGTTCGGCGCAATGAATGTCACTACCACCGTGTCACACTCTACCCGGACGCCGTCGAGTAAACACCAATGTGTCCGGGCAGATGACCAAATTTTGTCAGTTCTCTTAATAAACTTCAATGTGCTTCTCGACGAGTTCTGTGATTTGGAGACCTGCTCCTCATCCTCCACTATGACTCCCGATGATGATCCCGATGAAACGGAGTCACCTTTGGTGAAACGGGAATGTCATTTTTGGCGCTCCACGTTGGACGCCAAAAATCAGGACGAAGAAATTTACTCTTTAGTGAAAGCTCACATTGGAAATTCATGACATCTAAAGAAGATAGTGATAGTCACAAAGTGTTGTCAGGAATACACCATTCAAATACGTTCCACACTCAATGATGTTTATTTTATTTTTCTTTGAGGTTGAGTCGTGTTTGGTAATTTTTTCTGATCAATATTCTGACTGCCATTCGTCAACCCTGAAGATGACCCCTGCAATAGTATTTTAAATATTGATCAGAAAAAATTCGCCACAAACGCTATCCCAAAACTACAACTACAAATCTGGTCGTTAAAACCTAATTCATTTAATAATGTTCAATCTTGATGATTCAAGATTGAACATCATTGAGATTCATAAGATGCTTGCATTCAATTTTTACAAATCCATTAAAAAATTTATGTTCTGTAACGTAAGTTTATCCACAAACTATTTTATTTTTAAAAATAATGAACATTTAATTACAAATATACCTCCGATTCCAAAACATTGTTTTACTTCTAAGCTGTCTAGATTGGGAGAGATGGGGTTGGGTGAGCTAAAGAGGGCAACACTCATTTAAGTAGCATATAATTAAGTTTATTTTGTTGAGTTGAATTGAATTGAGTGCCGGGGTGAAAGAGAAAAATCTAGGGGGCACCAAATCGGGAGAATCTCCAAGTATTTTTTTAACTATTTCTAGAAGTAATTTTTACTCCCTCCCACTCCTCTTCTACATCGCTCTTTTTACGCAGAACAAAGGGTTAATTAAACCCCTTAATTGAGGAAGGCATATTTTTACTCATCTTTCCACTCCGCTTGCTTTACGGTAAATAATTTCCAAGTAAATAATGCAATTTCGATAATTTAATATTAAACGTACGAATCCTGATTTTAGGTCCTCGAGTAGAGGCCGATAATAAACAAACTTCCAAAGAATTTTCTGATTTAATTATGAATAATTAATTACATTTTCTACTTAAACATATTCATAGTAAAATTAATGAAATTCACTTTCGTGATAAATATTTAATACATTATATTATGAACATAACCTTTTAACATACATGCTTTGCATATTTCGGTTTTATATAAACATAACAATACTAGTCCAGCAACATTAGCACAACGTAGGTGCAGTTTTCCTAAGATCACCGAAGTTCAGCAACATTGGACGCAGACCAAAACTTGGATGAATTTCTATCCAAAACTTGAATGGGTCCGTTTGTTTAATTTGCCTGTTACATCCAAAAGGACCAAGCCACGGTAGCGTCGGTCTAATCATCTGATGCCCTTCATATTTAAAATTTTAAAATCAGTCAAAATAGCCACGGATACTACATTTGCCACTTCAACAAGTACCAGAACTCTACCCTGGAGGTTTTCGAGAACCATATATGTTGCTAGGTGGATCACCAGGATCATAGGTATCTTGAGGCAAGGTATGGACAAAGGCAATCGAAATAACTAAGTAGTTGCAATTTGTGTTGATAATATGCTCTAGATTAGTCTTAACTTCACTCTGCCTTTTGGGTGAGGTAAGGAAGGTGACACCTGATAAAACTTTATAGTGACAATATGTTGCGACTCCAGCCAGGAAGCTAATATGAAGAAAAAAAAGTTTTTCGATTATTACCAAAGACGATTTACTATTCAAAACTAGAATTAAATTTTGCATATTAATTATAAAATGATATACCTATAAAAATTTGAAGTCTAATTAGAAGAAAATTAAAATATGAATCGAATTATTAGTCATTAATTTATTTTTTCAGATACTTATGCAAAAATACCAATTTCATCTTTCCCCCCCTTCCCAGACCAATATTCTGTTCTAAATTACATTTCCTTCCACGGCTTCTCAAAGAATCGAGAGCGGCCATCGGAAGATGCTAAAAGGGCTCTTCAAAAAAAAATTAATGTAAAAATATGGCGACGGACATAATTCTGTTACCTGTGTAGTACCTTAAAAATGCTTTTTCGCTTACCCTTTTACGGAGATATTTGAATAAAAAAATATTCCCTTTCGAAATGACACCTCGTAATGGAAATACTATGGCATGGCTTTCATAAAAATTATGTAAAATTAAAAACAAAATCAGACCATATTTTTTATGAATACTGCAAGGAGCTCACAAATACATATGTTATAAAGTTTTTTTTTTTTTTATTGACAGGTGAAATTCCATATGCAAAAATACAATAACACGATAAAATCCTTTACATTAAAATGTATTTTACACTCGTAATTTACATACTTTATTATCCACACAGGTACTTTGTCACACCTTGCAGTATAGAAACTCGTTCACTTTTTATTTAAATAACTTTTAATGATTTTTCTGATTTACGGTGATGCCGAAACATGTCAAATAAAAATACAAAAAAAAAAAAAAACAATATTGTTTACTTTATTCGTTGATGAGAAATCATCTATAACGACAAAATGCTATTTAATTTTACTTGTAATTAATATTGATAATATAGGGTTTTCTAAATATAAATTTGAATACGAAATGAATAATTTTTGTATTCTTTTTTGACATATTAACTATAAAAAGTTGACTTTATTTTTGCTTTTCATAATACTATTTTTGTTAACGCTTAAAACTTGTTCAGTTTTCAATTACAGTATGAAACAATTTTATATCACAATTATATAACTCAAAATTGACAAGTTTTACAAGATTACATTAAATTTGGTGACTTCTTTATTTATTTATTAAAAAGACATGCTTAGAAGTAACTAATACGCGGCTGACAACCTTATTATGAAAGTAAAATTAATAAAATAATGTGAGTAAAACTACGATTAAGAAAAAATAGTAAAAATTATGATGTACTTAAGCCAACTACATACTAGATCATAGAACACAGCAATAATGTTCATATGGTGTAAATAGTTTTATTTTATGTACCTGCAATACGTACGCCTAATTTGATTCGGAAAATTGACTTAGATAGAAAATACAGCGTTAAATTAACCATTTAAACCAAAAAAATTCGACAGAATATTTAAGGTTTTTTTGCAGTAGTTTTTAAAAATTATACAAAAAATTTAAAATATTTTAATTAATTCGTTGCTTTATTACTTCGATGCTTGTTGATTATGTTCCCTTCAGAGGCACTTTAATTATGAATTCATTACTATTAACTGCAGGTACCCCTGATGGCGTCATTTCCAATCGGATTTTTCAGGCTTTTAGCTTGATGAGGCCCCATCGGGGCCCCCTGCACCAAATTCCCCACTCCCGATGAAGCAATTGCGAATAATTATCTGTAATAACAAAGACAAATGAGATTTTTACGTGTTCATTTGCATAAAATTTCGGAGTATGGAGTTGCCACGAAAATGCCTTGTTTGAAGAGTACCCTACTTGCAACTACGAGTATATATAATAGCGCTTTACTAAAAAAAAATAGCTCCCTGTGTATTTCTCTAAGCAATTTATATTTATTAAATTTGTAAATACTTCACGTGTTTGCCCCCAACAAATAATAACTTTTACCTACTTTCGGTGATTTTAAGTTTTCTAACATATATATATATAATAATTTCTATAATAATTTCTAACATATATATAAAAAAACATATATATAACTCTTTATCTTCTAGGGATGCTTTCTTTCCATTCGCTAGAGTCCCGGAGGAAAATTGCTGCACTCAAACATTCATTCCTTCTTCTTCGCGGTTCAATTCACAACCCTGGGATTCTTGAATGTTTTAACTTCTATGTTCCAGATAGGTACACCCGTGCTCGTAGCCATCCATTGTTTTTGATCCCAGTCGAGGTTTGTGGAGCTTCAAGCACTCAATTTGGTTCAACGGCAATGTCGCTCCTAAATGGCCTACCAGCACACCTCGATCCTTTTCTTACATCCTTTTCCTCTTTTGTCGATGGTATTGTTCTCCTTGATCTCTGTGATCTTTGACACATGTCATCTTCTTATTCTTTTGTGTAATTTTTATTTATTATTCTTTTTTTTCTATTTGTTGTATATTTATGTATACTAATTTTTCTGTATATTTGTAAAAAAAAAATTGGAATTTCGATTCTGTAAGATAAATAAATATAAGCCCTTATTCTAGTACAGTAAAACCTCGTTATTTCGTTTTTCAAAGGACTCTAAAAACAATAGGTGTGGGAAACTAAAAAAGTGAGAATGCTTGAATTACGTAATTCTATTTAATAAAAACTTAAAATAAATATATTTATACATATAAATATATATATTATTTAAAACTTTCGTAATGTTAAGATATTTCTTTGCAGTTTGGCACTTTAATTTAAGCAAAGCCTCATCACACTCGCATAATACACACAAAATACGTGGACGTCATACGGGTATGCCCCAAACTACACAGACAATATAGGTCAAACACGTGGGTATCAGGTTTAGAGTAAATACGCTGGCGTTACTGCCTAGCAACATAGCATGACTGAAACTTCATCGCCGTCTTGAATGTTTCCATTTTATAATATTTCTGAATATGTATTGAGAATTAAACAAAAGGAAGATTAACCCGGATAATTTTTTTGAGGGGATGATGACATTTAGACAATAGATTGAGGAAAATGAAAAATCATTATCAATTATTAAACATTGTTTCTTATTGTTGTTTGCCGGGGTCATTAAAATGATCAAATTTTGCGGAAAAATGAAAAAGATATGAATGAAATAGCGGATTTTCACTGTAAACTATCTATACATTAACATTAAGGTTATTAACTGACAATACTTGCTGAAACTGCGTAATTATAATTTTAGGATTAATTTTAATTTAAAAATTATTAAAAAACAATAAAAAAAATTTTTATTGAAGATGGTCTTCAGGAAGGCTGAAACATGTAATCGTTAAAATAAATTGTGAATCAAAACTAAATATTTTTAATTTATTAATTTTTTAATTAAAATTAATCCTAAAATTATATTTATACATTGTGAAATAGTACGTAAAATAAGAGTTTTCCTAAATTTTCATAAACATAACATGTAGTCTTCTTATGTATGTAGTAAGTCCATGGCTAGTGGGAGCATTCAAGTGTTAAAAATCAAACCGTTAATAAATCAATGTGAAAAAAAACAGTGCATCATTATCAAAATAAACATTTCCTAAATAAGCAAACCTGTCAGGAAAAGTATATTTCTTAAAATTATTTTAGCACATACTCGTATAATACTCTTCAAAAAAACATATTTTTTTGCCTTGTAATCTCATTCTATGTCAATAAGTAAAGATGAATTGCACTTTTAATTACAAAAAGTACCATCGATGCTTTATTTGAATAATTCAAAAAGGGGAAAACTCCCCATTTTAGCGCAACTAAGTAGGTTTATGATGAAAAATGCACAGACAAAATTCAGAGGACATTTTGGGGCTTAGCGGAATATTAAAAAATCGCAATGATTATTACTGGCACGAAAATTTTAAAACAGTATTTTTCTGTCTAGACTGTAGCTTCTTTTCTCCTATTATCCAATACTCAGAATATTGTTTTTTCATTATTATATACATAATCTTGAGCTACACACGTATAACTACGAGGATAATAAAATTGATTGACATAACATTAAAGTTAAAAAGACCTATTTAAAAGTAGAATTATATATTTAAGGTTACTATTTTTTATGTAAGCACATACAGGAGAATACCGACAGATGGTGATAGTGATTCAGAAGTATCATCTGTGGAATTCTATGACACTTACCATGGTGTATATAGCTAAGCGCTGCATGTGGAGTGTTGATCCGCCAACGTCATAGACTACAACTCGAAATTTGCGCATTATCCATTATTATTACAGGAATTTACTATGAATGTGTGGTCTTCACGGGACGACTTTTGTCTACCACCAATTTTGATTAATAGGCTATGACTGGCATTTTACGGGTGATTGATCAAATTCACACAAACCGGGGGTAATTTTAAAGCTCAGAAATCGATGAAAAATCCCTTTTTATTATCTCCGTTGGGGATCTAACCCACGACTTTTGGCTTTCAAAGCAAACGCTTTGACCATTGAGCTATACCTGCTGGTACTAAGGCAATCCTCTTAATACGTATAGTATAATATTTTATTGCATCTTTTGTAGCATATTTTATGCATAAAAATATAGAAAAATACCAATACACTCGTATGAATATTTTAAGAAAAATACTAAAATTGAAAAACAACCAAAAAATGGCCTCAGATACTACAAGGTTGTCTCTTCAATCTCCTGGATTTTTGTCCCGGAGGCTCTCGTAAATTAAGCGTTGTTCATACTTGGCGAAACTCTATAATGAGACTGTATTGCGGAAAATATTAGCAAATATATTTTTCACCTAAAAAGTGGATTTACAGAATCATCATCCTTTTCTGTAACTGGAGCATATGATCTGCCACGATAAAGCTGTGTCAGGCATCATTATCTTGTCGCCGATAACATTATATGTATAGTTCCCGACGGCTTTTCAGGACGGTACAAACCTGAGAACTAGAAAAATAAGTAACGAAACTTGTATAACTTTTTATTTGATAGATTTTAAGATTACCGTAATCATGACATTTGTTATTTCCTTACAATATTATATTATGATAAGCCCTTTATTATTGTACGGTGAAACTCAATTATGTTTCGTTTTAAGACTGGGTTCCTACAGCACAAGTAGAACAGCTAAAATCGTGCCCTTAGAAGCTTTTCTGGCATTAAGGTTGCAGTGGTTCTCCATCTCTTGCATAATAGCGCATCGACGCCTACGCAGATTGCAACCTACAAAGAGCAAACAATATTCATAGTTAGAGAGTATGGTGAAGAAAGTATAAATTGAAAAATATTTTGGTTAAGAAGATATAAAAAAGCTTATATAGATAATATTCCAAATTGATCTCAAAAATACCATTTTATAAAAACCTTTTCAAAATAAAAGCGACAGGAGAGACTGCGGATATATTAATACGAGAGATCCTATTACATAAGAACAACGCTAGCTTACCATTTCAGAAGTTTTAAGAAAAAGTTAAAAATAAAATTGATAATCAATCAATTTTATTAATATTCGCTTGGGTTGAGACTGAATTGTTCTTTGAGAGCATCGAGCTATTCATTAAATCTCCTTGAATTTTCTGATTAACAAATCATACAAAATATAAATCGGATGAAATTTTTGTTTCTTCAAAGTTTCTGCCCTGGTTATTATGGGAAGCATTGTCAGGTAGACATCCAGATGAAGATATGTCTTGGAATCACAACCTTTTCACAGAGAGTGTCTATATAAATAGACAATCTGTGAAACGAGTTTAAGCTGGACAAAAGTCGCATATTCATCCTTAACATGGCAGGCCACAAAGAATTTAAAATGATATTTTCCAATCAATACGGAAAGAAAACGACTTCACGTCACCGGGATAATTATCGGATCGCGTGGTGGAAGTATGAGGAGCAGAATAACAGCACACATACTTTTTCCGAAACACATTGACATATATTTAATTACAATATAAGAATTGACAAACTTTGGTATTCGGTTCAGGCCGCGGACAATCAACGATCTATCTCCGTTGAGAGCCGAGCCAGACTGTCGGGGCGCTTTTAAACTCCGCAGCGCCTTTCTATCACCGGTCGGCCCTTTGACGAATTATCTTCTGTCAAAACTGTTTCCATAAAAAATATCCAAGATCCTATAGTATGTGTCCGACTAACTACTAATTACATCACGAATAATCTCAAATAATCAGGAAACGGGAAACGGGCAAGCCATTAATATTACTATTTAAAGAGATTATAAGTGACATGAAAACACATTTAATATAATCTTCACACAGTTATTAAAGGATGCCATTGTCTAGAATAATGCAGGAGAGCATATAAAGCAACTGCTCTTTCCGCGAGCCTCGAGCTCTCGTCGTCCTTTTAACCACTAGGTAAGATAAATACAATATCTTCAAACACAGGTGACTTAGCAACCTACTGAATTTAATGGCTACAACTTGTGTGTGAAAAATTTCTCTTACTGTAAAGCGTATATAAAAGGAAAAACATTGTTCATTTATTTATTTTTTGTGTTAGTTTTTGGCTATTTTCTTCTACACCATAGCTTTCAGGTAATCCAGCTCCTCCTCACACCGTTCCCAATCAGAAGTACCCACGCTGCCTCATCCAGCATGTGCGCTCTAATGAAATGAATTTATGCAGAGCTCAGCTGAATATTTAGAACCCCTTCTCGTCCACCCCTCCGCTGATTTTCTCCCGCATCAGATGACTTCGTCAAAGACAATCGACCGCAACGTGTTACACTTGCGGATAAATTGATGCGTTAAGTTGTAAACGCATCATAACATTTCATCGTCATACTCGTATATATCCTCTAACATCGATTGGCCATCGTACCCAAGAAGACGTCAAAGACATAAAGAGTGTTCCATACGTTTATCATCCAAGATTGAATTACATTATTTTTCCAACTTAATTTCCCAAATACCGCTTTCTTGATCTACTTTAATAAGATATGAAAGAAGATAAATAAAGACGCCGCAAGCCATTTTTATTTCGTAATTTCTTACTTTACTCGGATTTTCATGTCAGTAATTCTTAATAAAAGAGTTTTTTTTTTTCTAATTTTCATGCCACAAGTGTTATATATCCGTATGTTACTCCCCTCCGGCATGTGTTTATTTCTCCATACAGCATTTCTACATCATTTAAAAATAAAAAATGTGTATTTATTCTCTAACTTCTTTTCATAAGTCATTGCTGCTTGATATCTCAATGTTTAAGTATTTAAATATTTCGGTACCATAAGCTTTGACAGCCACCATTATCCTTGTCTTATCCCAGTCAGCTCTGCATCCAGAGTATTTTTATGTATAGTTCTCGATGGCTGTCTAGGACGGCGCGAGCCCGGTGGCTTGAAAAACGACACTATAGAGTAGGCTCTTCTATAGTGTCTGAAGTACATGTCCCATCAGATCCATCTACATTTCTCAGCCTAGTGTAGTATAGAAGGCTGTCTTCTCACAAATTCAATCCACTGTTTTTAATAGTTTGTTAAAAATGTTAAAGGATATAAATAAAAGAAAAAGGTTTCCTTTTTTACATCTCAAATATGTGGTTAACGATAATGTGAAAATTCCTCTCACCACGCTTTGGTAACTGATTTGAACGCATCAATCTACGGAGTACCTTCATGACAAACAGCGTGCCCGTGAAACGACAAACAACAAGTCTCGATTAAGCGCAATAAATAAGGACGATTTAAATCTCTGCCTCCTATATGTGCAAGTGATTGATAACGAGCAAGTAATACATCTTCCGCGCCGTACTATTGTTCCCTAATCCAGGAAATACATTATGAAAAGGGAGGACTAGTCATATGCGCGTTACACTCACACACACACATCGCACTGATGGACGAAGCGAATTTAATTCATCCAGCTGTCCCTGTGTAATTAGAAAACAACGGAAAAAATACAAAGGATTGCCATTGGGCTCCGCCATTTTTAATTTATTTTCTCGCGTCTGTGTTCATGTGTGTGTTGATGTGTGTGTGCGGGTGGGAGGGGGAGGGACGACACCTACAAAACTGCGCCTCTCCCTCCCACCACCCCCAATGTGAGAGTGTGTTGGTATGAAAGGACCAATTGCAAACAACATTCTTTTTTTTTTGATAAATTTAACCATTAAACAATTCTGTCACGCATGCTTTGACGTCTCTGCAAGAATTGATCAAATAGTTGAACGCAATTATTGTACGAACGTTAATTTTAATTCGAAGTTCGATCAGCGGACACTCTTTCCTTGTTCTCGTCATAAAAGAATTGATTTTTTTATTACAAAATGTGCGAGCATTATACTCGAGAAAATATAGTGTAAACCCAAAATATTTACCTTAATTTAAAAGTAAAAAAACTAATATAATATAATACCGTGTATTTTGCACAACTTTTACAGAATGGCAAATTTATACAAACAAAACATCTTTATATCTTTATCTCAGATCAAATGAAGTGTTATCATGATAACTAACAGTACTGCAAAACTGTACAATATAAAACTATATGAATAATTATGTTTTCTCTCTTCTAATCTTGCAATTGGTATCACTTGTATGAAAATAAAATATTTTTATGTATCGTATTTAGAAAATTTTAAAAAATTAACAATATATATCACTGTATATATTTTAATTGCATAAAAATTATGCTAATTACAGTGTTTTCCATAAAAAAATATCAGTTGAACATAACATAAAATAAAATTATTTTTGATAAATACTATATAACAAATATTGATTCCTTTTTCTATATTATTGTACGAAATTTTGAAATAGTTCAAAATTATTATTACGTATACATATTATACGTATTTAAAATAACAATCATGGAATATAAATCAAGAGCACAAATTATCCGTATTTATATTATAATATAATATAATAAATATAACGAAATATGTTAATATATACTAAAATGTTAATGCGAATTAAGAGTATCGAATGCTTTTCCTGATTCTTGATAATTTCAAAAATTCAAATTGTTCTTCGAATGTGTAGGCTTAGAACAAATTTACAATTTCAAATTCAACTATTCAAATACACCAATGACAAGAATTTTTCAAGGCTGCATGAAATTATTATTGTAATATTGAATACAAGGTAGGTAGGTATATTTCATTATTCTTTCAGGAAATAAGACAAAATTTGAGTATTTAAACATATTCTCACGAAATAAGACAATTTATTATATTACGTTTGTAATAACTTGAATATATTTTTGTATAATAGTTATCATTTTAATTAGCCTGTGTCTTTTCAACTGCTGAACATAGGCCTACCGTATGAGTCACCATGGCACTTAATCCTCAGTTCTGTCGCAATTTTCAGTTATCACATCCTGTTATCCGGTTCTTGGGCGACAGTCCGATAACATTAACATATTTTTAATCAAAAAGTTTTTTTAAGTACCGCTTATGACCCTGTATTATCCACATTATTTCATATAGCTGGAAATGATGGAAATTCGACAACTGGTTATTTCTTAAAATATCAGGGAAGAACACGATAGCCTTATACCTACAGACGGTCATGAGACGAAAATGAATCTTGCTAGGATATGTTTTATTAAAATCTATGAGGTATAAACTACAGCTGGCTTTTGTTTAATCAAATTCCATATCTGTAAGTAGAGCTCCAGGAGATAAAGCCGACATGAGAGAAGAGAAAGAAAAAAACGACCTAGGTGGCTTGCACAACTTTAGGACGAAAATTTGTGGCGAGCATATATTTCAACTAGAGAGTAGAATATAAAAAAACTAACAAAAAATAATAATAAATACAAAAAGGGGGTGCACACGTCTAAAAAAATTATATTTTAATCCACGAATAAATTATATACGGTTTCATTTTGCGTAGAATCGTACTTTTCCCGATCGGAAAAATTATATAGAATTAATAGGGTGCAATTTAATACGTCAGTAAAAATGAAAATAAAATAAATTTGAACCCTCTTTATGCCGGGCCACCTGCGTACATCCTTCAGTGTGTTGGTAATTGTGCACGCGTGCCTGTGTGAGAATACGTGTGCACATTTGAGAGTGTGTGTAAGTCCGAACGTCAAATCCCTGAAGCTTTTTTCTGCAAACCTAGGTACCAATTTATTCCATTGCTATTCTGTAATTTCGCTCTGCGAATCTCGACATTCGACATCAACCCTTTACCTCGCAATCGGCTTTGCAGCGCTTCTACCAAAAGATCAGGTTCGTTTGGCTGAAGTCCCGGCGCTTGCGACATTCGGACGCCGCGGCCGGATATTTTTTCCAATGCTATTTTTCCAATTCCATTTTACCGCTTTGCTGTACGTACAATAAAAAAATGAAAAATTAAATTCGCGAAAAAATTGCGCACTGAAAAATGTTAAAAACACTGATCATAATTTTGTATGGGCGACTGACACCGCGGAGCAACACTCAGAATCTCAGACGTACTGTTCATTTTTTTTTCTTTCATAAATTCAAATTTATATTTTTTTCTATATTCAATCTATAGCTACAGCATATTATCACCACAAATTTCTGTCAAACAGATCTGTCAGCTCATATTGACCATGCATTATCTCTCCCAAGTCATCTCCACACCAGCAGGTCCACCTAGTGAATCATATATGGTTTTCAACAATTTTCAACGCAAAAACTGTTGTGCGACGCATTTTTTGGGGTGTTTTTTAATCAGCATTAAGAAGATCGCATGATCAGCCCCACAACCCATAGTATTACAATACTGTGGTTATAAAGCGGACAACATATTTACTGGTATTTCTTAAACACAGTCTGACACTGAGGGTCACTGGTTTTTTTCCTACTTTGGTACTGAAAGAAAAGCTTTCGAACTTTAATTAATACTCAGTTATCTGTGACGTATATACAGCGACAGTTTTATTGTATTTGAAACTGAGTATTTTAGTTTCAAAATTATGTAATCTAATAAATTTCATCTTGTTTAAGCATAGAATACTGGCTATAAACCTTGTCATTGTGAGTCTTATCATATCCTTTCCATATGTATGTGATTATATGGTCACTACAAATTTTCGCTTCTCAGTTCTCTCAAGAAAACTCTTAAGAGAAATCTGGTTTTGGAGATCAACCTAACAACATCTGGAGACTCACTTACGAACACGGAGACTGCATCCGAGGCATATTTTAGGTTATTTGTTTATAATAAAATATAAGAAGATCGGATGATAAGTCCTATACTCCCGAGGCCTATACCGTTTGGTCCTAAAAGACGACTCAACCAAGTAATCCTGATATTTAAAAAAATTTAATAATTTGTAACAACAATATAATGATGAGAAATAAATTTATTAAATCAGTATCATAGATATTTTGATAGTAAATATTACGTTTTAAACTAACAGTTACTATTTATAAAATGAAATATTAATATATAAAGTATAACATAAAATCGAGGAATAACATTTAAATATTTTATGTTTTATTGATTCAATCTTTAAAACATTTTCCTTCTAGTTTATTGTTCCGCATTTTTTAGTATATACCAACACAAATCGCATTACATTTTATTTATTCCGCACAGATTTGATTACTTTATATTTTGCGAAATGGCACGAATGCCCTAAATAATCATACTTTATAAGTCGACACATTTCCATTCTCGGCTCTTACTGAAAATCCATTTTCCTTCAAATTAAACTGTATTTATTCACAAATTAATTATTCACAATTAAGCTGATTTCTGAATGAAACACAGAAGCTATTCGTAATTTAAAATGCCCTTTGTTCTGATTCGTCAGTACCCTCACTAACCCGACTGGTTATATTCTTGAATTTACATTCACTAATTGTATTAATATAAAATTTCGGTACCAACTTCGACCGTCCTGATTTTGAACTTACAAATAATAATGTTTTTAAATAAATACCCAGAAGGCAACATTTGGCTTCTTATTTCAACCTACGTAAGTCAACAATATTAATAATCATCATTATTAAGTATTAACTCCTGGTGCATATGTTTGACATGAACTTCTGCCATGTTCATTGTCTTATTTAATGTAAGTTCTCCTTCTAAAGTACACTATAATTCACCCAGAACGGTGAAAGCCTGAGTGAAAAGTAAATTCCGAAAAAAGTGAAAAAAAAGGCAACTATAGTTTATGCTCTACTGTGGTATATGAGCATGTAAGGTATATATCCTATTTATTAATATGTACACGTATATAAATTCATATGAAAGTAAAAATAACTTAGTTGCCTTCTTATATAGCTCCCGGACTTTGTACGTGTAATCTGTGAAATGCCAACAATATAGCTGGTAATCAAAACAAATACTTACCAGTATAATGATTTAAGTGAATTAGTGATTTAACGAAAAAAAATCAGCATAACAAACGAAATAATGTATTGATTACCAAATAATGGTCATTAGTCATAAAAAATACTAGAAATCCTTAATTTACGTAATAAATTAAATTCTGAAAACGTTCCACCCATTATGCCCCGCATTACGAACAATAACGAATCACTTAATATCATCCCGTCTTTAACCCTTCGCATAACGAGTGATATTTTTTTACATTCATTAGATGACATCATTATTATTTCTGCCTTTTCCCGACATCCATTTTGTTTTTCTCTCTCGTATAATTTGATTGTGAAAATTTAATGTTCCGATCTTTAAAATTCAACTCTGGCGGCTTTCCATCTTTTGCTCGCAAAAAACCGACTCTCGTAAACCACTGCCTGTCCCTTTCTTTCGAAGATGTTTCGCATTTTTAGATCATTCGCAAACTAGTCTGGATGCAAGTATGTAATTAACTTTTACTACCAAATTTTAATAACCGGTGCCAAAAACAACACTGCAAAAACGCATGCAAAAATTAAGCCTTGACAATAAATATTTCTTAGAAGACATATGATATTTAAAGTATGTGAATATAATAACTGTAAAGAGGGATGTCTCGGTATGTTTTTTTTTAAAGTACAATATATTTACAAACATGTTATATTTTTTAGCGGAAGTGACCTGGATGCGGAAGGCAGGGGATCGAAGAGGATGGAGACTCATGCGGGAGGCTTACGTTCAGCAGTCGACGGATACAGGCTGATGATGATAATGATTGAAAAACAACTAAAGCACATTATATGCGCTGACTGCGACCGAAAATTGAATGGGTCATCACCTGCTGCTAATCACGCGTCGTTCTATTGAGCTACACATTAGAACCAAATGGACTAGGCATTGAGAACGTCGAGTTAATTATCCGATCTCCTTTAAAATCCCGACTAATAATTAACCAAAAATATGCCTGGGATACAACAGGTTTTACGCAACGGTATTTTCCACAAAAAGTGTTACATATATTACAAAAAAAAAATGTGTTTTAAAAATTATAGAAAATATCTTAATCAGGCTGAAGCTAATGATAATGATGAAATTATGGTTCTGAACCTCAAAAAATGATTTTTAAATAAATGGAGTCGATTTGTCAGATATTTCAAGTACATCAAAATCATTAATTCGTGGCATTAAAAAACGTTTCTGTCCCCTAATGTGTCAAGTAATGCGTTTTTAATCTCGATACATAAATGACTCAATTAGTTTCGAAGGAACCAGATGTAAAAAAAAATATTACATTAAGAACACATGTATTTTTTACTTACTCATCAGAAATATTAACAACAATATTTGTATACATACATATTCAGAAGAATACCGACAGACAGTGCTATTTTTGAGTATGATTTATTGCTACATGTAAATTGTTGATCTGCCACTAGTGTGTCATGACATTAGAGACTACAATCGGGCATTCACGCATGATCCATTTTTTATGATGACAATGAATTGGAGGTTTTCACGGGACGAATTTTGTCTACTAATATTTTTTATTAATTTGCGAGTATTGACATTTAACGGGTGAAAACTATATTTTACTTTAATCTTCGTTGGGGATCGAACCCAGGACCTTTGATATGGTAAGTAAGCGCATTACATCTTTACCATACCCGCTGCTTACTATTTCTTTTATATGCATAGAAATATTTTTTTTCTCGCATAAACAAAATGTTAACTATTTTAATAATAAAACGTTAAATATGCTGATAATGCTGCCTTTTACTTTACATATTTGAGAAAGATTATCAAAAACCACTGCATAGAATTTATCGTATTTTTTCACAAGTAAGCCTTACTGTATCGGATATCTTAATTTATAATTATTTTTCGGCTTTAGTGCTTAGTTTGCTGTGAAAAAAAGTACTGTGGTGGGAAAAAACAATATTACTTACAAACAACCTAGTAGTTAAATAATAATAAAAAGTAATTTGTTTTTTTTTGGCAAAATGTACATATTCTCTTTTCTCTTAAAAAAAAAAGAATCCCCAAGCTTTCTATGTAAATGCCCTGTCGATAAATTGAATGAGCCGTCTATATAATGTTGATATTACATTAGGTCCCTAGGTACATACTCCTTAGTAAAACGGAGTAGTCATTCTGTAATATAGCGCCCTCTGCCGCTCCCTTGATTTTACATTGTATATCAATTAAAACTTATAATTTGTTAAAATTGACGAAAATTAAAAGCTAAATGGCTACCCCGAGAAACGCTCCGTTTTCAAAACAAACTTTACTCGTAATTAAGTGGATTTGCTAAACAAAAAATAAGTAATGCCGCCATATAATAATAATATTCCATTATAATTCGAATGGTAGTGAATTTTCGAATTTTCTTCACTACGTTCAAATAAAACGTGGCTTAACCTCTAATTAAGTTTATTCACCCTGTAACTTAAAACCTTATTTATAACATTAATAAACATTCAACTTATTTTACATATTAGTACAAGCATTTTTATTATATTATATTATGAATTTGTTCTTAACCAAAAAAGCGCGATTCTCGATAGATCACAGAAAATAAGCAATATTTGGCGCAGACAAAAACATGTATGTCTGGTCCTTTCCGCGTGTTGTTGCTTTTAAGGACCAAATATTCTAAGGCTCATCATCCAACCTCCATAAAAATTACAATTATTAAGTCCTTAAATAAGCCTCGGATACTATCCTTATCTATTACTATCCTTCAAATCAATTGGTTCTTCTTCTGGAAGGCGTTGGGATAAACATATATTCCTAGGCGGATCTACACGTACAGATATATCTTAGGACAAGACATGAACAATGACAACTGTCAATGTGTGGCGGCAGTTCGTAATGACCTTCGTAAAAACCTAGTAAAAAAATCAATAAACGCAAAAATTAAAAGCCAAATATTACCAGCGGAAATGGCTTAGGAATACCATAGATCGTGGGTTCGATCTCCGGAAGACGTTTGATTAATAAAAAAATCTTATGTTTTATTGTAAAAATTGTTATTGGTTGCCAAAAGTCATCTCGTAAGCACCACCTATTTAAATCTAGTATATGATGTTTAGGCATATTCAAAATTGACAATCCACATAAAATCCACAGATAAGATTTCTCTACCACCTTATGTCGGTATTCTCCTATATGTAAGAGTATATATTAAATATGTAAATAAAACATTTGATTCTTTCCAATTTCTTTCCCTTGTTATTTTACCATTCCACTTTATTGACGATATAGCAATATTACTAGAACAACGACCCAAGCAAGCCTTATAAAAACCCATGCACCTGGATGATTGATCATCATTAGAGTTTTCCTAGTAACCGAAGTCCAGATTTATTGGACCCTCGTCCCGAACGGGGCAACGGGAGACGCGAGGGTCAGTCCAGGCCGAGGGTCACGATCCTCATGCTTCAGGTTTCATAATAATTAATCAAGGTAGCTTCCAGCACTCGAGCATCATCATTAAGTATAGGCATGTTATTATTACAGACATGAAGAATACTCAATTTTGCTTAAGCGGTGCCATTGTATCTTTTTTACAAAATGGGGCGCACACAACGACTCTTCATCATTTTTTTTTCATATTTTTCATCATCCTCATATTGACTTCGATAACTTATTTTTTTATTTAGCTAAAGTAACTCTGTAAAATTGCTTACAGTTAATGTTTGTTGTCACTTTGTCAAATGACTTGATATACTTCTTCATCGTGTATTCGATGTCAAATACATTAATCCCGATATTTGGTCACATCGACGGGTTATCTGTTGTGGAAATAAGTCAAGGAGATCGTCGGGATAACACACACGGTTAGCTAGGCTGACATGGAATAGACTTTTATAAATTTATTTTTATCTTTCTATATGATCTAATCTGCAATATGGACTGACAACATCAGAAGCATAGCGGCAGTGGCCTGGATGCAGAAGGCGGATGATCCAAGAGATGGAGATTCATGTGGAAGGACTACGTTCAACAGTGGACAGACACAGGCTGATGACGATGATCTAATGACATATATGTAATTTGCACACATTATATTTTTGTTAACAAATTTAATATTTAAAAAATTATAATAATAGCTGACAAAACGTTGAGGCGGTAATTTGCGACAACCATATATTTTCAGTTAACTTACAGAGCGAACACATGAAATATCATTTTTTCTTAAATTCAAATGTAAGGTAGTCTTTTTGATTTTCTCGTTTTTTAATCGCGTAATCGATCTGTCACTAAATAATTAAAAATATAAATAAAATATTATTTATTTAGCCACAAAGCGGCCAACGCAAGTAGTCGGTCGGCTTCTTGTATTACTTGAATTTAATGCCGTTGGCGTGGGTTGATAACCCGCTTTCTTTCTTATTATTTATTAATTTATCAGCACACATGTAATGCAGCGCATATTATAAGGCCGGCGTCTGTCACATCATTCATCTCGGAAACATATTTAATTAACCATAAAGTATGAATAGTAAAAACACGTTACGCTGGTACAACGTAATATTAACCCATTCGATGCGGTGAATTAAATACTTCGACTTCTCTAATAAGTTTTCGGCCGCCGTGGTTCGTTCGCGTTCAACTCCCGAATCTCTAGCAGTACACTATACTCCTACATACATTTAATTATTAGCAGCCTTTTAGATAAGCGTCTTTAAAACACCCAAAGTCTTTTCATTTTTTTTTGCGGGTTTGGTTTAGTGGTACAGCGTTTTATTACCACACCGAAAGTCATGGTTTCGATTCCCGATGAAGATAAATATTAAATAAAAATATTAACCGATTTCTAAATTCTATAAACACCCTCGGTTGGTGTTAATTTGATCTATTAGCCGTTAAATACCAGTCATAGCCTATTAACTATAATTTGTGGTAGACAAAAGTCATCCCGTAAATACCACCATTGTTATACCACTAAACACCATTCAAAGATAATTCATGTTTAAAATTAATGATACATAAATGATGGGTTCTTATTTATGCTGTTAGTTGAGATCACATTCTGCGTGCAGCGTCATAGAATCCACAGTCCGTTTCTCCCCTTTGGAATGCAACTTTGAGAAATGATAAGAAATCTTAGACTTAGAATTGAGGCTTGTGCGGTGAATTACTATCTCGGACAACTTTGTAGGAGGCATTATAATCATAAACATTACATACGTTGTTTATAAAATCGCATGCAGGAGAGCAAAACAGGTCGAGACATTCATGCGGGAAACATGTGTTATGCATGTGTGCGGTTTGATGGCTCTGATCTTGAAGAAGAAGAGAAATATCCACCACGGTAATAATACTACAATTATTCAGGATGTTCTCAATCCACAGGATCTCAGGGTACGAGTGAGTGCATAAAAGTAATTTGTTTCGAACCACAAAAAATAAAATGGGCAAATAAGTCAAGAAATTTAAGCTTTATTTATATTGTGGCGGTCTTCTGTTTTATCAATATACGGAAATCTGTATCTATGTCTGTTTTTTAATGTTTAAATTGTATGTATCATATATGTCGTTCGAATCACCGTCACCATCTTTGCACTATCAATAGCCCAGAGCCGGCAGCCGGAAGACATCTTTGTTGCACTACCGATCTCCGTCAGATCAAACTTCAACTACCTACGCGTAACTTTTCAATATTATGAAATCACTTCTAGAACTTGCCAATAATTAAAAGCACTCTATAAATAACTCGGCTAATCATACAAAAATTCAATACTGTATAAATATTATTTTAACTTACTTACCCGATATTAAATTTCCCGTGACATTTTACCGTGTTCTTATTTCTTCTCTTTTTATGTTCGGAATGTTCGTGTCCGATTTGGTCACTTCCTAACACGCATAACAATTCCTTCTCAGGAATCCATAGATCAAAAAACTCCACACATACATCGAAATTCCCTGAATATCAATTATTTAATATTAAAAAAATTAAACGGTATTAATTAATGTGGCATGGCATATTAGTTATCAACTGCGCATTTAAAACGTTAATATGTGCGTCTACAATGAAAGTTATCACCAGAAGTAACTCCCGATGTATTGACAGTACTTGATTTGTTTTAATTTGATTGAACTCAATACGAACACAGGACATGTCGGATCAACCGTAATTGATATTATTGCAGAGTAATAATAAATTATATCCAATCACATTAAAAATCTACTAACTATATGCGCAATTAAATTGTTTTATTTTGCATGTACGTATTATAACACTTATTGCGTATCCGCTCTTAATAAAAGTATACTATAAAACCATCAAAAAGCTAGAGAACCCCTGAAACAACTTGATTTTAACTCTAATTAATTAATTGAAAACGAGTATGGATCATTTCATCCTAACATCGAATCCTGCGTCTGCCGATATTTTTCTGAATGAATAGATGCGTATAAAATTTGATGTTGAATGGTATGAGTGAATTTAATTACTTATAATATTGAAATATAATCAATGATCTATGAAATAAGATTAGAGTATTGAAAAATATTTTAATAAAAATTAAAAAAATCCAAATATCAATATTTCATTAATAACGTTAAAATATGCGTGGGCATATTCGTATTAAAATTAATTGTATAATTAGGTTGATATTTTAAGTGGATGTTGAAGTGTATATAATAGTCAATTGTTGATAAGATAAATGTGACCTAATTACACCAAGGTAATACGTTGATAAAAGCTGTGATTAACGGAATATTATGTAAAATTGTAATAATTATAATATGGAGCAACGGTATCATTCCTAGCGGCTGGTCAGATTCAGCGATTATTACACAAGAAATTATAAATTCGTGATTAAATTAAATTAATAATATTATAATAAGAGTCATGGAATACGGGACAACGAGAAATAAGGAAGTTTTAAAAAATCTTGGATATTTGCTATGGAAACGCTAAAGCTTTTAGTCTTTTAACTTCATGCGCAATATTTGTGAAACGCAGTTACGCTCAAGTAAAGCAATGTGCTGCTTATAGATGCCTGTATAATCCTTATATAAGGCTACAAATCTTAGCATCTTACCAAAATACTGAGGGTCAGATGGTTTGACTTTGTGAGGAATGACGCGGTGAGAGAGCTTAAAATGCAGTCTTTTATAATACTTCTTTGTAGTATCAATCCGGTGGATTGGTTTGCAGCAGCAAAATCTTGCATCTCGATCTCCACTACTCTTGATCCTATGCAATCCTCTTCAGCTCAGCATAAGAGCTACAACTTATGCCCTCGAACACTTGCTGCAAAAACTCCCGTCTAGGGCGCCCTCTACAGTTTATACCCTCAACCATCCCTTCCACAATGTCGTGAAGAAGACCATCGTGGCGCATGATGTGACCGATCCATCGGGCTCGCCTCTCTGAGATGGTTCTTAATTAATTGAGTTCTTATAATACAGCCGGTATATAGAAAACAAAGATTGACCTAACTAGGACATGTATTTCGAATACCACAAGAGAGCATAAACTATAACTGCCTTATTTGTATGCAATCGGATCAAATCGCACCATACTGGAAAGTCGTCAGAAACTATACGTATAATGTACTCGGTAGAATTCCGTGAGACAAAAATGAGACACGATGAGGTGAGGACCATGGCGGTTGACAGAGCTTTGACTGTTCGTGACCAATATATGCTAGTCAGAGAATCAAATATGGGAATAGTTTATATTTTTAATGAGTACAGTAATAATGTAATAGTAACAACGTCAAGTAACAACAGTAACAATGTTTAACCAGATTCTTTAAAACGCATATTTTTAATAAGCGATTTTATTATTTTTATATCATATTTTTATACTGCTGCATATTTTCCTGATTAAAAATATGCGTGCCGTATAGTTTGTACACGTCTGTATTTTTTATTATACCTTCTCTTACATACATTGTAGCACCCGGTGTAATCTCCATTACCATAAACAATGACGCGATAGCCATCTCTCTTGCATAACCTTGCAAAACAAATTGACGTATAGGTCACTATTTTTTCACCGGCTATTTTTGTTTATAAGCTGGCAATGAGGAAATTATATTTGTTATAAAATACATTTAACAAATCAAAATCGTGATCAATTTTTCTCGACAATCTTTTAAATGACAGCAAAAGATTGAAAGACAGGAAATAAAAATAAAAACTAAATTAAAAACCCTGAGTAATATTGGTAGAAAAGATATATTATAAAACCAACATTACGTCCGTATTTCAAGGATAACAAGTTAGACGTAAGTGTACCATTGTGTTTATTAGATACCTTTTTTAACCGAGTCGATTAAGTTTAATACAAAAAAGTATAGTTTTATTGGCTTATCTATATATATAAAAAATACATGAGGGAAGAAAGACTGCTGATATTTAGCTCATTTTATGAAAAGCATATCAATACCGGCTTTAGACCCTGCGCCGCTCTAGGGCATTTTTTTATGGTGCTCCGTATTATTTCTATTAAAAAAAACCTTATTGAGATTGGGTGACTTCGACGCCCTCAGCTTATTCGATGCCCTGGGCCACCGACCCACTTCGCCACCCCCTAAAACCGGCACTGCACATATATATTATAACGAGTATTTGACATACCATCATTTCAATAAATTTTCGCAAGTTTTTTATTCTTTTAAATTTATTCATTTTTTATCCATATTACTGAAAATTATTTTAAATTATTATTTTAACAATGCTCTAGATATCCGGGATTCTACGCAATGTGTATCTTGTACGGATACAATATTTATGGCAACACCATTATAACAAAGTATGTTCTACACCCGGTTTATAATAGTGGAAGAATGTTGTACAACTCGTGAAGAAACTTGCAAAACATGCCGTATGTACTAACAAAGGCGTACTTGCATTATTTTCCTGTGAATGTGTATTATTCTTTTTTTCTATTTAATAAAAAAATACTCATCTTTTTAATATTCTGATATATAACATACAATTGAAAGTTTTGGAGACGCTGATTACCGTTCAGACAATACTCCTATGTTCTGACATCAGCACGATGTAGCCCTTGCTGACTGGTACCGAAAACCTCGACGAGACGAAAAACAATCTTTCGTCTCTTATTTCTGTTCGCTTGTCTTACATTTATGTGTCCGCCATTATGTCATTTTGGACAAGTCCGCTAACGGGTGTCTTATTTATAGATACTGCCGCTCGTGGCACGGGTGAGAGCCCATCCCGAGCGTGGAGGGCAGTCGTGCCCCGCCCGTTAGCGAGAGCATATGGCATTGTGGCTCGGCTTATGCTGTGTCTAGGTCGAGCCAGAATTTTGTCAATTTATAACGTAAATATATGTCAATGTGCTTCTGAAAAAGTCTTTGATTTGCTGACCTGCTCCTCATCGTCGTCTCACGTGACTGAATAACTGCTTTTTGAGAAAGAGGTGAATAACATTAACGTTATCAACTTACAATACTTCGTGAAACTGCATGATTATAATTTTAAATTATTTTTAATTAAGAAAATTTAAATATCTAGTTTTGATTCACATTTATTTTAAATGATTGCATGTTATTGAAGATGGTCTCCAGGGAGGCTGAAACATGTAATCATTTAAAAAAAATGTGAATCAAAACTAAATAATCTCAATATATTTATTTTTTAATTAAAATTAATTCTAAATTATAGTAGAGAGGAAGATGTTAGTTCATATAAATAATACAAAAATACATATAACAAATAATGCCCAATCCGATGAATATCCAACAACAAGAAATAAAATAATGTACATGTTTATATCCGCGATTATAAAGTTCAGGATGTTGGGCTTTCACTGTCTTGGATGACCATTGGAAAGAAGTATTCATAGAATGCACTTGGCGGAGCAACGGGAGGCAAAGTGCCATGATATAAAGCAAAGACCATTGGAGCTGACATAACTTTGTGACGGCCATACTCCCCTCCCTAGCAGATATGGAATGATGATATGTTCGCAGCTGGATACTGGCATAAAACAGAAGAGTAGCATATGCTGTGGCCGAGAACATAAAATATCCCTCTTCATACAATCTACATATATAATTTTTGCCTCTCTAGTTTATGATACTATGAAAATGTATTGTATCATATAATATGAAATATATAGCTTTGTTGTGTACGTAATGCCAGGTAAGGCCGCTGTCCGGTGTTGCAGTAATTATTTGTTATTAAGTAGACGTATTCGCTGCTACTGCGTGTTGCATTGTGTTCTTCCAGCGGCGTAACATCATTTCTGTAAAAACCGCTATAAAAATATAATAATTAATTTGGCATTTTTTCTACGTAACTCAATAAATCAATGAAGATTTATGGGTATGTAAAAAATTACTTGTTTTCTATTTGAAACAGTAATAATTTAGTAAATTAAAGTGTACGGAGTCCTGACGTGTACTTCAACAATAAAAATAAAAGTTACATTACTAACAGTTACTATCATTCCGGTATTATTTTTGAGTGGCGTTGAGTCAATAATCTCAAAAATATTTAATTAAATCATGTTCAACGATAAGTAAACAATATCTAAGGATTAGTCAACAAAAATCTCGTTTCGTTTTTTTGAAATCGTCTTCAACGATGTCAAAAAATATTTTAAATATAAATTGTTTAATTAATATAACAAAATCTTAATCATTTCAAATTTGACGTCTTTATTTCTCTTTACAGGATCAGGTGAAAACCCAGAGAGAGAAAAGGTGGCGTTGAGATGGCAGTCATGGCGTGGGCAGTTAAAGATAGAATGATACGTTCAAAAAAATAGGGGGTCTAGAAAAAAAATCTCGTAGTGGGTGGTGGGCAAAATAAGGTTGAGAAACTGTGATCGAAAAAGTTGAAGAAAAAATACATTTTCATTTTATCTTCTACGTCTTCAAAAAAATGCATTGTGATACATCACAATGCATTTATTGCCCTGGCGAATTAATGCAACTTATTAACGGTGTCTTGGCCGGGATCCTGGCGGCTGTATCTCGGCATCATCTGCGAGCGTCTGCGCATAACTCCTCCGCGCATGTTCCGGCGGAGGTCTGTCTGCTGCCTGCTAATTGGCCCGCGAAGCCTCCGGACCTCCCAGGAGTGAGGCTTGGAAAAGCACCCCGGCAGAGTCGGTCCTAGAGGCCCAAACGGCAAGACTATTTCTTTAATTTTACAGATCAAATAATGTTTTATTATAAGCACATGTACAATCAATCCTCTGGTGGTCTCACTTCCGAATTCTAAAATGTATTGTCAGCACTGATTGCTGCTACGCAATTCTATCAGTTTACATTGTGTATGATTTGTCCCAAGAAATTGTATTGATAGTTATGGATGTTTTAGTCAAGACACACCCAAATCCTGACATCAAATCTTTAAGTAACCCCGCTGTTATAAAGCGTATTTATTTCCAAAGTACCATTTAGAACACACATAGCAAAAAGTTGCATGGGAAAATTGATATTTATGCAAAAATTGTGGGAGCTTTCAAGCGTTTTTGCGTTTATCGTTTTTTTTTTGTCTCAAGATTTTTCTCAACCAACCACTTCCATTTTCAATTTAAATTCGATAACTTATTCTGTTAAATAATATTCTTAAATTTTATCTAGACAGACATTTTTCCCTCTTTCTTTCACTGTCTTTGAATACAATCGCCTGCTTATCAGTCAGACACCTTAGGTCTCAACTAATCTGTTTTTGCAAAATGTCGTTAAAGCTTTTTTGGCTCAGAGAGAAAACAAACAGTTTCCAGTCTGACCCTGTCCAGGCCTCCTCGTGTCCAACCAGAGCAGCTACGAATGCTTTGTTTCAAAATTAGCGCCCGATCGAGGATTCTATGTTAATGCTGGCCTTAATAAGGCCCTGCATAAGAGATGATATGGAGAGTTTGTTTCTCGGTATGAAGCTTCTGTAAGCTTTCTTTTTCGGACATAAAAATAGATAAAAAAACGTATGGCTACTAAAAAAATATTTGTCATCTCTGAACTCGGTATGGTTCCTTTTAGTACCACTTGTGGATAAATATATGGCTTCTAATGGCTTCTAGATCGAAAGCCAGGGCCTTTAAAACAACACAGCTGAAGTATACGTAGCATGTTTGTTATTTTTTTAAATATAGAATATCCTATAGAATGGCTTAACCCAACTTGTGACATGCGATATACTTCAGAAGTCACCTTTCAAATACATTCTTCGGACAATATTGCTTAACTTAGGAGATAGTTGTTGGAATTAATATGCTTTCTTTAGATTATCTTTAATTGATGAATGAATAAAATCAATAAATATATCACACCAGTATGTACCTTGGGTTGAGCCAGATTTCACTTTTTATTTCTTTCAGCCGTTATTTCCAAGTCCTTTTTTTCATTATATTTTATTATCTATCGCTTTTAGTAATTTGGTCGTCTATTTATTAACAACATATTGGTAATCTGGTAATATTTTTTTTGATAATATATCAGACCGGAAATAATTATTTACAATATTTAAGTGCAACGACGAAACTAACATACCATCGCTAAAATTAAAATATCGTATATTAACTATTTGTTTTTTAGACGATACGAAAAAAAACCGCAATGAAAAAAACAAAGGCGTCTAACCAATACATCTTCCCAGTTAATACTGGGTGAATACATTGGATAAGTTAAAAGTTATATCACATGTACGAGGAATTTAGCAGCAGGTCTTTCCCATAAAATAAAGTTCACCTAACGTGTCAGACAGATGCTAGGAGTCTTACTAAACATTGAAATCTGAATCGTGGAAATACGAATAATAAGTCAAGTTGTAGGCGGTACCAAAAGAATCGGCATACATAAGTGACAATGGGCAAACAAATCTATAGAAGATACTTCTGTCCATATGGGAGAGAAGTGTTGGCAAAGCATAGTGTTTGCCAAACCCTGCAAGATGGACTAACGTTATCATTAGAATAATGCGAGGACCCTGTATGTGGAAGGATGAAGATCGAGAAGGATGATGGTATGAGCCTCCATCCTTCCGAAGGCTTATATACGATAATGTATGGACAGAGGATAAAGGTTGTAATGAAGTTTTAAATTAAATTTGAAATTCATCATAATAAGTGTTGTTCATTTTGCTTGATCTGACAATATTGGATTCGAATCCATCTCTCAAACCTGAAAATCATGAATAGCATATTCATATAGAATACATGTAGAAGATCTTCGAATGCGAAAAAAGATTATTTTATTTGGAATCGATTGTGAAGAAAAAACCGAAGTTTCAAGTATTTTTTTCTTATAATCAACAATATCAATGTTAATTAAAGATAAAGCAAGAAGAATGAATCTGTATATATTTTTAATTCATGTTTATATTTTTTTTTGTCTAGCAAGCTGCGGTATGTCAAAGACTTTTTTATTACACAATTATCATAAAAAAAAATAGTTTATTTATGTTTGCGCTATCGGCGGTAAAAAAAACAATTCAAATGCAAAGTCACAGAAAATATTAGTTTAGTTTTGTATGGAGATATTGTGATATGTGTAACGCAGTAAAAATATTATATTGATGTGTTTTATGCTCCACTAAAACATTCGCTAGTATTACGCGATATATCCATATTCAATATATTATAATTTGTTATCGAGAACACTGGAAAAAAGGGCCGAATCCAGTTACAACAAAAAGTATTTTTTAAATATCATAATCTTCATTGGTATTGATGATTATGCTTATTTATAAACTGGTTAATAATAAATAATACTAAGGTTTTTAGTGAACTCGATTGTTAAAACCCTTATCTGAACCATATTTTTTCAACGATTGTTAGGATGCAATTTCAGAACCTCTCCATCTGATCGTATAAATTGATTTTTTGAATGTCGGATACTATATGTTTGAATATAGATAGATAAGATAGATGTTTTTTTTTAATTCACCGTAGTCTTTGCAATTTATCTCGGCAATACACTGCATACACTTCACTAGTTTGGTTTTGAATTTAATTTGTAATGTTTTAAAACACTTTTCTTCTTTATCTCACATTAATTATTATTATTTGTATTTATAATATCACAGATGCTTCAGTACTAACATATTTAGTGTCAACGACCTAACTAACAGTACAAGTGAAAACAACACGGACCGCCAATAGTTAGGATCTGTGACAATAACAACACGTCATAAGTACATCAAATTTGAAAGATTTTTTTACGACTCATTGCAGCCGCGCTCGTGACAACGACATTGGACACAAAAGTGTTACAGTTAAACAGGATAGACAATGGTGATAAGTGATAGGTATGAGGTTAGAGTTTATGATAGATACAGATATTTTCGTCACGGAAGCCTTTAAATTTACAATATTTTTATGTGATTTTTTGTTTGGTACGAGTATTAAAATTTGTTAATCTTATATTTATATATGCTTCTTGTTCTCTGTGGGCCGGACTTCATAATAATTAATGACGGCAACAAGGAAAAGAAAGCCTTTGATTTTCAAAGTGATGGACGTAGTCAAAAATTCCTGCTTGTTCTATTTATTCAACCTGCGACACTTTACCTGCACTTTTGACTAGCTTCTAACCCTGGATAGTGGACTACTGTTTGTGACCCAGCCTGCCCTGGGGCCAGCGGTGGTCCGCCCCCTGTAGCTCGTTGCCATTTTTTCTCTGCTCAGGCGTTGAGCTACAGGGCTACTGTATCGCTGTGCCGCGCCATATATTAGCAACCTTTCAAAACATAATTTGTAATACAATACGACGTCACTGCTATGCGACAGTGGAAACTACGAGAGTTCAAACCTCTCCACGCCTCAGATCCAGCATCGTGTGCTCGACTAGATGTTCCTCTCAGGATCTTATGTTGAGCAACATATGGGCCATTGTTATTTTTATTTATTTACATTAACAAATATAGGAGATAACCGAAAGAAGGCGATTTTTATGGAGAAATATCATTTGTAAATTCTATGACACTTACCATTTTATAAGCGCTGCATTTACATGCAACCTCGTTCACTCTATTAATTCATTTTTACAAAAAATCACTATGAATGGTTGTTGTTCACGGGACGACTTTTGTCTGCCACTAATTTTAATGTTGTACTAAATCAATTTGACGACACTAATACGAAGAAGAAGAAGAAGGACCAAGGTTTGATGGCCGAGATAAGTAACTTTATTCGTCGAAGGAGCAGACTGAGTGACTGAATATAACGTTGGTTTTATTACCTTTTACTTGTGTAAGTAAAATAAGTTCAAAATAGCTCTTTTGACCACTGGTTCCCAACACCACAGCTGATCACGTTCGCGTCAGATAAAATACAATTAAAATCTTAGGCGTGGTCCACGTCGGTAGCCGTGTGTGTGAGCTTCTGTGCGAGTGTGTACACCAGCTCATAATTCGTTTCAGGCTGCTCGCACCAACACACCTGAAACAATAACTTCCAACGATTTTTTCCATACAAATATTATGTAAATTGTGATAAACATTAAAACGCCCTCGCACTCGGTAGACAGCTTTATGTGAGCGTCCGAGTACATTTTTACCTGTGATCAGTTTCGTAATTAATTACTTGAGATAATGGATTATTATCGACCACACCCTTAGAGATATAGCCCGGAGAGAACTAAGTAATGTTACGATCATTAACTTCTTGCATATTAATGTCGTGGACCTGCCTGTCTCGCGGCTTTAATGTGAATATATTTCTCTTGTTAATTAACTATGAAAATTGCGATAAATAATAGGTCCTACCTGCGACAAAACATTAAAGGTATCTGTAATTAATGAACCAGCAGCTTACTGCGTAATAAACAACGATTTCAAATAACTGAAGTCATAATTATGCTTCAATTACACATTATTTTCATAAAAAACAATTGTTAAAATTAGTTGATTTTTTATACTCGTAAATTAATAGAACTGATTTACGAAAAAATAATCAAATTATGTATATGTGCAGGTTAAGGAAATCACGTGTAAATAGTATTATGTTCCTTGAAGATAATCATTTTACGAAGGTGGAAACACTCATACTGATTGAGCATACCAGAGCCTGTCTGCGACATTTAAGAAATAATTTTAAAATCTTTCAGTTCTCGGTCAATATATATTAACCGTTAAGAATTTTAGAATTAAATCTTTGAATTTAGAGGAGCAGCTGTCATGATACTAATGGTAGGATATAGTAAGCGAAACAAACGTTTGTGTTCCGAAAGATTTTTTACGTTAATCATAGTTTGCCATTATTGAATATACATACATATACTATTTTGTGTATTTTGGGTCTTCAACCTAACGGATTCGATATACTTGTACAAGCTCAATAAGCTCGGCTAGACATTGCATGTGGAAAGAATGAGTAGTGCATGTTAATTTTTGAGAATTAAAGAGATCGCTAGTATTTATATTGACATCCTCCTCTCTTTCAAAAAGGAGTTACTCCGTCGCGTGAAGGCAGTATAAGGAGCAGATTGATAACACAGACTATTCAGAAGCACATTGACATATATTTACGATAAGTTTTACAAGCTTCCGACCTAGGCAGAATGACATGCCACCCGGCCGTACTGCGACCTTCTCGGCCGTCAGGACACAACTGACCCGTGCGGCCCGTGATCGGTCACCAGCGCCGTCGGTGGCAAAACTATATAACTAGTCACAAAATGGCGGACACATAAATGTATGGCAAGCGACAAAAATAAGAGACTAAAGATTGTTTATCGAGGTTTTCGGTACCAGTCAGCAAGGAATATATCATGCTGATTTCAATATATATGTATTCAATTAATGTCAAGAGTTTATGTGAGAAGAAAATTAAAACACTTTAGATGGAGAAACTGCTCGTTTTACGTCGAAAATGTGAACGTATGCTAGAAAGGTTTCCACGAGTGTTACGTCGATGAATAGGTCGTATTCGAGGATTGTCCGGATTTGTATTTATACAGCAGCTTTGCTCTTTAAACGTAACATAAACGCTGGACGTCTTCGCACAATTGCGGCTGGTCTCGTTGCGATATCTCGGTCGCGTAATTGAAAATTTCGCGCGACAGTCTTTGTTCCGAGCACAACGGCAACTTACTGTCACCGGTGTTGCAATAATTCCTCGGCAATCCCGCTAAAGTCTGCTACCGGCGCGCGATAAATCCCCGCGGAGTGATATAGCGCACGCCGGACCTGCCAATAAATACTCTTATGACACCTCTGAATGCATACTTACCGACGCACCGCCAAGACAAAGTCCTTGCCACAGACGCCGCAAGCCGAAGAGCTCGACCACTGATACACAAAAATTCATACCGAACACCAATCTTATGACATTTTTGAACGCAAGGTAAAATAATATTTTGTAGTGTATATCACTGAAATGTTTATTGTTATTTTATCTTATTAAAGAGATATATTTAAGCATGTTAAACTAATAATAATGCAAATTTTTAACACTAACTATAATGACATTCCCGTCTAGGGCGCCCTCTACAGTTTCTACCCTCAACCATCCTCTCCACAATGTCGTGAAGAAGACCATCGTGGCACATGATCTGACCGATCCATCGGTTTCACCTCTCTGAGATGGTTCTTACTAGGTGATAATCTTTATTGATTATGCTGAGAGCCTCATTGTTCGTGACGTGGTCTCTCCAGGAAATTCCGAGAATTCTTCTGTATGCCCACATATCAAAGGCCTCTATTAAGGGAGTATTTGCAGCAAGTGTTCGAGGACATGAGTTGTAGCTCTTATGCTGAGCTGAAGAGGGTTGCGGAGGACCGAGAGGAGTGGAGATCGAGATGCAAGATTTTGTTGCTGCAAACCAATCCACCGGATTGATACTAGAAGAAGAATGACATAACGATGTTGCGTATTGTCACATGGCTCATATTTATAAATAAAAGTATATTTAATTGTGCAGAAATATTCCGTTATATATGGAATATCTTGAAGTGGTATTGTCATCAATCGTTACTCAACAATCGTTACGACTCATTAATTTTGAATATATTAATTAAGAAAATCAGTGTAAGTTATAATACTTTATATAATACTTTTTATAGTCTATTATGCAATACCACTAGTGAATACTGGAGTGTAAATAAAATGAAGTAATAATACTGTAGTGTATTTTATAATTAGGGTTAATACTTATTTTTAAATATTCAAGCCCTTGTAATTTTAAGTGCATTTTAATTTTAGATTAAAAATATTTGGTTTTAATTCGCATTATTTTATTTTTGAATGGTTGCACATGCTTCGGACTAATTTTAGGCTAATTTTCAACAATCAAATGAAATACTTCTTTAAAGTTTAAAAAAAAAACATTTTCTCTAGAATAAAGTATGCAATGTATTATTTTATGTTACATTTTATTCGTGAAACACTTGAAATGTTACGATTGTCTATAGCCAAATATTTTAAATATAATCGACAATCTCTTGATAGTAATGTAGTCGCTTATTATTCGTCCCCTCTCCTTAACGACGATTTTCATCCCTGAAGTGGGCTCGGTTATAATTGAATATGATTACAGAAATGCTTTTTTCGGCCCTTCAGACCGCGGACGTTTCCAGCGTTATTAAAAATCAGAGTTTTTGCGCGGCTGGTGTTTAATTCATCGCTTAAGTTGACAGGTTAGTTGCTTATGCAAATAGCTGCAGATCGCTTATGCATGCATGTCTGCTGCATTTATCGACTGACTGCAACTTGATGCGACAAATTAAACAGATAGTAAGTAGACTGTAGGTACGCTAAGCGAATGCTGAAATTACCACTGCCCCAAAACGAGAGACCGTTTTATAATTATATGTACTAGTTAAAATAATATATTTGCTTTAGAAGGATATTTCAATAGAGAATCTGATGTAGAGATAATCATGTTTATAAAACTTCTTCTCTTCTTCTTTTTCGTTCTTTGAGTTATTCCTGGTATTCATATTTCTATGGTCTTTCATATGCTTGACCCTAAAGAGAGGTTTTATATATTAATGCTCTAAAGCTGAGTAACTTAAAACTGTGATAAGTTTTATCACAGATGAAAAGTATTTACTTATTTAATATTTCAAATGGCTCCAAAAGTGAATGCTTAAAATATAAATATTAACAAAGAATATAACTAAATGGGATGAAAATATGTCGACTTAAGAAAAATAGCTTCTCTAGTTCCTCATTTAACACCACAGCAAGGCTTCGACTTGCTCTCCCAAAAACTCTGATTTCTTCTCGCCGCGTCAAACTGACCCGGTTTTGCGTAATAGAGGCCATAAAGAACCTCATCCCTCTGCTAATTCTCATCATAAAAAAATATGAGAAGAAAGTTTTATATATATTACATGGTATATATATTTAGAAGGCTAGTCATTTCAGAAAGCCTGATCTGCGATGCGTATATGGCCTAATATGCGGACATGATATCTAGACATGAAGATACAATTGCAAGATTTATGAACTGCACATTTACACAAATGTAGCCTGTGTTGCCAAGATCACCGAAATTTAATACTCGTAGATGGGACGTGTACCAACAGAAGAAGAAAAAAGAACCGACAAAGAGAGTGATAACTCAATCCAAGAAGAAAAAAAAAGCTATAAAGCAGAGTTCTTAGTGTAAACTAGAAAACTGATACTCTTGATGACAGAAGATGGCGACGGATTATCTATGCAACCAAGACACACAAGATTGTATGCTAGACACAATAATACTATATATTTAAAATATCACTGTAAATAAAATAATGACGACAATCCGCTTGAAAACTTGTTATCCACTAAATTCCATGCATTTATAAGTAATTCAGTAAGTTCAGTGCATTGCTAGTGGACTGCATACAACACACTTGTGCAGTTGCAATAAACTCGCAGTGAAAAAGTGTCCTAGCATTACGACGGGAAAAAACGTTTGTTTCCTGAATTATGCAAATTTTTTGAGTTACGTCTGGTCGCGTTATTAAATTTAGGTTTCGCAATTTAAATGGCTTTATTTTAGCACAAAATTATAATTAATATGGAATATCTTAAAATTAACGTCTAATTTTAAACAGAGGAGCTTATTTAAGCGTCTGCTTTTCATTCAAATAAATTAATACCGAAAGTATTTGAAAATCATTAATTTATTTTAAACATATTATATTAAATGTATTATTGCTCATTTTTATCTATATTCGTTTTCTTGCTAGAGCAAAACATCAAAAATTACTGTCATAAATTTCTGTTAGCTGCCAAGATTTTTGTTTCTTTTCACGTCAGCTAGTAATAAAAAATATTTTTTTAAAAAACTTGTACTTGCCTTTCTCAATCCATCACTTTTAACAAGTGATGGATTGAGAAAAACTACGATATAGTCGAAACTGCAGTCTTCTAAACAGATAACTTATCTTACGTTATCCATGTAAGAAAAAGGTAAAGAAATAAATATTTATAAATATTTATTTATTTATTTACCTTGTTTTCACATGGATCACGTAACAAAAGTTCTCTATTAGGAGACTGCAGTTTCGACTAACTCGTAGTCTTTCTCAATCCTTCTCTAGTTAAGAGATAACTGAGCTGCGTTGTACTTATAAGTGGTGTAACACATTTTTGTAGGGGAGGGGGTGGGGGTGTGTCTATCAGGAAAGGAGAGGGAGATAGGTAGTGTTGCAAGGATGAAGGAAGAGATAAATACATAAAAGTGGTTTAGGTATAAATTTATTTTTATTTTTTATGTTTTTATTATTATTAATATTATTATTATATGTGGTATATATAATTTTTATACTTATTTATTTATTTAACGGAAACAATTTTAAAATTGGTGAATTAATTAAGGTATTTAGTTGGTTATTAATTATATCTTCTTTCTTATTAATGGCTTTATAAATTTCTAAGTATTCTAAATTATTTAATTTAACGGTTTTATTTTCTACATGTAATATGTTTAATCCTTTTTCTAAGTTGAACGAATGATTATTTTCTATAAGGTGGTTTGCGAATTCAGAAAAATTAGTGCTTTTAGGCACCTTAAATGTTCTTTAATTCTAATATTAAAATTTCTTGACGTTCTACCAATATAAAAAGATTCACAATCTTGGCAATTTAATTTATATATTCCAGAATTATTGCGTTTATCATTAGTATCTTTGTTATTTATAAGGTGGTATCCTAGTTTATTATCTGTATAAAACGCTGGCTTTATCTCATTTGGGAGTAATTTAATTATTTTAGGGGTAAAGTTATTAACGTGTAGAATTCGTCTCCACATTCTATCGTCTTTAATATTTTCTTTAGGATACAAGTATTTATGTGTTATGTTTTGACGTTTTTTATTATTCAAGATACTGTCTATTAATTGGCTATGATAGCCGTTGTTTTGTGCGATATTTTTAATTGTATTTAATTCTATATCAAAGTTTGTTTGTGATAATGGTATTGAAATTAATCTATGTATCATTGCATGGAAAGCTGAGTGTTTATGAGATTTGGGATGATTAGAAGAATTGTGAATGATTACATCTGTGAACGTCGGTTTTTTTTTTTCATTTTTTTTCTGGATTCTGGATTTATGGATCTCAAAGTGAATGCTCAAAACATTGAAAATAAATATTTATAACGAGTATAAGTAAATAGCATTATTTGGTATGATATTATTAGTTTCAATAAAAACTTACTATTCAAACATTACAAATAAGAACAAGAGAAAAATACTTAAACTGCATCATGATGGGTATAAATATTGAAATTCCGCTGTGCATAGAGAGGAAAAGAGAAGTAAGGAGAGGCTCAGAGATAAATTGTACGTTGAATGATTTTCTTTGTATGCAAATGGTGGCCGGTTCGATGGGTAGGTTCTGCATTAAATGCATGTCATAATTCGTAATCAGTCCAGCGCGGGAGCTGGTGAACTGGCGGCTGCGCGAGATGACGGCAGCTACCAACAAGCAGCATCACAAGAGATGGAGGAAACCTCAACACCACAAAACAAAGGGGCCATCACATTTCACTTCATTTTCAATCCCATGATTGCTGGAATGGATAAAACAAAAGCCATGATTAATAGTCATATTTCACAGACCTTTGATCCTATTTCCATTGGAGGAACAGAAATAGAGGTTGTAAACGACTATACCTATCTGGGACAAGTAATACAACTAGGGCGAAATAACTTCTCAAAAGAAATCGACAGGCGCATACAACTGGGATGGGCAGCATTTGGAAAACTAAAGTACATTTTTAAAGCGAAAATTCCGCAATGCCTTAAAACTAAGGCGTTTAACCAATGCGTCCTCCCTGTATTAACTTATGGCGCAGAGACGTGGAATCTGACAGCAAGTCTTACCCATAAAATAAAAGTCACCCAGCGTGCTATGGAGAGATCCATGCTCGGAGTGTCGCTAAAAGATAGAATCCGAAACGAGGAAATACGCAGAAGAACTCAAGTAGTGGATGCTACCCAACGAATAGGCACACTCAAGTGGCAATGGGCAGGTCATATCTGTCGAAGAGACGACGGTCGATGGGGAAGAAAAGTATTGGAATGGCGCCCAAGAACTGGCAAACGAAGCATTGGCCGACCCCCTACAAGATGGACTGACGATATAAGAAGAATAGCGGGAGTGACCTGGATGCGGAAGGCGGAGGATCGAAGAGGATGGAGACTCATGCGGGAGGCCTACGTTCAACAGTGGACGGACACAGGCTGATGATGATGATGATGATTGCTGGACCCTTAAACCGATGAGGAAACACGTATTAAATTTTTAAATGAATATTCTTCTCTGTGACAAGTAATCCAAATAAGACGACACAATATCTCGAAAGATATGAGCTGAATCGCACAATTGGTATAGAAGTATACTTTAGGGGAAAATCAAGAATGCAGTACTGGAGAGTTTTACTGAAGAATGTGACCTCCAGAAAGACTTTATAAAAGATTTCGCGAGAGCTGGACATCCGTGTCGTAAAAACAGGCTTGGAGTAATAACAAGACGCAGTCCTAGAGAAAGCAGAAGTGGAAAAATAAATAAATTTTCAAAGCGAAACTAGCTTGATTGGTTAACTATATTACTCAAAAGGAATTAGTATGATCCCTGACTAATTAACTTTTTAATTTATTTTACTGCAATTCTTGTATGAACAAAATTTAAAAAAACTTTAAATTACTGAATGTAGATACAAAGTATCAGTCATTTGTGGCAAAGATTTGAAACTTTATAAATTATAATAAATATCTTATTTTTTATGTAAGACGGGAGAATACAAGCAGATGGTGATAGTAATTCTGAAGTCTCATCTGTGGAATTTATATTAATCTGTGCCTATAGCTAAGCGCTGCATGTGGAGTATTGATCCGCCAATGTCATAGACTACAACCCGAGATTCACGCATCATCCCTATTATTTTGCTGGCGGTCATAGCTCAATGGTAAAGCGTTTTCTTTGCAAACCAAAGGTCGTGGGTTCGATCCTCGACGGAGATTAAAATAAAAAGGATTTTTAATCGATTTATGAGCTCTTAAATACCTCCGGTTGGTGTGAATTTGATCCATCACCTGTAAAATGCCAGTTATAGCCTATCAATTAAAATTGGTGGTAGACGAATGTCGTCCCGTGAAGACCACCCATTCACAGTAGATTCCTGTAATAATAAAGGATGATACGTGAATCTCGGGTCTATGACGTTGGCGGATCAACACTCCACATGCAGCGTTTAGCCATATATACACCATGGTAAGCGTCATAGAATTCCACAGATGAAACTTCAAAAATTACTATCACCATCTGTCGGTATTCTCATCTATGTGTTTACATAAAAAAAATTACAGGAATTTACTATGAATGGGTGGTCTTAACGGAACGACATTCGTCTACCACCAATTTTAATTAATAGGCTATGACTGGAGTTTTACGGGTGAGGGATCAAATTCACACCAACCGGGGGTGTTTTAAATCTCAGAAATCGATTTTTTTTAACCTCTGTCGGAGATCGAACCCACGATCATGGTAGATTTTCTTGGATGCATTAGATTCAATTGCGCTTTACATATTGAAGAAGCTCTCCGTGCAATGTTGATCTATTAACTATGTAATTATCCTACAGGCCGAAAGTCGAACATCGTCCATTTTTTAATATAACTGGTCATAATTGAGTTGCTTTGAAGGACATTCATTTAATTTCAAATCAATACTAGTAAGTATGTTTTTGTGCTTAAATTTAATTCTGCATCACTGCAATCTTTGGGGCTTTGAAAATAAGAAAAAATTAACTGAGACCTGGCGTATACATTGTGCAATATATTTATATTGATTTAGGTTTATTGTGGCTTCGCATTGCTTGTTTCTTTCTCGCATTGATTGAGCCCAACATGATTGTTGGCGGTATAAGCAGTTCGGCCTCCCTGGCCGCCATTTGCATATTTTAATGAGCGCTCCCGCCACCGGGCGGCGCGCCTCGCTAATACGCGGCCGGAGACAGCCTCTATTAACAATGACTTACAAGCGCCATTACGCTGCCGATGACGAATGATTAGGGGATGACTTCCAGTCCACGTCCTTCTCTGCGCCAACGCATTTGAGATGCAAGACCCTTGTTTAAATAATGTACGTATTACACCGTATTTGTGAAATTTCTCATTCGGTAAAGTATATCTAATATATCTTTCACTATTTTTTTCCTTCCCGTGTATGAAATATATGGCTACCACATATTGCCTCCAGTTGCAGTGCCACGTTTCAAGATATCTCGGCATCCAATGACCAATCCAGGAATATAACTGGTACCCAGTGACCTGCAAGGCAGAAGCCCGAAGACTTAATGGAACGGCAGCGTAGTATTCGAGGTATATTTTGGGTGATTTTTTATAAGGAAATATATTGATTAGCTCGATACTTCCAAATTTTAGACCTTTAGGTCCCAAAGACCGACGCAACTCGATGTTACATGTATGTATTCGCACAATTGAAGTCACTCTGAAATCTTGACTCTTAGGTTGAACCGTTCATGGCAAATTTATCCTTCATTTTTCGTCAACCATAAAGAAGACCACTCAAACCAATAACCATGATTTCAAATCTTACCGTGAAAACCTACGAAATTGCATAAAGAAGCTAACATTGAAAGTGCACGTGATTAAACAGTGGTCAATTTGAGTCACATAAAACAAGAATAAAAGTATTTATCTATTTAATAAATAAATATATCAATTTATATATGCATTCACTTGCCAGTAACTTATCGTTATACATGTGTTGTCCCAAGACATCAACATGTCGCAGGATATCCACCTGGATGCATAAATGCATCGGATTTTAAAGCTGCCCTCTATATAATCCCGTTGACTCTTATCCTGCAATTCGTCAGGAACCATCTATGTAAAGTGATTTCGGCCAAAGTTTTACACCTCTTTCCGGAAACCAGTTATTAAAAAAATATTTGTATTGTAAAACTCTTACAAATAAATTGGATACTCGTGATTAGAATCAATCACGAGTATATTCTTGTTTCAACTTTTGAGACCACTTAAAATATTGTGATACAATTATCACTCAATGCTTAATAATTTAGGTGTAATATATATTTCATTCGTATTATTAAAAAAAAAGGTAACAAACATTCTGATTGGATGCAAATATCTAAAAGTTTTCCGTTTTTAAAAAACAGAAACTCGTTACTCCGACATTGTTATGACACTACTGTGTGTGTTTGTATTTAGATAGTACAAGGATGAGGTACAAGACATGGATAATGTCAACTTATAGACCGTGATTTGTGGCGCCTGTGCGTTCAAAAAAATGTTTAAAATTCCACAATATGCATGCGTTTAATTTTTTGTGAAAATCACACAAAATAATCAATTGAAGTGAAGCGGTAAACACAGGGGGTATCATTTGCTTTGAAAACAACACGTTTCCACAAAGTGGGAGTTACTTCATCATCAAATAAATGGTGTAGAGCAAAAAACATATTCGGTTCAAATAATAATAACATCATTGTTCCACGAGTGCCCTCTCTCGGCGATATGGCGAATGTTTCCATTACACTGATGCGCCGAAAACATCATCAAAATGCAGAATAATACTATTTGAGCGTTGGGGTAAAAACTGGAATGAATTAATAAACGCTTATTGCGGATTTTGTCAAGGGAAGTGGTGAAGAGCGCAAATTAATATGCATTTAATTCATACATCATTGCATTGCTTTTGCGTTGTTGTTGTAAATATGTGAAGGACCCCGTGTAAACAACATCCGGATGCTTTTTATATCCGGTCGAGGTTTATAAAAGCTTTTAAATATACCGTATACTTTTATCGCATTTTGTTTTACATATAGAAAAACAATAAACGTTACGATTTCCTTTAACATACCAATTGTATGTATTACAAAAAACTTATTTTGTATGTAAAAGATAAATATTATTGAAGACATCTTTCATAAAATAGAAAACAGCGATTTTCATTAATATGATTGCGAATGTAAATTTTCCATGATACATTACTTTTACTCTAAATAATTATTATATGGCAATCGTGCAAATATATATATTATATTTTATAAAACATTTTGCTTTTAAAACGTAGTTTTTCTTTAACAAAACGCTTGAAGTATTATTTTAATATAAATAATAAAATAAAATATTTGGCAATTACTTTATCATCATCATCATCAGCCTGTATCCGTCCACTGTTGAACGTAAGCCTCCCGCATGAGTCTCCATCCTCTTCGATACTCCGCCTTCCGCATCCAGGTCACTCCCGCTATTATTCTTATGTCGTCAGTCAATCTTGCAAGGGGTCGGCCAATGCTTCGTTTACCAGTTCTTGGGCGCCATTTCAATACTTTTCTTGCCCATCGACCGTCGTCTCTTCGACAGATATGTCCTGCCCATTGCCACTTGAGTGTGCATATTCGTTGGGTAGCATCCACTACTTGAGTTCTTCTGCGTATTTCCTCGTTTCGGATTCTATCTTTTAGCGACACTCCGAGCATGGATCTCACCATAGTACGCTGAGTGACCTTTATTATATGGGTAAAACTTGCTGTCAGATTCCACGTCTCTGCGCCATAAGTTAATACAGGGAGGATGCTTTGGTTAAACGCCTTATTTTTAAGATTACCTAGCAATTACTTATAAAATTCTCTAAGAGTCCAATAATCATGAAAGACCTCATTTTTTAGTTGACAATTTGGGGTCTTTATTTGTTAATTTTATATTGAGCTGAATAATTATATATTTTTTTTACAATCTTATTAATTATAGCATAACTTCAACGTTATATTCTGTAAGTGTATGTGATGATTAAGACATTTATTTTTTTCAGATTATCACTGGTAACTTTTGCATATTATTAATGTTATTGAAAAGATGGTATGTGATGATTTGTGGCAACCATTTGATGCACCAGATTTTTTTTAAACATTCACTCATTCCTAAATATCGCAAGTGGCACGGCTCTCTAAAAGGTACGCCACAGAAGTTATACACGTGGGGACTTGTAAAATTATGCACAAATGCTAATGTGTTATGAAAGGGCAGGCCACTTTAAAGGATACCTGGAAAGTCAATTTGTCAATTAGACCCTTAATCGCGTTTCAGTGTCACTCTTCACAAACTTCATACTCGTGCTGTCATAATCGCTTGTGAAGGCTTTTCATTAACTTAAATTATTACAGCCCTGGCAATACTCGTACATGATAATTTATTCACGAACTAATCATTACGTTCCACAACAAAGTACCATGTGATGTGTTTTTATTTATTATTTCCATGTTTTTTTTTTGTCTAATTATAAATTTAAATTTGTAATTTATCATTGTTAAGCAGAGACTTGATTAAAAAATGCATAATTATATTACTAAAATATTACTGTGAATATATTTTTAACTGTAAGATTATCAAAAATATTGAGAATAATGTTACAAATTGACATTGAAAACAGCTTAAGGTCATCAAACATATCAATTGCAGCAAGACTGCATTCTGCTTAATTTTACAATAAAATATTGATTACTTTGTTTTATTTTCAACTTACTTTACATATCATACATCGATTCTTGTATTATGTAATTCTTCCATTAAAATGGTATCATGAACTCGCGACATCTGGCATATTAGTAATTAGTATGGCGATTTACTTATAGAGCCTAGGTCATGCCTGTATATATTGTTTTTAAAATTTTAATAGCGGTGAATGAATAAGCATAATTTATATTAACTTTCCCTTTACTTAAGAAAAAACGAGTTCACGTCACGCGAAATAGTTATCAGGACGCGTAGTGGAGGGATGAGGAGCAAATGAGAAACACAAAGAACTTTTTTAGAAGCACAATTTTTATTTACCTGCATTTAAGAAAATAGTTTGACAACTTCGGCGATTGGCGAATCACCGCAGCGCCCTCCGATGACCTGTTGGCCTTTTGACGAATTATATTCTCTCATAACAAGCAAAATGTCGATGCAACGCCTTTTCTTATATTTTTAACATTTATATACATATGCGTGTCCGACGAGCGAACAAAAACAAAGATGAAAGATTGTATATCGAGGATTTTCGGTACCAACCTGAAAGGGCTATATCGAGTTGATATCAACATTTTTAACATTCGCTTTGAGATTCATTTAAATTATTAAATAGATAAACATTTCTTATCTTATTTTAATAAGTACCATGCTAAGCACTTTTTATTATCTTGCTGGAGCATTGCGTCTTCGTCGCCACACTTTATTTTCATCCGTGTATCATTTATCTAGTCATTATTTATTATTTATCTTCATTCATCAGTATGCTTATACACGAGAACTCACGAAGCTTTTGTTGAAGGAAAAAACGTGGTATTGCAGCAAGTTAATAAACAGTGCTACGTGTAATCCATGTTAAAGTGAGATTAGAAGTATTTATCTATTTAATATGATAATCTTAGGCTTTGGGTTGTTAAGTTTACTTTTTCGTTGCTATGTGAGTATCGCACAACGATAAATGATTTTTAAAATTAAATTTTCAATTTTTTTATTATGCAATTCCTGAAATTATGAGTGTCCAGAAAATCAAATCAGCCGTTTGCTGTGCTGCGGTGTTGCGCCCTTGGCCGGCGGACCGCAGAGGCAGCGCGCCCTGGCGGGCATCTGTCGGGAAAATCAGCCGAAAAAACGGCCGAAATGTCGAAATATGAAAAATGCCTCCCCCGGCAGAAAACCGCAATGGCCGAATCGAAAAATAAACGCCCACAGATTTTATTGCGAGGCCGAAACAAAGCGGAGAGCGAAAAACAGCATTTTATAAATAATTAAGTTAACCAAAAATTGTCAATTGCACGGCGCGCACTTGCCCCTTGTTGGGCGCAAACAGGGCCGATCGCTGGGCTTATAGAGTGGACGCTTTTCAGCACAACTTGGGGTCCCAAAAAATACTTCTTCACAGTATCAACACTGAGGTTTGGTTAGCAGCAACAAAATGTTAGGTCTGGTTTTCCACTCCGTTATTACGCCTGTAGTCCTCTTCGACTTGGCTTATGAAACCCATTCTCCCTGAGTATTTACATAAATAATTAATATTTAGAGTGGTACTTACTAAAATAAATAGACTGTCGGAAAATAATAATATTAAGCTTGTGAATAAATGAAGACTGATTGAATAATAAAAAATAAAAATATACATACTTTGAATATATACTATAGCGACATCTATCATACGATGATAACAATAACATGAATACTAGTTTCAACGTGAGTCGGTCCAGGCACAGTAATAGCCCAGTCGGCTGAGCGGTATGAATACCTGGGCATAGTTGGTTTCCAAGGTCCGCGGTTCGCATCCCGCTTCTGCCGTTATTTTTGTGTTTGGATTGACGCGTTGAAAAAAGAATTTTATGTATAGTATATGTATATTTAATTATTAATTAATATTTCTTGGAAACTTCAATATTTCACGTTTTTTCCACACAACAAAATTTACTTAATACATATGTTTTTCTTTTATAAGACTTCACGGTTCAATTTTTCTAATCGATAGTAAAGAAAACCATTGATATCCTTAAAAATGCCTATAAACAAATGCTCAAATATGTCTTGAATACAAAAGCTGCTTTTTTAATATCCAGGCTATCAGAAATATGTATTCGGTTAAATTTTGGTTATAGAGATGACTTGGGATGAGACAGAGATAAAAAGAGCTTACAGAGTATGTGGCAGCAATGTGTGCTAACATTATGATCTTGCTATGAATGTATATGAAATAATAAAATGTATTAAGCAATGCGAGTTGTTTTAAGAGTTTTTGGGGCCTTATATAAATTTGACATCCCAGTTTGACTTGGCAAAATATATCCTCGATTGGCCCTGGCTTAGGCAAGGGAAGCAGCCGGGGAAGGGGTAAACACTGGAACACGAGTTGATGCACTTAATTATAAATTCATTTGTTTGAAAAATCATTAAATGCGCTGATGCTTTGTGTCGCTCTAAGTGACTGTTGGGCCCGCGCTATTCAATTTAGGTTTTTTTTTCGCGAAAAAAAAAGACTTTTTAACTATTTACACGACCACGTTCGTCCACAATAAATTTAATATTCAATTACGGCAGTCCAGTTTTATTTGTTAATTTTTAATATTCGTTAATTAATTGCTGTTGTATCCTAAACAGAAAAAAACGATGATAGTCGCGGTTTTCAGCAGTCCAGTCTCCTAGTCCATAGTCTCATTTATATTCACTACATAATACGAGTACGAAACTACACGATTTCGTACATCATAATCAATATTTTTAAGGCCGCTCTTCTACCTGGATCACATGATCGTCACGAATTCAAAATACTTATATTAATGCTTTAACTTATATTCTAGAAATAATCTCAATTCTAAATTGTAAACCTTACATGTCGATTTCGCTGACACTTATTTTATGAATATATAAGTATAATATCGGTTTCCTTAACTGGAATCATATAGTCCACAGCATTTTGTCAGTCACCATGTTTCTCGCCTTATCTAACGTCATTTCTTTTCCCCGAAGCTTCCAAAGTACATTCTATGATGTACTAGTACATTTTTTCAAAGTAATGGCAATGTTACAATAAATAAAAGGTGTATATTCTTTCGACTCCCAGGCTCCGGTTATCAAAAAGGCCTTTTGACTATATAATGTGTTCGGCAGAACTTTGTAATGTGAAAGCGTTTTGAATTTTATGCCATTTGCCATTCTTCAAGTTAAAATTGATATGTCAAATATTTTAATCGTCAATGATAGAGAAAGCACTCTTTAATTATAAGTGCTGTTGTTTTTTATTTTTGTTAGTTTCTGGACAGTCTGGACGCACATAAAGCCATGTAATATTAAAAACACGGCCTGGCCACAGAGTAGTTTACTCTCTGACATATTGATGACGTCGAGTGCAAAAATTATTCAGATATTTCACGTTCACGTACTTTTGCAATCATCAAATGCAATCAAGTCGATCAAACCGCGAAAATTCAAAATCCGGATGCGATTTTTCTCATCAAACATCCGTTTCTGGGCGTGAAACAATTTCAAAATTGTTGTATGCTTTCGTTATTAGGTCAAAAAATAGTTTTAAAAAAATCTGCATTCATTTCCAGGTATGCATCGGTGAAATTCTTTATTTGACAGGTGAGCAGTATACCCATTATTTGGCTTTGTTCTTTGTGTTTCCGCAAATGATAAAATAGATTTTAGATTAATTAAAACCGCCTGAATTTCAAAAGCCCGAATTTCAAAGAGTCTGATCAACAACCTTTTTTAAAATATATATCACGTACTTAGCAAAACAGTATCAAATAAACGCCTTTTATGTAGAAAAAAAGATTATATTCAATTATTCTACATTTTTTTATGTTTCGGCTACATTGAATAGATCGTTTAAATTAAATGTTAAGTGTATTAAATGATAGTAATGAACTTAAAAAATTATATTTTGATCATTGCAAACTAAAGTATTGATTACTCTTCATTAAATAATTTATAAGTTTAACTTTAATGTGAAAAAATATTTATTTTGAATTATTACTCAAAAAAAATATTTAAATAGTTAATTTTTTGCCATCTATACTACTACAGTAGGTCAAGAGATGAAGGTTCATCTAACTGGGACATGCGTTTCGGACGCCGCAGGAGAGCATAAACTATACTGCCTTTTCTTAGAGCCCCCGGTCTCGCGCCGTCTTAGAAGGCCGGCGGGAACTATAAATGGAATGCACTTTTGATGATTTAATAAAATTGTAATCGCAAAATAGATATGTAATGCACAATGTTTTGTTTTATATTTGTTCACTAATAATCCATAAGCGATCCAGGCAGAGCTAAAATGTAACGAGGCGAGAGCCATGGCGGCTGACAGACCTTTATGATGGCGGTTCGTGACGACTATACGCTCCAGTTAGGGATCAGACATGGTATGATGATGATTGATACTGGACTGATGATGAATAATAAAACGAGTATTATCAAAATATTACGAAAAAAAATGTCTAATCAACTTATTACGCACCAGCATTCATTAGCCGCGCGTATAATTTATTAGTTTTATTTTTAAATTAAATTTGATTAAGTGCTTTGATATTCGTTTGACCATCTCCGCCAATACGTTGCGCAACTGGGCTTTTTGATTCGGTCAATCTGGAAGTAATCAATAATGGGAAAAATATTTATATCACAGTACGATGTCCTATGGTTATACTACGAGTATATCATAGCAGCGTCGGTAAAGTTACACTTAAGAGATTTGTATGCAGGTTGAAAATTTATGACAAAATGTATGCATCTGTGTCGATTTTATGCATAGCTCTCAACGGCAAAAGTCTTGGGGCTTGAAAAAAACCAGCTGTAGCTTCGAAGGAAATAAGATAATATGGAACCCTTTCCATACACCGTTGACACACTCTAGCTCTTTTTACAACACCACTGGCAATAATTAGAATACTCTCTTGATATCTGCGTTTCCTCCCACGTTTAATATTAATCGCTTAAAGATAATAATAAGCATAAAAATAAGCATAATAATAAACAGCATATGAATAAATACTTCATTATCTGCGAAAACACGGAAAACACGGAAAACACAATCGGTTGCAACCAGAGGGCATACGCTCAGCCAGAACGGCTGGACGCTGGATGTGGTAAAAGTGAATTATTTTGGTTTGTGGATTGAGGATATTAAGTGTGTATTGTTTTTCTTCTTGAAAAACTCTAGATTAAATAAAGAAGTAAAAACAAATACTAGAATAATGCAAGAGCTTACCGCTTTCATTTAGGAAGGTATTTTGGCAACGGCCACTCATTGGTTTACATACATTAATATTGTATAGAATTTGTGTATGATAATTTGTATGGAATTTGTGTAAAGATGCAAGAGGAATAATTTCTTTGATTTCAGAGAAGCAGCGTTAATGACAATAACCGTAGAAAGACTAAGTGAACCAACCTTACGTCTGCGTTCCAAAGATGAAAGGTTAGACGTAAGTATACCATTATTAATTACACGAACTAATCTACTCCATATCCTCATGACTATAAATACCGTTATATATCTTTCGCAAGCACTGCGTCAAGCCAATAATTCGTGGAGGACAAAAACCATGTACAATATCTAAAACGGTCAGTCTCCGAGTCCACTCTCTGACGTCATTCTTCAAAACGCACAATCATAACCTAATTTTCTAATGAAATGACAAGATCACTTTAAGCAGTGAGTTAGCTACGCCGGTGTACCTTAATCCATCCGCCATCGCGCCTCGAACGGGTCGAGAGAAATAATTAAGTACACGGTAGGTAAGGAGCGAAACCCGATAATTATATATGCTAATTAGGAATTAATTTATTTATGGTAATGAACCGTGTCGGCCGAGATATGGGGCCGAGATATCTTTTTAATTTACACCCATGTGAGTACGCGGGGGCAACGCGCCGGCCCGGGCCTGATCAGATCAATTAGGTGAAATCTTTCATGTCAGACTTTAATTAAAAAATCTTAAAGTCCCTGGCTCCTTTTTAGAACCGACAGCAGAGAATGCGTACGTATTAACATCGGCGTGGTTTCTCAAAGACAGTGATCGTAGCTCGATCGTTCATTATAAAGCGCATCCCTAATTGTAATAACAAAGAAAATTCAAAACTTGGAATGTTATTTCAGTTCGTTGGTAACACTGCCAGATTATAATGAACTTAACAATGAATACCCTTCACATATTTTTTATATTCCATCCACTTTTAGAAGATTAATTTGTTTTTTTTTGTAATCAGAATATTTATACTCATATAATATTTACAAATTAAGTACGATTCTGACTATTTTAGTTATATGCGGACTTAAATAAATGTTAAATTACTATTAGTAAATAAACTATTAGCTACTATTTAAGACATTGAAATTTATAATAAATAATAAATATATAGATAAATAATTAAGGGTAATGCAATATACTCGTGAGGATGGAACAAAAAAGCGTATTCGGATTTTTTAATGGAAGCAAATGAAATAATTTTTCCGTCAAAATTAAAACTTAATTTTAGTAGAAATAAAAATTAATATTTTAAGATTAATACTGGTTTTATTATGTATGTTTGGATTATTATACATTTGCAATTAATATTTATTGATATAAAAGATTACTTTATTTAAATTTCGGTTATTAATTATTTATTCTTACCGGAAAAATATGAAATTTTAAAATTTTTAGCATTACCTGATTCTATGACCTTCAATTTTTCATTATTTTCAAGTCAAATTTCTTTTACACTCGAATTCCATTTTTTGTTTTGCCCCATGCCGTTCATTGAAATTAATTTTAATAAATTTAAAAAAAATCGTCAGCCTTCTAGAACAGTGAGAGCCCAAAGTCCTTAAAAAAATAATTAAAATTGATCTTTATCAAATTATACACTTTTGTGGCATCAGGAGAACAATTCCCATCCAAATCCACCTTCGTCACTTGACTGACTGCAGTAAAAGGCTTCGGTGTCCACTCGAAATGGACACTTGTAAAGATAATTTGATCCTCTTACGTCGTACTCAAGTTATAAATATATACACCCACAATACACATCATTATTAATATGAATAATTTAAAAAAATGTTTATGTCAAACATAAAAAAAGTTTTCTCACTTAACAAACATCGCATTGAACCCCATTCACATGAATCTTTTAAAAACTATTACTTTAATAATTCTTAGCTTAATAAAATACATTAATCACAAATAAACGAACAATTCTTACTATTATTTAGTATTGCATTATACAGTTATTCGTGCAGCGAGTGATGGCACTTATCCCATTTATACCTGCAGCAACGATCAAATGCAAATTATTATAGGAAAGCAACATTTTAAATCACAATCTGCATTATAAATTTGCCTAGATAGTGAACTAAGTGGCTATTTACACATCCTGTATATTGCAGATTCAACAAAAACCACAACAGCATGTTTCTGAATTACTTAGATATTTTACAATAAAAGAGTAGGTGAGGGTGAGTAAACCACATACTAAATAATTGTTAATTTTTTGGTATGTTATAGTCTTATCCAATGGATTTTAATCTTAGAATTTTTCATAACGTTGAGATTAAGATTAGCAACTGATAATATATATTTGGTGAAACTGGAAAATAATAATTTGATATTAATTTTATTTACAAAATTAAATATATAGTATTGATTTCAACTTTATTTTTAAAATTAAAATAAATATGAGATAAAAACTATATATTCCCAATTTGTGAATTTTTTAATAAAATTAATATGAAATTATAATTATTATTTTTCATAGAGTATTAACTCCATATTTATATAATCGTGTCGGAAACAACAGGGTCAGATCCTGTCTGCCCAGAAGTGGGCGACGTCGATGGCGTTACTTCTGGCCATCATCAGGTATTCCTCGGTGCAGTTATTCGGGCACAGCGCACACTCCAGAAGGTGTGACAGAGTCTGCTCCACGCCACAGTCACATTCAGTCGGTCCGCTGTAAAACTGCCAGGCTTTGACTTGTGTCCTCGTCTTGCATACTCCGGTCCGAAGTCTGTTAAGGGACCTCCATATATTCCACCATATATTAACTCCATGAGCTATATTATTCAATCTTAGGAAATATTTTTTTTGAGTGTTATTAATAATTTAATAAAGAAATAATACAATACATATATTTTAAGTTTTTTTGTTTGTCCATTTTTTTATCATAAATTCTGGGTGGAATTATGATGATTTAAGCACAAATATTTCTAGAATTTCTTTCAAAATGACGTCGCTTTACTATTTGGCGTAAAATTGCACTTAAATTGTCTTGAATCTAAGAATGCAAAATACGACAACATTTTTACAATGATGGTTTTTTTTATTAATTTTAAGCACAAAAACCATGGTGTATTAGTGCTCCGTGGACTGTTATCGCAAGCAATGATAGTTCCATGGCTTTAAAGGCGTGAAAAATCACTCTTTTAAATTATTAAGATTCAAGACCCATTTTAGTGCATTCCAGTTTGTGTTGGAATAAAAAATGGGTTTATATATTTATCCCATTATAAAATATTACCTGATGTATATTTAATTATAATGCATATTTTTTAAATTTTAAATTAACAAAATTAATTATATTTAGCAACTTCAAAAATAATAATTTAAAATATCCATCGCAAAATCTCAAATTATTATATATTTTTTAAAACGCATTAGCATTAATATGTAATTAATTAAATATTTATCCAGCCTATGGGCGCATACGTTTTTAGCTACCTGGTTATGGGCGGATGGAAACTCACATGGGCGGACCATTTTTTAATGAACCTTCGCAGCTCCGGATTAAGTAATAATCAAAACTACTAAATTATTTTAAGGGCATCATAATATGTAAAAGGGGTGTTTTATAAATGTTCATCAAGTTCCCCATTTGTCGTGACGACGAAAAGTTGATGTCAAAGATTTATGCTAACTGAATGCCCCAATTGGTGGCAAATATATGTAGCACTTGCTAGGGGAGAAAAGATTAAAATTAAATTAAACGAAGCAATTAAAAATAAATACCTACACAAATAATTTATCAAAAATTATTAGAACAATATACAAATTTATTGATTGAGTTTCAACCATTACATCAAATTATTTAACCACATCAGTTACGTAACGGTAGAGAATATTGAAAACAATATTTTCATCTACTATTGTGGGGCGCAGGTACAAAAATGTTTCAGAGGTGAGCATATAATAATTTTAAAATACGGTGGCTGTGTCACCAATTCGTCGTTTCGAGACACTGACGTTATATTCAATAGTGTGGCCATATTAAGTAAAAACAAAGTAAAGCAAAGATCAAATCGTGACATAACTGAAATTTCATTCAAAGTGAGTCAATTACATTATTCAACATTAAAAGCGCTTACGAATCTACCATACTGAAGAAAATGTACCACGATCCTTGAGTATTTACTTAACCCTATCATTACGGTTCGGTTTGAATACAAATGAAACTGTCAATTATAAAACTAGTATTTGAAGCATAAATGTACTTATCTGGTCTATTTTCATATATCACATTGGTTCTTGTATCCTTTAGCTATCAGATGATGCATAAACAACTATTCTAAGGATGTAGCAAAACGATATATCACGTCAACCGATGTCAACGGTCGGGGAATCTTATGATGGCATATGCCGACAACCGATGCGAAAGATTAAATAATATTCATTGATATTTAATATAATTTGTAATGAGTCACACGTTTGCCCCAAATATCTAACCTTGCAGTAACTCAAGGTCAACTTACAGTAAATAATTTAACTTATATATAAGCCTAGATTATTGTAAATATAATTAATTCATTGAAAAGTAAACATTCTTAATTTTCGTAAGTGTAATGAGATTTTACCGTGAAATTCTGTCGATATTCTCGCGTACGTATACAAAACATAAACGGTTTTTATTTCTTTATGATCAAATATTGTTATTTTCTATCTATTCATTTAAAAATGCTGACTGTGATATTAAAAAAATATTTTTTTATTTTTATGTAAACACATACAGGAGAATACCGACAGATGGTGATAGTAATTCTGAAGTTTCATCTGTGGAATTCTATGACGCTTGCTATGATGCATATGGCTAAGCGCTGCATGTGGATTGTTGATTCGCCAACGTCATAGACAACAGCCCGATATTCACGCATCATCCTTATTATTACAGGAATTTACTTTGAATGGGTGGACTTCACGGGATGACTTTTCGTCTACCACCAATTTTAATTAATAGGCCATGACTGGCATTTTACGGGTGATGGATCAAATTTACACAAACCTGGGTGATTTGAGAGCTCAGAAAACGATTAAGAATCCTTTTTTTTTAATCTCCGTCGGTGTTCGAACCCACGACCTTTGGCTTGCAAAGCAAACGCTTCGACCATTGAGCTATACTCGCCGGCAAATATAAATATGAAATTTAAAAAAAATTGACAAATTTAAAATAAAATGAATTTATTGTTATCCGACTCTGGGATTCCCGCAAATACAGTAGTTACTTGCTTCTTGTCGAAAGAACAAGTCGGCCAAACTCGTATCATTTATTATTTAACCATGTAAAATCATAAATGATGTATGTACCAACATGATATAATATATCGAAATTGAAGATACGCTCTTCACTAAATTAATTTCATTAATGGTTAATTAGAAAATTCCAGAAGGCCTGCGAGACGTTAATTAATTTTAAAATTCGTTTTTTTTTCAAAGCGATAAATCTAGTAGTTCAATAAGAATACTTATATTCATAATCGAATTTAAATTATTTTGAATAAGTAATGTACTGCTAGCTTAAAATTATGTTCTCTTACATATATTTTTTAATTCAATCATCCTGAGATCTTTGTGTATTACATCACAACTATTCGAGATAATATTTCTGATTCAAACGAATAAAACTGATCTTTGGTAAATACGTTTTGATATCAGCTTGATAAAGCTCTTTTGGGCTGATACCGAAAAGCCTTTAAAAATCATCTTTTGAATCTTATTTTAGTTAGCTCGCCTGACATGCACATCTAATTATGTTAGTTTTAATTTTATATAAAATTACACGGCGTTTGCATACGCCACTTAACTGCTTTGACAGTTGCTCCATTTCATGTTACTTCAACTGTCATCTTTAATTTGTGACTTGGCCACGATGATTTTTACGGCGCTACCTGTCACAGTGCCCTGTCTGCCGTCGACTCTTTTCGCGCAGCAGTCTCGTCCTACCGACGAAACGTCATGTAACGGTCGGGAGGGGAAACCAAGTTTTTATTGAAAATAAATGCGAATTGTGCTTCAAAAATACGTTCTTTACTTTTTGACCTGCTCCTGCATCCTTCCTCCACGCGGCCAAATGACGAACCCGCGACTTGTCGCCTTTAAAAGATGGGGGATGTCAGTTTCTAAAGCAACGCTCTTGCCATTGCGCCTAGTCAAACAATTCGAGTACTTTAATAATAGTAGAATAAGATAATTCACTCCTACTCGTACTGTTATAATTAATTTTTAATATGGGAACTTATTCAATGCAACTTCTTAAGCTTGAAAGCTAGAAGCAATGCATATAAAAAAAAAATATTTTAGTAAATCTGGAATCTAAGATAAGATAAAGTTAAGTAAGGTAAAGTTAAGAAACGCTACATTATGTTAGATAATGTTTTGTCGCCTTATATTAGGTTTGGTTAAGTTAGGTTAGTAGTAACATTGAGGTTATCAACTGACAATACTTGGTGAAACTGCATAATTATAATTTAAGAATTAATTTTTATTAAAAAATTAATAAATTAAAAATATTCAGTTTTGATTCACAATTTATTTTAATGATTACATGTTTCGGCCTTTCTACAGACCATCTTCAATAATAAATTGTGAATCAAAACTAAATATTTTTAATTTATTAATTTTTTTATTAAAATTAATTCTAAAATTAGGTTAGTAGAACATGTTTTTATGTTGGTAGAAAAGTATGTACATTTTCAAAATGAAGTCATAAATATAAAACAAACTTGTTTTTATAAACAAAGGTATAATAATCTACATCATTTATTATTGACTAAAATTGAGGCTTGTAATAAACTAGAAAAATATTTTCAGTCGTTCTACGTCAATGCTTCAATATTTTTTATTTGAGACATTTCTGTAAAACCTTACAGTTTCTATTAATAACAGAAGATATCTTAGTAAATACCCAGGAATCATACTATTCTTTAACTAAAAAAATAACATTAATAAAGAGTTCATGTTTATTAAAAAATAATAGCAATTCATGCATTATTTCAACGATTTTTAATACTAAGTGTAGCTAATAGCTAAAATATATAATAAATAAACATTTCATTAATGTAAGAGCCGACCTTGATTGGGCAATAAATAAGTTTTGAGACACAAAAGATTACGCCAAGGAATTGATGACAGCGATAAATCAATAAAATGCATTTCGCACGACACACCTGTACAGTGTTCGTGAAATTTTAATTTCGCATATAATGAGAGAGAAGTCAATACAGGTGAAACGACGCGAAAAGATGCACAACACTATCAAAACGTCCATGCGTTAATTATTTATATTTTTAGTATTGAAATGACGATTCATTTTTTATATTTAGAATATGTGTCGATGGACATCGAATCTGGATATATATATATTATTTTTTTAATTTCCACAAAAAAAAACATTAATTTTAATATTGGCCTAGTCTCATGACAGATCTGTGCTCTTGTATCCGTTGAGTATATTTTACGTGTAATTCTTTAGATTTTACTTTTACTTTACTAGTCTGAAGGTTATAAAATGTGTATGTACTCGTACATTTTACAAATTTTTTGTATATATTTACTATATATCATTATGATTTTCTCTATAAAATCATCATTGATATAAAAGCGGACCTGAAGTAAGATATTTATGACTTTATTTTCATATCTGTTCCATATTTGGATCATATAGTCTCCTCAAATAGCAGGTATTCAGTTTTGTCAGTTGCCGCTTTATCCCAAGACATTTCTACACCAGAAATTCCACTTAAGAACAGCAACTTAAAGATACAGTAGTTGTAGTGCTCGTATTCAAAGCACATTTCGGATGATTTTTTAATCGAAATTTTTAAGAATATCGAAAGATCATCCAAATACTTTTGCCCCGATTAATATTTAAGATGATATATCAAAGAAAATGAGGCATTTCACCAACTTAATCTCAACATTTTTGATATTTTAAATTCACCATATCTAATAACAAATGCACTTATCTCTTTAGAGCTGCATCACATTTAAGGAAGTTTGAGTGAGCGGGATTACAATATGTAAAGTTTAACATATTGATTGCATCAAATATATATATATTTTAATATATTCTATCCATGCAATTTTCGCGGGTGCAGCATTGCTGATATTACAAATTCGTTAAAAATTTCATGCGAAGCTCCTTTTTTCCGCGCTGAAACCTTACCATATCTTTTGAGTTATACCGTGTATTGGCCGCAGCCCAGTACTACGTCCGGTATGCTAATTCCTTAATAATTTATACAGAGCATTTTATATTAACAATTATTAGGTTACAAGGCAGCCATTTTTGCGTACATCTCACCAGAGACCATAATTGGTGAAACGAGGAACTTCCAATTATCAACATATGTACAAAAAAACGTATAAATGAAATTTCAATAATTGCAGACAATCTTTAAATCAAAGTATTGCTTTTACTTAAATACGTTTCTTCTCATATCCGTTATATATAAAAGATCACTACAAATAGCCATTCGGTTCTTTCAGATGCTATTCTCCAAGCCATGTCCAAAGACATCTCTGCCCCCGAAGGTCCACCTGATAGTATAAAATGTCTGAATCAAACTGAAGAGAGTTGATGTGGGACAAATGTCTTTTGTATAATTTTTCATATTTTAATTATATACAACTATACAATCTATACAACATTAAGATTTTATTCGTTAATTAAACGAGCAATACATATTATTTTAAGATCGGTTTATTCAAACTGTAATGTATGTTTTAAATATTCGTCAGGGCAGGAGCGACGAGATAATTATTGGATCTCCTAAAAAATCGATTAACAAATAACCCAAATGCCTTGAATACTACAGAAGCTGTATCTTTGAGTCCCTTAGCTCCTGCCCTGGAGGTCATAGGGAACTATATACTCGTTAGTTCCTCCAACATCATAAACTTCATCCAGACATTTGCGCACCATCTATATTCACGGGGACTCACTATAAATTGGAAGTGTTCACGCGACTTTCATCTACCACCAACATAAATGTATTTACAGGAGCGGTAAAAATAGCTGACGGTTTTCGTCGTTGTTTTGATTTCACACCGTTAGCTTTTTTGCCGCTACTTGTACTGTGAGTGATATTTGACCAGGGTTACTTATAAAACTTAAAATTCGATTAAAACATTTTAATTTTAATCTCCGTCAGGGATCGAACCTACGACCTTCGGTATGATAAACAAACGCTTTACCTCTTAGCCAGAAGCGCCGACATTACGTTCCAAATACGGAGCGGATATGGGAAAAATAAAATATCTACGTCTTAGTGTAATACATGACTATAGAACATAGACGAAGTGTTTGTTTTGAAAAAAGCGCGGCAACGTGTCGCCGTGATGCAGTGCTGCCACCACAAAAAATGACAACAAAAATATGTGAATATAATAATAATCGTCTAACGTCCCGGCTGCACATACTCGCGCTCCTCGAGCGGCCTGCACACACCAATGCAAAATCTCATTACACAAAACTCCATTATAAAGTAATTATATTGTGTATAACGAGTTTTTTAGCTCGTTAATATCGGACTCGTAATAAATTGTAGCCTTACATGACGCATTAAAAGCGCCGGGTGTGGGTGTGTTAGTGCCTTCGGGCGAGACTGTGTGCGGCAGCTTACGAGTGTGTATACATACGTAGATTTTATTTGTATGATCGACATACTCGTTGAACAAAACATCTAAGAAATTAAAAATAAACACTAAATTTAAAAAAAAAACTTTTGATTATCTGTAAAATAATTGAGAATATCCGAAGAAGAACTTCACAAGTGGAGGCTACCCAAAGAATGAACACACTTGAGTAGCAGGACATAACCGTCGAAGAAATAACGGTCGGTGGAGAAGAAAGGTGAAGGAATGACGACAAGAGCTATCAAACGAATGTTGGCCGACCCCCTGCAAGAGAGACATAAGACTAGCGGCAGTAGCCGGGTGCGGAAGGTGGATGATCAAGATGGATGTGTCAGTAGACGACAAAGGATGATGATTAGTAAAAACAAAATGGTTACTTATTTGGTCTTATCACGACGAATTCGCCAATAATAATATATCTTATGGTATTAATTTAAGGTATAAATATGTATATTTTGTAAGCTTTTCGTATTTCAAAGAATAAATATAGATAAATAATGATTATTATTAAATATTAAGTGTTATAGTATTGCCTTATATTTCTTTGGAATCTTAATAAATTATTTGTGTATTCAGATTTAAATTCTTAAATTAGCGTTTACATACTTGAATTAGCGGCAATCTGGTGTTTTTTCAAGTCTGGTGTTTTTTCAAAATTTAATTTTATTATAAAATTAAATACCTATAAATTATTAGTACTTTGAAACATATGAAATAAAGCGTAATAGTACTAGCGAAGGTTAGGTTAGGTTAGGTTGAGGCGCCCTATAGGAGCAAATGATCTAATCTGTGTTGCAAACGCTAAAAAATGTCTCAGATTCTACAGCTGCTTTCATTTTACATACAATATTGAGGACAATCTATTTACTATTTTTTTTTAATTTCCTTATTTAATCTTAACAGAGTGAAAAGCAATAATACACAGGTGTGTTAATTATTCACGTTTAAATTTCACAGTCGGCTAATGAACATTTACAACGTCTCAATTTAAATAAGCAATTCATTTTATCAAACACAGAATAGTAATTAATACGTTAATATTTGGTAACACCCATCTTAAAATATTTACAAAAAACAAATTTAATTATTTTTTACATTAAAATAATATGAACCTCTTTGATAGTGGTTACCCGTTACTGGGGGACTACTTTTATATCACCTGTTCTCAAATTTCAATAACAATAAAAGTTCAACAATCTCTGTGTTCGATCTAGAAATTTCACTTAATTTGATAAAGATTACACTTTTAATGGCGGAGCGTACATATAAATATAACGATAATCTGCTCGTTACTTCCAAATGTGCATGAAAAAATATTGAAATATTAAACACATATATATACAACGATATAATAAAGAATAAACATAGTTTAAAAATGCGAGTAGGTAATCTATCCTTATAAACCGTCAGTGTGGCCATCTTCTTATTTTTAATAGTTTTTAGTAGCGGTGAGGCGTTGCACGTACGAAGTGTATTATATTATTGCATATAAATATAAAAAAACTTAATTTAAAAAATACTAATTATTAATTATAATTTATTGAATAGTTCATTAACAGAAATACATATTATAATTTTATATTATTTTAGCGTGATTACATCGAACAAATGTTAATCGCAGAATAAGACCGCGGTTTCGTATACAGTGTGACATTATAAGTCTTTTAGTTGTAAACAGCTACTCAACATAATAATAAAACAAGATAAAATAAAACTTTATATTTGAAATTAAACTCAATATAAAATATATTAGAAATATAAATAACGTTTTATATTTGAAGCGTCAAGCCGTGCGCGCAGACTTTGAATAAACTTGGCTTAACTTGCTTTAAAGTACGATGAAATAGTTTTAAAAAATTGAGAGCCGCTGGTAGTGTCGGTGAGCTTACGCCGTTGATTACTTATTACACATATTCGTAATTTATATTGTTGAAAATTTATGCATATTAAGTAGGTATCTCCCTTTATTAAGATTGGATAAGATGTGAGTTATATATTGAAGTATTTGACGTGGACCGTTGATGCTGGGCAAGATTATTATAAGGTGCAGTGGCGGAACTTAAATAAAGCTACAGAAGAAACGGATATTCAATCAGTAGTCAATTTGCCGTAAAATAAATTTATTTGGAAATTTCAATTAAATTTCAATATGATTCAATTCATTCATTCAATATAATTCAATATTGAAACATATTTTTAAATCAAAGCGTTTATAAACGGATTTGAAACAAGGAACAATAAATAACATTACACTTGAATATTATTTTACATATTCTAACCTTGAATAGAGTCACGTAGAATATATTTCATTAGAAGCATGAAAATTCTATGCTCCTTTGCTCTCAGATAATTTACCGTGATGAACAGTCGGTTTCAGACATGATGTCAGGATAACCAAACATGCCACGTCTAGTATAAGAATATTCAAAAACAATGTTTTTAGAAAATCTACGATGTTTGTATCAGAAGTTTTTTGTCAGTTAAACGGCTCAGAATAAATAATTTATGATCAAAATTAAAAATGACATAAATAATATTTCAGAATATTTTACGAGATTCATTATGACACACCTAACCTTATCCAATCTAACTAAATAATATTTATGTATTTTTTATGACCATCGTTAATTTTATTCTCTACCACTAACATTTTTATTGCGATAATATTTACTGTGACAAAAAATATACTCAATTAAATTTAGACTACAAAATTTAATTTGATTTGTGACTATTTAAATGATTCTCTGAATAATACAAAACATGCATTGGAAAGCCTCTTTGAAAACCTATCCAAGACTTAACTCAAGATATTAAATTCTGTAATTATTTAGGTATTCGATTGACGGATATATTTATCTAACTTTCATGAAGCAATTTCAAAATATTTATAAAATAAATATCCGCTTTGTAAATCGGTATTTTTAAATTCCTGACTCCACCACTGATGAAGTTGCCCTCGACTGTTCGTTTCAAATATGTCCGAGGCTTTAAGTTATATTCCTCAGGATATTTACGTATCAATGAAATGCAAATTAACTCCACGTCTCTGATAAGGTTCCTAAAGAAAATTTAGCCTGGATACCTATTAAGAAATATCAAATCAAATTAAATCGTGATGATGCTATGAACTAACTATAGGACTCGAAAGCTTCTTTATATGATAGCTTATACTTTTATTGCAGAGTATATTCTCTTATATAGCCATCAACTAAGTCTATTTTATTCATTTAATAATTCTTAAGTATACTTTGGTCGTTTTCCTCTTGTCGTGAGATCAGCGTCAAAGATGCCGACTTGTGACGGATTATATCTAAAATTGCTTATCGCTCCTTAGCAATAAGCAATTACGCAGTTATAATATATTGAGAGCTTCGCATCTAGCCGCTTCGTGGCTTAATAAAATTTAAATTAATTAGAATTGCGTTCTCGTAATGAATTTTTTAACAGGTGGATCATATTGAAGTGAGATGCAATTCTTTTATATTTAATCGACTCAGTTCAAGAAAGAGCAGTTCGAATTTTAAATATTACACACTCCAATCTTTAGAGACATACTTGTTGGGTAAATGAGTCTTTTCTACCGTTATTACCAATGCTGCTGCTCCTCTTAGCTCAAAGAATTCATTCATCCTGTACCCACAACAGACAGGCTGATTGTCTATTTAAGTGGCCATTGAAGGGAAAACTATCAAGCCTAACACTCAGATAATAACTATATTACCTTAAATTGGAATGTGATAATTCAATTTAAATTTATTACTATTTTAGCATTGTTAATATTAAGACTTTGATAATTTGTTATATTCATAAGAAACATAATATTGGACTATGTAATTGCACATGATTGGGCCGCATAACGTCCAGGGGCATAGTCTTCAGTAATTTGTAATAGCTTTATCTATATTCAAAGTAATGAATAATGTACTAAATTATTATATTCTAAATGTTCTCAATTGCCATTTGATTAATATAATAGATTGACAGACTTGATGCTAATAATCTTAACCTCAAAGTCCTTGGCATTAAAAATATTGTTAAAATTTAGGAAAAAAATCTGTTAAAATAAATAAATATATTGATAAAATTAGATTTCAATTTTAATAAATACACTATTTCAACTTTTGTTTGTGTATCTAAATTTTTGAAATTATTAAAACTTGAATTTTAAACAAGAATGCTCATTTAAATGTTTTCGTCTTCCCAGTTCATTGCAAACAATCTTCAATGACTGTTAAATAAATTACAAACATTCTCGCAATGATTCAACATGGAAATCTACTTAGATGAAACAAAGAGCATGATGACATCAATAATGCCAATACGATGCCTGCTTGCAATAGATGACAAAATAATAAGAGTAAGTAATGCGATACTTAGGCATCGATATATCTAACAACAATGACTTATACGTAGAAGTCAGAGGACAAGCAAACACAGCCGCCATTATAGAGGAATACTTGAAAAATGCTGTGTGAAGAAACTACCACATGATGAAGGATAGTAAAGTGATTATGTATAAAACCCGTGTCGCAGGGATAAGATCTCTAAAATAACAGGACATAGTTTATAGAAAGTATAAAAAGAAAAATAACTTAAAATGTACGCTAAGATATTTATTATTTAGAGTTTGTTAGTAGCAAATCCTTCGTCAACTAAGCGTATTATGTAGTTTAATATGAATAGAAAATTACAAATGACTCGATTTAAATAAAAGTGTTATCAGATCCGCTTACGTCAGCGACCATTACAAAATGAATGATACCTAAGCGGTCCGTTACCAGCCATACTTAATTAAGCATTATTATGTTCCTAGATTATGTCGCCTATAATAATTAATTTAACAGTTATGCAATAAATATTGAAAATTATTTTTGAGTCTATGTTATTATTAGATCTAGGAGTAATTTGATCTTGCACAATAACAGTGAACATAACTACATTAAAAACTAAATAATCTGAAGCGATTAGTTGACACATAAACTCAAAGTCGATCGAAATACTATACTAGAGTGGTTTAATACCAAAAGAACATATATAACATAATGATTTAGAACGGATGATTGCTGGAAAGATTCAATTTAAGTAATTGCTCAACGTGCATTTTTTTTTAAATAAAACTATACATAGGGAGCGACAAAAAAATCTAACGGGTTTTTGTGTTGTTGTGATTTTAAAACCATCAGATATTTTTGCCGCTCCCTGTATTTAGTGTTTTAAATGCATCTCAAAGTGAATGCTAAAAATATAAATAAAAAAGTATTTTCGACAACTGATACACATATAATGTTGTGGCTTTTGGGTTGAGCCGTGTGTGGTGAACATTTTTCAACCAATATTTCGACCGCCATTGCAGGGGTCTTCTTCGGGATTAATAATTTATTTGGTTATTAAGAGAGCCAAACGTATCTGCGAGGAGGAATATCTACAAGAAGAACTGAAGAAACTTGGCCAGGCCTTAGAGTGCAATGGATACAAAAGGTCAAATATCCAAAGGGCAACAAGAAACATGGCACAGGGAGAAACCCATGAGATGGAGCCAGGGATACACAAAGCTTTTCTACCATACACGAAAGGTACAACTGAGAAAGTCGCCAGGGTCCTACAATGCTTTGGGATAAAAACTATTCACAAGGCGTCGTCAAAGATCCGGGACTCTCTCAGACCGGTCAAAGACAAATTTCCTTTAGAGATCGATGGAGTGTACAAACTCAATGCAAGGCTTGCTCAACGGTGTATATCGGACAAACATCACGAACTATAGGTAAAAGAGTAAGTGAACATGAGAGATCGTGCAGACTAGGCCACCCAATGGCGTCAGCACTGGCAGAGCATTTGGCTGACACGGGACATAAGTTTTCGTTCGAACCCGAAATCGTGGCTCGAACACAAGGAAAATATGCACGCCTAGTAAGGGAAGCCATTGAAATCAAAAGACATCCCATCAACATCAACAGGGATGACGGCTTGATTTTCAAAACAGCATGGCTTCCACCTCTAGCACATACTCTAAAACCTGTACAGACAAGCAAAGACGCCCACAGTCCGACATGACGTTCGTCGATGTACAATTCGAGAACATACCTACCGTATTCTTTGAACATACCTAACGTAGTCTTAAAAAACATACCTACGATACTTCGGAATGAAACTTGAGTTGCCATGGAGATATTAGTCAATAACGCTCGTAAAAGAAATATATAATCTGAATAAACCAACTCAAAACTAAATAAATTATTAATCCTGAAGAAGACCCCTGCAATGGCGGTCGAAATATTGGTTGAAAAAAGTTCACCACACACGGCTCAACCCAAAAGCCACAACATCAAATCTGGCCGTGAAAACCTAAGAAGTTATTTTATACACATATAATTCAAAGCAAACACCATTTTATGTATATGACATTTCTCTCATCAATTAAACGGAAAAAAATAAACAGCGAATGCGGAGATTCTTCACTTACATCACCTAATCTAGTCGATAAATTAGCACATATTATGTGATCAAAATATTTTTTTAACAGATGACACTTGTCATAAGATGCATGCATAGTTTTCTCTGAATTTTATGCGTTTCAGTTTTAGAATATTTGTGTAAATCTTGAGTGGCTTATAAAGTGTTAATATTATTTAAAAAAAAAACTCAAAGAAATGAATACGGTTTTGCTATTATTTCTAAATACCCCTCTGACAATCTGTCGCTCAACAAAGCCAAGAACAATAATAAAATTCAATTTAATTTAATTAAGCCGGCCTCTCTCGTAACTTAAAGTAGCGCAAAATAAATTGCGTCACTTTTCCTTTGCAGGGCGCACAAATACAGAACCCAGATACGATAATATGCAAATGCTGTAACAAATAAATCTGCGAATAATATTCACAGCAATATATAACAATATAATATATTATTGCATTATGATATGTACAATTACAGCGGGTCCATTACGAGCTCAGATAATTCATTCATTAACTGTCAGGCCTTTAATTGATTTTCTCAATTGTTTTATAGAGCCCCTTACCTCCCACGCTCTCGCATAGGACGATCCTCAAACTGAACTAATTACATTGAATTGTTTATTGTTTATCTCCTCAGAAGCATGCAGACACCAAAATAATGGCCAAAAAATATATAGTACCTGTTATTTGTCAATCCCTTGTCATCTCTGCATCAACCCGGATACATATATGATTTCCAACAATCTCCAAGACGGAAGACCAGAGACGTGAAGAGATAGAAACTATTGTATTCGACGTGTTTACATGTTTGTTAACGAGTTTTTTTAAGGAGATCAGATTATATCAGATAGGGTTTTTGTTGTTACAAGTCAAACTGTTTATCTTGAGTCTCCTGACGCTAGTTCTGAGTGTGAGATCAGTGATACTAAATGTGTCAATAAATTTACATCACCACATTTATGTTACCTATTGTATTTTAATTTTATATTACATTAGTGTATTTATATTATTGTACTTCAGAAATGCATTGAATTGATAAAATTTGTAATGTTTCTGCAAGGAAAAAAATAAAATTGAAATTGAAATTGAAATTGAAATTATTAGCATTTAGTCCGACACTGTGTTTAGAAATGCTAGTAGAGCTTACGATCGATCGCAATGCACATTTTGATATCAAAAGGTATATTAAAAGAAAAACACGGCACTTTTATTTATTACGCGGTTACTTTTATTTATTTGAAATAAAAAAAATATGCAAGAATTTTCTCATAACTACAAAATTAACAGTTCAAGACAATCACTATTGGTCCCGACCATTTTTGGCAACGCGCTTCTCAAACGTAAGAAAAACAATTGAACACAACTGAAAAAAAAAAAATTGAAAAACAAAATTCAAATTTTGTTCGAAATTTGAAATTTGAAGTATCGTTATTTTTCAGCACTTTTCGTTATTCGCTGGATGAGAGATATTGGGTATCAATATATATTAGTTGTTTTTGTTAATAATTACTTAATTGATAGCATAATTCCGCCGAATTCTAATTTATAACTTACAACATTCCTACAATACTCGTACGTATATGAGACTTTTTTATTTTGCGTAACGGCGCTCTTTAATACTTATTTATTCAAGCATTGAGAGAGTTAATTACCGGATCCTTAAAAAAACTGATCAACAAACGCCCAAATATGTCTCACTACATCTAACAACATCTTTATTTCCAACCGATCGGGACGTCCGGCCGCCGGAAGCTTTATAGTTTGTGTAAATGATTTGAGATGTGACAAGAATCAAAGCATCTGACAGATCTGTATGGTGGAAATATGTGGATACGATATGCTTCATCGAGGGAGTAAATATAAGTGTGAAATAAATGAAGAAGGCAAGCATACAATAAAATACAACGCTCAATTCTTTTCATTGACTTACGCTTTGAAATAGTATAATAATATTGTATGATATTATTATACTATTTCAATATAGGATCGAACCTGCGACTTATCGCAAACTTGAAATTTGAAAACCACTGCTTCAATGTGTATCAAAGTATTGAAATCCAATCGGTGGTCACAAGTCACATTGATTAAATCAATACAATACAACTTAGTGAAATAAAATATATTGTAATGAACGCACGTGATACAATCAACCTCTTATTGCAGGACAGAGATTGACGACTTACCCGCACTTTCTATTCTTCTTCTTATGTATCCGTATCCTAGTTAGAGCAAATGTACATCACAAATTCCGCCATTTATTTTTAAAATTGAAATTAAATATTTAGTCTTGTTGACTAATAATATGTATGTTTAAATTTAATTCCAATTTTGACATAACACTAATATTTAACTACTTTGTGGTTGTGACAATACAAATTCTTGATTTTCACTTTAATAAAAATATTTAATAATCAAAAAATGATAAACATAAATTACGACAAAAATTTGTTTTCAAAATATAAAATAGACTTGAAATTATTTATAAATGTAACTTATATGCTTCTATATGCTGTCACTAGATACAAATAATTTACATATACTCAAGAAAACATGATCCAGGGATTTACATAAATCATCATCAGCAGCAGCACAAGCAACCACATAAATAATATGTATTAATTACATTTTGTAATGATTCACATGTTTGCCCTAATTAACTATAGAATCTACCTACAGTGATTTTAACTTTAATCTCGAATCCTAGTATATATAATATATTTAGCTAAATTTTAGGGGGATAATACGAATTTTGAGTATAATAAATCTTTATAATTTAAATAAATATTTTTAGAATCTTACATTTTTAGAATTCCTCAAGAATGATAATATATATACGAGTATACTTATTAATTATTATTATAATTATCATCATGCAAATAATATAATTTATATAAACACATAAATATCTTTACGGCGCAATGCATGTGACTTCATAAATCTCATACACATAACTAGTAAATAAGTGTTTATCGCGTGTGAAGTCATTTGTAGGCAAATAAGGCATAAAGCAGTGCATGCTTATTGTTATAATGTAATTGCTTAGCAGAGTCGGATGTCATTTGCGTTTTGGCTTGAAATCAAATGCAGTGGCAAATATCGCAGTGGGCACAATACAGTCCAAGTGCATCGTGAATGTAACTGCTTTCATGCTATTGCAACTGCTTAATGCGCTTCTTAATGTCTGTGGCATCATAATTTGCGTTATTTATCACACTTCCACACTCTGACGCTCGTTTTTTAAATTACATGTGTGTGATAATTGCATTTCTACTGTCTAATTTTCTCGAGTTTTTACTTAATTGCATAGTATTTTTATTTTGATTCATTTCCTGTTACGTTAAGTTCGTAATAGGTAGACTGATGTTACTACGAGAATAATAAGATGCTGGATGCGGAAAATTTTAAATAATGCGTACATATACGCGAGGCTTATTTCCATAAGCTTAATGATAAAATGTAGTCAAGCATCTAGATTCTGGACTGTGAAATTTAGTTTGTGAGAAGTCAGAATTTTCAAACATCGGATAGCTGATAAACAAACTCAGATATATACCTCGAATACCGGAAGTGTTTCTCCTAAGGATCCCGAGCTCTCATCCTAGAGAACCATCGGGAACTATACATAGTAAGTAACCTACTTGGCAAAGCTTTGAAACTATGTATGACATGGTCTAAGGCAAGGATCGTAGCAGCTAACTATGGTGTAAATTTTTGACAATTGTATGCTCTAGCTAAGGAGCATATATTGGTTAAGATGACGTAGAAGAATTCTTATAAAGTTATAATGCATCATGTTACTTTGATATATAATTAAAAACTGGGTAGCCAAGAAGATCAAACTCAAAAAATAAAATTAAACCCAATTTGAAATTGCTGCGGCCAAGCCCTTTTACTATAAAATTAAATAATTTGTGTTTTAATGAAAATTATACATCTATAATTTTGGGGGAAATATCAATCATATGTATATGTGGAAATACACAATATTAATCATATTTGATAATACTGTAGCACAGAGGTACCCAATATTTTTACAATGTATCACATAAAAGTATATGTATAAACAGCGATTTTGGATCTTGGAAATACCCTGTTTTCTTATATAAAAATATTATCAACGAACATTTCTCTATATTATTTCTAACGATTTCTGGTGACCGCTGAAGGGTGTTGAAGGGTGACATCTCCAACTTGCTATTATTTACGTGGTTTTATAATATTCAACAGACATATTTATGTGGTCAAATAGATAAATCTTTTTGACCTCGCTGACACAAAGAAGAAATATTACTTTTATTTAAATTTAATAATTATGTACTCATTAATTATGACTAATTAATTTATTATAACTTTATGAAAAAATCTATTCCTGGAAAATATAACTTACAAGTAATATATGCACCAAAAAACTTTTTGTATCACAGCTTTAGCCGGTATAAATAAACATTTCCTTGTATTTATTTTTATCTTAAACATTTTTTACTTTTTTTGTAATACATATTATTTATTTGCTTATTTGTAAAATTTATATTACCTACCATTTATATTTACCATTTATACCTACCGTTACAGCCTAGGTATTGCTAAAACTAAATAAACAATAACATTACATTGTCTTTGCATTTTATTAAAATGGCAATGTCAAGTGACACTGACAGTTGAGAGCTTTTGGTGTTCATAACAATTCAATATTTACAATGCATTCCAGCAAGTCAGAGGCGACCAAAACACGTCGTGTTACCGGAAATTTTACACTCGGGGAGAAAGATTCTCTCACCAAATTAGTGTTAAAGTATTCAAAGATCTTAGAATCCAGTAGGGTAGACGCTATATCCAGTTATAATAAAAAACGTCAGTGGGATATTCTTACTCGAGAATGGAATAATAAACATTCTAACAGCCAGGTAAGGTAAAAATAATCTTATTAATGAGTCATTTTTTGTTTTTAATTTATGCACGTAAAAATTTTATTGTCAAAAGGTTTTAATAACCTCACTTTTTCAAACCGAATCTTTAACCCTCCGTCCGTCGCAATAAGATCTGACAGATCAGGCGACGGTTTTATGGGCACTTCTCCTTGGCCAGACGGATTAACGCGCCTAAACTCCTAGAAGCTTCTTGACTCAGTGTGGTCGGTCTTCTGAACCCACCTGTACAATGCTATTTGTCCTTGGTAGTGACCAGCGGATTCGCGAGTGATCTGTGAAGTTCAATGCGACGAAACCGGTTTTTGATCAGATTTGTAAATATTAAGGTCATTAAAAGTGTTTTTAAAAAATGTGCCTGCGAGGCACATTGCAACCAAACTCGTTATGATACTCACTCATGTAGATTATCAGTCTACAGTTTCAGATTTCAAGAAAATATTACCTACACGTTGGAAACTGGTGTAAGAAAACACACCAAGCTCAAATGCATTCAATGCAAGAAGCCAATCTGCCTCAAACTTGCAGTATGTGTCTGCAAAAAGTACAAACAACTTACACCTCCAAATTTTCTGAGGAGTTCCACATCTCCCGATCTGAAGAAGATTGATCTGTTAGTATGTAAATAAAATATCTTACTGCTTTATGAACATTGTTTTAACTATTATCCAAGATTTTTTTATTATTATTGAGAACACTGCTGTGATGGATTTGAAAAAAAGGTTGTAATGAATTTCATAAGTTTGTACCAATAAAAATATTTTTTTCAAAGACTTTTTCAGGCTCATTGCGTCCGATTGAAGGCGCAAAACTATTGTGACCGATGGAGGGTTAAAAATATTTAATATGGATCACTATTGATGTTGTTGATGAGTGGTCAGATTGGTGATGTCCCATTCATGTGCTATTGGACGAAATCATGTTTTCTAAATCATTTGATAATCTTTTGTTTGGCTTATTTAGAGGACTGCGTCTCAACTCCGAAAGTGCTGGTGCAATATGAAAGCCAGAAGAAAAGCGCAGTTAGTGCAAGAAAGTATGATGAGTATGGAGAAGGATACCAAGGATGGCCTCCCAAGGGTTGCAGAGGTCTTCAAATGTTCAAACATGTTAGACGACCTGATGCCAAGCATGGAGAATGGTATCGGAACGATGGCACAACCCATCGAATTCAATTTTCGTGACGTAGATGACTCCGATAATTCCTCGCAATTCGATAGACCCAGCAGTGAGTAAATACCATATTAACATATTCTCGAAAGTTTACTCTCTTTTTTGGTAAACTCTTTATGATGAGGCTTATTGTCGCCAAAAAAATCCTTCAACTTTTCCCAAAATAGCTCTGTATCATGAGTTTCTGTTAATTGTATTCTTCATTTTATGTCACAGTCCTCTGATAATAGATGTTAAATGTATGTGAAATATAATAAAAAATATTTATATTTCAGTCTTTGACACTAAATGTTTATGTTGAATTAGTTTAACACACAGTTTTTTATACATTTTTAAATTAATAATGTGTTAAACTTTGAAATATGATTATGAACATTTGTAAAATTTAACAGTGTGTAACACTTCATTTTTCGAATTTTCTACATCCCTTGCAGGTTGTTCCAAGATACACTAAACATTGTGACCGAATGCAGTACTGCCAGTACATAATTTTAATTAAATGTTGTTTTTACCTCACCTTTAAAAAAAAATCTTGTTGAAAAAACATTGTGAGGTTTTGTGATATTACAGGCATTGAACTTCTACATTAGAAATGTATAATTACATTATTAAATCACTGTTATTGGTTTAAAATTTCAGGTTTAAAACAAGATGATAATTCATCTACTGACAATCGATATACTCGGGATGGAAAAGTAGCTATTCCAGAAAAAAAGAAAAATTCAAGGAAGATGCGAGGAATTACTAAGCCACAGGCCATGGAGGCAGACCTCAACTTTAGAATACAGTGCCAGAGAGAACTCCATGAAACAAACTTAAAGTACATGGCTGAAATTCACAGCCTTAAAGTTAAATTTATGAATGAGTGCATAGAAACTGTTGTCAGTTTAAGATCACAATAATTTGCTGTAACACTTAATATACATGTAACACTTAAAATATTGTCAATTTATAGAAAAAGGTGTACTCAAATGTAGGAAAACTAGTAGAAGAAATTGTTGAGAGAATGCATGACTATACCACCAATATTTTTTTTCTCCACGGGAGTAATATTTTTTTTAATGCATTTATTATGAATATTATTTCTTATACAACATAAATATTTTTTACACTGAAATATGTTTTAGGGTCCTATAGTCAGCAACTTTATAAAAAAACCCAGGTATATGATTAGGAGTTTTTATATTTAAGCTTGTTTTAACAAAGGAGTAGAAGTTAGACTTTTAAGTATTTTCAAAGTATTTTATTCTAAAAATTTTTGATATCAAATGCAATTTATTTAGTATTTTTCATACAAACGTTAAATAGGTAAATGTATATATTTAAAGCGTGGATTCAGTGATGCATTTGAGTCGTAATGTATTAGCAAAAGTGAAGAATCGTTTCATGTCAGACATAACTTTAGCAAAAAGCTACCAACACTATAGATTACTAAGTAACAGAGATGAAAGTAAAAACACTTATATTTTTTGTACAAATCTAATTTTAGATGGCCCAAATGGCATCTGAGATGTAAACAAATTTATTTTATGCACTTTACCTCCGAACACGAGATTTAATGCTTCCCAATGTCTGATATATATATTTTTTATTATTGAATATTGGAATATTACTTTAAAAAAATACTAATGTATGTTTATTATTTTTATCGGCAATTCAAAAACAAATATCTCTGGTGTGTTGCAGTAGTAAAAGTTTCTAAGGTCACCTTGAGGAAACATAACACATTAGGTTTGTGATGGATTTCCTCAAGAGTTAGCTTTATGGATTTCCAATCAATACATATGGGTTCGCAGATGAATGTGCAAAAAAGTTACAACTTTACTGCTATTCTCTAATAACACAAATATAACACAATCCCAGTCTAGTTACCTAATAATAACTTGTTTACTGTAATCAAGGATCATACAAAGTTTACCAAACATTTAATATGTAATTACAAGATTGTATTTGGAGCTAATTTGTGAAACTTTATTTTAAAAATATATATATATATTCATATCCAAGGTCAATATTATTTTCATGACATATGAATTTGAAATGCACAATGTACAAATTAGGTTACGTTGCAGCATTGCTTTTGCAATATTGCAAATAAATGGTTTTCAAACAATTTACTTTTATTGTCATTCCTGGGGATGATCTATGGTAACCGACTGGTGTGGAGGTGGATATAGTATAGACAGGGAAAAGAAAATTCTTCAATTCTGTAAAAAATAAATTGAAGAATAGCAAAAATAAATTTGGATTGATATTAAAAAAGAGAATAAAAATGAAATTATGCGTAAAATATATGTAATTGATAAAAATAAAATAATAAACACAGTCTACCTACATATATTCTTATACATTCACACTCTGGCTGTATTATATAAATAGCAAGAGAAGGCAACAGTAGTATCTAAAATTTATTTATGTTCAAGAATGAAATAATAAACTTTGTAAAACCACTGAGTTTTAATTATTTATTAGTCTTACCAGTTTCGGAGACTTCTATTTTTATTTATTTAATAGAACGAAAGTTCCAACATGTACAAAAAATATATTAAATAAACATAGAAGAATAAATAAAATACCAATAAAAAGAAACAGAGAAAGCGATACAAAAAAAGATGACATGTATCAAAGATCATAGAGATCTAGGAAAACAATACCATCTATAAGAGAGAAAAAGGCTGTATGAATAGGATCAAGGTGTGCTGTTAGCCCATTTAAAAGCGCCATTGCAGTTGTACTAAATTGAATGTTCGAAGCTCCAAAAGTATCAACTGAAATAGAAAACAATGGATGGTTATGAAAAGGGTGTACCTATCCAGAACATTAAAGCATTCAAGAATCCCAGGGTTGTGAATTGCACCACGAAGAAGAAGTAATGAATGTTTGAGAGCAGGTATGTATTTCAATACGGGACCCTAACAAATGGAATGAAAGCATCCCTAGAAGAAAGAGTTGGATAATGTACGAAGGTGACTGAGTTGCATAGATAGTTAGATACCATACATCGCTTTTTGGAGGATTCTTATACAAGTACGATCCATGTCCAATTTGCTTAACTTTGGAAATCGGACAAGAACTAATCTTTCAGTGCACAATCGTAGGTCCATAAAGGATAGCAGTAAATAAATTATGTCAAATCAATTGCACTTTCTATTACCATATCATCCTCATCATCTGTTATGTTTGGTATGACAGACTTTAAATTTGAAAGCATAGGTTCAATGGTATTTATTGCTTGATTATTATTTAGAAAATTTAAAGTAGGCTGTGCTAGTGCAGTGGAGTTAGGTGCAGATGTTGCTGCGACAACCGTACGCTTTCTTTTATTTTCCTTTGTGTTGACAGCAATGGTTTCAGAGAGTTTTGATATGTGTTCTTTCTGTAAAAATATTAAATATATCAGACATCTCAAGACATGTAGGTTTTGGATGGGAATCAATACACTTATGATTTCATACAGTCTTTTTAACTGGTTTTTTTCATTGATGCTTATATTAAAATATAGTGTAAAAACTATTCTGCCCCTTTTGTGACTTTATTACCCTCCCTGTGAGATAAACAGTCTCTTAAAACCAAATAGTATGTCAATATGAGCCAAGTAGTCTGAAACATCGGGCTAATAACCCGTTAAAAATATCACTCTGATATTGTTACATCGCTGATATGAATAAAAGCCACAAAATAATTGCAAATATCAAGACTATATATGAAAAGTCTTATTAAATTTCAAGCAACATCATAAATGTTTGTATAAAGTTTTATTTTATTTTTATATAAAATAAGCTAATTGAAACAAATAAAATAAAACTTTGCATAAATATTTTTAATTTGTTCATTTTTAATTAAAATTTACTTACAGTTATAATTATGCTGATTTAACATAATATTGTAATATAGTCAATGATATATAAAAGTAGATTAGAATATTGAAATAATAAAATATTATTCAAATAAAAATGTAAAAAATCCATATAAGAAATATCAGTTGAATACCTTTACTTTATTACAGCACATATTAGAAAACCCATTATGTTGAGCGAATAACAATTTCAGATTGATAAGTGTAAAATATTACTATTTATTATCGCATGCACTGTACAGACAAAACTGCTGCTTTTTATTCAAGCCCTGGTCTATCATCATCCTGTAGGGATGTTGCGAACTATATATATAATATACTAGGTGGAACTTCAGAATTATGGCAATTGATGTGAAAAAAAACAATTCAAAAGTCATTGTAGTTATAATTAATGTTAAAATAGTCGTAAGCATCCCAACCATCACTAGGTCTTTAATATTAAGATGACCAGATAAGTTATATTTACAATATTACATATTGCATATATTAGCCACCCAACCAGGAAATTAAATTTTAGAATAATTATGACCAACAATGTATGCATATTTTAAATAAAGTATAAATTAAAAGTTGTTTGCAAAACAGTGATAACAAAGAAACAAATGTATTTGTAAAAAATTTACCAATGATGGATTTCTTCTTACAAGTAATTTCACGTCTTCAGAATTAATGGTGCTTCTTTTAGCATGTCTGCAGAATGGAAACTTAATTAGTAAAATATTTTGATTTCTTCTCATCTCAATGACAAGATCAAAAGTTTTTTTTTAAGTTAATACTTTATGCTGTTATCTATAAATGGTTTATTGAGGAAGCTGTCATGGTAAGGAGACTACACACTTACTTGGCAAATAATTCTAGGTCAGCACCATATAACTGAAGTTTTTTCCAAACCAGTTCTCCTATCAATTCCATAGCGTGAACTTGAACCTCCATTCCAACAAAATGAGCAGCTTCTTGACATATAGACCTGACATCTTTATGTATTGTCATTCGTAACTTCTGAATCAAAACAATTAAAAATGTATCAAATAATTAAAAATGAGAGATTTATAATTCACTTCAATAAAATACATGATTTGTTAAATTTTTGACTGTCATTAAAATAATACGTAAGAATAAAAAACTACAAACTTGCTCAGAAGTCATGTTGACAGCCACTGCACTTTTCAATTGCGTCAACTTTTTGCGGGAAACGCATAAATATGTACCTACAATAATTTCTGGGCGGCGCGGCTGGCGCTAAATAAAAAAAGATAATTTCTAATATTATATTAGTTTAAGAAAAATCAACTGGTACAATAAAACGCTGATTTCGTTTTTTAGAATTAGTGTATACATATTTATAAATGATTTTTAAAAATGCATTATCAAATCGGAAATAATAATAGTAGGTGATCAGATTGCGAAAATATAAGGTTTCAGCAATCTTACGTACAACGGTAATTACACTTATAATGTTTTTATTCTCAAAGTTCTCCACCCTACATGTAAGGCTGTCGAAAGAGTTCTGGTCAAACACTCTACTGAGTTTTTTAAATCAACGCCAGTATTTTTGAACCAATAAATAAATGTACCTCAATAATGGGCCCTGCATAATTTTAAGATTTAATGCCTCCGTGTATCCCTATCAAATTGCATCTCAAAAATTACACCTTATTCTTTTTTTTTCGTTAAAAACAAATAACTTTATTTTATTTCGACATGTGATATTTATGTATCAAAAGAAAATTTAAATGAACGTAATTTTTGTCTTATTTTCTCTTAAATTATGTAAGCGTAACATTTTTTCATTAAAAATTTAACGAAATGATTGAAAATTTTAATAAAATGTAATAATAATTTTAACATACTTGCTGACAAATAGGCATATACTAGCTAAGAAATAGGCATTGCCATTGTTGCTGTCAAAACAAATACTCAACAGCCATAGAATACCTTGAGCAAACAAAAACAAATAATATGTCAGTCTCATAAACAATTTCATAGGTTTTCACAGCCACATTTAGAAATGTGGCTTTTGGGCTAAGCCGTGTGTGAAGAATTACTTCTGACTAATATTTCGACCGCCATTGTAGGGGTCATATTCAGGGCTGACGATTTTGTAATCAAAATCGTCAGCTCTGAAGCTCATGCTAGATGAGGGACTTGAAGAGGCTGAAACACGGGTGCTGGAGTCGAGGAAGACCACCAGCTTACTGCTGTTGGAGTATTTTGCTGGACATGCGCAGCTATTCACCAGTGAAGATTTCGTCAAGATTTTGTAGGTAATGATTCAACTCTTAACTCTTATGAATTAAAGTTACCTTGCCCATTCTAAATGGGGACATAAAGAAGCTGGAACCCGTATGCTGGAGGAGAGTATTTATTCAATTCACTTTTTATTTTATTTAATATTTATCTCGTTACGCCTATAGCTTTTTGCAATAATCAGTCTGAAACTATTTGTCTTTTTAGACTCTGGCGGAGAAAAGGGCGCCAGTTCAGCCAGTTGTTGATTCGGGGATGACAAAACACCAACCAGAGTTCTGACTATTCTCAACCTAAAACTTCTATACAACCTCAGGTTAAAATTTTTTTTTAACATAAAACAATATTTTCTATTTAGTATAGAGCATTCCATTGCATTTTTTAAATTGTCCTAGTTACTTATACTCAAAAAATATAGTATATTATTTGCCTTAATAATTGATCAATTTATAAATTCGTTATTTTTAATGTTTCTCATTTTGCCGCAAATGACCAGTTGCTTGTTCCTACTTCTGAAAGTAGTGCTTTTAAATATTTAACTTTTATATAAGCTCGGTGTCTAGTACATATAATTTATTGAGTTAAAAATTCATGGATCGTGCTAAATTTTCTTGACTATAAGTGTAAATCCTTAATATGCCGCATCATATGACTTAAATTCTTTGTATTACTTTTTTTGCTTGATCCTGGCAACTAATAACAACCTATGATATTTATTAACACCTTCACAGCGGGTGAATTCTATAGCTGTAGTGAGCTTCACAGACAACCTGTTTCATGTGTTAGACCGTCAGTGGCATGAACACATCAGATCTCACCCATGATCCAAAACATTTTCTTTATCTAGTATAAACAACATGTATAATAGGATAATAAGGTTTTCCTGAACTGGTTGTTTTGAAGAATATTAGGGATATAAAGGTTTGAATTTATGTTAAATGGTGAGGTAGAGAAATGAACAGAACTTTCATTCTCCAGTTAGTCAAAAGACAAAGGCGGATCTGGCGAGGGAAAACTTTATGTATAACCCAGGAAACTAATTACTGCTTTTTTTTAATTAAAACATATAGAAGGTAAACATATTTGTGTCTTGATATCTTTACGGATATCCTAACAAAATTAATGTGCACAAACCAATCTGAATCTATATGGCTTGAAATAATGTTTAAAACCTCAGTGAGCTATATATTACATTTATATAAATATAACATGAATTACACCCAATCAAACCGAAATTTTTTAGCAGTTATAACATTACTGTTTGCTAAAAAAATTACAATTTTTATAAACAATGATCATGACCAATATCTGTTCATAAGTAATCCATATATCCTGATTTAACACAACATTCATTGATCATACAAATTTATTATTCCAATGTGTTAACATAATATTCCATTAAGACCATTTGTTTTCAATAATCATATTTATACCATATATAAAAGCAGTAAAAAATCAACAAATTAATTAAAAATATAACACTTATTTTCTAATAATAATTTATCAAATAACTCAAATCTAAGTTTCTTCAAAGGCTGCTTTTTTAAGGTGGGCAAATAAATCCAGGCCATTGATGTAGCCAGATACTGGAAAATCTGTTTTTTGTGGCCAACATTAAGATAATATCAATAAAATAAGTAGTGAGATATCATTGTTACAATTCAACAATATTCCATGATCCAAATTAGAGTAATAATCCAATTTCTATAATAATCCTAACTATTGTAATATTGACACATTTGCGACTTGTGTGATATCGATGGCTTGACTTGAAGTTTGGCTGCTGACAGACTCCTCCTTCTCGGGTTTTGAGAATAAAACATGATGTGTCTTTTCAATAAGCATCATTTTGTCGTTGAGCATCGGCATTTCCATGTTATAGTTTATTCCATACGGCTTCAGATGGTAAATGAGATAGTCTAGAACGTACATCTGATTAGGAGAGACGTAATGGAAGGAAATCGCATTATCTGAACAACAATCCAAGCCCTGAAAATATATATATATATTGAATTCTATATCACAGATAAAATATTTTATTAATGTTTACTAACTGAATAACCAAGTTGAATATGAGTAGTCCATACTTAGATTCTGAATGATGATAATTGTAATCACCATTCTTTTAAGGCAGCGGTCAATTAACTTTGTAAGAAACGGGCCGGATAAAGTTTTTTAAAAACTCTGGGGGCCGGACATCAAACAATTTTTTTATCAGTATCCAGTTAGAATATAAATTTTATTTACTTGAATATTTTCTATAAATGGTTGTTTATATGCGGGTATATTAATTAATATATCTACTTTTAATCAAGTTAAATAAACATTAATTAAAAATCTTGAGGGGGGGTCGGATGATAATTTTTGAGGAGCCGAATATAGCCCATGGGTAGTAGTTTGCTGAACGCTGATTAAGGGTATAAAGCTCACCTCATCAGTTTTATAGTACATGGCTGTCCAATACCAAAAGTCTCTATCAATTTTTCCTGGAACGAGATGATGCTCAGGAATAAAAGGAAAGAATCTCCCTCGTTCCAGTGAATCGCGTGAATCACCAGCTTTAACTCCCACATTTTCTAAGCATTTTCCTGAAATTTCATGGTTATATATATATTTATTTGATTTATATTAGGTTGTAGAATGGCAGCCACTACACAATTTAAAAAAAGGGAAACACAAAAAATTTAACATGAGATAGTCCAGCCTTAGACGATACAAACCAACATAACATGACCTCAGTGGCACAGTTTTCAAGATATTGCCAATTTAAAAGTTTTTTTTTATTTTTTGACATTGTTAGTACCAACATTCACTTGAATAGACAAAAGAAAAAAAATGCCATCATAAATAAATAATTAAGACTTCAAAAGCATTATTTTTTGTCAATAACTAATTTAAAAATTCAAATTACCTATATAAAATTTTAAAGTATAGCAACATTTTTCTGATATTTAAAATGGAATTCTTTTAAAATAAGTTAGTGTATAAAAACAGAATAAGCATTATGTAGTTACGTATTATTATAATACTGATATCCCTAATAAATAATAATCCATTTGAATTTATTATCCAATAAAATCTGTCTCAATAAAAATTTTGTGAAAAGTAGCATTCTTGAGATTATAAAATGCTAGGTACAGTTAGGACATAATTCACCCACCTATCTCTACATCTTCTGCGCCGTCATTGTCAGATCGGCAGAGCTTGGGGTCCGGCAGCGCCTGTGTAATGAAGGCTTCCAGCGCAGCGCGACTCAGCACATAGCCGGCACCACCACTCATGTATCCCTGCTTCACATAAGGCTGGAAACGGCAGCCAAAGTAAATGGGATCCAGCTTATCCTGGGACGCCAGCATATAGCGAAGATTCTCAACCACTACATACCTACAAAAAATACATTCAAGTACCTTGAGATATCAATTTTATTCGTTCTGTAACTTTTCTCGTACGTGAATTTGTATCATATCATAAAATAAATTTTTACTTATAAATTTAAGTGAAATACTTTTAATCCCTTCCAGCCTCCAAAGTTTTACGTGTTTTCGTATAAGAAAAATGTATTCATAAATTAAAAATATTGTATAAAACATAAAAGAGAATGTAAAGAAATAAATTGGTTTTATTTAGTGTCACAACTGTAAGCTACATTTTAACACTAATTTTCTCTGCACTGGGCTTTGTTCATTGGGCGGATAACAAAAAATCTGTTCAAGAATGTTCGTTTCTTCCTCCCTTTTAGAATTTTGTCATTAAATAGTCGATGCACGACCAGTTGCAACCTTATCGGGGTGTTTTTGATACAAATCTTACGTGTCATCATCGGCTTTTAAAAACCAGTCAGCTTCATTGCGGTGGTGTTCATACACATACTTGAAGGCTTCTTTGGTTTTAGCCCACAAGTTATTGCGCCCTTCTTCAACAGGAAGAGCAACAGTTGGTAAACTTTCATCTGAAAAAAAAACAGGATTTTAACAGAAACAACATACATATTTTACATTTTTGTATGATATTACAATATTGATATATTTTTTGTTGCTCTTTTAAAAATTCGTGTTATTTAAAATAAATCAGAATCTTTAGACTCTTAGAATATTGATAAATATATGTATTTAATATTTATAGAGAGCATCTGATTAAACCCGAGGGGAGAGAAGAGTAAATTCCTGGAGCTTACGCTATTATAACTATTAAAAAAAACGCTTTTGGACCCCGGATAGCCCAGTGATGTGGTCCTTAATCAAGGAGAAGATCCCATGAAGGCTTTATTTTTGGTCACAAAATAATATGGAGACGAAAAAAAATTGCACAGTAATATGTAACTGTTTTTGTGTCTTCACCAAATTTTCGGAGTCTATTTTAATGGAATTGAGAGGAAGGTTATTATTTTTTGCTAAAATTTTCGTAGACTATTTTGGAGGACTCTTGCGGAGCATTTTTTTGCTCACCAAAATTATCAGGGACGATTTCGGAGGGAGCGGAAAAAAACACTTATTTTTTCATTCAATCCATAAATGCATTATGAAAAATGCCTAAGCTCTGAATCCTAAGATCATCACATTTATCAAGCTATTTAGCTTATCTTCTTATTATTCATCTGAGCAATACCATATGAAAACAATCTCCACACGCCGCCCCCTGGAAACAGAATTGTCTCTTTCATAATTTCTTCTCTTCAGAGTTAGTAGAAGCAATGTCAACTAGTTACACCTTACACATTAATGGCAAGGAAACATTGTTGGATTGTTATTTATTAAATTTTAAATATTTACAAATTATGTGAAGGTTAGATGTGGGAGAAAAGGAAAGTAGACCAAAAAGATTTTTGCTTTTTTTTACTATTATTTGATAATTTTAATACTTAAAGCAAATTAAGTTGAGATGAACAGTTTTGTGAGCATTTGTTGATTTCTTACCTACCGCCGAGCTCATGAAGAGAATAATATTACAACGCGGGCCCCAGGTCTTCTTCACGTGCATGGCCTTCTCTTCATGGTTGTCGGGGTTGGTCATGACCCAACACAACACTCGCACCTTCTTGGCCAGCTCGTCGGCCACGGCGCGATCCTCGAAGCGATGGAACTCCTCATCGGAGCCGTGCTGACCGACATCCCGCAGTGGTCCGGAGTTATCCGAGTGGTGGGGACCATAGGAATGACGGTTGTCACTTGGACTGTAAAAAAAAACTTGCAATTTGTATTGCTCATGTCAGCCATAATCAGATATAGAAACTTCACACCAACAACCGCTCAGAATATATTTATATACAAGAAAGTCCATTTCTTTGATACAATATTGTGTTCAATGTGGTGATTTAAACTTTATCACTAAAGAAAGTTATTTTCAAGTTACATTAATTTAAAAAAATTAAATATTTAATCAACATTTGGGTAATATATGATTGTTTTTATTTGTTCTTTTTTCAATAATTTACAATAACAACCAAAAAAAACATTTATTTGGGGGGAAAGATGCCCAGACTTGGGGCGCAAAGCAGGCAGGGGTGAAGCTCATAGTATGAATGCAAATTATATATACCTAGTTTTTATTAAAGCATAAAATATAGTGCATTACTAGGATACTAAATCCACCTTCACACAAAAAAATATATGGATGCATTAATTTCCCACCTTACCCAGTTGCTGTGGGAATTATATTCACTATATATGAGGAGGGTGTAGGCAAAAGTGAACCCAGCAGACACGGCTATTGTCAAGGACAGGAAATTCTTATTCCCAGAGATGTGCCCGATTACTGGAACAAATAAATTAATTACTCTAAGTTTCCAATGGTAGATGCAACTACCTTAGATATATAAGTATACTTACAAATTTTATGATTGCAAATCACATGTGAGAATTACTCATGTTTAAATAATACTACTAGGTATAATAATATTTTATATTATTTAACGCACTTTCTGTTCACCTACTGATGGTATGACCCAATGAAAAATATTGTAATTTTTCTGTTTAAATTCTTCAAACACGTTTTTAAACTATAAATATATAATTTTTTATACCGAATTTGTATTACGTGGTGATTAAATTGTTCTTATTACTACAAATTTAAATATTAAAAATGTAATCTTACAGCGCGACTTCATTTTCACAGAAATCAACTTCGATTTGCACACATGATGTATCTCCAACACATGCCTAGTCACTAAGATATTGACATCCAGATACATTTGAATAATAAATATATAACTAATTGACAAATATGTGAGAATTTCAATAATTAATTAACTTTTTTTTTTAAGCATACAAATTCGGAATTAAGTAAGTTTGTTTAAAATGAAACCAAATATTGGTATTGGGTTTCATTCAAACAACCCCACCGGTGAATAGTAACGCACAACTATTTTATATATGTAAATTAATATTTGTTTGATTTTTCGTTCATATTTTATGCCTATATCATTTGTCCTATTGCAATAACACTTACAGGAGTATTCGAATGAATGCCCACAAAGTTTTTTGTAAAAAAAGACTCAAAAACAGGAACGGGAAAACATTAATGAGTTGCATTTCAGCCCATAAAATTATGTAGGTACCCTTCAATAAACAGAATGTATTGCAAAATATCAGGCTCAGGTAGCTTACAATAAATAATTTCCTTACTATTTTGTATTGAACATATACATGGGGCATATAAAAATGAACTATCGTTTGAGATGCCTATTTTTTTTTATCATATGGTGTTTTTGATATTCCAACTCAAATAGCATTCTTCATTACTGATTGAATCAAGAGAATACTTATTCTCCATATATGGCTAGTAAAACTTACAGGCGGCCCTCGACTTTCACACATAATTAATTCTTGAAAATGTGTGCTAATGTATTTTGAAAATCCAGAGTTCTAAAAATACAAGTACAGTGGTACCTAGACATACGAGATTAATTCGTTCCGCAACCTTGCTCGTATTTTAAATTACTCGTATCTCAAAGTGTCATTAAATGGCTCTGATGCACGACTAGTTGCGACTTTTTCTGGGTGTATTTTATTAAGCCGATTGCTCGTATCTCAAATTTTGCTCGTATTTCAAAGCAAAAAATCGCTCGCTCGACGGCTCGTAAATCAAAAAACTTGTATGTTGGGGAACTCGTATGTCAAGTTACCACTGTAATTGAATATTTTTTATGTTAGAGAGAGTTGCAGTGTTTTCTTATTTGACTTTACAATCTATTAAACTTGAAAATAGCATTATTAAATTTTAATTTCACTTTTCCTTGCATAGTTATCAATTTGGAGCAATTGTTAAATTATCTTTGCATATTAATCACTTTTATTTTTTAGTTTTGTTGGCAGATCAACATTTCTCACGCAGCGCTTAGCCATTTTTATAAATAGTGTGCTGCATAGAATCCACTATGTCATTATTAAATCAATATTAATCGGTATATTCATCAATGTATTTATATTTAAAAAATGTTATCAACCAATGATATTTTCAGCTAAATAATTACAATTCTATTTTAATAATTGACGCGTGTTAGACATGTCCTCATCCATGGCAATGGTATTATTTGGACAACTGGATAAGCTTAAATAGTATGGCCAATAACAGTTTTGTATTTCTTTATTTACCCTTTTAGATCGTATGTCAAATATATTCAACATCAGTTTTATAACCCATATCGACAAGGTTTCAAATTACACTTGCTCCATGCACGCTCTAAAAACATGAAAAAAAATACCGATATCTACTATTTTTTTAATTATTCTCACTTTACCCTTACAAATATTCCTAAAAAATTAGTTTCACTTGTAATAATTTAAAAAAATTCTGACCTAACGGACCATCCACAAGCACCGAGATCAATTCAGGGTCTCTACATTTTAATAAGAAAAAAATGCACTCTCTCGAGCACTCCAAAATTAATCCAGAAAAATTAAATGAACAAATAAAAACCATTCGCTGGCCCTTCAAATTTTTTTAAACCCAAGGTATTGACTCATCAAACCCATTGCTCCCCATTTGAATCCTCTGGTCCTGTTATTTGCACAAGTCTTGGGAATTAAACCCTTCTCTTCCCCTTCCCTAAGACATATTGTAATAATAATTGGTGTTAATATATAGGAATCATAACGCCTATTTTATTGTAGTTAGAGTTATAAATTTTTGATCACTTAATAATTTTATACTATTAAAAAGAGATCATCAAAACACATATTATTTGCAAAAGTGTTGTTATATTGTTAAAGTATCATCCATTATACGTAATTTCTTGCAAAATTTTTGGTTGATTTTCTTTGGAGTATCAATCTGGTGGATTGGTTTGCAGCCACAAAATCTTGCATCTCGATCTCCACTCTTGTCAATCTTCTGCAACCCTCTTTGGTGGATATATATGCTCCTAATTGGGGGAATCGGGGGTAAGTATTGCATAAAAATAATAAATTGATTTATACAAATAAAACAATAAATTATTACAGCTGTCATTTTTTATTTATAAAACTAAGCACACAAAATTGGGATAAACATTTTTGATTTCATACATTTCAAATAATATTCAATATACAATGGTATTTAAATTCCAAATTAATGTAATAATTCTATGCTTAAATTAACAATAAGAATATCAATTGTAAAAACAACACTTTTAATGGCACTTTGTTCCAACTGCAATGTTATAAAGTTTGATGTAAATACAATTTTTAAAACAGTACGTTTTAAATAGTACATAATTATTTTATTTGACCTTAAAAATAATAAAAGTGGTGACTGACTAAGACACATCATTATTACCGATTACTATAAAAGCTGGGAAAATTGGATATTTGTAAGGATTGAAAATTAAGCAAGTATACATTATATCCATTGAAAAGATTTACAGACTGACAAATACAAGCCTTTTACTATGACCATAGAGAAGATACAGGGTTGATTATATATAATCACTAAAATTAAGGGAATTATTAATGGTATTTGGTATTGTAGTATGTACAATGTCGATATTTGAGGGAGGCAATTTGAATTACAGATATTTTTGTAATTCAGCTGGCTTTTAAACATTCTCAATTATGATATACAGTAAACCCCCGTTCATCGCGACCCCGGCGAGTACGGATTCGTTATATCGCGATCTTTTTTGTTTGGTCTTGACATGTACCAGGAATTGTCATAATGAATGGTGACACATGTGTGGCATCTTACTTCTCGCTCACTCTCATGCTGCAGATGAACAAACATTGCATACGTAAAATTACAAGCGTGTGTGAGACAAAAGTGTTGGCCAATTTTGTACAATAAACGTAGAGGGAATCTAGATTCCTTTTTGCAACGCGGGAAAAAATAATGAATTATTAATTATTTAATGTTAGCCATTTTACGTTATTAATATTGCTTATTTTTATTAATAAAGTGTTGTTCGAATATTCAAATGTTTTTTTCCAAATCCCCGTTGATTGTGAAATTTCGCCTATCGCGACTGTGTCTAGAACGTATCCCCCGCGATGAACGGGGGTTACCTGTTATCATATAAAGATTATGTTTAAGGCTATTCACAAAACCATTAGGATCCAACAAAAATCTTAATATTTCTTTTTCAAACAATCAGCGACTCTTTTCAATACAGATAGGCAAATAAATTCATCACCCAACCGCTAGTTTGTTGGACAAGTGGAGGTCATCATGAAATAGTGTACAGAATTAAAAGTTTCACTAATCCTACATACATCTCTTATAAGATACAATTTTAAATTGTTTTATCATGAAAAACTACCTACATTTTATTTTATTCGATATTCAAGTTAAATTATTTAATCATAAATAATAAGACATCATTTTTGGTATCGTGACTAAACGTTTTTATACATTTCATAAATGTACGAGCTTACTTAAAATTAATTTACAAAGGAAACAATGTTCACCCAAAATCAGTCGGTCAAAGAAAGGAAAAGTGTGACCGCGTAATTTTTTAGCGATGTCGATCAAAACATATATACATATGATCCATGATTAATTTTATATAATAATTTTCTATTTAGAAAGTGGTGTACAAAACAATACATTGTAGGAAAAGGTATTTGATCCAAAGATTACATATGGTAGAAATAAAGAATTTAATATATTAATAATACATAATATCAATATGTAAGCATGTAATATTCATTTTACTGAAATCATATAAATAAAGAAGTGTTTAAAGAAAATTTCGACTCCCAAAATGGCACAAGAGAAAATATAAAGTAATATTTTATAAAATAAACTAAGCGATATAATAATCTAACTCACATAAAAATTAAATATAATTCTTGCATTAAAACTATGGTAACTAAAATGTCATATTATTTTTAAGTAAACATATAATCTATAGAGATTCAAACATACACATTTATAATTATCAGATCCATCTTATTTAAAGCTTATAAATAAAATAAAGTTTGTATTTCATTTAGCAGGACATTTGATATATTGAATTAATAAAAGTGGTATTTTAAAATTTAAGCTTTTTTTTTCAATACAAAATTGATGTTTATGCGGATACATAACACAATAATTTACAATCCAATCATTATAAATTATTATTATTATGTAACACAGAAGAAGGGGGAGGTGAATAATTCTAGAAAGCTAACTACTTACACCTATATTGATTAAAATGGCATTATTTTATTGATCACAATATAAAATATAAGATGATACGAGTTTAACAAATTAAAATAAAACCAAAACTGAAAAAAAAACAGTAAATGGTTAGGAACCAATAATCGTTCCATTTTTTGTGATCGCTTTAATGGAATAAAGTTATCACTTAAAAAAGAACTGTTAGTAATTTATAAATCTGAATGAGATTTTTAATGATTCTAGAGTGTGACTGGCTCGTTTTTAATGATTCTAGAGTGTGACTGGCTCGTTTTTAATTATTCTAGAGTGTGCTTGGCTCGTTTTTAATGATTCTAGAGTGCGACTGGCTCGTTTTTAATGATTCTAGAGTGTGAGTGGCTAGTTTTTAATGATTCTAGAGAGTGACTGACTCGTTTTTAATGATTCTCGAGTGTGACTGCCTCGTTTTTAATGATTCTCGAGTGTGACTGGATCGTTTTTGTAAAATTAGGTTTAATATAACGTAAATTATATTTTAAATAAAGTGATAAACAATACAATCTAACCAAATGCAAAAAAATAATAACTAAAAAGTAATAAGCCAATATAAAATAAATTAACTAACCACATATTCAAACTAATAACATTATTTTTTTTAAAATGCACATCAGTCAGGTTGGTTTCTTGGAACACTAACTGAACCAATTTTGGTAATGTATGCTATAATTAAATTATTTAAAGTGTTGATTGATAAAAGGAGTATTAATAAAATAAAAAATCTGAGAAAAACGACAAATTAAGTATAAAAAAAGGAAAATATGATTATGTTCAATATAAATATGGCTCAATGCCTAAATAACATTATTTATATATTACATAATACATAATATAAATAATGATTTATGATATTTGCCATAGAAAAATTATATTAACACATCATGGTTTTTTGTAATAAAAATATAATATTACATGAGAAAAAAATTAAGCATTTAGTGCGCGACATAATTACATTAAATAATTTAACCCTTGACTCATTATGCATGGACTGTATACATAATCAAAATTTAATTTACAAACAAAGGAGGTAAACAATTTTAAGATAAAAATATGAATTTGCAGGACTGCTTGTTGTTGTATTATTTGCAGAAACATAATTTTCAACTTAAAAAAAAACTTATGAAACTTGATTGAATTGTCAAACAAGAATATCTTGATGATTATCTTATCTTGACTCATTTGCAATTTGTGTGGCAGCGATGGTTTGACTTGAAGTTTGGCCGCCGACAGCTTCCTTCTTCACAGGTTCTGAGAACGAGACCGCCTACGTCTTCTCGTTGCTGTCCATTATTTTTCCGGCGAGCGTCGGCAACTCCATGTTGTAATTTATTCCGTACGGCTTCAGATGGTAAATGAGATAGTCTAGAACGTACATCTGATTAGGGGAGACGTAATGAAAAGAAACTGCATTGTCTGAACAACAATCCAAGCCCTGAAAAATTAAAACGAATTAAAAAATTATTTCCACATTTTTTTACAAGTAAAAATATTTATCTTCGAACATATATTTATAAATAATAATAACGTACACTAGTGACCTTGAGAGGTGTTATAAATATAAGCAAAGATTAATTATTTCATATCACAAGAGATGAAGTATTAATACAGCATATCTTAAAATAGTACAGCTAAGGCCGCATAGAAAGGTGACTCCTTTTATTCGTACTAGTAAGGTGACATCCTAGCGTGTCAATAAAATGCGATGGCCGCACTAAACACTACATCAATAATCTATTAGCCCTCTGGTAACCCCCTTACCAAACTGGCATATTGGTATCATTTGTTTTAGCAGAACTTTTATTGTAAGAGTTCATGATATTTTTATTTTTTTACCACATCCGCTCCATATTTGGAGAATATGGGCTGTCCATATACTCCAATATGGTGTGGAAACTGCTGCTTTCACAGTTTTGTAAGCTCAGATTGTCTGTACCTTGTCCCAAGATACCTGTATACCCAGAGGTTCACATGAGAACATGGATGGTTCCCTGGAGCCGACAGGACAAATGCCCGCGAACTTGTATAGACTGGGCTATAGTATTAGAGAAATATTTGTATGCTCAACGATTAAGGTTTTTTTTTAAGGAGATCGGATAATCAGCCTGACGCTCCTGAGGCTTGGACATTTTTTTTCTTCTAAATGGGTGACTCAACCCTACCGGGGGCATATTTAGAGCTAAGATTTAATTTAATATTTTGTTTTTACAAAAATTAAGCTCGGTCATGTTTTGAACTGATGGCGTCTGAATGACAAACAAACGCTCTTACCACTGGACTATGTAGCCCGACGAATGATATAGCTATGGTAAATAGGATTGATACTTGTCGACTTGAATGTTACCAAATGTCAAGTGAATTCGTACATGAGCATGACGACACATGTGGACGAAGACTTAAGAATGAAAGCATCTAGGTATAATATTAGCTGATACATTTAAGTGTACATAGCTACTTGGATTATGTGCTGAAAGAAGTTATTTAATAAGACCATTTATTTTAGGGGTATTGAGCTCACCTCGTCAGTTTTGTAGTAGATATACTTCCAGTACCAGAAGTCCTCATCGACGTGTCCCGGGATGAGATGGTGCTCGGGAACAAAAGGAAAGAATCTCCCTCGTCCGAGAGCGTCACGTGAATCACCAGCTTTAACACCAACGTTTTCTAAGCACTTGCCTGAAAATTAACATTTAAGACATTATTTTCCAAAAAAGAAACAAATTTCATATATTTTAAAATGTAATTACATATCTTGAGTGAATTTCTTTTGTGTATTCTACGATGCTTGTAACTTTTGAGGATATGTAAGTGCATTATGTGGAGTATTTATCTACCAATATCATTAGACTGCAGCTCGGCATTCATGTAATGCCCATATTTAATCAGTCAGCCAGTGTATGGATATATTGTTAACCGACTGACTTTCGTATACCAATTTTTTTTATTAAAAGGCTATGACAGGCAGTTTCAAGAGACTTGTTTCACAATGACCGGATAATTTTATACATATATGAACAATGTGAACATTATAAATTTATGACAAATCATATTTATTATATGGTCTACTGGCGGTCGAACCCACGACTTCTTACACGACAAGCGAGCGCTTTAATCTAGTCCAGAAGTTACCAGACGCATGGCACCAGCCTTCACAGTATTGGTATGACTGCTTTTATGTGCCTGCCGGTATTCAACACTAAAAGTTTTTTGTAAGTATAATTAAAATGATATTAATAAGTAACTTTGTTGTCATAATAAATGGGTAAAATTTAGGTTAGGACGTAAGAGACCCACCCATCTCCACATCTTCAGAGCCGTCATGGTCAGAGCGGCAGAGGTCAGGCGAGACCAGCGCTTGTGTAACGAAGGCATCCAGTGCGGCGCGACTCAGCACGTAGCCGGCGCCACCACTCATGTATCCTTGCTTCACAAAGGGCTTGAACCGGCATCCAAAGTAGATAGGATCCAGCTTGTCCTGGGGCGCCAGCATGTAGCGGAGGTTCTCTACCACCACATATCTGCAAAAAAAATCAAACAGTTAAAATATTTCCATTTTACAAAGAATCATTACTTTTGATCGGCTCGTGAAATTTTGAGTTAGTCCACCCACCATCCAATAAAAATGATTTTTTCGTTATAGGACTCAACAGGTGGTGTTCACGAGGTGAGGTATTGGTCCCACTTCATTAAAAATTAAAAAAAATTAAATACCTTTAGGTGAGAACATGAGCAATAGAACATAAAATATAGCATTAGGTCAATACTTGTTCTGTCATTTTCATTCATATAACTCCACTACAGTTCATCTACCGAGTCCATTTAAACATTGTATCAAAAATTAAATCTAAAACCGTATTAGTTCCACATAACAAATGGGAGCACCAACAAAACCTATGGTGTAAATATGGTTTCTATAGATTTTATTGTTTCCAAGATCAGTGTGCTAACAAATGAACAATATTTAAAAAAATATTATAAAAAAATATTTGATGATTTTTTAGTATTTTTTAGAAACGGGTTTTATGATGGTCCAGGTATAAGGATAAGGATGCAGTATAAAAATCTTACGTGTCATCATCAGCTTTTAAGAACCAGTCAGCATCATTGCGGTGGTGTTCATACACATACTTGAAGGCTTCTTTTGTTTTAGCCCACAAGTTATTGCGCCCTTCATCAACAGGAAGAGCAACAGTTGGTAAACTCTCATCTGCAAGAAAACAATGATCTCAACTGAATAACAGCATACAAATTATATGAATATTCTAACTGAAATATTTTAAATAATTTATGTAGGTATAATGAAAATTAAAGATTTATAATATTAGTTAGTAATTAAGTGTAAGCCCTCATAAATCATGCAAAAAGTATTTTAATGATTAAATAGTAATGGCGTTTTCAACAACCAGCATAAAAATTATCAATGCAGTCCACCATTGCATAAAAATTATAGCACTGTATTATCAGTTAATTATAAATAGTACAATGGAATTATTACCTTTTAAAATATAGAAACATTTTTTATTACACCAATGAATTTAACTATGCAATAATGAGAACTGGGTTACAGTGAATAAAATATAATTATATTGATTAAACTGTATTTTCATACATTCTGTAACACTGTTAGAAAGTGTAGGTCAATGTTATAAAATAAAAAACGTTAGAAAGAATTTAAATTGTTTTGATATTAAAAAAACTGATAATTTGAATAAACAAAATAATTCTGGGAATTAAATACTTAATGCGATTTTAATAGGTTGGTTAAGTAGTCGATTGAGACCATTCATTTTATAATGACACTATTATAATATATTCTTCTTTTTCCATATACTCTACCTAACTAAAGCATATGGTCAGCTGTCCCGCCTTGAACAAACTGGATCTCTTCTGATGCTCCATGGACCTGAGCTTTTTGCTTCCAAGTGGGCTCTCAAACTCAACCTCTTACATGCAGTGTTCAAAGATGGTCAACCATCCAAGCCTAACCCATACCTGCGATGATGGTCAACTTTGGTGTTTGATAAAAATGGGTATTGCAATATACTATTGGTCATTTATCAATGATTTTTAAAATATTGCATTTCGAAGAATATTTTTTTATTCGGTCAAAAGAAAGTGTGATTTCTTTGAAGATTTATATATTTATAAATAAAATACATTACAATAACCTATTGATATGTAATTAGTCATAATCATGTTGAGTCGCAGAGAATATTTTTGGAAAGTATTTGTAATTTACTCACCCGCCGCCGAGCTCATAAAAAGAAGGATATTGCATCGCGCTCCCCAAGTCTTCTTCACGTGCATGGCTTTCTTCTCGTGGTTGTCGGGGTTGGTCATGACCCAACACAACACTCGCACCTTCTTGGCCAGCTCGTCGGCCACGGCGCGATCCTCGAAGCGATGGAACTCCTCATCGGAGCCGTGCTGACCGACATCCCGCAGTGGTCCGGAGATCTCCGACAGATCGGCCGAATGGTGGGGATCATGAGAATGGCAGTTTCCACTGGGACTGTAACCAAGAGCGCTTCAATTAAAAAAAAACCTTTTAGTAAATGCACCATCTCCATAAATTAATAAAAAAAAACTGAATGAGCATTCTTAATTCTTATCATTATTAATACAATGTTCAGTCTTGAGGAGGTATTCATCATCATCAGCATGTATCCGTCGACTGTTGAACCTAGACGTCCTGCATGAGTCTCCATCCTCTTCAATCCTTGCCCTTCCACATCCAGACTAATCCCGTTATTCTTATGATGTTGTTAGTCTATCTTGCAGGAGACGGCCAATGCTCCGATTGCCAGTTCTTGGACACCACTCTAACACTTTTCTTCCCATCGACTATCATCTCTTTGACATATATGTCCTGCCTATTACCACTTGAGTATACCTATTTGTTGGGTAGCCTCCACTACTTGAGTTCTTCTTGGGACATCTTCGTTTTTGAGGAGGTATTACTATGCATAAAATGTTGAAATAACAAATGTCCATCATTTATTTTCGTCTGATTAATTATTGAAAAAAATAAAATAGAAGATGTTATTGAATTTAGATTAAGATGTGTATGAATTGTTGGATTATTTTTTGTATCATTTACTTCGCCTTAAAAATTGATTTCATCAGGATGCTTGCTACTTAATGGTTCCTTTTCATCGTCATAATTTTTGCTACAGCCCGCTGTGGACCTTTGCTTCTTTTAGCTGTCATCGCCATTCCCTCCTGTCATAGTTTGAATATGACAACACTATGTTTACCTTGGGGTTTGATAAAGAGTACCTTTTCGGGGTTCTGCGATTAGAAGGTAGAGAACTATGAACAATTCACCCATTTCAATCTTTTCATAAAAAAACCTAATTTATTAATATAAATTATCTAGTTAATGGTTAACAAGAATACACAATTTTCCTTTATGGATGTATTAATTTCCCACCTTAACCAGTTGCTGTGAGAGCTGTATTCGCTGGATATGAGCAGGATGTAAGCAAAGCTGAACCCAGTGGACACACCGATAGTCAGGGTCAGGATGAACTTATGCCCCATAGCAGGGCGGTTGACTGGAACAGATCAATTAATAACAATAATGTTTTATTTCAATATATTTTCTATCTTTCATCTTATTTTTTTTTTTTAAATTACCATATCCGTATTTTTATTTTAAGCATATGGACACCGCAAATTGCTGTTTCACAGTTCTGTAAACTCAGATTGTCTATGCCTTGTCTCAGAACACCTGTATGCCCAGACATGGGAAAATAGATGGTTCCCGGGAGCCTGCTGGGCAAAAGCCCATGAACTTGCATAGACTGCGGCTGTAGTACCAGAGAAATATTTGGGTGTTCAATAATTAGCGTTTTTGTTTTTAAGATGATCGCATGATCAGGCCGACGTTCCCGAATTATGTATTTTATAATATTAAAACTAAAATTATTATCTTTGAAGACATACAGCCCCAAATATTTAATTGCATTGTAAAACAAATTCAACTGTTGAAACATAAAAATAATTGGTGGATATTTTGATTCCGTGAACCTCAATGTAAAGTTCTTGCATACAGTTATAATTTCAATCAATTATCAACTGCATTAAATATAACCTGAATAAAGAAGTAATGTCATCACTATGTCTGTCTATAAGTGAATCAGAAGGTATGTCATAGTATATAATGCATTTTTTATTTGATCAGTTGTGATTGATGAAAACAATAAAAGAAATGCAAGTACATTTATTACTCTATCGTGCTGGCAAGGCATCCACATATTAGATGTGTTTCTAATGTTGAAGATACTAAATAATTTAGTGCAATATTCACGTAATGTGGTGCCATCGCTTAAATCAGTTATAATATATAAATTTAAAAAAATTAAGTGTCAATACACAAATCTCAGTTTTTCTTTTATGGAATAAATGAAATTTGCAGATAGAAAGTTATTAAAAAATATGATTTTACAAAAACTACAATACAAACTAAACATAATATAATAGTTGTAAAATAATTACATATGTATTAATATGAATTAATCCGGAAAATTAGGTTACAAAAACATTTTTTAATTTCAAATATACATATCATAAGTTTTAGAAAATTAACTGTTCGAAGTCTATTTTATTTGTTTAAAATTATTTCTTAGAATATTAATTATATGTCTTTATTATAAACATATCATTGAAAAAACTTAAAAGATATGCAATGTCACAGAATCATGTTAAATTTCGTATAAATAAGTGTAAATATAATATACTTATAATTCACTGCATTTACTGTGCTTTTAATTAATTATGATCATATAAATCAATTAAAGGTAGCGAAACGTGTATTCTAATATAAATAAATACATTTTTAAACGCCTCGCATACATTTAACAGTTCATAAAATGTGCCTATTTTGTTCTGCAATTATTAAATATTGTGTTAAATTTACGATATTTCGACAGTAAAAATAAGACATTAAAATATTAAATATGTAATAAATAAATTTCAAATTACTCAACAGCTTAAATTGCAATTGGATGAGTATTATGTATGATCCAGAATATTTTTTTTAGAATAACAATTTTGTGGTTTTTATAATACTTAAAAAAATACTTTAATATTTAAAAATACATCTTACAGAGGGGCTTCATTTTTACAGAGATATTTAATTTCGTAAAAATATTGCAGGCATCTCTCTCAACTCCAGCCAGACGACGTGCGACGTGAAGGGTAAACAAGTCACGGAATGTGTGAAAATCAAATAATTGACAATTATTTAAAATAAACTTTTTTTAAGAAGCCAAATTAAAGATCAAATCAATTAAATATGTTTAAAATGTTACAAAGCATTTCATCCCGCAGTTAACACCGAGTAACACCGACAACTAAGTAACAGAAGGCTGCACTGAGTGCGTTCAATGATTAAAAATACATTTGGACTAGACACAATATGTAGCTGCATAAAAGGTTTATTGTTAATAAATCAAGTAACGTGCACATTTTTTAATAAATAAATCGAAAGGCGCATTTCGCATGAATAATTAACAGTTTCGTTACATTTATTTTTATCAAGAATGGCGTTTTAAAGGAAGTAAGATACAGATAACTGAGATATGAATTATTCCGTCACTAAAATTAATATTTCTGAAATTCTAAATTATAATATACTATATATAATATGTACATAATTAAACTGACATAGTATTGTATTATATGACATAATTATAAATTTATGTTATCATACTGTAATTTGAAATATCATGAACGGCTATATACCATGTGCAAGAGACATATATTTTAGTTCTTTGGTCTTATTACCCTAATTGATCGTGACTGTTGGAAGAATGAGGAAGATCTGGCAGACGTATTCTTGTTAGATGGCGGGACCCTGCTGGGTGTACAACTGGACTATCAAGAGGCATTTAAATGTGACAGGACTGCATGGAGAGTTAATATCTACAAACCTACATATATTTCCCAAAAACATTTTTCTTTATGATTCGACTCTGTTGCTACCTACCAGGTTCATTTTTTAAGACAAATTTAATACTACATGGTGAACATACATTTCTATAGTCCAATTTACCATAAATAAGATTTTTCAATTTTACTTTGCATCAACAAAACCTGACGAAATCTCACCAAAACAAGAACTTTTGGGAGCACTAACCAAACTTATGTTGTAAATATATATATTCTATGGCTTGTATGGTTTTCGAGATTAGCGATTTCTAAAAAAGCATACAATCCCTTTTATATCTACACTTGCAATCTCCCCAACCCGGACACAAACACAAAACATATGTCTCGCATGCGTTCATATGCCCTGAATAAGAGTCATAGAACGTAGAGGTTTCAACCGGTTGTACTCTCCTGCATTTGCTAGCTTAAAAAATATGTTTTCTAAAGACATATTGCCTTTGTCATATATATTTGTCTGATATTTTCTATCAATGCATTTTCAGCCATTCATTATGAAAGCATTGAAAAAATATTGACATGTGTTGAAATGAGACTCTTTCTAAATATGTTTGAACAACTGGAGGCGTTAAATATTAACCTTTTACTATCAGTATAGAAGAAAGTAGGAATTTAAAAAAATGATTTTTAAAAAGATAAATTAATGAAAAATATTCCTAAATAAGAAACATAACTAAAAGAATATAACAATGAATTTCTTCTATTATCTGTGAATAATTATCATCTAAGCAGGCATTCGTAATGATGATGTTATTCATAATTAATTTACATTATATGTATATTATAATAAGTACCTTATTTATGCAGAAATTCAGCATAATTATTTCATAGAAAAGTAAAAGAACATTCCAAACTTTTTAAGGAGGTTGAAAATTAACCTTACCGTTTATAACAAATAAATTATTTAGGACAAAGCAATTTAATTATCATATAACTTTTTATACATAGCCGTTACATTTTACATAGGCACATGCATGTAAGTAAAATATCCAAATGCTTGATAAGATTACACGGATGAAGTGTAGCATTAAAATTAAGAGCAAAAGTAATCTACAGTAATAGGCTATGAAACTTTATATAACTCTGTATTATATGATGAATAAATACAATGAGATTTTAATATTCTTATAGAAGCTATTACTAACAACTACAAAACTATAAAACTGCTTGTAGGCACAAGTTTGGGTAGGTCAAGTTGAGAAGTCGAGTAAAAATCAATTGTAATAACAATGAAAAGGCATGTTTTTTTGTTTATACTATGATATATTAAAAAATAAAAGATATCAATTTCCTAATACGTCATCTAAGCAGGATTTCGGAATAATTATTACATGAGTAAAACAGCAAAGCAAAAATTTAAAAAACCTATTTTATATATTTAACACACAACATGCAAAGAATGGTTACAAATACAACGGAATAGTGAATTTCAACAATCTTCCTCCGGAAATAAAAGCGATCAGTGACATGAAAATAATGAATAAAAGGGTAAAACGGTTCTTCAAAAATAAAAAATCAGATCTGACGTAATTGTACAAAAATGAGAAATAAATGATATATGTATAATTTTTTTATTACATTATAATGTTACTATTATTAAAATGATACTATTGTAAACCTCTCTGTATATGATTCAAGCTAGGTACTAAGTAGTAATTGTATGTATATGATCCAAGCATAATAAGTATAGAATTTATATAAATTGTATAAAATATTTATATTGTTAAAAAGGTATTGATTATATTAAGTTCATTAAAATGTGTCTGGTGGAAATTGAGACTTAGATGGGTCGAGGCTATTAAAGAATCGAAATATATATGTAAATGATGCTGAAATTGTCACTTCGATTATAAAAAAATTATAAATTTTAATGATATTATTTTATATTCTAAAAAAAATATGTTATTATGTAAAAAATGTAAAAAAATAATAATATAAATTATACAACACTTAAATCAAAAGATGAATCCCACGCCACACACAAGATCTACCTTTAAGTGGCGTGGAAAGCGAATTTCCAAAAATAAAAAAAATAAAAAATGAATGTAATACTATCAAAAAAATCTTAAATGTATCCTATTATATTTGATTAAATAAAAAAAAAAAAAAAATATTATACAACATACATGTATCACTGAAACTTTGAAAATTATTTTTACACACGTTTCGTAAATCAAAAACATGATACAATCAATATGCAAGATCCATAAAGATTACTTACTCGTATTGTCTGCAGAAATAGATTAGAATATGTTGTTTTTTTTTTGTTAAAGTTTAAAAGGCTTTATACAATCAAAACGCAGTTTTATAATATACAAAATATAAATATTACTCTTGATTTTATGTTGCAATTATTAAAATTTATGTCGTAAATATTTTACACAAACATAGTGTGAAAAGTGTCATTTGATTTAAATTAGATAACATACAATGGAACATAATTATAGCAAACACAATACTTGTCCACGGCCACAGTGAGGTGGTCACTAAGCATCAATATAATATAGGTTAATCCATCAAAAACTACCTCTACATGATATTCTATCCATTTTACCAACATGTCAATTTAAAATAGTTAATAAATGTAAAGCGGTCCCTGAAAATGTGTTACAACTATTACCATAAAAATAATATCTTATTTTTCTACCGTACCCTTCACCGTATGATCACAATAAATTTCTGTCCTTGCCTTCTCCCAACTCATCTTCATGGGCTTCAAGAAAAGGCAGTTGTAGTATCGAGGCATGTTTTAGGTGTCAATTAATCAACATTTTTTAAAGAGATCAGGTAATAAGCCTTCTACTCCTGAAGTCTAGTCTATTTGGTATCAATCTGAACAAACATTATTTTAGATTTCGAAATCAGAAATTTAATAAGATGTACAAAAAAAAACCCAGATTAATAATATACAATTTTACAATTATTTCACTTTATAATAAATTTGTTATTGTATCATTAAACTTGTTCATAAAATGTTTTACGAAATATTGTTAATACATATGTTATTTAATAATGATTCACTTCCTTTCTCTTCATTTTGTCACACAATTACCGTAGTCAACATGCAATAAACTTAATAGTTTGATTTCAAATGATCACACTTGACAATAAAAACATTATATTAGGCTGGTTAATTAATTTAATGAAATAGATACACGAGGCTTCATTAAGGCCATGTTAGGTTCGTTGTTTCTCTCATTGTCATGTCCACTACTAATATGAACATACAACTACCATGAGATGCTGTTAGTAATTTAATAAATTTACAACTACTATATTCGTTCCACATGTTAATAATGGTAGCCTTTATAAACATTTTAAAGTCGCATGTTTTTTTTTTATTTTGCTAATTAAAGAATTTTTGGTAAACATGTTTTAAGAATACGAGAATGTTTCATTTTACTGTGATATAAGATAGTTAAATAGATGCAATATGTTGAAATATTTTTATTATTCAAGAAATGCTGAGTTTATGGAAAGATAAGCAAATAATTTTCAAATGTCAATGTATAAACAATATTTTCACGACCATTTTAGGTAAATAACACCTTAACAAATTTAACATAACATTATAACAAAAACATTGATATTTTTGTAATTTTTAATCAATTTTCGGCCATTGAGTTCATAGATTATAGCTCTTTAAAATGTCACCACCCTTCTACACTATTCTTCACCACTTCTCCCGGTCGTGGGCACTTTTGATCTGTGTGACTCAGGGAATTTAAAAAATTACATTTGAACGTTGGATAGGGACTTAAAAATGTTACAGTTTTTCTACTTAATCATCTTTGATTTGGTGATTTTTTGTAAATTATACTAATTAAAAAACAAACTAATTAAAATAAACATAAACTACCAAGAAATATCATAGCGACTTTTGATAGTAGTTATAAATACTTTTTAAATAATGAAACTCAATTAATGCAACACTACAACAAGGATATGTGATAAAAAACTTATAATCAATAGATATTTTTTGCAAATATCTTCAAGTACTATGGAGGCCAATATTAATAATCTTATTCCAAATTTTATAATAAATTTGATATTCGAGTTTATTTTTCCTTTTTTTTAATTTTTTAACTGGCTTTATTTATTGATATTTTTATTTATACAATCAGTAAATAAATATGTTAGATGGATGGAAAAGTTATGTTTTTTTTGTTAAATAAATGGTGTGCAGTGGTTTCAACAATACTCATTAGGGTTTTCTGTATCATGTACGTATTTCATGTGGATGCATATATTGGGTGCCTCACAACTTTGTATATAAAAATGACGATCCGATCCTAGACCATCAAAACATTGTCCACCACTGGTATAAAGCAATAAAGCTTGATTAACTTTTTACAGTGTTTAAATTTAAATATTACAGTAAGCTTTTTTTTCTTGAAAACATAGATTGGTTGATAAAGGTTAAAATGCAGGTTTTAACAAATGGTTATATTCACCTCCGCCTGGTAACATTCCCATTTGGAATCATTGATGAACAGCCTGTACCACTAATCTGAAATAAATCACAGACTTTCACTACTAATTAAAACTACTAAAAGTAAATTACTTTCAGTTGTTCAATTATGTTTACAACAATTACGAAGATTAGCTTTAACCAAAACACTATTAATTTACAAAAGGGGTGTAATAATTGTATTAGAAAACCATTAAAAGTTTATCCCCAAACATTATATGCTATTTAGGGTTAAAGATATGTTAACTTAGTGATATGTTTAAGATTTATTTAGTATTGACAGATTTATCAATATTGTTCAAAGATGAGTTGTTTGCTATATTATATACTAAATATTTGTAATGCTTTCCACAAATATAAATAACTGAAAGCATACTTAATTATATTTACTATTTGATAGATCTGAATAAGCTCTGGAATAATGTTATTTTGCATAAACAATTTCGATTTATATATTTTGTGTAAAAGCGGAGATTCGGTTAGCGCGAATAAAAAATGTGCCGATTGAAGGTGAGTACTTTCACATGAAATATGTATTGTGTCGTCATTGCAATTATAATTCATTGAAAAGTGTTAATAATATGAACTTACGATCACAACACTGACAACATAACGTCAGCCACAAACATCTCGACTGACAGGTGCAGAGAAGGAACCAGTAAACAAAATTATTAATACCTATCTAGCAAGCTCGGTGGCCACCCTGCGGATAAATTCGGTAGGTATAAATATATTATTTTATATATAATATTAGGTAAATATAATTAAAGCTTAACCTATGTTATCACTTGATTCATTCTCAATTATAAACAAAAACTCAAAATTACTTTAGGGAAAGCTAACCTAAAAAAGCCATAAATAGATCGTAACATATAAAACAAGTCTTCATTCGGGACCCATACGTTAGATGTAAATATAGTCAATAGCAAGCTGATCATACAAATCAAGTTGCCCGCTTGTATTTGAACCTCACTAAAAAAGTGGTCACAAACATTTGTAACCTTTCCTGGTGCTAAAATAAAAAAGCGCGTTCCGGTGCTGGATAATCAGTACACAATAAAAAATCAGCAATTTTAAATCGGAAAAATAACAAAATTCATAGCTTATCCCCTTAATGAATTATAATTTAAGTCAAAAATTATAATAATTGTGATTTATTGGCTGAAAACATTAGAAAACCATCTGGCAACGCTTACGGAACTGGCATAAGTCCACTTTGGTTTCAACCTCGAGAGCTACTGCCGCTAGTTGTGGTAGTTGCTGGAGTGACCCACTCCCACTCTCTTCCCTCTCCCTTCCACTTCACAGTGAATTATGAAAGAGTGAGATGCGAATATAGTGTCACGCTTCCCGCATATCATCGAGACCGAAGGTCGAGGCACTCACAGCGCGAATTTATTTCCGATGTTCACAAAATACCTCCGATGTACCCAATAAATTCTGATTATTATTTTTTTAAAATCAATGGGTAAATATATTATGGAGGAAAACCTAATATGTTAACCTTGTATATATTATATTTATAAAGATATTGATGGTTATTAGAAGCAATGTGTAGAAGATGCACAGGATATCACAAGGAAGGAAAGGTTAAAGCTAGTCCACCACTACGTACATTTAATATTTAATACTTACGTGATCATTGACAACAGAGGTACATCTTTATTTTTAATATATAACAAAATAAGTCCGAACGGTAATACCTATCTAAGATTTTGTATTGAAAATATTATTTTTAAATGCATTTATACTAGTTGTTTTAGAACAATGTAGCCAATCTCTGCATATTAATTATTAAAAAGGTAGAAATATTTGCACCTACTTTTAGGTATTTAAAAAAATATATCTACATGACAAATAATTTATATTTCAACAGTAAAATTAAACCTTTTTTGTATGCAGCTGGACAGCGATTATTTCCATTCTAATCATTTCATAAGCTCATTCCATAAAAATATTTTTACATGAATTGTAATCAGTGTATCGAATTCGACTAACGCTTTTATGTATATTTACTTTCAATAAGCCGTATAATAAGATATTTTAATTAAATTAAAAATTATACTTGTATTTATTGGGTCACTTATTCAAGATTTGATCAATAAATCAAATAAATGGTCAGTACTTATAAATGTTTATCACATATTAAAACCGGTCGGTATCCACTGGGTGAGTAGTTAAAAATAAAACGATAAGTAATTTATTTAACACTTAGTAATGTACTTAAATTTAATTGTCGTTTTTAGATTGACAGCTTGTGAGATTTATCAAAGATGGTCATAAGAAGTAAATGTATGATCAGAACTATTTCTTAAAATATCTTACCAAACCTAACCAAAGCCCCCTTTATAGCAAAGACAATACCTCTCGGACAAATAGGTAGTCCAATGCTATTAAATAGAGCAATCCTATAAAAAAATATATATATTATAGTTGATTAACCTTTTTTTATTTATTAAAAACTGCTTATATTTTCCTACTACATAAATATATATATATTTTGGAAATCTGAATCTGTCTCACCCCTGGTGGGTGTCATCCATCCGCGACACCTTTTTGGTGGATTTGTTAATTGATTTTTAGACCATTAATCCTTTACGTGCGGAATAAGATTTCATAAAAAGTCACGAAATAAGTCAATTAGTCAATGAAAAATAAAGTTTTTTTATGTGTTTTGATTGGTCAGTGCTGCATTTATATTCACCTTCAGAACTAAATTAAATAAATCCATTATTATTGAAAAAAAAAGGGTTAATTTGAAACATGTGTAGAATAAACCACAACTCAATACATATAGTATAAAAAAAAATTGATGAAGGAATGTCGTAATACGAAACAAAATTATATTCAATATAGTAATCAGATAAATCCGCACCTCGCACTGAAGTGACGTGTTTTTTTCAGGTCGTGGGATAAATCCGCACCTCGCACTTAAGAGCAGTGCAAGTTGGTGCGGATATATCCGCACCTCGCACTTAAGAGCAGTGCAAGTTGGTGCGGATATATCCGCACCTCGCACTTAAGAGCAGTGCAAGTTGGTGCGGATATATCCGCACCTCGCACTTAAGAGCAAGTTGGTGCGGATATATCCGCACCTCGCACTTAAGAGCAGTGCAAGTTGGTGCGGATATATCCGCACCTCGCACTTAAGAGCAGTGCAAGTTGGTGCGGATATATCCGCACCTCCCACGTAAAGGATTAATTTACATCATAGTATATTTTCCAGTAAAAAAATATGACAGTTGTCACAGATTGAATATTTAGTAAAAAATATATTTAATTTTAAACATTACAACAGAGTATAATATGTATAGCTGTAATTTGAGGCTCAAATATCCATTAAGAGCTCATGACCGCTATAGACATCATCCACGGTAAAGTGTTTGAGAATCACAAGACAATTATTAAAATTCATGCATCAATAATGGCCATCAGGCAATAACTCTGAACCAGTCACAAGTTATTGGTGATGTAGCTGTTTAAATAAAGAAATGCATCAGTTTAATATACATTTATTTAACATAACATGTTTTATTACAATATATACTAAATTTCTGAACTATGAAAGATGAGTTTCGAAATGACAATTTACAATCACTATAAAAACCTGGAAGATCTACAGAACGTTACATTAATATTCATTTATTTTGCAACACACCAACATTCAAACTAATTAATATAAAAAAAACAAAATTCTTTGGATTTCGATACAGCACAGGAATGTTAATAAAAAAAGAAAGGTTTATATAAAAACCAGCAATACATATTTATAGGGATTATAAATTATTGATTTTTAAACCATTTAAATGCAAAATCGATAAAACCCAATGGTCAAAATCATAGAAACATTATGAGTTACTTTCTTATAATTATCAAATCCCAGGGATTGAGTAATTATAAATCTTTTACCAATTTAAATAAACTGCAAATATTTAGTGAACCAATCACTAAGTCAAAAAAAATATTTGTTTTATATATCTATTATTAATTTTCGGATGGAAATGTGAAATTAAAGTACTCATAAAATAATATTTTTTTATTTTTTATTTCAAAACACATTAAATGCATCATTCAGTTAACTGAATAAATAAATAAATAACACTAAAAAGCACCACATTAGGAAAATCAAGATAATTTAAAATGTTTTATGTGTTAGACATATTGCAGTATTAAAAAATTAAATAATACACATAAACATAATTTTTATTCAGTATGTCATATTTCAAAGTTTAGATAAAAAGTGAATTAATGAAAATAAAGAACATAAAAAATATGTATCCATTTTATAGATGATGCAGTGCAAATTGTTCAACATAAAACCATAATTTCGTCACAATTGAATGCTGTATATATGTTCTTTGATATTTACAGCTCGGGTTGAAAGTCATGAAACCTAAAATAAATTTGTTCTCATTCTTTTAACACATTTGCTTTAAGTATATGTTTTAAATATATTTGATTAGTGTGTTTGAGGGATCATGGATTAAAAAGTGATATATAAGCATCAGTTAAACAATTTAAAAATCAGCCTCAATTATGTTGTTTTGAAATGATTTACACTGTATTAAATTAAGTGAAGGTGTTGTTTTTAAAAATGTCTTCAAGTACAAATACTTAATAAACCGATACAGCAGATAACTTGTAAAATATTTATACAGGGCAGCGGCACTCATTGCTTTATTGTTAAACAATAGGTAATAAAAAGGTATTTATTTTCTGCATAAGTAGGTGTAATTATTTTATTCTGTGAAGGTTGTGTAATATTCATACTAGGTAATTATTTTTAAAAATTAAATAAATAATAATGCGTTCTCTAAAGCGGACTATTTAAAATATATTATAATAATCCGTTTGTAAATCAATATTTTCAAAAACATATTGAAATATTTTTAATTAGATAAGTAGTCAAAAACCATACAAAAATGTAACAATTAAAATAAATAAAACAATCAATGTTGTTTGTATCTAAAATGTAAGATCCGTGGTATTATTGATATACTATTACTTATTTAGTGGGTGAAAAGAGTCTATAAATAATAAAGCTCTTTGCTCAAGGTAGATGTAATTGATGGATGCATAGGTGGGGTACAGACTGATGCAGAGGTGATTGGCATCAAAAACTGGAGGACCACATTAGGTTGTAGTGTTATGGTGATGAAGATTGTTTATCATTAAGATCACAAAATGCTTCATACAATTTTTATTAAAAACATCTTGTTTTAATTCCAATTATTACCAAATAATGTGAACTAAAAGTAAATATTTTTAATGTTATTTTAATTTTTAATAAAAAATAACTTATAATTATATGAAACATTGTGCCATCTTAATTATAATGATGCAATTTCACCATGAACTGTTAGTTAATAATTTTAATGCTATTATACAATGCTGTTTGTTTAAATATATTTAAATTTCAGGTTATGATGATTTTGTAATTAAGTTGCCAAAATATGTGCAATTATTACTTTATATTGTTAAATATAATTAACTGTGTTATGTACCTCTAAATGAAATCACCCTTGAAAACATTATTATATGAAACAATTTATTTAGTGTTAATTTTATAAATCATTTATGAAGTAAATCAGTCTGCATCAATTCATAAGTAAAAAAAATATTCAGATAAATGGATACAGCATTTATTTTGTACATATATATTTCATTAAAAAGGTTAGGTATTTTTTGAAAATCAGAATTGAATTCCTATACTTTCAATTTAAGATCTTGTAATTATAAATAATAGTAAACACATCTAAAATCATTTTTGCCAAATGGATATATGATATTAAAATTGTGTAGACCAACCCATAAATGAATATAAAATAAAGCATGCAGCATAGCTAGTGCTTCTATAAACATGATAATAATAATTTATTGTGTGCTATATGAAACATTGATATATCCAAGAGATTATTATGAGGTGTCTCCCGCCACGTCTCCAGCCTCGACCATCTCAAAGTCCTTGCCAGTGAAGGAGCGCTGACTTCCTTCGGACTCACTCTCTGTGTTATCCTGAGGAGACTGGAATTGATCTTCACTCGGAGAATCACCTTTGTCACTCCTGTAAATTTCAAAAAATAGAATTATTGATTAATTATTTTCTTTCTGGAAAAACTACCTATTCTTGTTCTAATTCTTGGGGTTCAATAAAATGGAGTCGAAACTCAAAGGAGGTTGGAAGACTAAGATTTGAATGTGTACCTATCCTGTTCTGTTTTGGATTCTCTGCTACCCGATTTTTTGACAGGTTTAGTAGATTCCGCAGGAATCAGAGGATCATTCTCGGCTTCATCATCTGAGCACTTGTCTTTCTTCTTTTTCTTTTTGCCTTTTTCGGATTTATTTAGCTTGGAGTCATCTCCTCTGTATTCATACTGAAAAATAAAATATTCGTTAAAAAATGAACATGTTGCTAGGGCACAGTATGTATTTACATTAAATTCAAGTAATGACATTTTTAATTTATGATTTTCTTTGACACTTGTATCAACAATTCATGTTTTGCAACTAATTATGCAATAAAAAAAATTCTTGTGTAATTTAGTGAACGGTTGGCAAATCAAACAAATTGATATAAAATCGAGAGTTACTATTTATGTTCAGAATATGATTTTTTTAAATGTATTTTTTATTTGATTTGTCATCTCGAGCAAACAAATTTTCTTCATCCATATAACCTTCAGAAATATGATTAGATCTTTAAAAATTCTAATTACTTGATACAGAGGCCAAAAGGATGCAAAGAAGCCGACATCTTCAGTGAGGTTGGGAAGTATCCAGAAATGATGACGGGAGAGAGTGCACGCCCACACAAGACAGAATATGATGACCCTCAGTGTTGTCAGGCCAATAATTAATGCTAGGAAGCCGGCTGCGGCAACACTTAAATAATAAACCCCCTTCCTGAAATGGTTAAAATTCACATTAAAAAAATATTTTCTACAAAGAATATTTCTTTATTATCCTAGAACCTATTTTAAGGAGTTTTTAGATAGGCATGATTTATTTAATTGTTATCCAAGTAGTAGGTTAAGAAATTTCTTCTCTTTTCCAGATTACTTCAAGCATTTAACCTTCACAATCATATAACAAAGAAATAGGTGATTAATGATTTTATTGTTTTTTTATCTACTGATTTTATAGTTTGATGACCATACATATTTTGGATACGCTTGCTTTTTTAATAAAGCCATGCTCAAGCCAACATATTCATTTTAACATAACTGTAGTATAATAGAACAAGGCGAAAATTTATTTTTAAGCATACATGAATTGCTTTTTTAAGCAGAATGATTCCAAAATGAATATTTTTGATTTGTTACCTGACACCAGGTGGCCATAAGGGGAACATGCAAACACCTATGGATCCCAGGACTATAAGGGCTCCAAATAGCCAGTAGTATAGTGGGATGGGGTCATAGATCCACACGTAGGCCTCAGGACCATCCACAAACAGCTGTTCACTGTGCATATCAAGCCGGATCTTTCGCTTCTTCTTCTGCTGCTCTTTTTCTTTGGGTTCCCCACTTCCGTCCTGAAATAATGTTAGCCATTATCTAATCACAGAAAGGTTTGAAAGTATACAGGTCCTCTTTATGTAGATAGTGTCATCAAATCAATATTTAAGGTGACATTATTGATATTCACTAAATTTTCCTTAACTTCAAATTAGAGAAAACAAGCAGATAGAATATTTGTATTACATAAGTTAACAATATCAGACAATTATCTAATAAAGTTTCATTACGATAAATTTTAAGTTAATATTTACTTCAGGGATAAAATAATTCAAGAAAACATTCCATATTTCTTCGAAAAGGGCATGTGTAAAAATTTGTATTTAATATTATGCATGTAGTTGTTCAAGGTTGTGTTATACCTTTCCTTCATTCAAGCTGTCATTGGCTGCTTCTTCCTTCTTCTTTGTATCTTCTTTTTCCACTTTATTATCAGAGTCCTTTTTCTTGCTTCTTCCTTTAAGTTCTTGTTCACTCACAGGTACCTGATAATTAAAAGCCTTTTTAATTAAATAATTGGATAACCACATTTACGAAAAGCTTAGGAAAAAAAACGTAATTTCTTAAGCAGTCATCAAAATTCTGTTTTAGAAATACATTGGTTATTCAAGAACGTATTATAAAACAAAATAGTGTCATATTAATAAAATTACTATTTTTCATAGATAGAAATAAAAAAAATATATAGACTTGCAGTGAAAGGGGTGGCATTTATAATATTACTTACTATAGTAATTAGGGAAGCCATTTTAAATATAACTATTTTTTATTTGAGTGTTGTTATTTTTATAACAAACCTTTTTAGCCCTGTGGAAGAACTTGTGCACCAGCATCGTATGAAGGAAGTCAGACACATCTACCCGCTCGACAAACAAGGGAGTGTCCCCCGTGCCCCATTTTGAGGTCAGCAAACCATCCACGGCCTTAGACCCTGAAAATAAAACAATTACTTAAGATAAAAACGTGTTATACTTAAAAAAAACACAAGATAAAAAATACACCATAAATATACCAATTTCAGTGATATACTATTTGGTAGTAAAATTATGATACAATTTAAAGTGCGAAATGATAATCTGAAAGATATCTGAAATGCTGGCTACAACACTGATAAATATTCTTCGTGAAATTAGATTAAGTAGACCTGAGACAAAGGTAAATCACAAAATGTTGCCTTTTATATCATCCTACTTTGGACAGTTTTGACGAGCATGTAGTGCTTGTATATTAATGAGTATGTACATACATAATTTATATGCACTTCATTCAATAAACTGTATAAAAAATAATATTATAACAAGTCACAAATTTTTTATAATAAGTCAACCATTCAAGACCAGTGGGCTCTAAAACGCTCAGTCAGGCAGGTTGAACGCTGCATTCGGGAAGCATGTGTTATGTTTGTGTGTGTATATCAATCTGTTTTTTGAAGACATCTAGATTGAATGTAGGAGGAAACACAGATACTGGAAATGCATTATATAGCTTGCCGGTGGCAGTTAGAAATGAATATTGGAAACTGCAAGTTGTTGGTTGCATGCACACACATTAACAGTGTATGGATGTTCAGTAATAGTAAGATGATATACAATTCTGACTAAAATATGATTTGAACTAGCTTTATGACATACTTCGGCGAATACGTGAGTTGGAAAATAATGTAACCAAACCTGTAAGTATGTCATCAATATTGACTGGTGAGAAAATCTATAAATATTGGGATATTTTCGGTAGGAGAAAATTAACAAACCAAGGAAGTATTCCACGTTGTGATTCAAGAATTTGGTCTTCTTTGTCTGAATATTGGATCGAAGCCATTTGGCGATGGCATATTCATCCTTAGATGGTTTGTCGACTTCATCTTTCAATCCGGGAGCGTTGTCCTGTAAAAAATAAACAATCATAAAACGAGCGATTCAAATAGCATGGCGAAAGTGACAAGTAAATGATGATTTGTTTATTTTATGTCAGATCTTTCAGGATGTTCGCAACGTCATCTAGTTAAACGTCATACGCAATTATTGAAAATGTGATGACACATGAATACCGCGACAAAAGTGTACTAACGGAAAACATTTATACTTATTTTTTTTGAAATCTGAATTTATGTTGTATATTGTAAAATCACTGTAGTAGAAAATACAAGTGAAACTTGCCTCTTTGCGTTTCTTGCCTCTCTTCTTCTCTGCCATGTTTTTATTTGTGATTATTAAGTGTTGCCTAGTAGAAAATTTACGAAGCGTAACATAACCTAAAAAAACTTTACGTAGGTGAATATATATTTACCACATTATTTTTATATTTATTTTGCTATTTATATGCAGCACTCTGTCAAAGCTTTTGCTGTAAGGTTGTCAAACATTTACAGCACTGTAGTAAATTTAAGTATGTTTGTAAGAATAGTGAGCGACATTGCTGACTGTTATTGTGTTCGTTGTTAGTTTTAATCCATTTTAAAAAAGTTGATATTTCCTAAAAAAAAAGACGAATAATTTAGCACGGGGAAAAAATACATACCTCTTTTACCTAGTTTAAATAAAAAATAATCGTTTATTCATATTTTTATTATTTTCGTTAAAAGTCCCTTTTGAATTTTATTTATGGGAATATAACTATTATAATTAACAAAAGGTTGAAATGTAATACAATATTTTAACCATAAAAAATATCATCAAAAATTTACTTGGATAAATGTCCAAAATGACGTTTATATTTCAAATGAATATGAATTTAGAAAAATAAAAATTATACTTGTAGAGTAAAAAAAAATATTTGTATTTTTTATTTCAATATTTAGCTGTTTTTTTTTTATTAATTATATTGCACAAATCAGAAGATTTTGACTGAACAATAGTCAAATTTATGTTTTGAAGTGTTTTTGCACCACAGTTGTATACATATAATCCTTATTTTATTAAAACTTATGAAAGTAGATCCAACTAACTTTTTTTTACTTTTTTTAAAATTATATTTTAAAATTAACTTTATTTCAATATAAACATAATACACGTAAATAATAAAATAATTTTGTACTATCCTAACAATGTTGATTTTGTAATGACATTGCAGCACTTGTAAATGTCCTTTTTCATTACAGTTGGTGTCACTGATTTCTTCTTGGTAAAATGAATTGAGAAAGCTCGGCTCTTTTAAACAACTGGTCCAGGCATAAGTGTCGTTGGATTTCAAAATCATTCGATGATTTGTGAATCTCTTGAAATGCTGAATACGAAGCACCTAAATGTAATACCTTATCTTAAAGCTACCATTCTTTTAGAGCTCTTGTATTTAAGTACATCGGGAAATCTGTAAAGAATATATTCGACGAAGCTCCGGATTTAGATATAAGTTTATAGATTCAACACAAGTTTACTAGTACCCGATAGAACTGTGTGGTGGAAAATTGAGGCGACCATATCATACTCTAGATCAGCGGTCGGGGAACTTTTTTAACCATTAGCCCAAAATATTTTTGCTTAAGTCGATATTACCCCTTCCCCCCATTTTGAAAAGAAGACAATCAATTTATATTTAAAAAAATCTTATTTATTGAATTAATTTACATAACAAAAAATACATAATAACACATACATTAATAACGAAAATAACAAAAAAAATTACATTAAAATAGTAAGTTTTATGAAATAGCAAACTAGAAAAATTTCCTTTTTGCCCCAAAAAACATATTTTTACCCCATTTGGGGTAATTTCCCCAGGTTCCCCGACCGCTGCTCTGATGTAAATAATATGTTGTTAGTGATATGTAAAGAGAAAACATACAAATGAAGAAAAATTACTAACTCAGATTTTGTCTCAAATATTTCAGTAATAGCAATTGTGACCTTCTTTATCGCAGGTCATTGGTATCTGTTTTTGGTACGACTCTATTACACGCAATTGATAGCTACAAAGAATTTCACCTTGTAATCCAAAAATATTACAACGATGAATGTAATTATTTAAATACATAACTATAGTATAATATTAAATTTTTAATACTAAGAAATAAAAAAATCTCGTCAAATGAAGTGTACATATAATAAATTAATTCATATTATTAAATCGAATCGAAAAAATAATAATTCTTATTAATTTCATAGTTGTTTATCTTAATATGAGACGAGAGATAAAACTCTTAATGAGGAAAGATGTCATTAGAGTTGCTAGATTGGATAATTTTTTTTTTTAAATATTTATAAATTTAATGTGTATTTTTATATAATGCAAATTGCAAAACTTTAATGATTTCAAAAGTTATGCGAACAAAAAAAGCTCCAAAAACTTTTCTCTAAAACCTACATCTTACCACTATCTTAGTCGATCGCAGTTGCTAAACGAACAAAAAGTATTTTTAAATTTAATTTCCACGAATAAAAAAAATACCTTATATATCTGTAGTCAAAATTTTATCATCAGGGCAGATACTCAAAACACTAGCCTTGCTTTTTTGAATACCGGACATCAGATAACCCTAGATGTGATTTTCAAGGTTTGAACATTGAAGACAAACATTTCATACGAAGGGCAGATAAGTCCTCTCTCTGCGGGTGAATAAAATAATAGTCATATCTACTGATTGATAATCAATAAGAATACCGAGAGCAAATTCTTTTAGAGATTTTATTCAAGATGCTTTTAAATATGTGCATTGATAAAATTAATTTGACATAATATTATAGCCGAGAATATGGTTGAGCTTTTAAGGCGCTCGACTGTCATGCAATCCCGGGTTCGTATAAATTTATGTGTTAAATAATTAAAAGTAATAGTCAGTATCTTCTAAATTTGAAGTCCGTAGAAAGGGACAAATAAAATTACGCTTTCGGCTAACTTATTAAACTTTACAATCCATTTCAGTTTCAATACTCTTTTTTTATTCCGAAAAAAAATATTTAAAATGTTGTTTCATCATTTAGTAATGTTTTCTAGGAGCATACAATTAGTGCAAAAGTAATAGATTTATTGAATATATTTATATAGTAAACATTTTCAAGTGATTTCTGAAATTAGCATTTTCTTTTATAATTATACCTTCTAACAAAATACATAAGATAAGCATATAAAACTGATAAAAATCTCATACAATACATTACAATAAAGCAAGTAAATACATAATATATAACAACCAAATGTTGTATAATGTCAAGCATTTTAAACAGATTCATATGTTTAGAATATTGATTGGATTTTCCTAAAAAAAAAATTAACCCAAAGGAAATATCGTGTCCAAAATATATGTTGTGTTTTATAAGAATTCAAATCGAGTAGATTTAACTTAGAAGAGACAACTATTTATAAATTTATACGAGTATATTATGTACTCAAAACACTCTCAATGGACTAACATTCAACTACGTTGTGACCCGGTCACCCTTAAAAATAAGTGTTATATACTCTTTGTATTTTATATTAAATAGACTCGTCGGTGAATAGGGGGATTAGTAATAATGTGTAGAATTATTTCATGTATTTTAATAATTAGAGTATAAGAATTTCTTTAAGTAAAAAATAAGAATGTATTTTTTTTATTGAACAAAATATTTGAGAATCTCGGGATAGCTGTGAAGCTGCCTTTTATTATCAAACATCAATTTAGTCACTCAGCTTGCTACCTCACTGATAGTAGACAAACACGATAAAGTATTTTTAGTTTTTGAATTTTTAATGCAATTAAAATAACTTTATGTTAATTATTATTTTTTGTAAAAATGTTTATGTTTATTGTTCTTCCGGTGATATTAATATCTCTCGTGTATTATTATTATACACGAAATGATAGGCATTGGGAGAAACTGGGTGTTCCATTTGAGAAGCCTAAGTTTTTCTTTGGAAATCTTAAAGATACGTTCACTGGAACAAAAAATATTGGTGTTACTTATAAGGATTTATATGAGTGAGTTATTATTTTGTAAGTCTTTGAATAAAAATATTTTATAATTACTGCATTGCTCGAAAATAATGTGATTATCTGATTGCATGTATACTATGCATATGAAGAACTAAGCAGGAAAAATACATCACGTCTAGTGCAAGCATCGTAAAAGAAAACGCTACGAGTAATTTCCATAATACAATTTAAATATTTTCAGAAAGAAAATTAATTAAGCAATTGCAATATCCCATATCTCTACACGTCATCTCATTAATTGTTTGTGTCGACAATGTTATAATCTTTCTATTATTGATTTCAGTAAACATTTAGATGTTCCATACATTGGCATTTTTAAAATGGCGACTCCAGCTATCATTGTCAAAGATGTGGATCTTATCAAAGATGTTCTGATAAAAGATTTCAATAACTTTGCCGACAACGATTTTAACGTAAGATAATTTATTTCTAACCGAAAAAAGACGTTAATTTTTTTATATAATATCAATCGATCATCATTAATAATAAGCTAAAATAAATGACTTACGGTAGGTATTTAAGTATAAATTTGAATTATATTCGATATAACGAGTTGTAATATTTTCAAGAATGCATGTAAAATATTACATATTCAAATAGACAATAGATTATATTTATTATATATTATAATATGACAATATATAATAAATTCGGTAGTATGTACTCTGTACATAATATAAGCTGAATAATAAGAGTCTATAATAGAACAAACTTTTATAATATTTTTATACAAATAACGAATACATTTGAAACCTGAATAATATAACAATAAAAATATTTTGCCTGATTATGATCACAAAAATAAAATTTAAAAACAATGCCGAGCACAATATTATATATGCGATAGAGGAAAAAAAAATTTACACAAATTTTAAAGTATAATTTGGAGTTAACTTTTCAGACAGATCAGATAATAGAGCTGAAGGCCGAAAAGATTTTTTCTGATTTCACATACAGACTTGCCTCTCAAGACATAATGAAGGGATTCCGTATATGCAGTGGCGTACCTAGAAAGTTTTCCACTCCACAATAAACGGCCCTTTTAGCCACAACTTTTCGTACTTAACCAAAAAATGCTGCCTACTATAACATGCCTTTTAGACCGTTGCATCATTGCTTTGTACCCTCAGTTGGATCCCGTGCTGGACCCTCAGTTCGCCGTGAACCCCTTCGTGCGCACTGGCGCCAGTTGGAAGGTGAGTCGCGCGCAGTGGTCCAGTAGCATGACTGGGGCGCGCCTTCGATGCGTGCACGCCGCCATGCCGAAACGTGCTGACTTGCTCCTGAAGTATATCGAGGACAGATCCAAACAAGGACCAATAAATTCTAGAGAGGTGGGTTCTAATAATAAATTTTGAAAGACTAAAAAATAGTTTACCTTAAATATCTTCAACCATAAAAATGATAGTGTAGCTAACAAAATTATATGTATATTGTAAAGAGCTCCAACAGCATGAAATTTAGTAATAAATTTATGGATAAGAACATAGACAAATATTTTTTTGAGGTATACATAGAGATAGCTGCTAAAATGTTAGTGTGGTAGGCATCTGGAATTTACCTACTAGGCACACTGTACCCTTGCAAGTGTAACACTAGTACAGTTTATAATGAGACTGCATTATAATGAACACAAAACCCTGCAGCTGGAGTTGCTATATTTAAAAAAATCACGGCAATTATTTGAAAATTTATTTTAATAAAGTATATATACTACAATTCAGGCTATTTAAATATAATACTTAAATGTAGATACAAAATTTTATTGTTTTGGTGCAAATTTTAGGGCCAAGTTTTTTTCAACCGGACAGACAACCAAAATACCGGACTATCCGGTTGACAACCGAACATCTGGCAAGCCCTAACTATTGCATTATCAATATATAAGCTCCTACATATAAAGTAATGAATAGTAGGAAATAAATTTTATAATAATTGAATTAAAAGATTATCTGAATTTAACGAATAACGAATTTAACTCATTGAAACCATTGAGGATGTATATGTTTTTGTATGTTTTTGGGACGTTTATTTTTATCAGTATTTTCTTTATGAAAATAGATCTAATTATATTTTTAAAATTCCAGCTGAGTCTTCGTTACTTGACTGATGTCATTGTCACGTCAGTATTTGCACTGGAGAATGATGCTTTTCAAGACGACAAAAATCTTTATAAGAAGATAGCTTCTGATTTTTTCCAGTCTTCTTTTTGGGATAATTTGTTGTTTTTGTCTCTCATTGTGGCACCATTTCTGGTCAAGTACTTAAAAATAAGGTAAATATTTAAAAATACGTTATTTCATTATCTATTATAGCATAGTTGTCTCTTTTACAGCCAAATATTTATACATATCATGACTGTGCTGCCATTGCTGCCCTTATAAATAATATATGTTTCACCTGGTATTCAAAAGTGATTTTAATTGATAGTATATACATATTCACGTGTTCTTTGCATACGTAAAAACTATCAACTGTTTCTAAATGGACGATATAAAACGTATTTTACGTTAAAATAAAGGGGTACTTAACGAACGTAGGTTCGATCAAAATGCAGACGGTTTTCAAAATCTTAATATTTTTCAGGATTGTGAGTTTAGAAACACAGAAGGACTTGATGAGTATTGCAAAAACTATAATTGAAAACCGGAAAAAGTACGGTTTTGTACCGAATGACTTCTTTGAGGTTTTGATAAGCAAAACGGAATACGAAAATGAAAGTATGTAATTTAAAATTATCAAAATATACCAAAAAATAAAAAACACATATCTTAAAATCTGAACACATATTTTTTGAATTTATTCCTCAAATATTTTTACAATTTTCTATAGCATTAATATTTTTCTTTCAGATGCTATGTTGAACGAAATATCAGGCCGTGTTTTCGGTTTCCTGGTCGATGGTATAGAAACCTCCAGTGGAGTTATTGACTTTACTCTTTTTGAGGTTATAAATTAAATAAATGTGGAATTTTTTTTTGTAAATATGTTACACATATTATTTATTTGGATATATATTTTTAGCTAGCATCTCACCCCGAAATCCAAAAAAGAGTAAGAGAAGAAATAGAAAAAACTGCTTCAGCTCACGATGGTGAACTCACATTTGAAGATTTACAGGCTTTACCTTACTTGGATATGGTTATCTCAGGTATTTATTCCAAATATTTATTTCCTTTATTTATTATCGTAATTTTTTTTTTGTAAAAATGGTCTACAAATACTGAATTCAATTAACAATAATATCAACACTTAATCTGAGGCTAGATAGAGATAGAGATACTTCGTACATTAAGTAATTATCAATGATTGATATGTTGCAGAGGTTCTTCGGCTCTATCCGCCTGCCCTCGCCTTGCACCGAGTGTGCACTCGTGAGTCGCAGCTAGGAGCGCTGCTCGTGCAGCCGGGCACGACCACGATCATCCCGGTGTATGCCCTGCACCATGACCCAGCACTGTTTCCTGACCCAGAAACCTTCAATCCCGAGCGCTTCGCTCCGGATGCACCACCAATCCCAAAATGCGCATATATGCCGTTTGGCGAAGGACCCAGAATATGCCTTGGTGAACATTTTACGAGTATTTTATCTACCCTTAAAAATTATCCTACATTATGCGGTCTCACAACCGGCTATTGACAGTCCTTCCTGATATGACGCGGAAATCTGAGTAATGCTTGGTGCGCATTAGGGTGAGGGTATGTCGCCGTTGACGGCACCTTTATGTACATTTGAAACTATGTGTTGATAGAAACGATGTCTTTCTGTGAGTTTTTCACAAAATTCGATCCTTTGTTTTTCGTATCCGGCCACATTCTTTTGCTTTGTATTCTATTACGAGTATATAGTTGACATCTTGATTGGTGGTTCAAAACTGACATTCCAAATAATTTATTTCCATAAAACCTTTTTGCAAATATGCTTACTGCCACTTTAAGCATGTAATTGATTTCATCCATCCTTTGTGGAAGTTTTCAATTATAATGGAAGTAAAACATCCACAGATTTTTTTTAATACCTCATCGCATATGCATAAATAATCTTAAAATATATTTTAGATTATTGTATAAATATTATAGTGCTGTAGATTATACAATGACCATCTTGCTCAACCCGCGTCCACCCACTGCTGGTTCACCCTGTTAACTTATTAAAACTAATTAGTGTTAATGTTCTAGGGTCTCGTCTGGGTTTGATCCAGACAAAAGCTGGCGTAACCAGCATCATCAGGAAGTTTATTGTTGGTGTGTCTGATCGCACGTCACCGCGCCCCTTGTCCATCGACCCCACTGTTTTTATTGCAAGAGCTGTTGGTGGACTTTGGCTGACCTTCGACAAGCTGGAGTAGAGAAAAATAAAGAGTAGGAGAATGAAGGTTGTAGTTAAGAGGGCTCAAAGTTAACTTTACGGAGGGAGGAGGCAAAAATTACGTAACACCGGTTGTGATTTACATTGTTTCAATTGTTGAATAAATTAATATTTAAAAATATAAATATCTATATAAATATTTGAGAGTGAAGCTGTTTTTCCCAACTGTACTCGTATAACTAAATATTATTTTATTTAACCTTGAGCGATTAGCCCTTAAAATGTTCACATTGTTATATTTATGTAATAAAATATCTTTACAAATTGCTTGTTTTTAATTATTGTTGGTACATTCTTTCTTTATCTCCCTTCTATTCCTTTCTTCCTCTTATTTTTTGTATATGTGTCAATATTACTTGTTTAAAAAAATCTAATGACTATTGACGTGTACTGTTATTCAAAGAATCCCCAGTAGTACACCTCATGCAACATTCATTTAGAAAACATGATCATTTCAAGTTAGAAAGATGCCGTCATTATCAGCTTGGCCTCAGTTCTCGCAAAAGAAAATATTTGGTAAAATGAATCATTTAGAACTTTTAGCCTAACGATTCAATACCTAACATAAAGCCTTTTATTTTTAGCGATGTTTTGGTAGTCCGTCGTCGCTCTTACTGTATTACAATGATTGGTTACGGCATTTTGCATCACAGGTTGGCTGTGATATGACTCCATCACTCGTAATTGATTGCGACAATGAATATAACCTTGCTATCAGTTCGAAGATTATTTGATTTATAAGATCAGTTCTTTTAAACTTTATCATTTTACTTTTTAAAATTATTTTTCCCTTAGAAATATAATAATCAAGAATGATGGAAAAGGTATATTTTGAAAAACAACTGTGATATCATCATACAATTAATATGATTATTACAGTTGTAAATATAATGCGAAGTATGGATGAATGATAGAGGTAAGTATCATAAAAATGATATAACACAGAACTTTAATAATTTGGTCAAAATATAGGCTAAGGGATTTTATCATCGACTGAAATTAACAAAACACGTTAATGAAAAATGTGTATGTATTTGAAAACACGTAGCAATAATTTTATGCATATAAAAATGTCTCATCGATCAAATATATAAAATAGTATACAAATATTATAGCAATCCAACAGTGGCTAAAATATGTTTAAGAAGTTAGTGTTTTATTAAGACCTTACAAATACTTACACTTCTATTTTTGTAAAGTATATGAGTGAAAATAATTTAAGAGAATTTTAGGTATGTAATATTTTAGAAAATATAATATGGTACATTAACAGAATGAAACGAATACGACATACGTATGTAGGTGAATCTCCTTGGGTCCATAAAGATGCGATAATGTACTAATAAAATATATATGTATATTTTATATCTTACTAAACCTATTGCTCTATAGCTAGGGGTTGCCACATATTGCCGCTATTATTCGTGCCTCTTCTCAAGTCCTTATGTACCCGGAGCTCCATCGAGTGCAGAGTTAACCAGAGTTACACATAATTCTCGACGACCTAAAGGGTTTGGAGAAAAGACCGATGTAGTATCAAAGTCATATATGACCGTTTATTAATCAGTATTTTAAATAACGCTAATCCGACGCTCTTGAGGCTTTCAACTCATATCTATCAGTTATATATAAATTATTATATATACGAGTATCACATTTAATAATATTATTTTTATGTATACATTTGAGAATCGCAGTTCGATAACGTTGCTCTTTATTATCAAACATTAATTTAGTCGCTCTGCATATCACCTCATTGATGGTAGCGAGCATACCTTTATTTACATATAAGATAATACGAGTATATTTTGTAATAATGCTTCCATTCATTGTTGTTCCGGTTATTTTTGGGTTGTTGGTGTACTATTTTTTTACACGCAATGACCACTATTTTGAGAAACTAGGGGTGCCATTTGAAAAACCAACATTTTTCTTTGGAAATTTCAAAGATACCTTTTCAGGAAAAAATCACATTGGCGAAGCGTATAAGAAATTATATGAGTGAGTTTACCATTATAATTAATGATACTTATCGAAAAATAAACATAAAAATAAAATATCAGGCTGTGCAAATGGCCATGCGACCATTGTCAGATAATAAAAAAGGACATCCAAAACCAACTACGGATTCTATTCTCCTATGTTAAGAATGTGTAGACTGGTTAACTCCTCTAGTGACTTGGACTTTTTCGGGGTGGACCTTCCAGCATTTCGCAGATCCCTCTACTAATGTACTAGATCTGTTTTTTTTTACTCATGTTCATGTTTTGTCTAAATGTATTGTCTTAGCTATTATATTGTTCTGTTTTACCATTTTATTTATTGTATTTTCTATTTTAAAACCGTATGTATTGGCCTAGGCCGTTAATAAAATAAAATAAAATAAAATAAAATAAAATAAAATAAAATAAAAATAAAATAAAATAAAATAAAATAAAATAAAATAAAATAAAATAAAATAAAATAAAATAAAATAAAATAAAATAAAATAAAATAAAATAAAATAAAATAAAATAAAATAAAATAAAATAAAATAAAATAAAATAAAATAAAATAAAATAAAATAAAATAAAATAAAATAAAATAAAATAAAATAAAATAAAATAAAATAAAATAAAATAAAATAAAATAAAATAAAATAAAATAAAATAAAATAAAATAAAATAAAATAAAATAAAATAAAATAAAATAAAATAAAATAAAATAAATAAAATAAAATGAACATGGTTGTAAGCATTCGTGGTTCGAATACCAAGTATCTGCCGTTTCGTTTTTCCTGTTGATTTATTGATGAGAGAAATGTCATATAAGATGATGTTTGCTGTGAATTTGAATGTGTCTAAGGTGTTAAATTCCTAAATATATTAAACCAGAAGACTTTTTGTTTGTTTCATATTTGCATAAAATTTTACTTATAAAATTTATGTAAAAAATTGTAGATATAACATAAAAAATAACTGAAATTTCCCCCCCTCACTTAACCGTATTATATTAATTTAAAAAAAAAAAATCAATAAACATTGTTTCCATTTGTTATAAAAATTATTTTCTTGAATAAATAATAAAATATAACTTTTATGAATGGTATTTTTCCAGTAAATTTCATGGAGCACCATACATTGGGATATTTAAAATGGCTACACCGGCCATCATGGTCACAGATTTGGACCTCATCAAAGATGTCTTGATAAAGGATTTCAACAATTTTGCAGACAATGATTTTCACGTGAGTTAAAAGTACTCGTACATTTATAACTATCAAATTGCTAGTGGTTACTATTCATATTTCAATGTGTATTGCTAGGGTATCTTAAAAGGCGAGAGAGATGATATGACAAGTCATCTATTATATCAGGGATGTACATATTTCCTAGGTCGGAAATAAATTATATAGAATGTACTCAGCTAAGGGATAAAAAGCTGATATGGGATGAGGCGATGGTTGACAGAGCTTAATAGCGGCAGTTCGCGACGACCATATGCCCAGGTAGGGGAGTAAACATTGAAATGATGATAATAAATTGTCATAGAATATCGTAGTTCAAAGGAAGTATTTTGTAATTTCCCTCTTTTTTGAAAGCTTGTTTATTTTATTACCCGTATCGTTTTCATTCTTCTTTGAAGCAGTGAATCTTGGAATATCATCAAAAGCCAATGCAACCGTATAATAAGTTTTGAAAGTAGATGCCTTCGTAAAATACTGGGAGTTAGATGTTTTGACTTTGTGAGTAATGATGAGGCAAGGAAGCGGACAAGGCAGCCTTCAATACAAAAATCGCTCAAGAGATAAAGATTGACCTAGTTGGAACATATACTCCGAATGCTACAACGTGCCCTACAGTAACGCCTCTGCATCATTGCTTTGTACCCTAAGGTGGATCCCGTGCTGGACCCTCAGTTCGCCGTGAACCCCTTCGTCCGCACTGGCGCCAGTTGGAAGGCGAGTCGCGCGCAGTGGTCCAGTAGCCTGACTGGGGCGCGCCTTCGTTGCGTGCACGCCTCCATGCCTCAACGCGCTAACTTGCTCGTGAAGTACATCGAGGACAGATCCAAACAAGGACCAGTAGATGTCAAACAGGTAGAAAGATCCAAAAAATATTTCAGTGATGACTCTTTTTATGGTTACGTATGCAGCAAAGCATAATTGATAGAAACTTGTGAGCTCTATGCTCACAAGAACTTTTGGGTGTTGTTTGTGTTTCAGTGCAGGGTAGGGAGATTGCAAGTGTAAATTGATATGCTTCTTAAAGAAATCCAAATTGTATGAAGAAGTAAACACGAATACTGCAAGAGCATTTCAGAGATTATCAGTGGCATTTAGAAAGGAATTTTGAAAACTCTCACTTCTTGGTCGACATACGTTAACAGTGTATGGATTTTCAACAAGTGTGAGATGATGTACAGTAGGAATTAATTTTTTGAGTTCAGAGGAGCAGAATCCATGGTCGTATGTATTCCAAGGATTGGAGGTTAATCGTATGAGTTCTATTATTTATCTGCTGAAATAAATATGTTCTCCAGTTTCTCCAACAATGTCATTAATGCGTAGTTTGACTATACTGTAATTTATTATATGTATGAGAAAATTAACTGATATATCTAGATGCATTTTTTTCACAAAACAATAAACATATTCGAGCTTACTTATGATAAGATAAAAATCTAACATCTTACTAAGCTTTTAGCGGTGATTGGCGATTTTTCGACATAGGGAATTTTTTTAAATAAAAAGTTTTATATGTGTAATTAAAACTGAATTTAAGACTTGCTAAAAATAAAAAAAATCTGAGCTCTAAACTTATATAAAATGTATAATATATCTTATATTCGCGTATTGTTTCAGTTGAGTCTTCGATACCTGACTGATGTAATTGTTACTTCGGTATTCGCACTACAGAATAATGCTTTCGAAGACGAAAATAATATTTTTAAGAAGATTGCATCCCAATTTTTCCAGTCTTCGTTTTGGCAGAATATTTTCTTCATCTCTCTCATGATGGCGCCCTCTCTGGCTAAATATTTCAAAATTAGGTACATCTTACGTAAATTTTTAACATAATATAACATTTTAAAAACACTATAAATAATACTAATAATTTATTATTACAGGGTTGTTGATTTGGAGACACAAAAAGATTTGATGGGAATTTCCAAGAATATTATTGAAAATAGAAAGAAATATGGTTTTATTCCGAATGATTTCTTTGAGGTATTGATTAGCAAAACTGAATACGAAAATGAAGGTATGTTTAAACAAAATGTGTGGCCAGTTTTTACATCAGAGAAGAGTAAATATACTTTACATGCTTTTGTGAATAATTTATACATTTTTGTGCAAGGCACATATATTTTTTTAATGAAGAGTGAATTTCTATGTGTTTTTTTTAGATGCCATGATGAATGAAATATCTGGCCGTGTTTTTGGATTTCTAGTCGACGGCATTGAAACGTCCAGTGGTGTATTTGACTATACTCTTTTTGAAGTAAGTGCAAACCACGATAAATATAATCAAATATTTATTAAAGAAAATACTTAAATTTTATATGTTTTAAATTAAAAGCTGGCATCTCATCCCGAAATCCAAAAAAGAGTCAGGGAAGAAATTGAAGAAGCGGCTGCTGCTCACGGTGGGGAACTCACTTTTGAAGATCTTCAGGCGCTGCCCTATTTGGATATGGTTATTAGCGGTAAGTAAATCTATTTTAAATTGCAGTTCCATTTGACAATCTTGCGTCAATTGTTGTTTATTGATATACATTAAAAGTTTGTATTGATTACGTGGTAGTTGATATGTCCCTGAACATTAATTTTACAAGCCTAAACTTGATAATGTAATATATTTATACTTCAAGTCATCATATGATTGGAAATAATATATTTTTCATCATTTAAGAAACTCAAAGTGTCATAGACAATAGTGAAAATGCCTAATTTCATGCTCGGCGGTGTATTTTTAAATGGAACCATATAAAGTTTTAAATATGTATGAGTATAGAAATAAAAGTCAGCAATATTGATCATGGAATTAATTTTTGATTTGAAATAAAGATTGGCAGGGCTTAGTGGTTTTTAAATTTAAAGACGATAAATCTTTGATTGGTTGTAAAACAAGTAGAATTATTACTTTTAGGCTGAACTACATCAGTTAACCCTTTATAGGGCTATTATAAATAATAAGGCTAATATATTAAATTGTTAATTTTGTGACGCTGGCTATTATTTTCAGGTAATAACGCAAATTTGATCAGGTTGGAACAATAAATTAACCTTAAAACGTTCTCGACGTATTTAAATACAAAAGTTGAAATTTCTATGAGCGCCAAAGGAAATATAGACCTTAAAGCGATAGATTTATATATCTAAAAAAAGGGTTAAATAAATACCTTGCTGCTTGGCATCACAATGGATGGAGACAGTTGTAATTTATTGTGATATTAAATCGAATAGAAGTTGTGGAACTTTTAAATAGCCATAGAACACAAGCACATTTTCAGTCTTACAGCAAGTTAAACAGTGCTCAGTGTGATCCATGTTAAAGTAAGTTATGTAATACTAGTCTACAACAGTTGGATAGTTTATGAAAGATCCAATTTTTGGCGTTTTACAGAGGTTCTTCGTTTGTATCCGCCCGGCTTGGCCCTGCACCGCGTGTGCACGCGCGAGTGTCAGCTGGGCGCGCTGCGCGTGCAGCCGGGCACGACGGTCATTATCCCTGTGTTCGCACTGCACCGCGACCCTGCATTGCACCCGGATCCAGAGGCCTTCAATCCTGAACGCTTCGCCCCTGATGCTCCTCCGAGACACAAATGCTCATACTTGCCATTTGGCGAAGGACCCAGAATATGTCCCGGTATGTGAATAATAACTATTGATTTCGTTTGTTAATTTTTATTTCAAATACAAGTTTGTATGCTTATGACACACCATCATCATGATAATACGCTCTATTTATTCAGTCACAAAGTTCTGTCAGTCGCCATGGTCCTCACCTCATCCAATATATAGTTCTCGACGGCCTTCCAGGATGACACGAGCCCAGGGCCTCGATGACACATCATATCCTATCATAATCATCTGATGGTTGTAGGTTTTCAGCATATGTTTCTACCCTTCTTATATATACCGCATAGAACCTCTTACTCTCGTTAGATGAGCGCCATTATTTCATCCATAATTGAGAGTACTTTTTTCCAAATACAGATCATGCCTAAGCTTTCTATAATTTGGATAGGTTAAATAAAATATTGATTTTATGAATTTTCTAATAAGTATTTTTTATTCTCCTTGATTCCTTCCTAAATTCCAAATTATTCACAATATTCCGTACATTTTTACATTGCTGTATAATATTTTATAACAAGTTGTTTTCATCGTACAGATTTTTTATTTGATTAGGTGTGAAAAATCATATAATTCGTATGGAATGTACCTAAAAGTAATAATCAATAATGCAAAAGGATTACTTTTATCCACATGTAGTATTTTTATCTTTTATTTTTGTTTTTTCTGTCTGTGTGTTATCAAAAATAAGAGCACAACAAAAATATTCACTAGATTTCGAAACTGTTGGTATTTACAGTATTTGGTATGTAATGTGTTTAATTACATTTTGTGATTTATATGACTCTTAACTGTACTTATACACTTTATTATATTAAGAATATATATTTGATCTTACTGCGCATATATTCAACCATCTGTGGTGATAATTTTTTTCTCTTTATTTTTCACAGGATCTCGATTAGGTATGATTCAGGTGAAGGCTGGAGTGTCCAGCATCATCAGGAAGTTCGAAGTCCGGCCCGCGGCCCGCACACTGCCCCGCCCGTTGCCCCTCGATCCAAACATCTTAATTGCCAGAGCAGTTGGAGGCATCTGGTTGACATTCGACAAGCTCCAATAAAACTAGCAACTTTATATGACACTTTCAGTAAAACCAAATCTTACCGAAAACTGAAGTTGAATCAATCATAGTGTTGTGGTATAAAACCTATATTGCTTTATCGCCACAAAAATTTCAAATATATTCCATTCAGTGTATGGCAACACCAATCGTCTGCTTATTTCTTAGTAATAGGTGTCTAGGACACAGCGTTAATGTAATTAATTTTACTTCAAACATTATTGCATATTATTTCTTCAAAATAAATAAATAAAATAAATACATGACATCACATCTATAACTATTTATTAAGTACATTCATAATTAATTTATACAATAAATTACAATTATTTCGAAGAGTTTTAATATCTCGTAGTGTATAAAAATACTTACATGTATACAATCTTTACTGTATTTAATCACATTATTGTTATTTTTATCACTTTATAGATAATAAATATTAACAAATATATGTGGTTTTGTTTAATAATATAAATCGCAATTGAATAACTTTGTTGGTTATCGTCAGCCTGAGAGTTATTCCTTCAATGACAGTCAAAATATCGTTTTGAAGAAATTCGCCACAAACGGCTTAACCTAAAAGCTATGGATATTTGGCCAAATAGTGTTTTGTGTGATTAAAATATTTAAAGCTAACTTAAAATGGACGGGCATTTTGATAAGTGCCTGCGAAATTTTAGTGAGAGTAAAATGTTTCTGAAATCGATAAGATCTTAAGTTTGTGGGATTCAGATAAATGTTCTTTATGGCTTTTGGTAAAATATCAGGACACCCATTTCTTAGACACTTGCATATTATATATGTACATTTTTGTTGACATAATTATTCATTCTCGTTTTATCAAACCGTCTTATTAGTATCTATTAAATCCAACACAAATAAACTATTAATATACATTTCCATAACTCATTGACACAACAAAAACTATGATCAAGAGTAAATTTGAGCTGCGATGGTAATTTGTACTATTGGTGAAAGTTTCTTTTTCCACAAATTTCTGATTATCTTTATCGACTATAACGTAACCTTTCGTTATTTTATTTAATAATTTAGGAAATTCCACCAAGGCGGAAGACGACGACGGAGATGTTTTTTCTACTCCATAGTAGACTTTTTCTCTGCTTAGTTTGTTTATGTTATTTTTGCAGGAGTCCTTGAAGGGTCCTATGCACGCACTGTAAGCTATTGCGTGAGGAATGAACGTCTGGTCTATACTGCCACTAAAAAGCTCTGTTGCCGTCGGCCCTGAAATATAAATATATATTATTTTAAATAAGATTAAAGACAGGTTTTTGAAATGTTGAAAATTAGTTAGTTCGTACCTGCGGCGTAAACTGGTACATCTTCACCACCGTGAGTCGCCCAGGATCGAGGAATTGCCGCCCTTTGCACGGTGTCCTGATGCCTGATGGCCTTCCCTCGGTCTTCTCGAACCTTCCTGTTCTTGTTGATACCCCCGGGGCCATTAGCATAGAGCAAAGTGGTATATGGTCGCATGTCGATGTCAGACGGCTTTCTGTCGTAACCTTAAAATTCAAGTAACAAACAAACACATCATCAACCTCGCTTATTAATGTTTTTTTTAAGTTTCTTTATTTATGAGCAGATATGTCTCTGATATATTCTTCATTCAGCAGTTTTAAACTCAAAATAATTGAGATAAATTCTGGTAAATAGTTAAAACATTAGGTACTTAGTTACTCAATTACTATTCTCACATATTATTTTTATTTGTGTTCATTATTTTTCTTAATACATCCATTCTATATCTGTATCATGTGATCACCACAAACTACCGTCACTCAGGTATGTCAATTGCCATTGTCCATCCTCTTGTCAAGACATATCTGCACCCGTATATTAAGCTGGGAACATATATGGTTCCCGACGACCTCTAGGGCAGAATCCCGAGGACAAGCTATGGCAGCTGTAGTATCCAAAGTATATTTTTGGGTGATTTGTTGAGCTTGGACCATTTGTCCCAAAAAAGCGTCTCAGCCCAACCAGCGATACGACACTAGCAACAGGAAGTGACCATCCAAGATTTGGTAAGTCCCCAATGTTACTGTCAACTTTCGCAATCTAACGAGAGCTGCGCTTATGAGTCTATAATCCTAGTTCCCGTTTTAGGGGGTGACGAAGTAGGTGAGCGCCCCAGGGCTTCGAATAAGCCAAGGGCGCCGAGGGCAACAAATCTTTCTTATATATTATATATTTATAAATATAAACAATATGCAGCGCTAGAAAAAATTGCCCTAGGGCGCCACAGAGTCTAAAGCCGGTCTTGCGTTTGTATGAAGATTAGTATTTTTATTTGAAGTATGCATAATCATATGTGATTAAAATATTAATTATATTGTGGATCATTTAATTCCAGACATAATATGTGAAGTGCATTCACGATTTTTACCGAAGATGGAATTTCCTCTCGTTGTGGCGTAGCCTCCCAGCGTCATCACGTGTGAGTGATCAGCTGTGACGACCACCAAGGTATCTGCCAGGTCCACCTTCTCCAAGGCCGCAGCAACAGCTCGGTCCAAAGACAACGTTTCGTCCAGAGCGCGATACGCATTGTTCAGATGATGGGCGTGATCTATTCGCCCACCTGTAAGAGGAACACCAAAAATAAAAATCATTTTTACTGCAGATAAACATGGAATAATTTTATTTTGAAGTTTTCAAAATAATTTCATACCTTCTACCATCAAGAAAAATCCCTTTTCACCACGCATGAGCAAATCTAGTGCTTTTGACGTCATTTCTGATAGTGATGGATCTCCTTTAGGACTGTCGTCTCGTTCCGCTTCGAAATCCATGTGGGAACTTGAAAATAGTCCTGAAAATACCCAACACATTATATCAACTGATACAGTTTATGATTGTATGAATTACTTGAATAAACGGGCCCCTTAATTTTTGATGAACGACAGAAAAAACGCTCTTTACGGGTCCTTCTAAATTAATTCTTGATTTTTTTCTTCCCATATTCGATACACATCTGAAATATATGGTCACGACAAATCGCCGCTACTCAGTTCTGCCATTTGTCACTGTACATGCCTTATTCCCAGAGATCCCTACACCTAAAAATTTACATGGAAACATATATGATTCGTGATGAAGTTAAAGAGATGGACAGATATAGTAACCGAGGAATATTTTAGGTGATATGTTAATTGGATTTTTTAAGGTTGTCGAATGATTAGCGCGACGCTCTCAAGGCCTGGAGCATTTGGTCTTAATGAGCGGCTCGACTCGAGATAATTTTAAGTCCCTTCAAAAATTTTAGCTTTAATTTAGCCTTGCAAATTTTTTGACTCAATCTCCGGGCCTTACCAGGAGTACCGAAAACCTCGCAACCAAGTCTCCGGGCCCTATTTTTGGTCAAGACTCCAGGAATTAATCTTACCTCCCCCACTCCTGTCAACTAACTAAATATATATGTAAATACCATACTACACTCATTCATAATAAAATATACGATATTTAAGATTAGAATCATAATATTCTCCCGTCTAAAAATATCTTGAACATAAATAATAATATTCCATAAATTTTACAGCGCTCGAGCTGTTTTCAGTTCATCCATACTAAATTCTGAGAAATGGAGCGAGATTGCTTAAAACGCGATAACAAGTAATGAAGATATAAATATACAATGATCTTAAAGATAATTTCGTAATTATAACGTCCCAAAATTCAATCTTTACACCATAGATAAAAATATTTTGGTTTGTTGACATTATATCGTTATTTTAAAGACAATAATTTTAAATATTTTCTAATCTAATAGTACAATGAATATGATTCTTAGGATTTTCAATTCAATTTAATATTAAATTTCAATTTTGTTTTCGAACAATGGCGAATAAAATTCAAATCATGTGCTTGATTGTTTTTCGGTGACATTTATAATGCGATTTAATTTAACATCAATTATTCCTGAAATACTAAAACGGTAAAATATATGTTTTCTTAATTTTTTCATGACATTAAATTTTAGATATGGTCACTAATTAAAGATCTCGTGGACCTGGTTAATAATGGATATTGTTGACGTAACTACTCACCGAGGAGATAGCCGGTCTGAGCTGGGTCCACCGCTTGCAGCTGTTCCTTGTTCATGACGTAGGTGGCGTTGAGTCCTCCGTGCCGTTTGGTCCGCACCCAGTCAGAGATTAGGTTGCGACCATCCAGACGTTTGCCCTCTTTGTTGGGAAACTCAGGATCCAGGGTGGCTATCGACGTGAAGTGCCTCCTTCCTCCTCCTAATATAACCTAAAAAACATTAATAAATCAATTTATTTGCATCTCTTGGAAATCATTAAATTTAAAATACATATGTATTTTATAACACAATGCTAGCAAAGTAAAATGTATTTTACTTTTCAATATTTAAATACTAAGAAAAATTTACAACCATAGATTTTGTGTACACATAAAATTTGTACCCGTTGTAAAGAATCGGACTAATAGCGATGCCGAGTGTTGCCATTACTGAAGGTAACTCATCAAAAGTACCTTATCTTGGTTTAATATAAAAGCAAGTTTTATGCTTACATTGAGCCTGGATCCTGGCTCGTCCTCCAGCAGCTGACGAGTGATGTCCTTGCAGGAAGCCCTGGCTGCTAGAGGAACTTTTGCATCATCCTCCCAGAAGCGGCTTGGTGCATGGGCGAAAAGTGCAGCTGGCGTGGCGTGGCTCACGCGGGAGGTCGTGACAATGCCTGTCAACTTGCCTAGAATAACATAAAATGTTTTACAAACCTGATATAATATAAAGAGCACATTCTCTGAAACTGTAAGATCTAGTTCAGTCAGTTCAGTTCAGTTCAGTTCAGTTATTATCCGTTGGTGACGGCCATTACGATATTAGAAAAAGGCCCAATGCGAGTAAAGTGCCTTGGTTCTATCGGGCAGGCAGACTTAGTGCCTACTAAAAAATACGCGTCTTCAATAATTTTGCTTACATATTCAGTAAGGGAATGCATCTTCATTTTTAATCTCATTTTGTGTTAAGGTCACAACCCGTGACTGTGATTATAATATCTTTCACGGGTTCTTCCTTTTTGTAGATATATTTTCTTTTTTATCGTTGTAGTGGAAATAATCGTTCCAAGAGGACTCACATTGGACTGGAATAAGATGCTAACTGTTCACAATCAGAATCATTTATTTTCTATTTCGGTTTGAATAAATTATTTCGATTTCAATACAAAAGTTTCTATGTTGTTTTCTGAAAAAAGGACCTACCTTTCCTAACTTTTCTTTGCATAATTATGGTGAGCGCATTCTTCAAGTTTACATTACACAACAATCATCATCAGAAAAAATATATACCAAATATCAAAATAAAACATTACAATCAACTAATAAAAAACAAGTCATAAGTGTGTCCTGGTCTCGACCGATTCTGCTCTCCTGCGTGCGATTTCATTAAAAAATCCGAATTATATTTCAGTACTAATGATAGAAGTACTGGTAAGATGAAATGATATATTCTTAACATTTTAAAATTTGATTTAATTTAATTTCTTTCAAATTTGGAGTCTTTGCTCAGTAAATTAGTTAAATGATGTTTTTGGGTCCGCTCCCCTTACTGGAGCATATGATCGTCACGGGCTGCTGCCATAAAGCTCCATGTCGCCATGGTTTTCGCCTCATCCCATGGTTAGTAACCTCACCTTGTTCTTGTGCCCAGGTGAGGAGTGAGGGTACCCTGGCCTGGAAGGTTTTGCTGCAATCTTCGAACCTGGCGCTCGCATCCACGCCCAAGGTCTCATAGTTGGCCTTCACTCCACACATTAGCGCTGTGGCACAAGCCGAGGACTCTCCGATCTGGGCGTCAGCATTGTACGTCTTGAAACATGTGTATTTTAAGTAAACACGTCATAATCATCATCATTATAAAATGTTAGCTCCCCTAACTAGAGCATATGCCCGTCATAAGCTACCGTCACAAAAACACAGTCGACCACCATAGTCCTCGCCTCCATCCCAGCACTGCCTCTTGTAACTTGGCCGAGTACATTCTATGTGTAGTATCCGATGCCTTTCCGAGACAGCATCAGTCCGTGGCTTAAAGAAAAGATAACAGGAAGTATCCCAACAAAGTCCACCTTGCGACTGTCATTTTTATAGACATGTATCAGAATATCATTTTTTTAAAGTAAGTATATAAAAAGCGAATGAATCTTATTCCATATCTTAGATTTTAAATAAACACTATGATAATCTTGCGAAAAGTACAAAGTTTCAAAATTCTACAGTAGTTTTATTATAGCAATTAGATGTAACCTACCTTAGCTAGTGCAACAGCAGGGAATTGCTCCCACACGAGTTCAGTATCTTCCCCGGAGCGTCCTTGTCGCTGCCCCTTGAGTATCCTGGCGGCCGTCAGTGTGGACATGCCCATCCCGTCGCCAACAAACATTATTATGTTCTTGGCCACATCTTTTCTTCTCTCTTTTTTGTCCGAAGATGTCCTTTTTTCAATGGCCAAACTCGCCGCCTTATACCAATATTCTCGCCCTGAATTGAGAAAAATATACGATTTTAATCAGTGCCTTTTTAATACGGATTTTTTCAATCTTCATATATGAAGACGATGACTGACCTGATGAAAAATTATAATCCATTACAGCTTCAATATAATGGATTATGGAGATGGCTAAAGTGGTTATGTAAACATACAAAAAAACATGAATAATTTTGGAGGGATCACGTGATCGCTCGATTTTTTTTTGTTGCATTTTGTGACATCATATTACTCCATTGTGAAATCGATTTACAAGCACTGAGACGACTTAAAGTATCGGTAACCAGGGAGTAGTTAGATCATATACCAAAGCTGCATTTTTAATAAGCCTTATTTCTCTTCCGTCATACAAATAGACTGTCAAATAGTTAATAGAGAACATATTTAGTTAATCTTTGAGATGCGGGGTTGTTTTGGGAATGGATGAATGATCTGGTGTTATGCAGATTTTTTTTAAATTTTATTATTCATTTCTTTTTTTTCACTGAAAAAAAAATGTAGAATAAAATATATAGTTGCGTACTGTACCCTGCATAAAATTTATTCAGAGTTGCTGGTGGAGAACATACATTCTTATAATTTTATATTATTTTAAATTAAAAAATTAATAAATTAAAAACATTTGGTTTCGATTTCACATTTATTTTACAGTGATTACTTTTTTAAGACTTTGGATGATGGACTCCAGGGAGTCCGAAACATGTAATCACTTAAAAGTAAATCTTTTTAATTTGTTATTTTTTAAATTAAAATTAATATAGAATTATAATTATGCAGTTTCACCAAGTATATTATATTACAAGTACCTTAACATATAATCTTATTAGGAAAATATATAGCGGCGAGATGTATTGCTTCCATAAAAACCTGGATATTTTTAGGGTCTTAAGTAATTTACATTTTTGCTAGGTAAATCGAAATTAACCTAAATATCATATATTTTATATAAAATACCTACCTTGATTTTGAATTTCAATATGACAGAAGGACAATGATAAAAGCATGTTAAATATTAACACATACACCAGACTAGTCATTTTGATAAATTAATTTAAAAACTTTGTATAAAAATGCTGAGACTACTTGCAAATTTTAACTAAGTTGCTGTTTAAGCTCGTAAATAGAAAACTAAGTTTATTTTCACCAGGCGTTTCATCAAATATTTGTAAGAATCTTTTTTCTTATTTATTTATGACCGTTATTCACATAAAACATGATTAAAATAAACAGCAGCATAAAAACAACTGCCCTTAAGCTTTCGACAGAACATCAAGATGCCTAATACAAGTAGCATATGTAGGTATAATAATTATCGTTTCGCACCCACTTTGTCAAGCCAAATTAAATTATCATGTTTAGTATCACAGATGAGACAATATTTTGTTTTAAATTGATAATTAGATTATTTATTTTTAATATAATTATGTTTTATTTTATTTCGGGTTTGTTTTTATTATTATTTGTTAATTGATTATTCGCGAATGGAAACTTGATCGTGTTTTCTGAGTTGTGTGGTTCTTGAGGCACGCGACTGAGCAGAGAAAGCTCCACGGTACACTTAACAGGCCAAATGGCCAAATGGAAGATGTCAAGAATAATCCTGAGTCAGGAAATATCAACCTGCAAGGAAGACTTACACCTCAAAATAAATTACTATCCACAGACTTTCATGTCCAATGAATATAAAAATATTCCGTAGGTACAATAGTACCAATATTAATTTCATAAAATTGTTATATAAGTTATATAAGCCTTTGTATAAGTTGACTTTGAAATTCAGTAATTTCTGATTTTAGTGGTCGTAATTTAAGCAAATCTGTTGAAAATCTTTAACTTAATATTCTGAAATCTTAACCCTTTCATTACGGCTCGGTTTGAATACAAATTATACTGTCAATTATAAAACTAGTATTTGAAGCATAAATGTGCTTATCTGGTCTATTTTCATATATCACATTGGTTCTTGTATCCTTTAGCTATCAGATGATGCATAAAAAACTATTTTAAGAAAGTAGCAAAATTATATATCACGTCAACCGATGTCAACGGTCGGGGAATCTTATGACGGCATATGCCGACAACCGATACGAAAGGGTAAAGACCTATAAATTATAGTTAATGTGTCTCGAAATGTGCAAATTTCAATTATTAACGAAAATTTGAATAAAAAATTTTTACACTTACTAATCATTTCAGAAAATAATACTAATTCATTATGACATTACAATTTTTTTTAGATATAATATAGTCATTTTTTAACTTTCAGATAAATTGTAGTAAATATTTGTATTCTATCAGTTCACTTAGTTTTTAGGAATAACTGAAAATGTAAATATAACTTACAAAATCATGCTTCTGCATACAGCGTCCAGCAATTCTTGATGAGCATGGTAAAGCTAACTAGTAGATCACATCCCACTTTTGGTGCTCTACTGCATGCATTGATATAAAAGAGAACTTTCATGAATTACAATTGACTTTTATTCAATTCTCATTTTTATAGCGAATGGAAAAGCATAAATTTCAAATCTTCGAATTTATATAACAATTATTAATATTGCGGTCCCCAAATTTAATACCTGCGCTATTCTCAATGCTGTGGAAAAATTCTTGACTTCCCAGCAGGTATTCGGAAATGGCTTTCAATCAACATTTAATTATGTTTATTTACACGTCGACATTAAACAACTTCTCATTTTATGCGGTACTAAAAAATGCTCGATTTTATTTTATACATTAAATCCGTTCATTTTAATTTTTCTTTTTAATTTGCGTCTTTATGACATTATAAATTAATGTAAAATTTAAGGAATATCGATTAACAGTGATTATCTGGAGATTGTTTTAGTTATGTTAATACTTTTTGCTTTATACCTACCACTTGCTTATAATTAACACTCATCTTGATGTAAGTCTTATGTATTTTGTTATTTCCAAAGCTTCATCGCTAGTCATATAGATGGTACCTGTAGGCAATGGCGCAGCGGCTAAACTCGTGTCGTTATGATGAAAAGCTTTCAGTTCGTTATTTCGGAACACATTAACCACTAAAGCGTATATCATACACAACACAGCTGTTATAAACATTTTATGCACACTATGATTTTTGTTGAACTTCAGGATATGATTCAACAGCTCGATGCCACCTCACTTTATATTGGTAGTATGATCAACCCTTAGAAAATAAAGATAGTTGGTCACAGTGACGTAATCTGCGTGGGTAAATATGTGTCGGTACATGGGAAAAATGGAGAAGTATATGAAACAAACCCTGGAACGCTTGGGCTGAAGACATTTTTTTAAGAGTGTAAGATACGCTCTGAGAGTTCAAGAGTAATATCCCTATGAGTCTGAAACATAAACTATAACATAAATAATATAAATATATCATATCCCATTTGATCTAAAGAGCGGAGACCCTCGTTAAACTAACTATTCACCAACTACTACAAGTGGCGCAGAAAGCGATGGAGCATGTATTTGGGCTTAGCTTAATATGGATTTAGTGGCTCAGTATATTGTGGTGGCCATATGATTCAAATTCAGAGCAATAATAGCATAGTGTAATTATGACAGTGGTAGATCGTGAGAATTGATGTGGCAGGTTTGTCATAGGGTTTTTACTGAAATCCGTTTATAATTTTATGAAATTATTTAGAGTCAAAGTAAATAAATTTAATAAAGTAATTTTACAACAAAAGCAACTATGAAAAGGTAAGAAACTTATACTTTAGCAACGTAATTTTTTGCCAAGATTTTTGACTTATGCGACTAGATAATAGTATTTTTTCATTGCTAATTAATAAATAACAAATAATAGTTAAAAGTTAAATGTGCCTGTAAAATTGCACAGAAAAGGTTTTCCATCTCTTGCACAGTTGTAAAGCTCAAGGTTTGGTTTTATAAAACGTCCAACCGCAATATGATTTAGCTGTTTAGGATATTCGTGGTCATTAATTTGGTGTGAAAGGAACTTAAATAAAAAGCTTTTGAGTCTTCCATAAAAAATATTTTTCCAGATATATTATATATACCTTTAATATATTTACAGGGAAGATAATTTAAAAAATACATATTTTATATCATAAACATACTTTTAAAAAACAATATTTTCGCCAAAGAACGGACGTACTTATTTTTTTACCAGAAATTAGATTTTTAAATCATTACGCAATTTAACAATTTGTAATTAATTTTATTTATAGCTATCGTTTGGTTGTCCCGTTACTTATTTACTATATAGTATTTTTAATTAATAAAACATATCTTAATTTCATAAAAAGCATTAATAAACATAAAGATAGACAATATATTATTTGCCTAGCCACCCACTTACCAAATAGTAATAAAGTGGCTTATAAAATATACTAGTTAGAGTCCGATTAGACACCAATCAGAACAAAATAATATTAAAATAGTGGAGACATTATTGGTCTTAATCTTCAGTGACAATACTTTTACACTCAAGTCTTCACTTCCAGTGATGAGATCGGTTCGCTACATTTTATTCATTACATATAAAAAACTACTTAAAAATTATGAATGTATAGTATACCCCACCTGTAGCATTAGGTTAGTAATAATACTCAAGGTATGCTTCTTTCGATAAAATATATTATATTCTTTAGTCAAAGCCTCGCAAGTGTTAACAGAAAAAAAAATATTCTCAAGCTGGTGTTATTCTCTGCTTTTGGTTTAATTAAAATAATTATTTTATATCTGGGACTAAAATTGCCGAAAACTTTACATCATTGTAGCATCACCAGTGTAGATGGCGTTTCCTGTGGAGCGTATTAAAAGAAAAACGGGAATATGAAAGCATATTTAAGCTAGTATACCTATGGTGTTTCCACGTTCCCTGAAAGTCATGGATAATATCTTCAATGCAACTCGGTGTCTCGATAATCACCATTTCTAAATCCGTTTTGCCACAAGGCCCGGTTTGATTCGTGTTACTGACAAATGGCTTGCAGCATCTCTGAGCCGTGTGGACCATTACTGGCATCTGCCCATCTGTCGCACTTGACAGCTGCGATTAATGGGGTGTCCTCCCACCTTTCCCGGAAGCCGAGTGCATTAGCTCTTCGAAGTGATATTACTCTTATAATATTATGTGCAGCTTTCGGAAAACGTGGATTTCTCTAGCGCTGAATAAACGAACCTGAGCTAAGACAGCCAATCAATCAACAGAGTGTTTCATTTTCTAGATTATTATTTTGTAAGCCTAGCAGAATGCGGTGTCCACTTTATAATAATTGTTATTACGTGAAAAATTATATGGGCAGAAACATAGTAGTGTTAATTAATACCTATTGAATTTATTCGACCTAAATTTAAATGTTTAATAATTTTAGGCATAGAACATTTAATGTTTGCGCGAAAAAATGTGTATATGAAAGGCTTCCAATGTAAAATTTGATTACATTTTTCGTTTACTAAATAGGTATTACAACCAGTGCAGAAACAGCTTTACTCACAAAATGTAAATGTCATTAATATAAAAACATTTAAGTATGCATTATAGGTTCAAAGACATAAATTCACTAAAATAATAAAAATACGTATTTTTATTGATTGCGTATAAAAATCAAATGATTAAAAAATGTATGAAATATAATAAATTGATCAACATTCTTGTTGGTCGTGCCGCGGTCCTGGCGATCTTATTTTCACATCCGTTGCAGAGGAATGCACTCGGGATGTTTCTGTTGTTCATTATTTCTTGTTGTATGGCTTGTATGTACAAACATTAGGTAGGTATTATGCTGATTCACAATAAACACAACAAGGTTGGATTCATTCATACAGTGTAAATTGTCGCGCTATTTCTAGCTGGTGACCATTCATAAGTTGAAATTATATTTCTTGTTCTCGTCGTTATTCGCCTCCTTCAGCCATTCTTAACACGTTGAATGAATCTCGAAATAATATTTTTCGTCACCATACGTTTTTATCTTCCATTTGGAAATTTCATTACATCTTTCCATTGTTGAGTTTTGTATTTGATTTGTAATAAAGCAGTCCTCAGTGGTTTATTAAAAGATACAACCGAAAGTCTAAATTAGTCCATCAATTTTATGTCTATAACATTAAGGTTATCAACTGACAATACTTGATGAAACTGCATAATTATAAATTCATTTTAATTTAAAATATAACAAATTAAAAATATTTGGTTTTTTATACATATTTTTTTATATGCCTTTTTTCAATGGTTTAAAAACACATATAAAATCTGTAAATATGTGTGTACTTACATAGGAACTAATACTTGTATATACATACCTATATAAGCCACTGCCTGATGGTCTCCAGGGAGTCCGAAACATGTTTTCATTAAAAATAAAAGTGAATCAAAACTAAATAATTTTAATTTGTTAATTTTTTAATTCAAATTAATTTAAAATTATAATTTCCTTTCTAACATTGTGTCAATAAATTTTATTATAATGATTAAATTATGTCTTCAAAATTTGCATACTTACCCACATTTATGTGGAATTCATAAATAAATAAACAAAATACTTACAAAAAAACTTTTTTATTTTTCAAGTGCATTATTAGTAAGTGACATAACAAAACAATGGTACAATATTAATTAGAATGACTAGATCAATTTTGATTACACGTAATGTCAATGTCCATTAAAAATAATAATAAATATTGCTGACCATTATTGATCGATGAAATAACAAATTGTTATAAACCATAGAATAAGGTGGATGAAGGTTAATTTACCTTCTTCCACCAAGTACCACATCATATGCAACAGTTAGTATTTGGACAGCGGATTGTCATACTTAGCTGCCCAACACTTCAAAGATGGACCAGCTTTATAATTTTAATCATTTAAATTTTACGTTCGAAAATAAACAATAGTTCAAATATACTTGTAATTATATGTGTAACAGTATTTTTAACTGGTTTTAAATTAATAAGAATACATACATATTAGAAATTTTGATTTTTAAAAATTCCAAGATTTGCATTCTTCTGTTTTAGCAAAATAGCCTTATATCTTTGTAATAAACTAATTGTGGAATCAATTTGGTAATACTTTTATTAATTTGTGGAAAGTAAAAACACAATATCACCCATTATGTAAAATAAAAAAAATATAGTAATATAAAAAAAGATATATAAATATATTTGGTATTGTGTAAATCATGTTGTACTAATTAATAATAACAATAGCATCCTAAAGAGTTGTGATAACATTTATTTTTGACAAGTAATAAACTAGTCCTTAAGGGTCATTACATGAGCACTATGAATTTTGTGTTTCATCAATTGTTGGAAAGATATACACCTTGACAGACATAACCTGTATAAATGTCACTTTCTCTTCAGTGTTTTCAGGACAATACACGACACTGTGCAACGTTGCAGAAAAAGAGACACTTCTACAAGGTATTATCCAGTACAGGTGCTTTTTAGAAATAATTTATAAAACACGTAATTTGTATTGCTAATTGTAAAGAAGTTTGCAATTTTGCAGATATAGAATATTGAGAGCATAAACCATTGCGTGAATAGAATATTTCTGAGGACATTTAAAAAATGACATTTCAATTGTTAATATTAAAAATACTTTTTAGAGAATTTGATCTTGTTGCCTATGATAGTTTTATTTAACTTTTATATGATAAATGTATTTTTATTAATTAAATTAATTGAGAGAAAGAATATGAAGTATACATGTACGTCGTTCACATATATCGTTATATACTTCACACCTACATAACTGATATCCTCAGCCTCAATTTTCTCTAACCTAACTAGTGTGATAGCTATTCTTAAAACTCCTATAAAATTTTGTGTTCGTACTAATGTATGTTATCCCCTATGATGAAAAATTATAAAAACAATAATTTCTACCAACGTCGTGAGGCACAATTTAAAAACTGCCGTCTCCAGAATGCCATTCAAAGGTCAGATAACTGGAATACGTTCACAGTTCCTTTCAACTCTTACCTGACCGTATTGAACAGTATCGCTCATTAATTATTCTAATCTACGTTAAATGCCGGAAATCGATAGTGAAAAAGGCACATTTCAGCTGCAATACAATGAGAATCAGTTTGATATTAAATGCCTACTTTAAAACTTCTTTATTCAAAATTTATTGTACACCAACAATCTATTCTAAAATCTGACAGCTCCGGATTCAGTTATTTTTAACTTAGGCGTATATTTAATTAAGACATCTTCCTTTTATGTCAATTCCACAATAGTATATTTAAGTCTCCGAAAAGAACGTCTGAAGGTCGATAAATTGACCAAAATAAGAGAATGAAGTACAGTGTGGTACCTTGACATACGAGTTGTTTAAGATATGAGCATTCGAGTGAGCGATTTTTCACTTTGAAATACAAGCAAAATTTGAGATAGGAGCAATCGGCTTAGCGGTTCGGACGGTTGCACACGAACCGCGTGTCACGTTTTCCCGCGTCAATCCCCCGGCCATGGTCAGAGAATCAGTTATCAGTGTGGTCTCGCTGTCAAAGCATCTTTGATAAGTTGTGCTCGCATTTTGTGATTTTTTGAAATTTGCTTTGAGATACCAGCAAGGTTGCGGAACAAATTAAACTCGTCTGTCAAGGTACCACTGTCAAAGAATAATAATTAAAATTTGATACCATAAATGAATTCTTTTCATTATTAGAGACATCATCATTTTTCCTAATAACTTAAAAGCAGTAAATTGTATTCCAATTAATTGGTTGTGAATCGCTATTATGATAAAAGAAACTGTCGAAGTATCATCAAAAATACACAAACAAGTTTTAGCTTAAAAAGACAGTTAATACAAATATTACAAAAGTAATAATATTTCAACGTAAGATGTTATTTAATTGCAATACATTAAATATACAGTCAATATATAATAAGAATAGCGAAAATTAGTTTTAAAAATTTCCTTAAACTCTACTTACGCTTACTTCTTATAAAATATTAGTTATTACACGATACGATACATTAGTACTATAAGTGCAAAAATGGTGGCTTGCTTATTTCGATTACATGTTTTCTAAATACTAATTCTTTTGACAAAGATAAAAATAGTCTAGATAATACTTATGGTAGGTGTAGATATTAATAAACCAATAACATTACAAAAAAAAAACATTAATTCAAATAAAAATGAACAAACATGAAACACAAGATAATCTAAAAGTTAGTGAACTTGTGGTTTACTGTTCTAAAATAGTACTTTCAAAATATTATTTAGGTAATAACCATTTTGGTTACTGGATTAGGATTGTAAAGCTGATATTTTTTATTTTATTTAAATTTCTGAATAAAATTTTACAAGTCCGTGAGAAATAAATAGGCTTATTTCTTTTTTGTAACTTGTTGGTTAGTGATAACAAAACAATATGTTTATAACGCCCCTTAAAACAAGAACACTTTTTTAGGCGTCATTACAAAAAGCATAATTTTTAAGACAATAGAATAAATTGTATAATAAAATAGTGAAACCTGCATTACATATAATGTAGATATTGAGTTATCGACAATTCCTATCTATTTAATTTACCGAATAGCTAATATTTAAAAAATAAATATTCTGCGTAATGTAATCATTTTTGGAGGCATATTTTCATATAATTTCAATTGTATACATAATATTATATTCATCTTTGATATAAATCTGTTAAATAATTTATGTGTAAAATTATAATACAATTTTGGCTACTGAAATATTATAATTTTTATGAAAATATAAATATTCATCCATTATTACATTCTAAAATACTTCCATTCTGAATTTCGGAATACATTTGAACAATGCAGATATGTATTGCCGGTTATACCAACATTAAACTGTTAATATGAGATCTCATATTCGTATATTGAACTGTTGTATTTTGTAGAACAATTATTACTTTACAATTTACACTATCTTCTAAGCACAGAATCAACACAATAGAACTTCATCGGAGCAAGTTAAAAATATCTTTTAATTTAAATAAGGGGTACTGGAAAAAACAAAAAAACGTAGAATCCATTGAGGAATTATGGTTGAAGCTGGCAAATACTCGTATATATGCAAGCATCTCCGAAGACGCGGTTATAATATTATCAATGGCAATAAAATGGATCAATAATGTGAACAAGATTGCTTTTTTGTTTGTTCATCAACTAACACAAACAGTAGGAAGAACACATGCGATTATCTATTGGCAACATCCAATATTCTTTGGAAATTTAAAAATACAGCGAAGACTCAAACTAAACATGACTAACATTTATATTATTTAAAAAATATTTGTTTTTGCAATGTTCCTAGCAGTGAATGATTATTATATATTTTGATTTGATTTATTATAAAAAATATGTGAGATCACTAAAATTAAATCTTCATATAATCTAATTTCTAGTTTCTAAAGTCTAAATGAAATGTAACAAAAAATTAATACAACTTCATAATGCAGTATCTATTTAAACAGCATGACAACCGTAAGCACCTCTTCCTTAAATGAATCACAGAAGCATTTGATCACTAATCTAAATAAAAGTGTAAAATGAGCAAAAACCTAATTGTTTAAGTGACAGTAATCCTTGAGACCTTCACATACTGACCTTACTTTAATAATATTTTGGAAAAATTATCATAAAATATTCAGTAGACAGTAAGCTTATATTATAGTAATAAAATATTAGGAACGTAATGTCGTTACAGATTGTGTACTAATTGCATAATTATATTGCTAATGCTAAATAAAAAATATTTCTAGATCATTCACATTACATACATGTCAAATAATTAAACGTAAAATTAAAAAATATATATTAATAATACAAAACCAATATCATTCTTAACCTCCTCATTCCTGAACTTTAATTTCGTTAGATAATTTTCTATATTAGTGGAAAATTAATGGAAGATGTTTATTTTACATATTTTAAAATTAAACAAAGCACATCCCGAGCGACATCTTGCAAGATTCCATAATGTTCCGTTCTATACTAACAAGACATAACAACGTAATGTAATATGTGTGATATTAAAAATATCTTAGTGCTAAAAAATAGAAAATGTATTCAATAAAAGGCTAAAAAATCATGTACAATGCAATGTACACTGCATCTAAGGAGGTTAATAAAATTACTAAATCATGATATAACAATTTGTGATGTAAAATAAATAATTAAATTGGTTCTCAAAAAAGAATTTCATTAAAATAATAAAATCCATAATAACAGGCAGAATATAATAATATTTAAACATGAAAAATTTTAAGATTCGTATTAAAAATAGGAGTATATTACAAAAACATACGGAAGGCATAAAAATATGGCACAATTATTAAATAATAATATAATAGATTTCAAAAATATGTTTGAAGCTATATTAAAGAACTTAAAATAAATTAAATTTTATTATTTAAGTGAACAATTCTTGTAAAATATTTTATTCCATCCATAATCCATGATGTATTGTAGTAATGCTAATTGTAAAATGACAATAAATATTAACTTCTTCCATATCATTCCTTATCTACAAAAAAATGTCATGATTCTACATCACTTTTTAAAACAAGTGAACTTAAAAATATTTCACTACAATAAGGTAAAAAAGATATAATATTTAGTTTCACTAATAATTTTCAAGTAAATTGGCAAGTCCAAACGAAAAATATAAAACTATGATTAAATTATCAAAATGCTACATTTTCAAAGCCTTTAACAGATCAGTTAATTTAAAAATCAAATAATCTGACATAATTGATTAACATACAAATTATATCGTCTACTGAAAATATTCACATTTTTTTTTCATGAAGAGTGAAGCGGGATCGAGTTCTCGTCGCTTAAATACTCTAAAAATATTGCTGTCTTCAATAGTCACATTTCAATCAGTCACTAATAATCGCCATAATGCCGATGTGCTCGTTTATATCATTTATTTTAAATAGCCTAGCAAAACTAATTAACGACAATGTCATTAGCTAGTGTCTATGTCAATTTATTTTGAAATCTATTCTATATGTCTACCACAAATAGCCACGCGCGGCATGAAACATGTAATATGGCAAAAATATATCCATTAAAGGCACAAATTAATACATATTCACAATAACAACCTTCGTCTGGCTGTACGGCGCGACCGGGCCTGTGACCTGTGACTTGTGACCTCTGACCTTGACCGGCAGCGAGGCTCCGCCCCTCGCTGACATGTTCAACCACAAATCCGTCTTAGGCAGCAAACCTCAGGGTTTACCAATGTCATCTCCAAATGTTAATACTTTTGCATGGATGTTCTTATTTCTTAGATCTTAAGAATATAAAAGAAACATCACACAGTGAGCCCCGAACTATTGTTAATATTTCTTACACATTTGAAATTGTTTTTTTTTTATTTGTAAAATCATTTAGTTTTTTCAAGAGATAGAAAAATGAATTTCAGACCGATTACAAAAAATAAAGTGTTTTCTCTTTCACCGTGATAATCAATAACATTATATACTCGTATAAACACTCACCGTGTGATGGAATAATGTACAAAATTACAAGTATCAATTAGATATCACAAATAGTATAGAAGAATTACATAAAATCCAAAATAATATAATTCAGTCAATTCAATAATAACATATAAAGAACAGAAAAGCTTCGTGACATTTAATATTTCTCACCGTTCTGACACGGAAACATAAATACGACAACGGCGTTGATGAACATTAGTCGGTGCGGGAGATCACCCTGAGGTTGAGCATGGCCGAGAATCAGACCTTCCGAGGCTCCGCAGAGCCGTTAGTCCGCGAGTACTTGCCCCCGCACACCGCCACGGCCGGCGCCTCCGCTGGGCCCCCATCAGGCGCAAAGCCCGGGTTCAGTATAATGTTAGGCACTAGCTCCATCACGTCCTGCTCGTCGCCGTCTGCGTGCCAAGTAGCGGAGCGCGGTGCGGTGGAAGGAGAGAAAGATAGAACAAGTGAGCCAGAGCCGTGCACAGAACATGACATTAGGGCAGAGTCAACCGGGAACTCTATTCACTGCGCAACATGACATTACTGTCTCATCCAGAAGGATGTGGAAATGTTCCAAAGACAACAATTTGACAATTTAAGATTCATTGCAATGCTTTTGAATTTAAAGCTATATAATAAAACATTAAATGTGCAACACAATATTATATTCAATTGAATACATTAAAGAACTATTATGAATATGCTAATATGCTAATTTAGCATAACCGTAATCAAGGTAAAAATATTACTTGTAATTGAAATTAATAACGAAATATATTTAAAATGTCACACATATATCAGTCTGTAAACCAAAAATGATGGGTTGACAATGAGATTTATCATTTTTTCTTTGAGTAAGAAAATCAATGATAGAAAGCTCCGTGAATAAAGTCCCCGTCAGTAAAATAAACTAATATCATCAGAATCCTATTAAAAAAATGCATCATATTCTTCATAGGATACTCATGATATATTTAAAATTAATGTAATGAATTCTATGTATAGTAAATGTAATATATTAATTATTCTAAGTGATCGCTAAAAACATAGTTCTGAAAAAACCTTTCAGAATATGTAAACTGTGTAATTAAATCATATATTTTATAATAATATTAATTGTGACATTATGGCACTATTTTGTTTTATTTAAATAAAACAAATAATTTTATATTGACTTTCAAACCCAACCATACAGTGTGAATCTGGATTTGCCTATTAATTGTGCAATGATGGATCCGAGTGGTTAATATAAACAAGTGTACTTGAGTAATTTGTATTTACTATATTATATAATTGATGTATCAGGTAACATAGTTTGGTGTATGTTGAAATATTTAAATTGTAGAATGTACCAAAATTAGAAGCAATTTTTAAATGGAATATAAATGAGCCAATTGGTTATAAATAATAATCAATTAAATGATAAAAATATAATAAATGAGATTGTATCAGCTGACAAAATGCAATTAATGATTATTTCTTACGTCAGTGCTTTTAAATAGAAAACATAATATAAAATAGTAATTTAAGTTTGTTTGTCTGTTGATCCGCTAAGGAAAGTAAACTAGAAAATTATCAGCAGCAACTTCTGAGACTAAAATATAATACATATCAATGATTATTATAAAATATATATTTTATATAAAAAAACCTATTAAATTTTAAGAATTGTTAACCATTCATAAGTGTTGTGCATGCATGGAATCAATTTGGCTCATTTATCATAATAGAAAGATAAAGCCAGTTTTTAAGAAAGCATTAGAAAGAGATCTTATTAATATCATAATTTTCTACAACAAGCTTAATAATAATAAAAAGTGCAAAGATTTATAAGAATATAAGAATTATAAATAAATATTATAATAATACATATTTAAATATCACTATAAAATATGATAATTCTTATGAAAAAAAACCTATCAAAATATGCTATAAACATGCATAAACCTTTACGTATTCGTATATGGTAGATTTACTCTAATAACTATAATAAAATTTATCAAAAATTATTGAAAATTTATACTAGGAATTATAAATTTTAAAAATAATCTAATGCTAGTTTGGCTTAATATTGGCAATTAGGAGGATATTTAAGATGTCAAATATATAATTTATTTTCAATATATTCAAATGCAAATAATTTTCAAGATACTACTAATGACAAAAATTTATGAAATATAAACTTAGATTAAATTTTAAGTAATCGAATATGATAAAAAGTTATTGTAATTTATTTATTATGTTAATTATACTTTTAAGTCTATCAATGTTTAAGGTTAAGCTAATAATTATTATCGGTTGTTAATATCTGGAGGCTAATGTATTATTATAAAATGTTTAGGAAGGTAGATTAACTTTGTACTAAGAGGTATATAATATATTTATATAATTTTATAATAAGAATCTACAAAAAATTGTGCAATCTATATTGGGAAATATTTTAATAAAAAGTTGCTGCTTCCATAATTATCGAGATTTATTTTGGCTTAACTTGTCTTAACTATCGTAACATTAATTGGTCACAATTGATCACTCAAAACTCAGGATATCTATAACAATAAAAATATAAAAATAATAAATTTCGTTATTATATCAATAATAAATTAAAACAAAAGGGAAAGGCTGGTGTATTAGATGAATGTGGTATTTTTAAAGGTATTTTGTTGTTCAAGTATAAAACCCATTAAAACTATTATGTAGAAAATATATTTAAATAATACATTACATAACTGTTCAAATCAATATAGTGTGATGTTTATCGATACAGTCATTGAAAAATCGTCAACAGAAATTTTTAATCTCAATAATATGTAATCTAAGACCATAGGAGTTATTAGTTGAATGGATTCCTACAAGGTGTTATTTATAAAATATGTTTCATTATTTATTTATTATTTGGGTCATATTCGATTTACAATAATTCATATATATTACAACAAAGTAATTGCCAATAGTAAGATATGTAATATCTGAAATAAAAAGAATACGTATTATTCTTGACTGTCAATAGGCTTTTGTCTATTATTGAGCGCATTAGTGTCATTAGGTTAGTTTACTGCCCAGTCATTTTTTCCACATTTTTTTTATACTGTCAGTCATATAAAGAGGTATCTTAAAAACTGTTAACATATTCGTATTTGTGTAAAAAAAAAACATTATTTATGAAAAATGAACAGTTAAATTAATTATAATAATCAAGGGACCAGTGAGTACTGGACCAGACAAATTCGCAATAGGCCACTGGGCGTTAAAAGGAATACAAATATTATAACGTGAAGATCTATTACTGTTATGATAATATATTTTTTGTTTATAGAAAATAATATAAACTTTTTAAAATAAAAAATGATCCAAAAATCATCATGTGTTTAGTCACTTTATCTCTAATAATATGAGTATATATTAATTTATAAAGATATTTATTAAAAAATAGGAAAGTGAAACCTATTAGATAGATTTTAAGTTAATTAAGTAAGCAGGTGAACCGTTCATAGCTAAGAATAACCTTAACGTGTCTGTTATAATGATCAATTCATTTGTTATAACTCTAGATAGTTTATTGATAATCGAATATAGCCCATAAAGTGCAAGTATGTTTGTGATTGTTTATATAGATGTGTTATGTGTGTAATGTGTTGTGGAAATCCTTTAGTACAGGAGGTGAAGATCCTCACCGGCGGGCGCGCGACACTCCCGGTACAGCAGCAGGCAGGTGCCGGCCGTGAGGACACACAGCGTGCCCATGACGATGGCCACGGCCACCACCCAGATACGCTTGTCAAAGGTCTCATAGCCGTTCAAAAGGTGCTGCCGCAATTCTAAAATTTATTTAAAAAAACGTCCAGTTTTCAACACAGTGCAAAAATAAAGAAAAAAGTATATAGTTATAGTGTATATACATATAGCTAGAACGACATGGAGGATCTTATATCAGCTTCAGATTTCTCAAGTGAATGTTAAGTAGGTGGCATATTTTTTCTTACCCGTGTCTACGTCGCTGATGAGGGTCCTCCCGAGGGCTTCCACGGGGACGCTGGAGCCCAGCGGGTTGTTGGCCCACACGCGAAACCAATAGCTGGCATTCGGAATCAGGTGATAAACATCAATTTGTCTCTAAATGCAAAAACGTACATAGTAAACAATCAATGCAATGAAGTACAAATAATGAATATTGCAAATATCAATTAAATTATTAATATAATACAAGTAATTTATAACATTGTAAATAACAAAATAGTTCAGTTTATAGTTAAACATGTTATCATAAATAAATTCGTGGAATTTAAATTAAAAAACTTCATTTAAAACATTTTAATTATGGAATTCCACCAAGATTATATACAGAGTATATTATAAAAATGAACAAATTCTTTTTCCGAACACACCAATAAAAGAGGGTTTTTTTTTTCAGTGAGTGTCTTAAAATATTCTCAAAAAACAATATTCTTGCTGGAATATAAAGAATATTAAAAATATTAAATGGAAAAAAAAAATTAAAATCCAAAAACAGTATTTTTTTCAAGAAGATAAAAATTGGTTATTCTATGCTATTATTGAATGCAATTAAATTTGAAGGCTATAAACATATATATGTCATGATTTTTTTTAAATAGGGTGAAAAATATTATATTAGATTAGGTATATAAATTTATATTGATACCGTTTGTAGCCATTTTGCATCAATCGGCATCATACTTCATAATCTCATTCACAAAAGCTGACCAGTAGCAACATAAAGAGAGTTATTTCAAAGTCGTAGCTTTAGTCAATTTACCCCTCGATATCAATATATAATATTAGATTCAATATAGAAATATAAGATTTTTCCAAACCGAGTTTGGTGGGATGTGATTGGGTGTGATGGGCCGCCAGGGCTCGAGCTCCGTCTGGTTGGGTGGCGGGTCGGCAGCGCGGTACTCAGCTGTGAAGTCCCTGACAGGATACCCTCCGTCGTCCTCCACGTCCCAGAAGATCAAGCCCAGGATAGTAGAAAGATGCACCGTCACATTCACCAAAGGCATGGGGACAGCTGGAATGTATAAAGGTTTTTTAATACTCAATTTTTATTAAAAAAAAAAAAAAATCTTCAGCATTATTTGCTTAACAACTAGGGGTTGAATCAATTTAGTTTTATATTATTTTCATGAGGTTTTTTCTTATTTTTTTTACAATAATTGAATGTCTTTTATTTATTTATTTATTTATTATTATAATTTTACAATCACCAATCTCTGGTAATCGTTTAAACGTAACTTGGTAACTTTTTTTGTATATTTCTGTTTTAATATATCTAATAGTCTGTTTTGATTATTTCACAGAAGTTCTCAATATCGTGATCAGTTGAACTATATTATAGTTTTGCTGCGGCATTTGTTTTACTGTTGCACTTATTATTCAATGTATTATGTTGGAAAATAAAATTTTATAATATGATATTTTATGCAGTCATAAAAAAATACACATTGAATGTTTTGAATAGCATGAGCCATAAATCACACGATAAGATCAGGCTAAATGGAGCGAAACCAATATTCAACAAACTTATGTAAACATTCACGTGCAGATTTAGAAATGATAAACACAAGTCATGTAGCAGCTCAATGCATAGATGCATGTAACGTAAAAATATCTACTTTCAAAGAATGTATTCATTATTAATTAGCTAAAAATACTTTTGATTTTGGTTTTATTATTGTAACATTTTTTTATTTAAGTTTTCATTTTTAAATATCCAGACTCTATGGTTACTGAGTTATTAGAAGATACAGTCAAATAATTACGGAAATACCATAAGACCATGAACAATATTGTTTAAACATAAAATACATTTTTTATGTATAGGTTGTGCTTTAATCCTTTAAGGGTGTAATAGTCCTTACAGGGTGTGGAAGCTGCAACTGCCAACATTTCAAGAACAGCACTTTAAATGTAACATTGTTGTTTAAATATATTATTTTAAATACCTACTTTCTAAATGTAATAAGAAAAAAATACTTTTTTAATATGAAAATCATTTTATATAGAGTAGAGTGGATCAAACTATGGCAGTGTTTTAATAATAGATTTAAAAATTCATCAGTTGTATATGATTTATCTCGTCACTGGAATTTCTACAGATGCTCGCGGTCCACCGGTGGTGCAAATTTAATTCAGCAATGATATTTTTTCTAATGTCGAAATTAAATATACATGTTAATGGTTCTAATAATGGTTATTTTAAACTTACTTCTCACAGTCAGATTTGTTTTGCCAATAACTTTGCTCCCAGTTTGATTCTCAAACTCCTCCATGCAGGTGTAAAGCCCAGAGTCATTTGTGTTTATGAAATTTAAATTGAGACTCCCATCGTCCTGCTGGAAATAACAATAATATAGACAGTCAATAAGAAAGTAATAAAAAGGTTTGACAAGGTGTGGGAGTTATCGCGCAGAATTGTGGAACTTGCTAACCTAAAGAACTACCCAAAAGTACACAGCTATACAGGTTAATGATCATTATAACAGTGGCATCATGACAAAGAATAATACTTTTAGAAATATTGGAAAATTACGTTGGCACTGTTATACTGATCATTATTCCTGTTTAGTTTCCCAAACAGATAAACTCTATAGAGCTAGTGATTGGGGTTTAACAATTTTCAAACGTAAAAACAATGTTTAAAATATTTATTATTATTATTTTTAAAATTGTGACTTTCCAATGGTTGAGCACTTGCGTAATTCATAGGACAACACTTTAGAAGATGAAAAGCCTTTCAGGAGATTATTTCAAAATTTCATTTCATCATCAAGGTATTTGACAATAAAAGGAATAAAATTAAGGTTATCAACTGACAATACTTGGTGAAACTGAATAATTATAATTTAAAATTAATTTTAATTAAAAAATTAATTAACAAATTAGAAATATTTGTTTTTTGTTTTTATTGAAGATGGTCTCCAGGGAGTCCGAAACATGTAATCATTAAAAATCAATGTGAATCAAAACTAAATATTTTAAATGTGTTATTTTTTTAAATAAAATTCATTTAAAATTATAATAAAACACAAAATATTTGTACCTTTGTGACTGAATTACTTTTAAAAAAATGTTCTTAATATATTATAAAACACAAACATTGTAATTTACCAATAAATGGCAAGATTCATACACCGAGCATCTGTTAAGCAACATTCTATTTCAGTTTACCAGTGTATGCCAGAACGCAAATGAACTATGCCATTCAAACCAGGTTTTATTATTTGACCATTCAAAGAGCAATAAACTTTATATGCTGCAGAGTGATAAGCACTCTAAATATACACGATGTAAAAAAAATATATTCTAGTTGAGACATTGTAAATAGTTTCATACTCATAATATGCGAATATCCTTGGCCGGTTGAGTTTTCCTCAATTATACTAACAACAACAGACTTACTAATCACGGTCGAGGTTTCCATTCTATCCTTGCTTTTTATTATCAGTTACACTTCATAAAACATTTACTATTTCAATTGTTCAATGCTGAATAGGAAAATTGCTTTGATTGGTACATGATACAAATCAATTAAATGTTACATAATGTATTTTGCACAAATGCACTTTATTTTCAAGGTCATTCATAATGCTAACCCGTGCTCGGCCGGCACATTATTGACATTGATTGGGCAAATGATCCCAGCTATTATTACTTGTACTTATTCCATCGTTCAACCAATTAACTCTAATTAAACAAACCAAAAGACTGTCTACACTATTCATCTTATATTTTTTTCTTTAATTTTTTAAAAAATAATTTTAATTTATCATTTTTGAATATATGTATATCCATTATCATCATCATCATTAGCCGCCGTTGAATTAAATAATACTATAATAAAATTATTATAAAAGATCTATTCGGCACAGACAATCTCAATATTTACTAAATCTTCGAAAAAATTTCAAGCCAAAAAAATGTTCTAACTCCAAATTTTTTCTTTCAAAATCGCTAGCGTTCTCAGAGGCCACATTTTTCCAAGGCCTGTAATTTCAATGGCAATGCGAATCTTATCTTTAAAATTAATTTATATTATATATATATAAATATGTTTAATAATATTATCTCCTAAGTCACAGTATTAAAAAAATGGGTTTTATATATTTATCTACTTTTGAAAAAAAAATGCATTATGATTCTTCATCTACTTCTTCTATCAATATCTGTTCCATATCTGGACAATGTGGTAAGAAATCTTTTCCATGCCTGTTCAGGGCATATTTTGGATGTTTATTTAATAATTTATTATTTTTTAAATGTATTTTATTAAGGAGATCATACGAATAATCCATTGCTACTGAGGCGGAGATCATTTAATCTTAATGGGCAGATACACTTGATTCATAATGATTTACCAATATTTATCACACAATGGAAAGAAATTATCATATCTTAACACATTCGCATCGGGTGACATTCGAGTATGATATTCATGGTAATAATAACCCTTATAAAGGGTATTATCACAAAACATATACATAAAACACTAGCGATTATACAATAAAATTTAAAATATGTTTATTTTACAAAATAAACAAACATTATTTATTCTAAAAATTGAAACGAATTTGTAGTGACTTTGTGCCTTAAATATGCGTTTACTTTTGTAAAATTGATAATGTCGAACCTTATAAGTAAGAAAAAGTCGAATGCTCGTAGAAAAAAACAAGTATAAATACCCTACCCGACTTTAAAGATCAGAGTGCGTAAAAGGTAAAAAACCCTTCCCGTAATTAACCGTCAGTCGAGGTAACGGGTATTAATACCTTTCCCGATGCGAATGTGTTAATATATAGACCCATTATATTAACATTAAGATTGTACACTGATAATTGTTGATGAAACTTCATGATTAATAAACATTTTTACTATACATTTTAACTTGAAGTGAATATATTTCCGTGAATAATGAAATGCGTTTAGTCATAATAAACAATATCAAAAAGCATTTATTTTAAAGCATGTATAGAAACATTAAAATAACAATACATACATGTTAAAGCTATTGTTTAGAGCAGTGTTTCCCAATTACTTCCATGTCACAGCCCCCTAAATCTGGAAGAATTTATCTGCGGCCCCCAAAATTATTTTTTTCTAGTGAAAATGTTTAATTGACAATAATTATTGTAATAATAATACGCTCATCACAAAGTTATGGGTACTTGCTGAATATTTTCGCGGACCCCACATTTGGGAAGCACTGGTTTAGTGTATCTTGCTTAGTTTTAAAATACTACTACTTTTACTATTAAAAAAATAGATTGTGAAAAGTTAGGCAAATAAATACTACACAATACAGCAAAAATAATATTACACAATTTATCTCTTAAGATTTAATAAAATGTTAATTTTCATAATATCGTACCATATTATATTTATAAACAAATAATTATATGCCTACATATTGAGCAAATTTACAATGAAAAACTTACATTGACAGTATTCCTGATGACTTTATTGGTCTTCCCGTCGAACACCCACATATTATTCTCCGTATTTGTCAGCTTGGAAATTCCAAGACAGGGAAGAGTAATATTCGATCCGATATCCGCCCCGTAATCGCGAACACCAGCAGTGGCACAAGATCCATAATATAGCACTGAAAATAATTCCGCAAGTTTCATTCAACTATTAAAGTTAAAAAATTAATATAACCACACATTACTAAGTACTTGCAAAAATCAATGAATATCACAATCACACAACAAACCTTGGGAAGCAATCGCAAAAATTGACAAATTTATCACATTATTGAAAAACATAATAACATTCCTACTGTTTAGTTAAATACTTAATTTATATTTCGTTTCATTGATTAGTATTAAGTGTATAATAAGAATAAATAATAGTAAAGTAAGGACAGGAGCGGCTGACACTCAGCTGCAGAGCTTTTATTTGCGAATGAAGTTCGCGCAAACTGTCACAGCATTTAAATTGTTGACATCCGACACAACGTAACATAAGGCGGACACAAAAGATAACATAAGCACATAAGGCATGAGATTTAAAATGTTTTAGTAATTTAATTTTGTGCCGATAAAATAATTAATGATAATTTCTTTTGTTTTGTATGTTTTCACACTTATTACATAATTTAATTGTAAGCTGTGAGTAAAAAAACAAATGAATCGAGTTACATCATGAACTCAAAACATCTAAAAAGTCACATCGGTGCTATTATATATGCTAGGTACAACATTTTTAAATACATATAAGTATTTATATGATTAATTGTGTGTATCCAGAAGACCACCAGCAAAGGGTTTTAGCCTTCCAGTAAAATAGATGATGCTCAATTACGCTGGCTGGACACTGCGTATAGGAAGTAAGAAGTAATAAAAAGGGATGTTAAGAATTATGGTTCAACGGGCTTAAGAGTGATGAATCGATATATCTTATGGCATCATGGAAACGTGAGTGAGACCGGCTTTTGAAGGCGACAAGGCCACTCAACCGTAAACGTTAAATTTCTTTGAAATATGGTATATTTAAACAAAAACAACATATTAGGATGAATAAATGTTTTTTTGATAGGAAAATGTGATTTGACAAACTTGTCTTTGAGTTGCGAACCACTATGGAAAAAAATTATTGAATGATGATTTTTCAAAGTAAAAAAGAATGGTGTAATATAATGTTTTTTAATATGTAAATTTTAATAAAATTAGAGTAATTAAAGATGCAAAGTATTTGATTTAATGTTTTGTAAAATCTGAAACAAACTTTAAAAAATCTTGTTAATTAGGATTAATTTATTGTATAAAAGTGAAAAAGTGAGAAGATAATGATTAAATATATTTAATGCAGTGGTTATATTACCGAGTGTTGGCAACATTTAATACACCCTTGACTTTGTTTTATCTGTCATGGCTGCGGGGTGGCGAAGTGATTGGTGTTTTGTATATTCACCTGAAAAATGACACTCACGTCCTGCGATCGCCTCCACCAAACAAAATAGCGACAGGGTAACAGTGCAGTTTTACCTGTGATATTTGTGATGGCAGATGAGGACGGCGAACAAGAAAGAAAACGAACACTCGATGCGGTTCAGGTGGTCCAGTCTATGATTGACGTTTCCTCGGACAGATTGAACGGACTGAGGACACAATGCGCGACAAGTGCAGAGCTGACGCAGCAGGAGATCCGGACATTGGAGGTGAGACCCCCGGGCTCTCGGCTCCGCGCTCAAAGACAAACAAATATTACTTTGACAGGTCGCAGTGCATATTGCCCTTGAAAGAAATACTACCTTATTTGGCTTCAATTTAAAATATTGTCTCCTTAATGTTGATGTCTTTGCACCTTTGTGTTATTTGTATTGATCTTCAAGCCTTGTATCATGGTATTGTTTCATAGAAGTAATATTATTTTCTGAGTATAGATAAAAGACAGTAATTCCTTACTTTAGCATACTAAATGTTATAAAATCAACCACATGCTTTACATAATCTAAACTATGAATATAACTGATGAATAGTGGTTATGAGGATCATTACACATTATTATATTTACCATTTCACCAGTTAAAATGTTATTTTCCGTATTTACTGCAAGTTTGACAGTTATCATATCAATGAAATAAAATTTTAAAGGTCTCTTCACAAAAGGAATAACAAGATTTTAGAACCCTTAAATTATAGTTCTATCCCATTTTAAGCATAATGTTGTCATGGTAAGGAGCGGTACTGTAGAATTAAATATATATATTTACATTTGTATGCCTCTGTCCCTTTTGATGAGAAAAGCTATGTTGGGCAATCAAGAATATTTTTTTTCTCATGTGAGTAGACTTTAAACATAATTAATATTTTTTACTTAGAAAAACAAATTTCTTAATTAAATTTACCTCATCAGTAGGTACTTTATCTTTGATTTTGCTGTTAAATATATATTTTTAAAGTCTGAAAAACGGCATCTTTGACTATAAAATGTTAAATCTGACAGTGTTAAATGCTATCAAGGAACACTATCTGTAATGAATATCATACATATTGATTTTATAATGTTTGCACACTTAAACAAAGTGTTACACAAAAGATAATAATTTTATAATACGTTAATTTTAGTTAATATTTTACAATTCTTATTTTTTATAACAAAAGGATGACATTGTTGTTAAAATGTATGCCCAACAAATCAATAATAGCGATTTGTCAAATAAAAATTACTCTACAAAAGTATCCTATTTAGATGGTTACTTTGCTTCTAAGAGACTGATGTTACACAAGTTTTTTTTTTTAATAGGTTCTTTATGTAAGGTAAAAGTATACAAGTTTACAATAATAATTACTCAAACTTAAATTACCAGACTTGATAGTCTCTTAACTTATTACATAATGTTATAGATAATATGACATGAATTTTTGTGACTTAATATATTTAATTATAAATTTATTTAATTACACCTTCCTTGAAATGGAAGACATTTCTTCATATACTTTTTTTTTCTTAATACTAGCAGTTAAAACTAGGATATATAGACAAAAAGTTAGAAAGAATTTTTTTTTACAAAAGATAATTTTCCAGATATTGTTTATATAATTAGATTAAATTTATTTATTTTTTACAATTAAAGTTATTTAATTTTTAAAACAAAGTTTTTAAAATAACCTCTTACCATAGAAAATTGAATGCTCTGCAGATAAATCAAAGATACTGCGTGACCATTCTGTATTGGGTTGACATAATTAAGTTATAGAATAAGTATTGATTATTAATTTTCAATTTAATTGAATGACGATGTTTCACTTTTATTGAGAATTAATTTTTAAATACTCTTGAAAATGATGTGCTCTCTCTGTTATTACTTCTCTAAAGATGGAGCAAATGGCCACCATAGGAACAACATTAAGAAACTAAACAGCTTGGTCATTTGAATTGCCGAAAACAATCTGAATATTATTATTTATTTATTTTTTGGGGGCCTTAGGCCCCCGGGCCGGTCGCCTTGTACCTGCGCTCCTTGGGAGCACTTACCAAGGCATTGTTTTCAGAGTACATTCTCGTTATACAAGTAACTGGTTTTGGTGAGCAACACCACACATGGGTGTAAAAGTTAGTAGTTCAGACGTTAAAATTTGGACTTTTAGACTTCTTCGCCGAAGGTCGCCGCGAATACAGAAAATGCATGGTAGTTGGGCTCCGTAGATATGAGATTGATATATCCAACCGGTCCAGACTTCTGTTGGATTATGCTAAGGAGCCTTTGCCTCGCTAAATCTAATATTGAACAATGCCACAGAACGTGTTCAGCGTCCTGCAAGGGGCTGCCGCATGGGCAGTCTGGACTATCAACGAGGCTAAACTTGAAGAGTTCAGCCTTAAAATTGCCGTGCCCAGTCATGAATTGACTAGTCCAGTGGTTTGGAATAAGCCACGGCATCTCCATTCTATCGAGGACAGAAGGAAAGAAGGAATATGTGTGTCTACCCTTGAGCGAGGTCGACCATCTGCTCTGCCATGCTGCGAGCGCCGCCAGTCTTACTTCTTTTTCGGTTTCTTTCGTGATCTTACCCTGCGGAGGATTGAGACAAGTGCCCCCGACCTCCGCAGAGAAGCCACACTCTGAATATGTGTACAATAATTATAATAAATATTATAATAATTAAAATTATTATAATATTATAATTATGCAGTTTCACCAAGTATTGCCAATTAACATGTTTCACGCCAGCTGTTACATTTCAATGGAATTTTAACATTGAATGTGACCTATATGGCGCCTCTGAGTCGGATGCATTAAAAATATTACATGGCAATTAGCGTGTTAATAACCTTAACTTTATTCTGAATTTTATGACAATGAGAGCTAGGCGACTTGATCAAAACCACTAAGAATTACTATGATTTATAGCATTAACCATTCCATAGAAGAGCCAGAGGCTTAGTGGAATAAAATAATATTTTTGAGGAGGCTGCGTGAGGCACAGTACTTCAGATTTGTTATTTAAGTCATAACATGTTGTATAGTATTTCAATAAAATATGCAAATGTTTATTTATTTCTTTGTAAGTTAATATTGAGGAAATCCAAAAATTAAGTGTTTTTGAAATCTTCTGTATCTATTTGAATGAAGCATATTATTCTTGTTTCTTTAAGTTTGATAATTGATGCTATAATATCACTAAAACACTCTTGTTATTGACAGAAATTTTAAGATTTGAATGCTTTCATGTCACTAAAAACTTCTTGTTAGTAATTTTGTTATTAATCTGTTCACCACGTATGACCGCTATGTGTGTTCTAACGAACATGCCCTCAGCACGTATGACATACATAGAGGTCATGGAAGTTTCAAACCCTACATAAGAGCCATCTAGTGAGTTATAATTTTAAAACTTGGCTGAAAATATTACTGAATGTATATTTTATTAAATGCAATCAATGGCATTCGTCAAATAAAATTCAATATAGGCTAAAATAATTTATTTCTGGAACAAGCAATCGTACGTTGTTCACTCTGGTTTGTCTCGTATCAAAGAACCGTGCGCCGACAACAAAATAATAATATAATGATATATGCATATTTGTCATATATCATTATATTAATATTTTGTTATTGAAATTCTAACCCAAAGGATTAGGAAAATTTATCAGTAGTTGGATACGTCACTTGCTTGATAAGAACACGTGCTCAACGAATTTCTTTGAAATGTTGGATGAGTGACGGGTGCAATAACGTATGTAACTGTGGAAAAGGATTTATGGTAAGTATAGTTTTGAGACTTACGTTACGGCAATAAATTAAACCAAATTACGTGGATATGAATGAATTTTTACATATATGGCCTTGGTGTATGTACATAATTGCTTATTATTTCAATTTTTTTGATCGATAATTCTTGGTGGAATTCCTTAATATCAGATATAAATAAAATAATTTTTAGAATTTATCCCACAATATATTTGTAGACGACATATTTCGGCCACACCAAATGGCCGAAACATGACGTCTACAAATATATTGTGGGATGAATTCTAAAAATTCTTTTATTTATATCTGATAATTGCTTATTTAAAAAATAAATTTTAAAAATTCGTTATATAAAAGTCGATTTCTTTCACAAAGGACCATTGTTGGCCATAAAATAGTATGATAGAAGGGAGGTGCACATCCATAGACCAAAACATATCAGTACCAACTGGTAAAACAAATAGGACCACAGATGAACCTATAACGAAACCTGCGGCAGTAGTCGACTATAATAAAAATATGGGGTTGTTTGATAAATCTGACATAATGTCGAGCTGAGTGTCATGCATGCAAAAAACAACAAAATGGTATAAAAAAGTTGGGCTGCACATTATAAATCTTTTTTTGCTAAACGCATATTGTTTATACCGATGTGAGACACAAAAAAATGGAATTTCGAATTTGAATTAAATATAATTCGTCAATTAATACACAATTACTCGGTTGAAAACTGTTGCAACATCTTCCAGGTTATCAGAAGTTCCCAGATCTCTGGAAGGGGAAATTTTGAAAGATATGGCACAGAATCCCTTTGACAACATCCAAAAAAAACATATCGAAGGTGTAAAATGTGTTTCGATTCAGGTAGACAGAAAACTACAAAACTTATATGTGTAAAATGCGATGTATCATTGTGTGACGCACCATGTTTTTATGATTATCATAAAAATATAAACTTATAATTTATTTTTTTAACGTATTTTTAAGACATAATTGTAAGTTACAGTGTAGTATGTTATATAATATGTAAACTTGTTTTTGAGCAATCATATTGCGTATCGCGTATATTTTGTATCATAAATGCATGTACATATATTGAAAAGAATTAGAATTTTCTAATAATTTCAGTTTCTAACTATTCTATCTGTACTAATTTTCCTAGTCAAATACTTTTCCCGGTAAGGTAATTGCTTTCACCTTCACGTGGTCCTTACTGATGAACAGTATCGCTATAATGGTTCAATTACAATAACGATTAGCAGTACTGACAGAGAGAAGCAACTATCTCCTCGTAGAAAATAAAATAAAGCTTGTTTGTCAATATACATATTTTATTTAAACTGTCAATGTGCGCAATTGTGTTACTAATGATAATAATCAATTAACAATTTTGGATAATGTAAATAAGCCATCGAGTGCGGGTGAAATTGAAAATGTGTCGAGAATTTAATATTATAAGCATTGCATGGTGGTGGCGCAGTGTTCTCCGTGGCGCGTCACGCTATTTTGCAAAATGGCGACGTCACGCCGCAATTGTATGAAGAATGATTATTGTTAAATCAAACCGAAAATACAAGAAATATATAGTATTTTCTTATTGAACAAATTACTTTGGGTGCCAATTATATATACATATTTGATTAGTTAAAAAAATATCACAACCTATATTTATAGTTGAAAACGCGACCACAAAATCCCTGAAAAAGCAGCCGCGTACAGGGCAAAACGTTAATTATGTTAAGTAGACACTATTTGCATTTTGTTAATAGCGACATATTTAAAATTCTGTATTAAAGAATTTTATCACAAAAGGTATTGGCAATATAATAAATCTTTTGGAACTTTATAGATTAATATTGATTTAATAAGAAATTCTTCAGTGCTACATTTGCTTATATTTTTATATGCATTTTTCAGGGGAAATTGATAAAATTGTTCTCGCGCCAGCTTGTGACCAAGGCTAAACTACGGGAAGAGGACGTCCCCGCCGAACTGCGGGACATCCCCTCACTCACCCAGTGGCTGCAGGTCGTGGGGCTGAGCCAGGAGTCCATCAAGGTCACACCACATCCTTTATTGTTATCCGTACTCGTGCAAGACGATATTACCAGTAGTAGAAAAAAACTGTACGCTTTATGAATCTCTAAAGCTCGAATTTTAAACTTTGTTTGTGTATGAAAGACAGTCTTGTATGTAATTATTCAAGATAATTATAGTGTTAGGATTTTACTTGTATTAACACATTGTTTGCGGGAGACGCTTAAAGGCGTCTTTTCCATACTGTTGGTAGAGAGCGGGAGACGCTTAAAAGCGTTTTTTGTATTTGTATACTGTTGGTAGAGCGCGGGAGATGCCTAAACGCGTTGACACTTAGAGTAACAACATATTACGAGAAACGTGTGATTCTTGGTTACTCTGTGAACTAAAAATTAGGCGCCAGCTCCTTTGAGACGTGTAATATCTCATATAAGGTACCTAACCAATAAGGTACCTAAACCCGGCAATTCGTGGAATTAGGGTCGGGTGGCCGACTGTGGTCATAAAACATTCACTTGAAAGCTGTAAGATAAACATTTCGTTTTTGTCTTTACATTTCTTTAGTGTTATAGCGATACTGTTCGTTCAGGACGTTCTCCATTTTCGTTTCTGTCTACATTCCGCTTTAAGAATTTCGTATAAAATACCTATCATTGTATGATATATTCGTAATCGATCGCTGTTGTGTTTAAAGTTATTTGTTACATATTTTTTTTATAAAAAAATACCTTATAACAATGGACTACGTTAGTGATGAGAGTGATGGAGAATTGTGTGCTGATAATTTATCAAATAATTCTTGTGATAGTGACGTTGAGAAACATACAGATGATGAATTTGAATTTAGTGATGATGAAGTTACAGCGCGTCCCCAAACTTTTTTCCGTCGAACAATTGAAAGCAGTTCGGATTCAGACTCAGATGAATATGAAGAAGAATGGTCATCGGCAGATAATACACCAGTACTGGAAGAGTTTTTAGGTCGCCCAGGTATAAATACCAATAATGCTCCGAATAGTGTAACGGAAGCAACAAATTTATTCATAGGAGAGGATTTTTTTACATTCCTTGTACAAGAATCAAACAGATATTATTATCAAAATATGCACAAATTTAAAATATACAAGAAATCTCTCAAATGGAAAGACATTACAATACAAGACATGAAGAAATTTTTGGGACTTATTATTCTTATGGGACAAGTCCGTAAGGACGGTCCACAAAGTGCGTAGCGAAACCCGGTATATGTGTAAATTCTGTGCTGTACCATTACATAAAGGGAACTGTTTCCAACGATATCATACTTTGAAACAATATTAGTGTTTATTGTTTTGTTTACAAAATATATATTATGTTGACCGTGCATAAAATGACTAAATCGACAATACGACAAAAGTGCAGTTTTTTCCAATGTTTTATATTTAACCTTGAATATTATAATTTTTTATCCAAAAATATAAACATTTGTGACCGCATAATAATAGAAAATTTCATTTAAGGTAAAGTACTCAATTTTTTATTTAAATATGATCAATAGTTCAGAGTTCATTTCAGTTATAGCTGTTTTACGTGAAACGTAATTTGGCGCGCGAATCTGACAAAATTACCCGGTTTACGGGGTGGATTAATAAAAAAACCCCCACAAACAATGTTTTAATTAATGTAGGTAAACATCTCTAGAAATAAAAGAGATGTTATTTGTGGATTGATCTTGTTATTCATAATGAGCTAAAGGTTGAATTAGGCTATTTATTAGCCTATTCAATATATATATAAAAAAAAAAAATGTAAATTTATCTGAACCGAAATTAATAAAAGAAAATCAACCGGAGAATAGCAGATAAAACAATGAAAGTTTTGCATATAACTCTATTTTTTTTCTCTTTCTCATAATGCCTAATTTTATGCAAAGATAAGATGTAAGTAAACAATCAAAATAAATAAAATAGTATGGGTATAATCTATGTTAGGTAGGAAGTATTTATCTGTTTCATAGGAGGGATTATTTATTTTTAAAAACAAAACAATAAAACTGCGGAAAAAAAACTTTGCACTAAGTAATTATTAAGGTTAGATATATTTATTATTTATAATTATCATTAGCATTTGTGAGCCTTGATTCATCTATTCCTATTGACCCTTCCCCTCTATTAAAAGTTCCATGGCATGGATGACTTGCTTTTCAGGTCAAAATATTTTTTATACAAATTGAAGAACAACTTAAACAACAAGTTTATTCTTGAAATTTTTCAGGATCAGTTGATAGAGGAAATTTTTTTTTTCTTTACAGATGGTCTGTCAGAGAATACTGTGTCTACAATCGTTACAAGAAAAATCTGATTGGGAGTTGAAGGTGTTGCTGGGAAACGCTCGTGAAGAAGAAGTCAGGAGACTATGCCGTGCCATACACAACCTAAAGAAATACACAGGTAAAATTGTCCAACTGAATTTTCTTTGCAACCAACTGGAATTAAGACAAAATCTTTCAATAACTAAAATTTATTTATATCTATCAGCGGTGGATGTCTCCCGATATTGTTAAAAAATATATAAAACCCATTTTTGATTGTATGTAATTGTAAAGTAAATGATATAATTGCAGAGGCCGTGTCGCGTGGCGGTGGAGGCGGAGGTGGCGCCCCCGAGGCCGACATGGCGCTGTACTGGGACTCCTGGGACCGCCACCATCTGCTGAGAGGATCGCCGCGGCCCCGGGCCCGACACGCGCGAGCCTCCGTGCCTTCAGAGGACGGCCTGCTGCTGCCCAACGGGGCGGGGCAGCCATCAGGGGCCCCAACGCCGCCTGGAGGTTGTGGCCGCCCTGCGCCCCCCTGCCGCTGTCCCGCTCCGCCTCCTCCATAGCCCCCCCCGCGCCGCCCCCCCCCGCCCTCCCGCTCGCCACACCCCCACCCCCTCCACAACGCCAAGGGAAAAGGTATTAAGCCAGACCGGCTAGCTTGCAACTCGTTTCCGTCTATTTACTAATTTCATAAAACTTTCCACGTTAGTTTACAAAACGACTATCCCTGCCGTTGTCTCTTAATCAAAAGAGAGGAAGACAAAAGTCGTTCTCGTCAATTGTTTTAGTCGAGTGTGTAATTGCATCCATCATATGAAGCTATTCTTTGGCTGATATAAATATATTAATATTTCTTTGTAAAATTAAATGGAAATACAATCTTGTATGACAGATTTGGAATAAAGACCATAGTGATAGGACTGCTTAGTATTGATATAATATTTGTGTATTTTATATAAAATTTAGATTCATCTTATTGATTGCTGCGTTAATATAATCAACAGGATATTGCATACTAATTAAACTATAAACATTAAATATTTATTAGCGTTCTCGAATTATAAATAATAAATACAACTGAGAATCAAAGAATAAAATACTGAAGACAGCTTTCTTGAAAGTTTTATAAAATTAGCAAAAACTCAGTGTATCCCAATCGGCTCTCTATGACGCTTTCAATTTGTGTAAAATATCTGAGTTAAAACAGTAGTTTTTATTAAAATCAATGTACTTGCTGGGAGATTAGAAAAGGATTGGGAAACACTGACATAAAACATTTAGTTCATAGGAATGAACAGATGCCACTTAGATTACATTTGTATTTTGTTTATTAATATTTGAAAAGTCTGCGATTATCTGAAAATGATTACTGCATACAAGTAATTTCCAAATAATGTATATCTCATGGCATCTCAATTGTTTCTAGACTTAATGTCTATGCTATTTAAGACTTGCATAACACAAGTGATGAATCTTACACCGGTACATTATTAAACATGGTTATGTGAATTTATTTCCTTACAGTATTGTACTTGTGTATAGATCACTCGCTTCTTACACTCTGGTCTTCTTTATTTGGTGGCGTCTATTAAAACTTCCATTCACTTGGATACTTGGAGTAACCCTATCTGCTTACTTTTAAAATATTTAACATTCATTGGTCGAACATAAATGTTCAGACCGATGAAGGTAACAACGACTGACTTTGACACCTGTTCATGCTTATAAATATAATACTTTTAAATATTATTATTTTTTGATAAAAATAATAATTTTATATTATTTATTATGATTTGAGTTATTCCTTTTATTTAATTATTTTAATTTACTAATCGTTTTCCAAAATAATAAATGCTAAAGTAATATAAAATGGTATAGATTGGTAACAAGTTCTCATGTGAATGGAATAATTAAACAATATCTAGAACCGTATGTTGAAATATTTATTTACTATTCAATTCCAAAGTTTTTGCAGTTTTTAATAAATTCAACTGTTTGACATTTAAAATTTGGTGGAACAAACTTTTCAAAAGACATACATATATTTTAATTTGTTTGTACATTTTTTTATTAATCCTTGGAAGATTTCCTAAATGCGTGGTCACAAAGAGAATCTAACTCGTCACAACATTATGTTCTGTGAGTGTGATGCAATTAAAAATGATCAACGATATTGTTGTAATCAATATTTAGAACTTTATATTTCTTTATATCTCATGTTGTAATAAATAATAAATAATTCAACGTATTTAACAAATTTAATACTTTCTTAAGATTAATTTTCTTGTTGAATACATAACTGGATTGTTGTTATAAAAAAAATATTCAATGAGTAACTCTCCAATCGACCGTTTAATACCATATTTGGACATATAGTAATTTATCTGTAAACTAGGAAATGTGTTACTTCTTTCAAATTATTCATCATATGTGGATTTAAAACTATGAATTTTTAGCCATGAATTGAAAATGTTAACATCACTGTAATAAATATTTACAATTTATGTTCATTTATGATAGCTTTGAAAATGTTATCATACTACATATTAAAATTTGTTGCTCATGCCATTAATCACTAGCCAATGAGCACCATTTATTTAGTGCTTCATTTTATTTTTTGTTGTACCAGTGCAGAATTCCCTTCTGGAGTTAAATTGTGATTTGTATATTTTATTTTTTTGGGGAATACTTTTTTAACACATTTCTTTGCTTATAAACTCTCTGAAAGCATATTTTTCACAAAATTTTTTTGGAGGTCTTTGCCTACCAAAATTATGATTCACGGTTACTATGTGTTACTATGAAGCACACAATTGATATGTTTCAAAGATGTGTATTGATAGAGATGGCCACATTATTATCTAATGGTGTTTTTAATTTGCTTTGCAATAAGTTTAAGTCATTCTAATCAACAATAAACCAGTTATATTTGTAATGGTCTTATTTGCGTGGGCGGCTTTTGCTGTCGATGTGTTGTTTATCCGGAAATGGGAATCTGCCCGTTGATTCTTTTTGCATGTGGTAATAGTAAATATTTCTGTGCATTCTCTGTGTACTGAGGGAAATTTTCATAACTATTTTGAATCAATATTGAATTCCATATTAATTATTTAATCTGATTAGTGATGTCTGAAATTGTAAAAACAAAATGGTGGATATCTAATGAAAATAATGAATATCATTGAAAGTATTTGTTAAATAAATATATCAATTTTTAAATCTTAAATACCATGTTTCTACATCTTATACAAATAAAATATATTGTGCAGATTTGTTGATAATTAACAAATGAAATAATTTTTCTTACTTAATTTTCATTCCATTTAAAAGCAATTTCATTTCCAAAAGCAATAATAACCTGAAGGTCTGAGTTATAATATTGTTTTGTTATTGGAATAGGATTGAGTTATGCATCGTTCCTTCAATTGTCTGTCGTGCCCTTCGTGAACCTATGAGTCTTTTAAACTAATATCCATTTGCATCCTTTATATTAATTTAATTGATGTTATTAATATTTATGATTCAATAATGATTTCTACGTGTCTTTCAGTTGCATGATAATAAAATGAGATCAATCAGCATCAGTTTGAATGGATTTCCCCATATTTCTATTGATGAGTCCTCAACCTGTCAATGTTCCATCTCGTACCTCTTTGTTGTCAGTCCCTTCATATTTGATTTTCTTATTTTGCTCTTTCCTGTATTTTATAATTTTGTGTAATTTATTTAAACATTTTTATAAACAAAGAAAACATATTTTAGTACTGGTTTCATAAACCGCAATATGATCACACGTGTTCAATGAATACACAGTTGCAATTTTGTGAGAATCTCATTAAATTTATAATTATTTTAGAATTAAAGTTAAATCTAATGTTAATTAAAAATATTTCAAATTATTTGTCACTCATTGCTTTCTTTTGTGAGAAAACTTTATAATATATGATTGATTATGTAGAATTGTTAGATTATATTAACAGAAATTTTACTTATTTGTAGAGCTATGTATTTTCTACCACAAATTTTAATATTTCTTGACGGTTGCTATCTTTCCTCCGATGGTAATGGATTTTATTTATTTTTACTTCTTTATCGTCATGACTCAATATGAAGAAGTCGTAGCATGAATTTTATAAATGGAAAGTTATGTGTCTCCTTCTTTTCCCACTATATATTATTGCTCTTATTGTGGATATGGAATGTAACTCTCTGTATGATAATTATGGTGGAATGAACAAATATTTAGTCTAATATAACTTTGTTATACTTCATCGACTATTTAAAATAATATATTTGTTACAACTTGACTATTGTCGGTGATGATTAATTACACACTTCCTCGGTTTCCTTGGACTTCCTGTTTTGTCCTTCACCGCTTATTACCTCCCGTTCCTCTCCGATAATATAATTATTATATTTTTTTAAAACCAGAAATACATTTATCTGTTTGACAGCTTTATTATTTGAAGACGAGTTAGCTGTTCTCCATTACCGAGTATGAGTACAATACAAGTCTGCCATCGTAACCTTGATCGTTCTAGATGGAGGGGGAGTATTAACTCCAACTTTAAAGTCGGCAACCGACAGTCTGATGTCACAGATAGGCCATTTCTGCCTGTGTGGTAAATATGGGATTTTCTACAAAAACTACTTTAGAATCATTTCAAAATATTTTTGTATATATATTCACATAATGTTAGTTATTTTTTTAAATGAATTAGTTTCATTACAAATAGGTTCAGAGAAGGGCGTATTAGAATATTGACGCATTACCTGATGTAATTATTTACAGTACCGATCATTCAATTATTTATATTCCGTTAATATCATAACACATTATTATTCAAAATTATGTAAAGTTTAAGATGCGGCAAGGGTTTATTAAATACTTTATCATAATTAGAAATACCGTTATCTGCTCTCAGGTCGTGGGTCAAGATTCTAACAACAAAATATATTAGCAAAACTGTATTCCACAAGTCGTATTAAATAATAATAATAAATATTAACAAATTGTTTTTTATGTAACTGATTTTATTATGATTTTTATGAATAAACAAAATACTCTTTTCATAATTGTCAGTTAAATGAGGATGAAAATTACTAATTTAATATCGATATTTGAGTAATATATGAAGACATTATTTCTGAAGTGCTAAAATATTGTATCACTTGTTTAATATAAACGTTCCCACATATAACCGATGAGGGTAAGATGAAGAAATCTTAGAAAACTTATAATATTAAAGCATTTGAAAAACGCCTGAATCTAATTTTGTCTTCAGGATGTTTATATTCATAAGATTTGCTGATATTTTGACATATGTAAGATACTTTATACTAAATTTAATGAAAAAAATACTAGCTCTGAATAAAATAAAAATATGTATTGATGTTATTATAACTTATCACGATTATCACTATTAGGACAAATATATAAAATTTAATTTAGTAGGATAATGTCAAAGAATCACTTGGTACTCATCTGCAGACAAGGCTGCGAGAAATGTTCGGGGACTAACATTGATAAGTCAACTGCAACGTTTATAGTTTCCTGGAATCCGTATATTAATCTGACAAAAAACATCATTTTAACTGATTTCTGCAAAACTTACTAAAAAATGTAAATACGTATTTTTTAAGTAGGTTAGCTCGTATACTATTTTAACAGATTTTAACTGATTGAGGCTTTTTCAACAGAGGTTGAATTATAACCTTAAATTTGCACAGTTTGTATTTGAATATTGTGTCTTGTTGTGCAGTGGGAGTGAAGTTCCCGACGACTCCCCCGGCGCGCCGCAAGCACCAGACCGGGCTACCGCCGCCGGCGCTGCCCGACGCTCCGCCGCTCACCAAGTCCAAGTCCCACGAGTCGCAGCTCGGCATCAAGATGGACGCGGAGCCCAGTGAACCTTCCCAGCCTTTGCAACTGTAACTGAAAAATTATCTTATTTTTACACCTGAAATTACGATGCAGTCGATTTAGAAAATTTCACACGTGACCAAATTTTTATGGTATCCGATTAATCTTTGCTTTACGATGATATGTATTTACTACAACTCGACTTTAATAATAAGAATATCTATATAAATATAATAGATAATGCGCTTAGAATTTTTGTATTCCCCCGTAAGATTTCGCGGAGTCTTCTGTTTAGCGAGCTTTGGGGACTTTCTAGTAATTTCCAGGTATATTTCAATAAAATGTCTTTTTTTTTTTTCTTTTTAAAATTTAAATATTACTTATTTTTTAGCATTGTTATATACATTTTATTTATTATAAAATTGTCATTATTATAATGTTTCGCAGTTGGATAATTGCTTAAAAGCGAAATAACCACTTTGTTGTAATGTTTTTAAAGTAAATAAATAAATTGAAATTAAAAAATACATATATATTAAGTATTCAATAAAATTATAGTAATGTTTAGTTATTCATTTGTAGCGATGGGAATAAATAATTTGTGTAATAATTGGGGATAGAATCACGCACATGTGTCATGCATCTGCGCGAGCGCCTACACAGACTGACAAATTTGTTATTACCCGGCACATCGGCTTTGCGAACATTCCATCACTATGCATTCAGCCGCTGAATTTGTTGCAGTTATTACAGATAATTATGATGGTTTTTTTTTCAGACACTTACATTACAAAAATTGTTACATTTCAACATTAACCATAGTCAATCAAAGCAATATTTAGGAATATTTAAATTTTTCTGGTTTTTAAATTAAATTTTCATGTGGTGTAGAAAGTACATATCGGATCTCACGGATATTATAAGCATGGTAAGGGGAGGGTTAAAGATATCTATCTTTTTTCTTCAAAAAGACTTGGAGTATTTAAATGGCCACTTGTACACAGAGGAACTACGTCAAAGGTAGTTTAAGCATTCTCTGACAGCTTAAAATAAAAAATATTTTCTTAAACTTAATTTTACATTTTATAAATATCCCCGGTCAGTGTGAAAAATCGGTTTTCTTAACCTCTATCAAAGATTTTGTTTTTAGTTTTAAAATGAAATCAATTTAAAATGTTAATTATTTGTTTCGTAATAGGGAGTCAGGATCGCAGACGCCAGCGTCAGGCCCCCCGCCCGCCCGCGCCCGCCTGGCCACCGAGCCCGGCTTGCCGAGCTCCCCGCTGCCGCCGTGCTCGCCCGTTAGGTCCCCGCCCTACCGCACCCCGCTCTGCACGCCGCAGCACAACCATGCACCCGACACTGACGACTCCCTCAAATGTGAGTATCCTGCTCTCCTGCACTCACCTAGAGATACCATGAAGGCCCCTCAACAGTCCCAGAGTCCCTAACATGCACGGAAGCTAATTCCTCTTCTTACAATAAAAATACCTGGTCCCTGAAATCTGGCTTTAGTGGTTTTCGCTTTAGAGTTCAAGTCGAGTTAAGATTTCTGATAGACGGTTGAACGATCAGCAAAATTTATCCCATCTCACTGTTATTCAAGAAGGTATGCTCCGCTGATAGTTTAGCTACCTAAAGACACCTCGTCGAACTATCTCACTCTGATCATGACCCCTAGGATATCGGGTGAAATATTGAACGATACCCCATTTAAATTTATCTGAAAATTGCAGCCTCTAATCTGACAGTGCCCCGCTCGCCGCGCACGCCCACGGTACGCGGCATGGGTCACTACATTGCACACCGCTTCACCAAGACATTCAAGATGATCGCCACCTGTGACTTGTGCGACAAGCAGATGTTCCTGGGGGCGGGGCTGCGCTGCAAAGAGTGCAAGTACAAGTGCCACAAGTGAGTCCATCTCTGATGAACGGATGATTTCTCAGCCACAACCTATAAATCTCATATTAGATTATTATCTCATATAATATATAATATAAATCTATATTAATTATTGTGAATATTATTATTATTTTTCAGGGATTGTGAAAGTAAAGTTCCTCCTTCATGCGGCCTGCCCCAGCAGTTTGTAGATGAATTCAGAAAAACATTGCAATCGGATGGAGGTGAGTTCATTTAATCATCCTTTAACCTTTTTTGCTCAGCGGCTCCCAACCTTGAGGACTTTCCGAGATTTTTTTTTGCTCATCAAATTTATGGAAAAATATATTTTCTTAAAGTGATGCATCCTTTTTTGCTTAATTTTTTTTGCCTAAAATTGAATTTAGATATAAATTAAATCGCAGTTTTGAATTTTTATAGCTATACATATACTAAGCATTGCAATAATTGAACGGACATAACAATTAATTTGTTCACAGGATCAGCCAACTGGTTCCCATCGAACAACTCCCCATCATCAGGCCGTAGCCCGCAGCACGCACCGCTGCCCGCCATGCCGGGGGCCAGCATCCTCTCCTCGCTCACGCATCGCCACCGCAAGCGCTCGCATCCGCATCAACTGAATGCCAACGTGCCTTCCTTTCCGGTAATTTCATATTCAATAATTCCAATGTAGACTTTAACCGTTAGAGTGCCTCGGCTTGGATTGCGCTTCTGCCAATTTTAAATAGTAAACTTGCGCGTACTATTTAAAATTACCAGGAGCGCGACAGTGCGTCCAAAATCAGTTGCCGTTTAGCAAGCAACAGGGGAGGTCGCTCGCACGCAATTATTTTTTTATCTTTCTATGTGTTACATAAAGTGCATATTATAATATTATTAGTAATTACAATATAAAAAGGATTTGGGAAAAGATTTTTTTTAACCCAAAATGTCGAAATACGAAAACAGTTCAAGTAAAAATTATCGTTCTTCAAGTTGTGAAGCAAGTGATAGCGGGAGTGACATTGTGGTGCGCTCACACCGCGTAATGCAAATTTTGAGTGAGAGTGATAATAGTGATAACTATTATTTTACTGATACGGAGGATATACCGGACTGCGAAAATGATAAATTTTTACTTTTAGATTACAATTTTTGTTATAATTTTTGTTTACAATATATATTTCCATATTTTTTTTGTATTTTATTACCCCCCCTGTACATGTTTTTATAAAGAAAACACCCGAAAAAAATATTAGAATCGGACAATTTTTGGAAGAGATACAGTTTTTTTTCAAGACTTCCTTGGCATTTTTAAGTATATATGATTAAAAAACAATGGCACTCAAACGGTTAATATTATCACTGATTACCTCACACTTTCAGTGTGAACACAACACTAGTCCGCTCTCCTATGTTATGAATGCTCTCGGCTCTAGGGTTGGTTACATGCCTCTAGTTGTATTCTTGCTGATGTTTCATTATACTTGCTAAGGTTGTGATGGTTCATCCGAACAGGTAAACATTGCATCTCTAAGGTTAGTGGTCCACTCTTTCTTAAAAATCTTTCCGATGAAGTCTCTCCCATTGGAGTTCTTCTGACATACAATAAATAATCGGACGTGCTCAAATGTCATATATACGAGTATTTAATTTGTATTGCATTTATCAAATAAAACCCATTTACGAGTATATAACACCAAGTGAGTTGGTGAGCTATAATTTTTTTATAAACAGTAAATTTTTTAACTTAAAAATGTAGAAAAAAGCTGTTTGGTGTATCCTACAAATTACACACAAATTTATACCAAGCGAAGAGACAAAAATAAAAATAAAACATGGGGGAGTCTATTCCATGTTGACATCGTTAACTGTGCATATTATTCTAAATAGCCGGGCGGTCTAGTCCAGTAGCATTTGCTTCTCACTCAGACGCCATCGGTTCGCATCAGGACCAAGCTTTATTTTCAAGCAAGATCGATTTAATTAATTCTAAGCTCTTTATATGCCCATGGTAGGGTCGAGCCATCCCTTAAGAACAAAATAAAATTTGTCCAGGCCTCAAGACCGTCTGGCTGATAATCCGATCTCCTTAAAAACGCTGTATATAGAACACCCAAATATTTTTCTGATACTACAACCGCAGTCTATGTAAGTTCTCGGACTCTTGCCCTGAAGGCTCCCGGGAACCATCTCTGTTCACATGTGGAATTGCAGGTATGCAAGTGTTCTGGGACACGGCATAGACATCCTAGCAATTTCACGGCAATTTATGATGTCCATATGCTCCATATACGGAGGGGATATGGTAAAAAAAACTGATTTGTGTATTTATTATGAATTTGTAAGTACAAAGTTTACTTGGAGTAGGAAATTGTCTGCCTTTTATAACATAAAAAATAATCTCACTCGAGTTATTATTGACCCCCACATTTGAATACTGCAGGGCGGCCCCGACTCCAGCTCCAACACCTCATCGTGCAACAGCTCCACACCTTCATCTCCGGCTCTGCTGGCGGGCGGCGGGGGCTCGGCGGGGCCGGGGGTCGCGGGGGGCAGCGGGCGGGGCTCCCCGACTCCGCACACGCCGCGCGCCGCACACCTGCACGGCCCTGGCGCCGCCCCCCGGCCCGCCCGGCATCCAGCCTCACCAGCAGTTCCACTTCCCAGGTTGGCATTCCCTTCCCAATAATAGCTTCTTACTACAGTGAAACCTCATTATTATGTTTTTCAAAGGACCTTATAAATGTGGAAAAGAAACCAAAAGTGTGAACCCTTCAAATACGTAATAAAAATAAACATAAAACAAAACTGTATAAAATATTGCACATATATATTAAATATAAATCAAAAAGTCTGTAATGCCTAGTTGCTTCTTTGCAGTTTTTGGAGTTCAATTTAAGCAAAGCCTTAATACACATAACATATGATGACGTCTAGGGGAATCCCCCAATCGATACAGACAATATATGCCAAACACTCTGGTGTGACTCAGCCTAATAACACAGCGTGACTCATACTTTATCACCTGTTGCGTGTTTCCATTTAATAATATTTACGAATATGTATTGATAATGTTGCAAGCGAGAGTATTTGTGAGAGGACATAATATTTAATCGATAAAGGAAAATGATGAATCGGGGAACAGCTTATGCGGGATTATTTAACATGAGTGTTGGCCAAGTCCATTCAAAATGACCATACAGTTAATTGAAAAAACTAAAAAAATTTGAACGAAATACTCATTATTTCGTTTCACTGTAGTGATAAACCATTCCTATAGTCGAGTGACACGTATTGTGTGAGCAAGGAAGCTTCATCCCTATTTATCTTGGAATGTCAGAATACAACTTCATTTACATTTAAATGACTACTCAATGGTTCTTTTTAAGTTATAGGAAGCTCACAGACTTCTCAGACAATGCAGAGGAATGTGAAAAACGTTTTTTTTTAATTATTTTTTATGAGACATGCTATTTGATGAATCGCAGTGTACATAATCCCCCCCGCAGAAGTGAAGCGCGGCTGGGCGGGCGGCGGGGGCCCGGACGGCGAGCGCACCGTGTCGCTGAGCGGCTCGGCCTCCGAGGACTTGGAGCGCACGCCGGGCGGGCGCGCAGACTCGGCTGACGGAGACGCGCTTCACAGAAACGAGTCAGCCAAATGGCCAAGACAAAACAGCGTAAGTGCCTTTCTAATAATTCTCATTTTATTTATATAACATAGTCTGTAAAATGCTTTTCAGGAATCCCCGCAAGTTTGTTGCCTGTGTTATTTTTTCATATAATAAAGGCATTGCTTATGTTAATTTTGTAGCTGCCGCATAAATATTTTCACCTTATAGAAATCGGTGTAGCCTTTGAATTGGCTGATCGTTTGAATCGTCATATGTATGTTATCTTTTTAATATTCTAAAGATGGAGTATATCGGTTTTCATAAATTGAAAAATACATCCTGAACTTAAGTATGTTTTTTTTTCCTTTTTTTTAAATACAAGAACTTTTGAAAAAAAAAACTCACAAAATGCCTGTCTGATAGGCGACTTATATATTTAAACAGTAAAAAAATAATTCGAGTCATTGATGAAAACTATTTTTTTTTTAACATCTTCAATAGAATTTACCTTGCATTTATTGAAATACACATTAAGATTTAGAGGTATTAAAAAATGGTTAAGCAACTAATTTATCTTTCTTCTACTACAATATATATATACTTATTTTAGACCTCAAAAATATCGGTGAACTGGAAATTCACTATAAATAACCAATAAAAAATGTGATTAAACTGTATCGTGTCCAGTGATTAAACTGTGTTTATTTTTAATAAAATTACAAAAATTTATATGTAAAAGTAATACTTATACATATATATATATAAAATGAATGTAATACTATCAAAAAAATCTTAAATGTATCCTATTATATTTGATTAAATAAAAAAAAAAAAAAAAAAAAAATATTATGTTACTGTATATTCTCGCAGCTCTCGATGAAGGAGTGGGACATTCCATTTGACGAGCTGGACGTGTGCGAGGCCGTGGGGACCGGCAGGTTCGGGACCGTGTACCGCGGCAGCTGGCACGGGGACGTGGCCGTCAAGCTGCTCAACATGCACAACCTGGACGACGAGGCCGCACTGGAGAGCTTCAAGCTCGAGGTAATTGCAGCATCCATCTCCATAACCTGAATATTGATACATTTATGACAGTTTTGTTGATGGCCAGTAATATATGTTACATATATTTAGGTTGTAATATTTTGAGAGTTATATTGAAGATCTCAATGACATCGACCAAATAACAGAACATGTATTTGTGCATTTAAACACTAAAAATTTGTATAAATAAGGATACATCTCTACTATTCATCCCTTCGTCAGGTAGAAAGAACCCAAAAATTTCTCCGTGCAAGTTGACAGGAATTTTTGTGCATTGAAGGTCAAACAAATCTATCTAAAAAAATCTGTAAAAAGGTTGGAGAAAAAGAATTGTATATTTTTAAAAACATTTGTATGTTGTTTTAAATCATAATTTTAATATATTATTTAATGAAATGTGTAGTTTAAACTAAGATATACGATTTAGCAACAAAATCTACAAATTACGCAACATGGTATTATTCCGATATCCAACATCCACCACCATAAAGTTAAAAAAAATATAGTTTTATGGTTCCCGCATTTGAGCATTAGAATAAAAAAAAATTAAAACCCCCACGTGTTAACACTATCCAGTCCGATTACATAATATGTGTGTAATCACCAAGCCCAACGTTAAAGGCGGGTCACACAACATGTGTGTGATTCTTCCGCCAACGCTTAGTGGCCGATTATACACAGCATGTGATGTTTTTTCAAACGTTAGTGGCCAATCACGCAACATATGTGTTGTTTTTACTTTCGACCATAATTCAAAGATCTCAAACCTTTTTAGTGAGGGTCATATTTAATTTTATTTGAACACATGACGATAGATTTAGCAATTCTTTATAAAAACAGTTGGCCTCCAGCGTAAGTTTAATCGCGTAACGCGCAGACTGGATAGTGTTTTAATAATGTGTAACAATAAAAAATGTAACAAAGTGTAATGTTGGAGAAAGCATTCAGAGCAGTAAGAATCATTTCTGATATAAAAATAATGTTCTCATGCTAAATCGAAATATGTTTCATTACAAATGAGATATTATTATAACATTGTGATAATCTGTGTTGCAGGTGGCGACATTCCGAAAGACCCGCCATGAGAACTTGGTGCTATTCATGGGAGCTTGCATGAAGCCCCCGCGCTTCGCCATCGTCACCTCGCTCTGCAAGGGCATGACTCTCTACACTCACATACACCTGCGCAAGGACAAGTTCAACATGAACAAGACCACCATCGTCGCGCAGCAGATCTCCCAGGCCAGTACAGCTCCTCTGCCTAGTTATAGCTTTCATAGGTTATGTCGGGCCAGGTGATTCATCTGATGCTCCAATATCATCAATCAAGTCATTCTCATGTGTATTGGCAATAGGTTGGGACACACTTGAGAATGAAGTCTTGACGAATTATGTCATTAGAAATGAAATTTAATCTATAAATTGTCTTTAATTTACAACATTAAAATTATAGACTGAGGTCAAATTTTATTGATTTTGTGTAAATAATATTATAATTTGTAATATTCTTCCAGGGTATGGGATATCTCCATGCGAGAGGAATTGTTCACAAAGACCTCAAGAGTAAAAATATTTTCCTTGAAAATGGAAAGGTTGTCATCACCGACTTTGGCTTGTTCAGTGTAACCAAGCTTTGCTTCGGAAATAGGTAATGTAATGTGTATTTCTATTGTCTTAAGTAATATGTTGATTAACATTAATATTGTTTTGAATTAAATATCTGGTAATACGTTATGCAATGCAACGTATTTGGATTTCAAAAATTGAATTATTAATTAAATAGCATAATTATAACTTAGAACTACTCTAACATGCACACAAGTGTGGCTACAACTATTCAAATGAACATTAAACTTCAATATATTTTACACACTTAATATTGTTTCTGCTCCAGTAAGCATCTCTCCTGAATGATTTAACCGATATGACTTGTAGGTACAGATTTTTATAAAGGGTTAGTAATAAACCAGTGCACTATCATTTTTGGAAGCTAGACGTTTTTAGATGACTATGATGATGACCGTGCTGATGTTTTGTAGCGCTGGTGACTCCCTGGGGATCCCCCCCGGCTGGCTGTGCTACTTGGCCCCCGAGCTGGTGCGAGGTCTGCGCCCGCGACAGTCGAGACATGCGGATGATCTGCCATTCTCCAAAGCATCCGGCGTCTATGCCTTTGGGTATTTATTCTAATTATCACATATATGGTTTCTAATCAATGTCGGTTGTTACAAATAATTTCAAATAAGATAAATCTTTGTCTTTATAAGATAATTTATATTGTAACTTAAACAATTCCTCTTATGATTGAAGGCCTCAGTACCCGGCTATTATAAAATATGTGCTTCGGTCAAAAAGCATTATTACTTTTTACTTATTTTCATTTCTCAACTAATATTGAGTACTTAAACCTATTTTTTGTGGTGGCATATCCATGATGTATGTAATAATGAATAATGTTTATATATGGAATATTACATAAATAAATATCTTACATATTTGCAATTACAATCGCTTGTACGAGTAATAATTTACAACACATTTTTTTTTCTTAATTTTTTTCATTTCATATTGTTCAAATGACATAATTTTTGTACACTTTGTTCAGCACGGTGTGGTACGAGCTGCTGTGTGGAGAGTGGCCCTTCAAGGGACAGCCCCCGGAGGCCGTCATCTGGCAAGTGGGCAAGGGAGTCAAGCAGACGCTGGCAAACCTGCAGGCCTCACGGGATGTCAAGGTGGGTGCTTGCAATAATGGTCTGTATATTGATATGTTGAATAAGAAGAAAAGGTAAGAAACGGATACGGATGATTTTGTCATATTTTTTAATTTCAGTCACAAGTAGTAACATTTCCTCTACATGATTCATGATCGTTTGCATGTTTCATTGATATATTTGTACTAAGCTCACTTCATGGTTTTTTTTCTTCCTATATCCCAGCGGTCGAGGAACTGGGGTAAATTACCCCAAATGGGGTAAAAATGAGTTTTTTGGGGTAATAAGGAAATTTTTCTAGTTTGCTATTTCATAAAACTTACTATTTTCATGTAACTTTTTTGTTATTTTCCGTGTAAACTAATTCAATAAATAATGTTTATTTAAATATACATTAATTGTCTTCTTTTCAAAATGGGGGGAAGGGGTGATATCGACTTACGCAAAAATATTTTGGGGTAATGGTTAAAAAAGTTCCCCGACCGCTGCTATATCCATTCCATGTCTGAAATCACCATTCAGTTCTGTCAGGTGCCATTGTCCATGCCTCATCCCCAGATATCTTTGCACCCGAAAGTCCACCTGGGAACATATATGCTTCCCAAAGACCCCCAATACAGATGCCCGGGTTCTTGAAAAGGCGACTGCTGTAGTAGAATCATCGGAGGCATTTTTTTTTAGGTAATTTGTGAATCAATTTTTTTTGAGGAGGTTGGATACTTAGCCCGACTGTCTCGAGGCCTGGACCATTTGATTCTAAGAAGCGGATCAACCCATTCAGCAATATGCCGTTAGCAACAGGCAAGTTGTGGTCGGCGTCCAATGTTGCTGCACTTTGGTAATCTAATAAGAACCACGCTAACAATGTGCCATTGTTGCTGGGCAAACTTTATAACTTTGCATAGTCTGAACTGTTACAATGAATCCCCTTGTTTGCAGGACATCCTGATGTTGTGCTGGTCGTACAGAGTGACGGAGCGCCCCGACTTTGGCCGGCTGCTGAGCACGCTGGAGAAGCTGCCCATCAAGCGCCTGGCTCGCTCTCCCTCCCACCCGGTGCATCTGTCTCGCTCGGCCGAGTCGGTCTTCTGAGCCTTAGCGCCTGCAACGGCGCTCGATGAACTTCATTAACGTGATGATGAAGACTTCCGAGCGCTGCAGGCGATACTCTACTGTACAGGGTTACCGTGACTCGTTTAAAATATTGATGGAAGTAAATAGGGAACAGACTGCATCTGACCACAACTGTATTAATATTGTAGGAAATCAATCTTAGGGAAAAAGGGTAGACCCGTTTCTCCAGAAAGCTTGTAAATGGTTTTAACTATGTCAACATGAAACTGACAATGAATTGTTATTTAAAACAATCTCTTAAGTATCCGATGAGACGCATATTACTTTAAATAGTTACATCTTCAGTTTTGTATTTTACATTTCTTGCCAGTTGTCATCGAATTCAAGTCGAGTAGAGTAAGAATAAAGTGACGTCATTATCATCAGATATCTACTCTATTCCATCCATCAATATTTATAAACAGTTGTGTGACCCGTTATCGATGTTTGAAGATAGGCAAATGAATTGTGGAAATGATGCCATAGGGACTGACTCTCCTACCTCTAGAAAGTAGCCTTAAGATCTGAAAAATAACAGCATTTTCAGTTTTCCTGCCAAAGATTGGTTCGGAGTTGAATGTCGTCAAGTAAAGTAATAAATTATTAAGGATATTTGAGTTTCGTTGAATAAAGTTAAATGATCATTTGGACATTATCCGAGTGGCTAATGTCGGCGAGAAGTCATTTATAAATATATAATAATGTTAATGATTACAGTTTATTTGTTAAGGGGTCCATAGACATTGAATGAATTATAAATGTGTCTATTGTGCAATTGTATGTATATAAAAGCACTACTTTATTTTATTTCCATTGGTAATGTTTTGTATAAGAAGTTGACCCGTGGCCATTTTATTTGGCATTATCAATTTAGGGAGCTGAATAGCATAACATGATGTCAAATTGTATAATATGTAATAGTCAGGAAATATACATAATAGTTTTTCAATACGAGTTAAAGAACTCAATCTAAATAATTAAAAGAAGAGGCATTCACTGAAATTCTAAAACCATAATGTATCCACTGTTATCATATTTTAAAATGGAAAATTATTCAAACGCAAGTTATGAACATTCCTCCTCAGATTTTATTTTCTAAAAAATATTTTTGGTTGTGAAAAATATGAATATTCAGTAAATAATATTACATGAATTGATTTATTTTTTAGCTTTATGAAATATAAATAAATTAACTTGTATTTCACAACAGTCTTAATGTTAATATATAATTATTTTAACAGAACACTACATTTGGCAACAAGAAAATAATCATCTTTTAAATAAATAGAGGCTTCAGAAGCTTTCGATTGACATATTTCATATTAACAATGACATCAACTTAGTAAAGTGCCATATTATGTATTCATAGAGACACAGTTATTGTTATTGTTTCATCCTGTTACAAGACTCCATAAACCATTATGAATGCGAGTATATTTTAATGTTGTAATAATAAATATATAATTTTACATAACAGTGTATAGACTATAACATTTTAGTTTAAATTGTTCAATACTGATCTAAGAAAATTTAAGAAAATAAATAATAATCAGTGAGATGAAATAGTTAGATTTGCAATGCGACCTGTTGCATGAAACAGATGTTCATGTTTGCTGTGATGCTACCATACTTATATAAGTATTTCCAACTGTAATGTAGGATTATTCAGTGTTATGTGATAAATATGTATTATCGACTGATAATTAATTGGAATGAAATGACTACAGTTGTAATTTTTATTTTTGCACTTTGTAGTGTTCTCACAGAATATCTTGTGAATCATACAAATTGTAAAATTAGAAATTAAGTGAAGCTCTGAAATAAAATATTAAACATGTTCTATAAAAAACAGATGTTCTTTTATTAATTTTTTTCAAGTAAATACATTAAAAACTGAAGTCATTTCATTTGAATAGTTAACACATTGTTTATGGGATACAAATATATTTTCTGATTGTTTGTGGTATGCGGGTCTCGGTGGGAGTCGGAAATATCGTAATTGGATTTTTTTGTTAATTTATTTCACTCTTGACTATAATTTAGATTACACTATGTCGTAACTCGTAAATGTCGTAATCATTACAAAAACGTAGCTTCATACCATGAAGAAACCTTTATGTCGGAGAATTAAAATACGTTTTCAAAGTAAACAACACTACACAAAATAAAATCGATGTGGAAACTACTAAATAAAAAGTTCACATCTTAAATGTCAATTATTATGATTTTATATAATGGAAATCATTATATATACCTAAGAGTATTTCAGTTATAGTTGTCACCATGTCCACTCCCCTAACTGGAGCAAATGGCTAAAATCACAAAGCATTTATTGGATTGGATATATGTAAGTTATAAACAGTTTTTTTTAATGGTGAATAAATCTATAAAATATTTTAGTTCTAATTGATCTATAATCAGTTATTAAATTTTTGTTGCTTTTATGAATTTGACAGCACAATATATGGGGAGTAAACATATATATTGAGGAGTAAACATTTACAAAATTATATTATTGCATATATCTTTGGGAGGATTTTTTTTTGATCTCTTGATGGACATTATGGACCTTGGCCCGCACCCCCCGTCTGAGCGCACAAAGGCTTCCTTAAACAATGTGTTAATAAAACAAATATTAGTAATTTTGTGAGAATTTAGGTATCTTTGTAGTTAATTAGCGAGTAGTAGTTTAGTTACTGTAAGATTCTCAAATGTACAGACGTGTCTATTGAACTGGAGGTTCTCTTTATTTAAGCAATGTTTTAATCATTGAATCGTGATGTATTCCACTCCTGAATTTGAATTTCACTCAATTTTTATTCATAAATACAAGGAATGTATTTACATATCATCACTAAGCACACAGGTGCATTGTTTCAATTTGTTTAGAAATATATGTTCAAAACTTTATTATTATAATGTTTTAATTCCTGCATGATTGTTATCATACAACAGCTCTTATACTAATCGTATCCGATGATTCTTATCAAACGTATATAATATGCATAATGTGCATAATAGGCAATACATATAAAAAAAAACATATAACATTCATGATCAGTAGTGGAAAATATAATTATCTGAATGCTTTTTTTTTAATAACCTTCAATTTGAAAAAAAAAAACAATACCCTAATACAGACTATCATGCCATAAACTAAGATTTAATAAAAAATAAAAATAAATATTTTAAAATTGCATGATAGTGTATTACAAATTTTAATAAGCTCATTAAAGTACATAGCTTCATATTTTTAAACTCTTTATTTATGCTCTCTTATATTCACAAAAGTAAATAAGCAGTTTTAGTTGATAAAGCTTTTGGAATGGAAAATAATTAAGGAATTCTGGAAAATAAGTAAGAAAAATTTAAGTAGATTTTTAAAAATTGGCTGACTTATATTTTATAATTATTATTCCAAAGAACCTTAACAAATAATTTCCTACCCGATATCTTCATGTACATTAACTATATTAATTAGGTTTCATTTGTAATATTTGTGGAATAGAGTCCATGAAACTTGAGTCGGGTTATTATATTATCCGCTTGAACTAAAATTAAATTAGATTTCAATATTTATAGTAGACGCAGTATAGCTAAAACTACTCGCATTTAAAAGTGTCGGGTCTGCCTTATGAATATAATTGTTAATATTTATCGATAATAATGTGAATGAGACCTTACACAACACAGGACACAACACTACAATACGGTTTATATAATTGATACAAAAAATATTTATTTTTCTCTATTTGAATATGTTTACTACTTGTTAAATACTACTCTTGAACAATATGAATTGTAAAAATTACTCTACTATACGTAAAAAATACACAAACTATACAGTCATAATAATATGTATTGATGCGTCTTTCCGTGTGCTGAAGTGTTATTTGCTATCATGACAACACTGTTAATAATTGAGCAATCTTGCAATTCATATCACTAGCCCTTGCATTATTTCATAGATTAATAATCTAGAATGATTTCTATCACAGAAACTATGTACGCTTTTGTTTTGTTTAATTGTACTCTATATAACAGATATTTGAATATATTTTTGAAATATATAAATTTATAAAATTGAATCTTTTCTATGTATAAGTTCGACGATCTCCGGTCGAGGTACTTCTTTTTAAGTTTAATTTATTATCCAAATGAAATACTAGTTAATGTGGTGTTATTTCTGCACTCCGTCTAGCACCAGCTACGGCTCATTGTGCAGAGCCCACCGTTCCATGCGGAATTCCTAAATTCATATCCCGGTGAATTCTAAACATGTATATTATCAATTAAACATATTATTTAGTTAAATTGATTTGATAGCAATTCTCTATTAGTCCTAACCTACTTCAATGCTTCAGGTTACACAACCTGTATAGAAATCCTGTAATGTGTACTGACTTAATGATTGTCATAAATCTCAGCTTACAACAAATGCTTGCCATAATATTGCCAGCTAAGGTTGTCCTGTCCTACTGGCATTCTCCTAAACATACAATGATTTTTGCTGCAAAAATGTATAGTAATAATTATATGCTCTGTTTATATTATAAAGTTTTAGTTCTAAGTTGTGATGTTTCCAAAACATTGTTCAAAACTCCCCCGTTCAAGATGGGATGTTTTTAAGATAAATTAAATGGATTTCCTTAAGTACCTACTTACTTTTCTTCACGACTGTTTTAGGGAGAAATTCTTTAGTACTCGTATAAAACTCTTTTACACTTAAGTTTTGTGTTACGCTTAGTGTTTATCATTTTCCTTTATATGATATAAAGGCTGGTAAAAAAATATTTATGAATAGAATATCATGGGGGCTTTGTTTTTAAAGCGAGCATATGAACAATTGGAAATGCCCAGATTTATAACAACCGATAGATAACTTCATTTAATCTCTTTTTATCTCTCTGTACTGTATTATATCATATATTCACAGAGATGTTTCATGGGAAATAAAATCAAATTTCAATAAATATTGTTAACTATTAATGGGCTATAAACCTGACCTGAAGCTTTCACTATTATATTTTATTGACTATTCCATATTATAAGTGGATTTGTTTGTGTACTTAAATGAGTATTTTGATAAAACTTAAACTGTATTATTTATTTGAAATGCACCTTTCAAGTTTGCGTGCACTGTGTTTTAGTTTGTGTCAGAATTGTAAGATACCTTAGGTTTTGTAAATAAATTATTATTATATATAAGAGATCTTATAATCCTGTTCCCTTCAATCATTTTTAACTGTTACCTCAATTTGTGAATTTCAATGAGCATCAAATTATAATGAAATACATTTTATTCAAAAATCGTTTTGTTTTTCTAGATACCTATTAATGTCTCCTGCCCATAACTACACACATATAAATAATTAGAGTATTATGGTGGATGAATTTTATAATTATATCGTTATGGTAAATTGACAGCATGAAAAATATAAGATTATGTTAGTGAAATTATTACATAAAATATTTAAAATTAAGTGCATATTTGTTAATTATATTTGATTAAGTGTGATAAATCGTCTAATTACACTCTTGACCACTGAAGGACAACAAGCGTACATACATGATCAGCATAAAAATAGTTTTGTCTTATTGTACTCGATCGAAAGCTACTTCAATCTCCAAAAATGCTGCTAACACCGCATATAAATATATATCCTTTAAACTTCTACTGTATGCGAGGGTTTGTGGGTGGAATAGCAATCCATAACAGATTCTTCGTAACCTTTTTTTGCACTAAAACCTAATCTTTAGGTGGTTAAAAAATATATATCGTATGAAAAGTGTTTATTGATTATCAGTTCTAACAATTCATTTACACATATTTTTTTTTCTAAATAAAAACTATTAAAATTGATGAGAATACATTATTATACATCCATGCCTCTTACATATATTATCCTAGTTTAAAAAAAACACGCAATACACTCATCAATGCAGAAATTGAATTTTATTGTAATATTGCATAAAATTAAGTAAGCTAGAAGAACTCTGTTAATAGTCCGGCCACATTCTCACACATTGTCTTGATCTCATCATCATTAACAAACTCTGCCCCAAGGATGGCGTTCCCTAAGGCGATAGTCTCCTGATGCTTCGGGCTTTGATCCATACCTCGCCGTTCATCCTAGTGGACAACTCAAAAGCAAAAAAACCCCATCAGGCATCATTTTTTTATTGAAGATTTTCTGGACTGATTTCACGATAAAGATAAATCTGTCGGCGATGACACCCAGTTTGATTTTCTTCCCGTGCGAGTCCACGCAGACTAACTCGGGCTTCATGTGTATGTTAGCCATCAGAAGCTTATTGCAAGTATCGCTTTTGGTGGCTGTCTAGCCAGAAGGTATTTGGCTCTTTCTTACATTGCCTTACACGTGGAGATCTTGTCAGTGATTTGAAATAACCAAGTCACCGAAAAGGGCAAAATCGCTGACTATCATGATTTCTTAAACATTGCAAATATATTATTTTATTCATTCCTTTACTACTGTCGTGTAATAGTGACGTTTATATTTAAGGTTATGTTTATACGCGTTATCGCGTGTTGCTATAAAAATAATTTTATCGATGTCCACAAGATAAAAATTAATTACATACTGAAATATGAAAATGTTACCTAATAAATATTACTATGTACTCACTTCCAGTCTGGGAAGTGTTTAAATATATAATAAAACTGAATGATTAAAGTGACAATTCTCTTTGATTTTTTTCAATGCGTCTTGAATATTTGTTTTATACAACTAGAGTTATTGAATTTTTATATGGATAACCATAATGTTTATCTTCATACTCTTTCAACAATGGTATTCGTGAACACTGAGTTTATTATTATGTTTACGACTTCGTGAGCTTTTTCAATTTAAATTGCATAGATAAAATAAAATAAATTTATAGCTATTTATCTAAACCCATTGTTTCTATATAATTTATAATATTACACAAGTATACTTTTTTCAAATAGCTTTCATTTCAAGTTTCGAATTTACCAGCGTAACACATCAGAGAGTGAGTTTTTAAATTTCATAAATTTAAGCGACACTTTACATCCAAGACATAACATACTTATTTTTGTTCATAATAAGTATATTGTGCATATATTTATTTCTTATTTAATATATTGGTACTAATTAGATATCACATTAATGAGATCCATTTTGAGCAATTTGAAGAAGTAAATATTTTTACGTTATACATACATAACTATTTTTATTTTTTACTTTATTATTTCATTGTTATAAAACACAAATAAACATAAAATAAATATTATAAAACATAAAATAAAAGATAATCATCATTGATTCTTTTTTATTTACTGTAATAAAATAGATATTTTTATTTAATATAAATATTAAAGAATGATCACTATCATATAGTCAATTATTGAAGTAAAATCATATTATTAAATTAAAATTTCTTTATAATCGCGATTTGAAAAAGGCCCAACATATATATATATATATATATATATTGCATATGCCCTTGTCTTTATTGATGTCTTATTTGCATGCCATAAAATTAAGTCAAACTTTCAGAATATTTGAAATTTTTTGGTTTTCAAATTTAATAAAAGTCCATTCCATAACATATTTTTTTTTGTTCCTGGTTAAAATCGAAAATTTTGAAGATTCTGAAAATTTTGAAAAACGAAATGTTTGAAAATAACTATAAAATATTTATGTGATCAGGTAATTCTTTTAATTTTGCATGCCTTGCTCTGTAATCTCAAATAATTTTACTATGGAAATCATTTTTTACTTTCTTTCCATATTTACTCAAAAAACTGCCACCATATAGTTCTGTCAGCTGCCATTGTCCATACCTTGTCCCAGGATATATGCACACTGGAGGTCCCTTAGGAATAAAATGTTTTCGAACTACCTCTAGATGAGAGCCGTGGACTTGAAGACACGATTGCTAGTATCTGAGACTGTAGGTGTTTAGTAATTCAGCAATTTTTAAGGTCGAATTTATCATACGATCTCCTTAATGCACAAAACTCCCGAGGCCTGGAATATGTGGTCCGCAGCGCTTTAGCATCGTCTACTTTGAGTTTCAGTGCTGAGGAATGCTGACCCAGTGATATAAGCAGTAAGTGGGCTAGGGGCCGCTCGAACTAAGAAATTATAGTTGGTAAAATAATTCTAGGTACGGTGTCCACAGAGCTAAATTAAATTAAATAAATATTCAAGTTTATTATGTTAAATTAATTAATAGTTTTATTATTTCAATTACAGCAAACAACATGGACAGTGCAGATATTAAAGATATGTATTTAATTCTAAAATGGGCAGATTAATCAATTTCCTTTTTCATCTTATTAGTTTAGTATATAAGACTACTAACTACTCAAGTCATGGCAGTGACGTAACTTGTTTAAAAAGTAAATAAAAAATTTGGCGTCTGGGGCGGTCTCCAAATTTTTGGCTGTGTAAATTTAAAAATATAACATTCCTTTGTAGCACCTGAAGCGTTATATAATTTCATTGATATTAAAATAAAAATGTAGTAAGCCAAGGATTAAGTGTTTTATATACTCAATGCCATAAAAATATTAAAATTGTAATGAGTAAGGTTGATTAGCTAACCCAAAATGATGATAATTATTGTTTTGTACCAACGCCGTCTTCACTCGAGACTTCACCATTTACATAAGAATCATGGCATTCTTCTCGGAATGGTTTTCCATGAAAGGATTTACTATTTATGGACAGTACTCGAGCTGTCTTATGTACAATAGTCATGGTATTTACAGATGAATTTTCTCATACCTTTAACTATTTATTTGCATTTGTTAACAAGTAAACTGGCTATTATTTTCACACAGTTTTTATGTTATATTATTATTAATATTATGTTTAAAGGGGTTAAAAATAATATTTCGAGCAGGTATAATAGCAAAATCTTTAATGATCAGAGCATAAGTCTGGTTTATGGATTGTGTTCTTTCTACCACATTTAACTTGAGAGTTCACAAGACTCTGTGGTTTTGCCTACTATGTTTCTTCTACATGTAAACGATGGACTTTGTTCTTAGTACTTAATCATAAGTTCCTAAATTTTTTTCATGGAATTAAAAATTATGATTGTACTTCAGTAACAAATTGGATTTTTGAAATTTGTAATTTTATTGAAGGAAAAAATAAATAAATTGAAATTGGACTGACATGCACATCATTTGTTGTTACAGAACAGCTCATGAGGAAAAATATCAAGCATTTGGAGTTCACTGCAACCTGAACATCTCTAGTAGAGATAATAAACATGCCACTTGAGGGTTTCTAAATAAAGTAACCTCAATCTCGCCAATCTTTAATTACCAATTTCAAGCATCTGTGTTTCTTTCCTGATGCATTCTGTGTCTCTTCAAGAGAAATATTGACATACACTTGAAGTGTCCTGCTGTGCTAGTTGAGGGTCATAGAGCTTACCAGATTATGGTCTTCATATAAAGAAACACAATCAACAAAATATTAAAAAGTATAGTTTTAATAAAATATTTAAATTGTGAAATATATAATAAATTATTAAATCTGTTTTTCAAACAGTATTTTAATGGTTTGCATTGTTATGTCTGCGCTTAGTAACACACGCCAGGTTTTTGAGAAATTTCAATTTTATGCATTGCATAACATGAAGCGATAATATTGCATTAGAAAAGAACATTACCGATCGGTACTTAAAATTATACGGCACATTAACATCAGAGCCCAGAATGTTAGATTTCAGTAGCCGGAGTTTAATATTCTGGCACGTCGATAAGATAATCGTACAACATACGGTGAAGGAACAAACACTGATACAACACACTTTCTTAAAAATATATAGGTTAGTGATAATATTTATATGTTTTTTACTGTTTCTTTTATAGCTTCGAGTGTCTAATCAGGTGGTTTCATAAAAGGTGTCGAAGGCTTTTGTCGTAACGACCACAAATAAATAACACTTTGGAATAAAACTCTACGGGACACTTGTGTCAACATAAACTTAGACATATGCCAGTGAGGTAATCGTCAGTTCAATACGTTGCCTAACGCGTTGTAATTCTAAAGAAAACTGCAAAAAGCAGCGCGTGGTAGCAGGTGGAGTGATGGCTTGTGTGACACGCTGCCGGCCCGCAGTCAAACCTGTTCGCTGCAGCGTTAATGTCCTACCTTATCACTCGCGGTGATAAGGCGACCACAAGAAGATAGGCAACTGGTTCGCCCTCGTTTGTTAACATCTTGGAAGCATCATCAAGGCGACCGGTGACAAGTTACAATACTCCAGGAGAGCATCTTTAAGTGGAATTGAATCACTCGGGCGGTCCGATCAGACTTTAAATAAATCAGTTTGTTCGTTCGGCTCGAGTTTTACTGTTTCACATTCTTCAGCGACCGCCGGCTCTCCATATTGTCCACGTGGTCTAAGGCGCTGCGCTGCGCGTGTTACCTATGTGTAATATGAATACTAAAATGACCCACTTTCGTTTGACATTATATTTATTTACGTATGTACATTATGTTTCAAGCACAATTATTATAAGCTTATTTTACTAATCACAAAATATAACAAATAACTAACCCTAAAGATATATTGAATGCATTTACTTTTCCGGTAATTTTAGTACATCTGTAAGTTCCAAGACACTCAGTTATTTTGTTTGTTTTAAGATAACATTGACTATATTTGTGTTTCTCAAATAAATGTGGCGATGGGATTGTGAGTATCGTCTATACAATATAAAGATAAACTTTAGATTATTAAATCGATAGTCGGATCAATTATTTTTGTGGTAAAGAATAATTATTTTGTAGATGGATGAGTTAAATTTTAAGTCTCGAGGAGTTAAGAACCAGCATGGCCGAGAAGATTCATAAATGAAGGACCTCCTCACATCATTTAATATTTCAAATTGATCATTTTATGTTTTGCTGACGGGCTCGTTATATTTAATAATGTATAAGGTGTGATTTTTACTGATGCAATTTAAATATAAGGTTAATGAGACATTACGTAATACAGTAAAAGGTATATATAATTTTATTTTACAATATGTGGTACAAGTAAATCACACTTATTCTGCTGTAATGACATCAATTACAGAATTAAAAACAGAAGGTTTTGAACATTTATCTCTTAATTGTACCAAACAGGTTTAATGATGTAATCACAAAGGTATTTTATTTAAATAAACATTTTTGTAAAAATAAAATGTTTTAATTTGAATTTCTGTAAATAGTTTTTTATATAAGTTTTATAATATTTTGAATTAATGTTTGTATTTACATAAATATATAAGAAATAGGTATTTAAATTGCTTTTAATTGATTTTGTTATATATGAGGTAAAAATAATCAAATGTAGCATTAACAATATAACATTATTTATGAAAAGGATCTGAGTATTTAGTAATCATAATCATCATCATCATCCCTCAACTTGATAATTGTTATTAGAGATCACAGTTTACAAGAATCCTCCATCGTTAATTGACACATTACTTTTTAAATTTTATTTGACTTTTATATTGTATTATTCATAAACTATCACTAAGTAAAGTAAAATCTAATATATATGAGTATACAATTTGTATGTTTATAATACAAATTGAAATGTTGTGCTCGAGTAAAAAGAGTGAAATATAAATGCAATTGGAATAAAACTAAGCTGATAGACAAACACATAACAAAAAACAATAAAAAATCCGCCAGCTAAAAAATAATAATACTTTCGATTGGAAAATAAAAAAAAATGCAAAAAACCATTACTTAAGGAATATATCATCACACGAAAGCTGATAGTCCAGCCCTTTCAAAAGTAAGTATAATATTAGAAAAGCGTAAGTAATTTGCATGACTCGATATTAAAAATATTGTAGTAAGCAAAAAATAATTACTTTTTCTGAACTGAATTAATTTATAGAAAGATTTATTTGTACAGATTATTAGTTAATGAAAAAATCACACAGAAAATATAAATAATATAATTTCTTAACATAATTAAACATAAAAATATGCTTCCAAGGTCAAGTGTTACAAAAAAAATATATAAATCAATCATAATATAAATAATTTATGTATATTTTAAATAAGAGCAGTTTTTATCTGGGAGATGTGAGCTTTCTGGAGGATGTGTGAGCAAATCTACAAAATGTTATGAATTTGAAATATTTTCTTTAAATGCACATCCAAGAAGTGGTATATACAAAAAAATAAATATTCTCTGATGGTTCTATAAATATAATGTAACTTTATACGCAATTTGGTATGGGACAGTCAGATAGGCCATTTCAATATATTTATTGAAACATTATTTATAACCTATGGTTAGCCATCCTTATGATACATCCCTAATTGCTGAAAAACATTAAGTTATGAAATTCAGTAAATTTGAAACCGAATCTCAAAAAAGCAAGTGGATACCAACAACTATAATTTATGAAATAACGCTTTCAATTCAGTGTTACTGGAAATATGAATCGCAAGACTAACGTAGCTTTTTTGAAATAAGATATATGACCCCCCCAAGTAATGGAGTTTTATTTAATACCACATTTTTATTATTTGAACAAAACTCAAATTACCTATAGCAATATAGGTATATACACAAATAATTGTTCTGCTCTAAAATGGAAAAATAAACTTCAGACCTCTTTTTCCTAAGACATAAAATATATTTTTAAAATACAACGTATATATTTATAAATAATGAAAAATATATTTTTTATTATTCTAAATAAATTGAATAATCTAAAATTTATTTATGCTTGTATTATGCTAAAAAAAAATTATTAAAGCATTTCATTATTAGAAATAAGATTAAATCTTTTTAAATGCTGAATAAATATAGGAAATTTAGAGTTCTCTGGTCAATCAAAATTAAAAGTATTAATTATAATGTTTCTTTAAAGTCTCATAATTATTCTAACTCAAAATATTTTGTGGCACAATTTGAGGAGAATTATATCAAATTGAATTATTAATAAATACATATATTAGATTAGTTCAAAAATAAAATATTATGGACACAATGTGCAAGCTTGATTTATTGAAAATGGACAGATTTTACATAAATAATCATACAGTAATATTAAACACGGAAAAGTAATGTTTAATTTTATTTGAGCTAAAATAATTGTTGAGGTGAAAATATGTAATATTAATTTAATGTAAAAATATTAAATACTTTTAAAGGTTATGTTTAATTATGTACAAGTTATAAACAGTTCATAATGGACATGCAGAGTAAAATGTATAAAGTCAAAATAAATAATAATTAAAATATACAATGTCTCTTTAACCTTTTCCTGTCAAAAAAAAAAATTTTTTCCCCAGCAGGTCAACAATAGATTTTTAGAATTTCAGGAGAATTATTATCATTTTTTAAAAATAAAAACTGGATTTGTGGTAAAAAATAATTTTATTTATCAAATATATATATACTAATATATATATACTAATATATATATACTAATATATATATACTAATATATATATACTAATATATATTTACTAATAACGATGAAAAAATTAGTTGAATGACATTTAACATTGGACCGGAAAGGATTAAAGTAAAAATTGTGTAAAACAAATATTATCCATAGAAATAAAAGTTAGAAAGCAAAACGACTGCGACAAATATCCTATGTGAAATTAGACTTTGAATTTTAATGATTTTAGTGTTCCGTAAACTTGACTTAAAATCAAAGGTGCTTTACAACCTAAAAATGGTTAAGAACCAAAGGTCTACAGTATAGTAATATTCTTTTAGAAATATAATTCTTTTTCGTAATTGTGTATATAATGTTTGAATATTTTTTAATATTACGTATTTTACACATTTATAATAATACATCTTATACCTAAACCCATAAATTACCAGATTATTTTGCCTAACACATGTTTATTCAATAAATGATTTCATTTGACACTTCGTTGTATTTATTCTATGGTTTTATGATATTTTTCCATGAAATAATAGAATATGAATGTAACAATTACGATAACACATTAATTTTATTTTTTACACAATAATCTTAAACTAGTATCTGTTTGATGATGATATGGGGAAAAATGGATATCAGCCCAAACTAAGTTTTATATATTTTGAGCTATAGTTATATTAAAACACTCAATAAATATTTAATAAATTTAAAATAGTTAAAACATCTTTTCATAAAGATATTTACGTGGGTAGTACAAAGATAAACCATAACTTCAGAATTTTGGAGTTTACTTGTATTTCAAAGGGTATCTTTGTACTAAAGTAATTTGATGTCACTTTATAGGCAGTTCATTCACTATTTTAATTATATTTTACAAAGCTTGCTAACATGTTTAAAATTTATACAAAATGGACAACCTTTATCATTATCATGAGGGTGATATATAATTGTAAGTATCATGATGATTTCACCTGATCTTCAGAGATTATATCATTATATGAACAAGGTTTAGATTTACATTTTGACCCATTCAAGATCTATACTTTTTGTTGTTATCAAGATATTATTTTGCCGTAAGAACAATACTTAAATTAAATGTAGTAGTTTCACAGAAATTTACAATTTATTCCACAGTTAACACGATGAATAAAACTACTGGATCTACAATTTCACATTGTTGAATATCAATTCCAGTAATAATATATCTTAGATTTTATGTTACATTATATTTTTGCACACATTTTTTCTATATTACCAATATTACATCAGATATTATATTATTCATAATTTTTACTGACTATAAAACCACAATAAATGAAGACCATGCTATTGCATCCTATATAACAGAATGCTAATGCAATACTATCTGCTACGGAACCTCAAAATGATTTTCAATTATTTTAAATTATCAAGATAAAAAATACTGAAAATAATTTAATGTGAAATGGTAAAACATCAATATTTTAATATAATGTGACTCATGAGCCGAATTGATTAGATATTTGAGATTCATAATTCCGATGATTTAAATTACATGATTATGTTAATGGGTTATTAGTATATGTGTGTGTGTGTGTGCGGATGTGTGAACAGTACTGGCTTTAGAGTTTAGACACTGGAACGCCCTAAGGTATTTTTTTTTTTTGTCGAACCATATTGTTAATATTAAAAAAAAATGAAACAGGATTGGTTGCCCTCGGCGCACATAGCTTATTCGTTGCCCTGGGGCACCGACACACTTCGCCACCCCATAAAACCGGCACTGTGTGTGAATAAGTCTAAATGTTTAATAAAATAATATAATCTTAAACTAATCATAAAAAAAAAAAAATTCAATAACTGATACATTATGATTTCATACTAAGCTTCTATAAAATAATTTCAGAGATAAAAAGGGACAAATAAACTTGAATTATTAAATATTGAAATAATTCTTAAATCTTTGCTAATGAATAAATCTGAAGTGAAAACAGTTTATTTTATGCACAGATCACTTTGCATTTATAAACAATTTAATTATTTCAGGATTAAAAAAAGTATGTGTGTATTTTAATGAAAGAAAATCTTTCTGGTTAAATATTTGATTCATTCATCAATTTCCATGCAATGGAAATTATTAATTAATAAATATTAATTAATTTCAAGCATAATACAACAGCGTCTACTGTTTCCTTATGCTATGTATTAACACAATACATGCGGTGCATGCACATGGGCACATAGACCGTCTTTGACATATGAGACAACAGAGAGTTTCATTTTAGTCTGATTCAGGCCATTTTTTTCTGACGTGCCAAAATAAGTTAAAATGATAGTCGTCATTGTTTACGAATTATAAAAGAATCATATTATGAACTACATATTCAATATAAAACAAAGCCATTTTGAATTATAATAATTTTATTAAAATAAATGGATTCAACCATACGGCTAAGGTAAAAACAAATACAAAAAGATTGTGTTAGTTGTTTGAATATTCTTATTGTATGATTCCTATAAAAAAGCATGAGGCAAGAATATATGCATTTCAATATTTATTTAATTGATTTTTACTTAAGGTAGATTATGATATTATAAAAAATTAGATTATTTCTTCTTAAAACAAACATAAATAATATATAGTATAGTAAAAGTGTATAAAGTAATGAATACGTAATTTGATAGTATTTTGAAACAATATTTGATCATGCAGTGAAGAAATTTTAATTAGATACGTAAATAAGTTAATATAGAAGGAAATATAATTTTTCAGATTTTTTTCTATTTACAATGCGATATAATAGTTTTTTTACACAATTAATTGAATTATCTGTTACAGAAACGAATTTCGATGCATATTAAAAATAATATCTGTACCTGATACATAAACACCTGAGTAATCTTTAGTAGAAATAAGTTACCTACTTTTACAATTCTCCGACAGAATTATCTGCCAGCATAAGAACATTGGAGATATACTAGTTGTGTTGTGGTTTTTAAGGTAGAGATACTATTTATTTGTTTATTTAAGGACGTATTATAATTGTATTCATAATAAAAAAATACTCTTAAATTAAATTTGGTTTTTTTTAACATTATTTTTTATGATGTAAAGAGTTTCACACTTTATAAATGCTCTGTCTAGAAAGCTCTCATTGAAAAATAACTGAGTTCAACCATAATAAATAATGTAAAATAAGAAAATTTGAATGAAAGTTATTACTGTTAAATCATTATTATATTAGGCAGTTTTTTCACCAAGAATTGTCAGTTAACAATCGTAAATTTCATTTAATACAATTATAAACGTTTCTAATTCAATGTTTAAAAATGTCATAAATCAGATTAAATAGTATAGATCTTAAAAAGAAAAAAAAATTCTAGGAAAAAAGGAAAGCACAGTGGGATATTTAACTTTAAATTATGTAGGATTTATGGAAACTCCTGGCAACATTATTATTCTTGTTATTTATGAGTAAGCAGTGACTCAATATTACTATTATTTAACCCTTTAGATGCGGCTATTGTTTTTATCATTGTTCCGTAAGAAGTGTTGATAATCCATGGAAAAATTAAATAATTCTATTTTTGATTTTTATGACGAACTATAATTTCATATATATGTACACACCTATATCCATTTTATTTTTTATTTTTAACCCTATTAATTAATTAACCATCAATTAAAAGAAACTTTATGTTTTTTTAAATAAAACTCTATGGCCTTGTCTATATATTGACATGCCGCAACTAAAGGGTTAATGTATTTTTAATAGCGAAGATTTTTTTATTTTAAATAATATTATTTTTTTATACAAATCTGAAATGTAAGTCATTAATAAAAATATAAAGTAGTAATTGTGCAAATTTGAATTGTTCGAAAATTGCAAACAGTAAAATGGAATGATAAATAAACAGTAAAAAACAATAATATATCATAAAATAATCAACTAGTATTCCTAATATACTATTATATCACATTTTTAAATGTATTGCAAATAAATGAATTCATAAATGTTTTATTTATATTAAATTGTTCTATCTAGTTAATGATTTGTTCTAATAATCACTCAAGTATATAAATCGTAAATAATCAAGCGGTGCCCGATACTTGTGGACACACAACTTTTTATTGTTTAAAAATTTACTACAAATGGACGAGATCGAGGAATGATATTTGGATGAGAGACAAAAGGAACAAAATTTTAATGACATAATTTAAAACATCTTGCATGAAAATGCTGGATCACCGGCTCCGCAGTGAAGATAACATCCTCGCTTTTCTGATGAAGACTGACTTATATAGAATAACTTCCAGCCAATGACAGATCTGATAACGTTCAAAAACACATTGCGTTTTTGAGTTCAATTTATTTTGCAATTGAATGATCGCTTAATAAGGTATGACATTTAGGCAATTAGCCTTTCTTTGCAACGCTCATCGGTCAAAGACTCCGACAGGTGTACCGAGAAGTCTTCTTATTAGAGAAACATTCAAATGCCGATGCATTTTTATCTGCGCAAAAAGCAAGAGACATGCAATTTCAAGCACACAAAGTAGATTATCTAAATACGTCCGGGCGCAGGGTCATGCCTTGTCGGTGGGAGCCGCAGCCTCAGGAGCTCCCAGGCAAAGCGCCGAGGTGATGGAGGCCGTCTCACCAGGCGAGGACTGCAGCGACGAAGAGGAGGACTCCAAGATGACGCCGGGGGGTGGGTTGCTGTCCGTGGAGCCGGAGGTGGAGGAGTCCAGGAAGGGCTGCGAGACGCCGGGGAGCGGGCCGGCCGCAGGCGACAATCACCGGGACGGACAAGAGCTGGCCTGGGAGCGACCGCTGAGCACCGAGAATCCACTATTGCCAGATTGGAGGCTCGACATAGAACCCCTATGAAAAAATAATCACATTAACCATAATAGTTAATTCAACCATAAGGATACAGAAAACAAATCGATCAAATATTCATAGGATTGTTACCTGTATTCCTGTGAGGTGAGAGTCTCATAGAAGTACATGAGCTGCGCCTTGGGATGCGTCAGGGAGTCGATGAGATCGTGGTGGCCGGGCGCGTGCGGCAGGTGGTGTTGCCAGCGCCACTGCAGAACATAAGCTCCGGCCTCTGTCATCACATGGGAACCCTGAAAAATTAATGATCCCGTATTAACATATTTGCAAACCAATTTTTGAGAACTGTAACAGCGAGAGAGAACCTTTTTGCCATATATGCTCCTTTTTTGTAGTACACGGGATAAGAATATATCAACAATCTTCAGGTGAAACTCACTAAGATGCATATTGAAAACATTTGATGAGTGGAAAAACACAAATTTTCAGAAATCAATTGTAATAATTTTATTTTTTCTTTGAGAAAAAGATAGCTTCCCGCCTCGGTAACGTTAGATGAAATTTTAAGTGTTCTTTAAATGCCATGAGAGAGTATAAACACAGCCACCTTTTCTCAGAATTCAGATGAACTACTCGGCTGAGCTGACATGGGATGAGGTAATAAAGACCATAGCAGCTGACAAAACTTAATAGTGGTAATTTGTTACGACATACAAATATTAAATTAAATTACGAATATTATTATGAAAAAAAAGGAGAATAAATGCCATTCACACAATGATCGTCGATATTACAACCGTATGCTAACTTTGGAATAGCGGAGTTTGTGTATTTTGAATGATACCAGAGGATAAGTGTGAGTTCTCACTTGTATACTTTCTCCATCGTGGCAGATGATGGTGGGCTCTACACGGTGGTACTGCACGCCCTCCTGCCAGCTCTTGTCCAGCACGGTGCGGTGGTGCTCACCATCAAGGTGGGGAGTTGTCGATGTGACACAAGTTCCTGATAACAACCATTTATATTAAGTAATAAGTCTTTTGGTCATAACGAGGATATAATATATGAGCGGTGAGAGGCTAGTAGTCCCATGGATCCAGGCCCAATTATAATTTATATAATTTAAAATTAATATAAACTAAATGGTATTATTAATAATAACAATGCAACCAGGAACCAAGTTACCTTTGTCAACTGTGTCAGCACTCACTAGAGGCAGCGAGGTCTTGAACACGGAGAAGGCCGTGTCCTGGCGCATGACGTCAAAGTCCCAGGTCAGCACACTGCCGGCGTCGTCGTTATCAACAACCACCTCGTGGACCTTTAATGAGAATGTGCAATGAGGACTTTAAAAATTAGCACATATAATTGTAAGACAACTGAATTATTTTCTTGCATATTGTGATGGTTAATTTTTTTATCCATTTTTATTTTCATTTTTCAGTCAAAAATGTCAAGATAATCAATATACAACTGACAATGACCATCATACAATTTTTAAACAAATTACAATAGATGTTGCAATTCATGCATTTAAGACTGAAGACAAATAAGTAGGCGGATTAATACCATCATGACAGATGTTCCAAATTTATATAAAACAAAGTATGGTCCCACGCCCAGTGGTCCCATACGGGACCACACATTTGCGCCGTTCAATGCTCTAGTAGGCCAATGTTTGTAATGTTTCATCGCGCAAAAGATTCTTCCATGAACTTACTTTGATACTATTAATAATAAAGGGAAAATACCACATTAAAGGTCTTAAAGACATCCCATGTATCAGCAAAAAAAAAAAATGATTGAATCTCAAGTAAAATTTTCCGGAGATAAAATAGTCCCCCAATCGGATCTCCGGGTGGTGACTGCTCGAGACAAAACAACCAAGACAAAACAGAAAAACCTTCAGCCAACAAGATATGCCACCTGGAATGTTCGAACATTGCTGCAGAACAGCAAACTAGACAATCTGAAATTAGAAATGCAGAAAATGAAACTGAACATTCTAGGGATAGCAGAAATGAGATGGCCAAATTGCGGAGACTTTTGGAGTGGAGAATATAGGATAATACACACAGGATGTATTGAAAATAAACCTGGCCAAGGCGGAGTAGGTATTGCACTGTGCAAGGAATGGGGAAAGCGTGTGAAGGGATATGTGCAATACAATGGAAGAATTATTTTAGTCAAACTTGAAACAAAACCTGTTGATACTGTGCTACTCCAAGTATACATGCCCACCTCAAGCCACGATGACCAGGAAGTGGAAGACGTGTACACGATACTAGACAAACTACTGCTAGATGTTAAGGCTGGAGAAAACCTGATTATATTAGGAGATTGGAACGCTGTAGTGGGAGAAGGACGGGAGGGAACATGTGTTGGACCTTTCGGGCTAGGTACAAGAAATATGAGAGGCGACCGACTGACAGAATTCTGTGCCAAACATAAGCTTATAGTCGCAAACACCTGCTTTGAACACCATCCAAGGCAAAGATACACATGGCAGGCTCCAGGAGACCGACTCAGACTTCAGATCGACTATATAATTGTAAGAGAGCGATTTAAGAATCAAATTAAAGATTGCAGAAGCTACTCCAGCCCAGATATCGACAGTGACCACAATATAGTTATTGCTAAAAATTCTCTGAAACTAAAAAAAATTAAATAAAAAACTAACTATAAATGGAACACTAAAGCCTTGAAAAACAAAGAGGTCAAAGAGGAATACACGAAAAAAACACAAGATTGCGCCACACATAATTTGAAAAATGTAAATGACATCTGGGAGGAAATAAAAACAAAAATTAAAAATGTAGCAGAAGAAGTCATTGGCAAAGATAGGCCTAAAAGGCAAGGAAAGAATGGATAACAGAGGAAATCGTTAATATGATAGAAAAAAGGAGACTACTCAAAAATAGCCCCAATGACAAGGCCCAAAGTGAATATAGAGCACTGAGAAACAGAATAAACAGAGAGTCACGAATCGCTAAGGAAGCATTCTTACAGAGAAAATGCAAAGAAATCAATGACAACATGAAAAAAGGAAATATTGAAACTGCATATGCGTCAGTAAAAGATTTCTTTGGCATGAAAATTGGAAAAGGCAAAGCGATAGAAGCAGAGAACGGGAAAATACTGTTTGAAGATACACAAATAGGGGAGAGATGGAAACAGTACCTGGAAACACTATACAACGGAGGTAATGATACCAGCTTTGAGAGTGTGATAGAAAACGAAACTGATGTAGACGCCGATGATTTGGGAGACCCAATTATCCGAGAAGAATTTGACTTCGCATTAAAAAAGCTCAAAGATGGAAAAACACCAGGGATTGATGACCTACCAGCTGAACTAATAAAGTCGGCAGGAACCGGAACTCTAGATGCTCTGTTCACAATGACTCAGATGATCTACAATACAGGAATAACGCCAGAAGACTTCAAAAAGTGTCTAATTGTAACTCTGCCGAAGAAGCCCGGAACAACAAAATGTGAACAACACCGAACACTCAGTATTCTATCCCATGCATCCAAAATACTGACCAACATAAACCTACATAGAATTGAACCAAAAATAGAAAAGACTCTCACTAGCGATCAATTTGGATTCAGAAAAAGAATGGGAACCAGAGAAGCAATCTTATCCCTGCGTATGATCTTGGAGAAGAGGATAAAAGTGGACCAAGATACATATATTGCCTTCGTGGACATTGAAAAAGCATTTGATAAAGTAGATTGGGAGAGGCTTTTCAATATTATGAAAGAAATTGGAGTCAAATACAAGGAACGAAGACTCATATTTTCACTTTACAAAGAAGAAGCTGCCATAATATCACTTGGAAATGTCCAAAGGAAGCAAAAATACGCCAGGGGTGAGACAAGGATGCTCTCTGTCGCCTGTACTCTTCAACGTATACATACAAAATGCAATTAATAACATCAGGGAAAATATGGGCCATAGAGGGGGTTAAAATACATGGCCAAAAGATTGATATGATAAGGTTTGCTGACGACATTGCTCTGATTGCTGAAACTGAAGATGAACTCACGGAAGCGCTGACATCCATGGAAAACATATTTAATTCCAACTACAATATGAAGATAAACAGCACAAAAACCAAAGTCATGAAAGTAAGCCGCAATGAGCAGCAGAAAATTAACATATCAATGCTAGGAGTACCCCTAAAAGATACAAAAGAATTTGTATACCTTGGAAGTACAATCACCTGGGATGGCAGAACAAAAAGAGAAGTCAACAGTCGAATACATCAAGCAAGGCTAGCTTTCAATAAAAAAGCCAAAATTCTTGAGTCAGAATATTTCTTTAGGGCTCCGCAAGCAACTTGCCAAAACACTTGTTTGGAGCATCTTAATGTACGGCTGTGAGACATGGTGCTTATCTGAAAGTGATAAAAAAAGACTAGAGGCCTTTGAGATGTGGTCGTACAGAAAAATTCTCGGAATTTCCTGGAGAGACCACGTCACGAACAATGAGGTTCTCAGAATAATCAAGGAAGATAGGCAACTAATAAGAACCATCTCAGAGAGGCGAGCCCGATGGATTGGTCACATCATGCGCCACGATGGTCTCCTTCACGATATTGTGGAGGGGATGGTTGAGGGTAAAAACTGTAGAGGGCGCCCTAGACGGGAGTATTTGCAGCAAGTATTCGAGGATATGAATTGTAGCGCTTATGCTGAGCTGAAAAGGGTTGCGGAGGACCGAGAGGAATGGAGATCGAGATGCAAGATTCTGTTGCTGCAAACCAATCCACCGGATTGATACTACGAAGAAATTACAAATTAATGTAATCCGATTGTGAAATGAACCATAAGCACTCCTGTATGGGATAAGTACTCTTTAGGCCATTGAACGATGCAAATCTGCGGTCCCGTAAGGAGACAACTGGACGTTTAAAGATTAAATAAAAAGTGGCAAATTTCCACAAAAATCAAGTCGATTTACAGCAATAATATATTTAAATTAAGGGGTTTTTAAACGTAGAAGATATTGCAAGATGTTTAATATAAAAAAAATCACCCATAAAATTTGTTTTTCATAACATATTTGCATATAAAATGTGTATTATTAATTTACTGTGTTACCTGTCCCTTGGAGAGGCTGACGGAGCGATAGATGCTGTCCTCGCTGAAGGGGCAGAGCTCCCCGCGGTCCGTGAGGGCGCTGATGGTGTACAAGTTCTTGGGGACCAGCCCTCCTTCATGGACCAAGCTCTGCAATACAAAAAATTATCAATATGCGTAATTATTGTATGTATTTCCATTCTGTATAAAACGTAACTCATTCCTTATAATGAAATACATAAATGAAAAAATAACAGCAAATTCTTGCCGTTTTAAAATCACTACAAATAAATATAATAATAAAAATAAAATGTGATAAAGGATAATCATCACTGATATTAGATTATATTGAATTTACATTTACAATTTTAATAATTTATTAGACTTCAATTATATATTGTAATGATTTTAATTATGCTTTAATTAAGAATATTAATCATTAATTTTAATTTAAACAAACTTAGATTGGTGTATGTACAATAAAAAAAAAATTGACACTAAATCTGCGAATACGTGTCACAAAGAACACCAAAAGATTCTCATTATAAACCTGGAGATTCAATAAGTTGCTGCAGATAAAAATAATACAAAAACAGTTATATAAATAACATCAACAAAAATATGTTACTGATATGTGAAAATGTGTTAACGTTGGAACAAAGTGTGATAGTAATTACAATAACTAAAAACAGGGACAATTTTCGAATATATAAATTTAAAATATAAAAGCAGTATTGAACAGGTATTTGTCTGCAAGATAATATTATATAGGAAAAGAGTTGAAACATGATTCAGAACAGCAACTGATAAATCGGTGATACATTGTATGCACCAGGTACAGGCACAACACGGTATTATACAATAAATGATTTCAATGACATATTGGTACAGGTATTCAATGAGATGGAACAAAATTGAACAACTGAAATCTTATATTTAACAGATGGAGGGAAAATTTGGACATTAAGGGTACGTGTTCATTTGAGAGTACAACTGGATAAAACAAATCAGCTTTTTAAAAATAATAATAACGAAAACAACAGAAGTATGCCACCAGATGGATCTCATCTGTGGATTCTACGATACATCTGAGAGTCATTGGAGAGAAACCTCTCGGTCATAGCCATTGGTTTTACAGTTTGTGGTAATCAACTACGATTGGCACTTTAGAAACTCACAATTATGTGTAAAAATGTTTGCCGTGTAATGTAACATGATCAGAGTATCACAGTATTACTCTCAATTGTACACCTAGCATAACTTGTGAACCGGACAGTCACAGTTGTTGACAGAGTGATTTGTAGGTGTCAAGTTCAACATGGCTGTGCTGGATAGACGTTGTGGAAGCCTTTATTCAAGTGATCTCCTTACGTAGTCCTCGGGGTTGGTGGCGGTGTCCACGTACAAGTGGTGGGGCACGGGACTCCAAGGTTCTATAATATGGCTCTGTCAATCACGGTGACATATTTTTGTAAAACCGATTTCACAGCTTTTACTTAAATTCAATTAAGATGTTTGATAGTATTCAGGGTTTTTAGTTTTAAGGCTGTCGAGGTATGATTGTGGTGTTTTGAGAACCTTTGATGAAGCATAATAAATAATACGCTGCTGAAGAGCTTAAAATCTACAATACTTAAGAACATGCTTTTAAATATAACTAAGAATAGTCTAAGTTAGTAAATAAAATATCCCTCTTGTCCTTATAAAATCCATAAAGTAAATAATATATCTGTATTATAAATGTACATATCGTGGGCTGAATTCAAGGGCTAAGTAAAAAAAAAAATCTTAGGCAATTGCTATTGATGTTTCTATGTACTTTTGCTTCCGAATATTTCTTTATATATGAAAAATACTTTAGGTGTTGTTTCTGCTTTTTAACCTTTCCTTCCCTATGATGTGTATCTATTATACATTGCTTCTAATATCTATCAATATCTCTATAAATATAATAAATACAAGGTTAAGATTTTAGGTATTCCTCCATAATATATTTACGCATTTATTTAAAAAATAATATTAATAATAATCAGAATTTATCGGGTACATCGGAGGTATTTTGTGAAATTCGGAAACAAATTCGTGCTGTGAGTGCCTCGACCTTGGGTCTCGACGATGTGCGGGTGTGCGACACTATATTCACATCTCACTCTTTCATACTTCACTGTGAAGGAAGAGGAAAGAGGCAGTAGGTCTCGATCTTGCAACCAGAGTGGACCTATGCTCGCTCTGTGAGTGTTGCAGGTTGTTTTTTTAATGTTTTCGGCCAATAAATTTCAATTATTATGATCTTTGAATTCAATTATAATTAATTAAGAGCTATGAATGTTCTTATTTTTCTGATATAAAATCGCTGAATTATGATTGTGATCTGACTACCCAACACCGGAGCGCGCATTTTTATTTTAGCACTGTAAAGAAAAGGTTAATTATGAAAATGCAAGTAAATAAGTTGAGAAATAATTTTAAGATACCTATTTATAACATTTAAAAGGTCCCTTGAAAGTCAAAATCACCAAATTACGAGTTATCTAGTTGTGGAATTCAGCCGGTTATATGACATACTAAGAATAGTTAAAAGTAAAAAATATCATTTTCAAAATATAAAAAAATCTGATCTATACTTTTTGTCATAAAAAATATGAGCATGAATTTGTTACTAAGAACCTATTCTACTAAACAATGAAGTTTAACAGTTATTAAATATTATTTGTCATTCAAGGCTTCCTTGAATATTTGACCTGATTAATGGTAACCTACTTTTATTCTTTCATCAAGTAGGTTAACATTAATATTAAAATATGCTTGCCATTTGTATGTGAGAAACTTATATTGCCAGTTTCGATAGCAACTATTAATAATTAATAGAGTTGTCAACTACGGCACAATATTCACAATATAATAAGAGTAAACATATAAATATTTTTGTCATTGATTATTAAAAACTTCATTCGGCATTGAGATTATACTTCATTTTTATTATTCATGGAAGGTTTGTTACCTTGCAAGGTCCACCGAGGAAGTCGGGAACAAACTCGTGAGGAATATAGTCCACAAGGCCACCGGGACTCTGAAGATAGTCTTTGCCACCATAAAATAGAAATTTGCTTCTTGTGTTGTCATCTGAAATTATTAAAATTAATATATATAATATGCAAAATATGAATACCCTGACATGGGAACATAGATGGTCCCCGGGAGCCTCTAGGGCAAGAGCCCGTGAACTTACATAGACTGCGGCTGTAGTGCCAGAGAAATATTTAAGTATTCAATAATCAGCGTTTTTTAAGGAGATCGGATGATCAGCCTGACACTCCAGAGGATTGGAAAAAAATTGTTTTGTCTTTAAGAGGTGGTTCAACCCTACCGCGGGCACGTATATAGCTAAGATTTGTTTAAATAATTTTTTAAAAATCAAGCTTTGTCGGGATTTGAACTGACAGCATCTGAGTCACAAACAAACGGTTAAAACACTAGACTATGCCGCCCAAATTTAATATCATTTAAAGGTTTCTTGAAACAATACTATAAAGTATTCATGTTACCGATGAATGTGCTGACAAGGGTCCACAGGATGGGGAACACCCGCGGGGCACGGATGATGAGCACCCGGCCCATGGTCTCGGGATAGTTGGCCTCCACGATCTGGATGATGCGCAGCAGCGCCCGCACGCCGGGCCGCCACAGATGGCGCATGTTGAGCGCCTCCAGATCCACCAGCAGACACCAGGTCCACACGGGCCGGCCCAGCTGCTCCGTCACCTCGGCCATCTGCGACAGTCCCTCCTCGCAGATGTGCAGAGTCAGCTTGAGCAGCCCGTCCTCGCCGATAGATTTGAGCAAGCCTTTTACATCCATCTGTCCCAAGCGCAGTACGTATAATGGTCTCCCATCTAAAGCAGATAGAGATAGATAATAATTCAAGGTCAGTACCAGATGATGGTGAAATTAATCATGTTGATTTTAAGAAAAATATCTTTCTATATAAATTTACAAAAAATGTTGACGAAAAAAGTGAAAAATGGAGATTTATAAATAAGAGTATTTTTTTACCTTAGGAAGATAACTTTTTATTCCACAATTTTTAATATTTTAAACTTTAATATAAATAATGGACTCACCTTTGTCGTGATGATGCCACCCTCCTGGGAAGTAATCTTGTACAACTTGTGGCATGCGGTATTCGGAGAGAATTCTGCCCACCTGAAATAATAAAAACCGATTACATGACTTTTATTGAAAAAGAGACTAATTAGGGGAAAAATCTCAGACTTCCTGTGCAGTATTTATACATTCAGATAACTATAAGTTATTCATTTAAAAAACCTAATACCATTGAATTCTCAGTTTCCTGGAGACCACGTCACGACACAATGAGGTTCTCAGCATAATCAAGGAAGATAGGCACCTAGTAAGAACCATCTCAGAGAAGAGGGTTGCAGAGGATCGAAAAGAGTGGAGATCGAGATGCAAGATTTTGTTGCTGCAAACCAATCCACTAGATTGATACTAGGAATAAGAGTACCATTGATTATCGGTATAAATTATATCCTCTATTTGTGAACTTGGCTAGGACATATTGAGAATGCCGCAGGAGAGCATAAACTATAGCTGCCTTTTCTTCAAGCCCCGGGATCGTGCCGTCCTACTATACTATAGATTGTAACTATAGATAGAATGTACTCGGCAGAGCTGCGGAATGTGGAGCTATCTTGGGATGAGGCAAAGAAAATGGCGGCTGACAAAGCTTTGTGGCGGCGGTTCCTGAATGCCATATGCTTAAGTTAGGGGAGCGGACATAGTATGATGATGTTGATGATTTGTGAACCAAGAAGGATGTGCATAATAATTCATGCAACTAATGAAAGAGAAAGTAAGGCAATATGTTTTATACAATAGTCAGTTACCTGATGTTTCTTGCGCCACACAAGCGACTGTGATAACATCTCTCGGGCTTTCTCAACATTGAAGTCTCTCGCTCGGAGAAATCTCAGAAGTGTAGGGTCGCTCGGCACCTAGAGCATTAAATACAATGTAAAAAGGTGTAAATAATATAATATGATTTTAATTTATTGCAGAAGGCTTATAAAAGAATATACAATGAATATGTCTCACCTTTCCTTTCTGTAGATCAGCGACCCACTTCCTGAGCTGCACCAGCCGGGACTCCTGCATGACGCTGAGCTCTCCCAGGCAGCGCTGGATGTATTCTGTATCCAGTTGATAATTATCTGAAATGCAAATAATTGATAATAACAAGATGTCACTCCGGAAGTAAAGATAACATTAATTTTAATTAACTACCTTGATGCATAAAGTAACTATAACTATAAATAACTAATTTTTAAATTATCAATAATATTATTCCTATGGTAAAAATACATCTATTTTTTACTGAAAATAATGATTGTACAAAACACAATTAAATTATAATAATGAAATATCTTATTTAATATACAATATACAATAATTAAGGTCAAGATCCCAAATAATAAATGCCTCCTAAAACAAAGTTATGCTGTAATGCTGATTGTTAAAATGGTTCCACTTTCTAACTCTGTGTATTTAAGCTGTCACAGTGTTTGGATTTGTATTCACTGGAGTTGATTCATAAAAATTCACGGACGTGTTACTCAGTAGTTTATTTAAGAAATGCATTAAATAAAACAAAAATAGTATTAAAATCACAGAAAAGTCATACAATGTTAGTTGTAGGTCAAAATTCTCTGTAATAAACAAGATAATTATTATTCTTATCCTTTTCTATAATTTATACTTACGGACATACGTGAGGTTTAAAAAGTTACGTGGGAACTAGTTAATGACTCTATAATATTGAAAATATGCAATATGTAGCATCTCAACATAAATATATAGAATAGGCGCTTGTGATGTGGTGGGGGAACTAACAAAGCAGCCTTCTATACTAGTCATAGTCGTTGGTCAAGATATAAAGGTGGACCTGGCTTTGACATGTACATGAGATGCCGCAGAAGAACATAAAATACAGCTGTATTTTCTTGAAATCTTTGAGCTCTTGCCCTCCTGGAAAGCCATCGGAAACTGTACACAGAATTTACTCTGCGGAGCTCAAGAAGACTTTGCTGATATGGGATGAAACGAGGACCATGGGGGCTGACATAGCATTATGACGGTAGTTCGTGACAACTATATGCACCAGTTAGGGGAACAGATGGTGACAATGTATTCTTATTTACATGTAGTTGCACTGACCACAAAAATAATCGTCCAAGAAATTAAAAATTTGCAACAATTGATCTTGGAGGATCTTGGAATGTTGTTGAGTGTTGAGTAAGACTGAAGAGCGTTGGGAAGTGTTTGGGGAACGTTCCTCACCTTCCTTGGTCTTCTTGTCTTTGGTTGAGGAGCTGCGGCGGTGGCTGGTGATGGTGATAGCAGCAATCTCCACTTCCAAAATGAATATGTCCACCTGATGTTCCTGGCCGTTGCTGATGAGCGCCCGGACGGCTGCATTGGCTTCCTCATTATCTGGCGTCCACGGACTCACGGATGTTATTCCTTCTTTCATAATTTCCGTGACGAAGAAATCTATGATCTCTTTTCCTGATCGAAAATAAAAAAATGAATGTATATTAAATATATGAATCATTATTCGCACATCAATGACTCGATCAGTATCGCCCCATCAGTGAAAGTATTATTTAATCATTTAGTTTAGTATGAATGTAGGGAATCATTAGTGATAATATGTTGGGTGCTGGCACCAGGAGTATTTGTATCAATAATAAATGATACTAATGGCTGTCATTCAATGAATAATCAATAACTGCTTCAGAACATCTGTCAGTGAAATATTAGTAACTCTTACTGTAATTGTAAAATATCAAATTACGTAATAAATCTATGAATGGGATGCAACTTAGTTTACATAGAGAATTGGTAAAAAAGAATGAAAAAAAAACATAAGCTTCACGTTAATTTGCTCGTCAGTTGCTTATTCGTCTTTCGGTGGGCAAATGAAAAAACTTATAATGCTGTTTATTACTTGTTAAATTTTTAAATCGATAATATTTGGTGGACCGCTTAAAAATAAAAAGTACAAACCTTTAGATATATTGGCTGAGTATTGTTTCATGGCAATTTTCTCAATTGCATTTTCAAAGCCAAAGAAGTTTTTTACATCCAGTGACACCGACTGTTCAAAACACGTCCATTCTGCATTTTCTGGATGAACCTGAAATCATTAAAGTAATTAATAAACCACAATTTTTTTCGAGTATAACAGATTTTTTATATGAGATCCATAAATATTTTTCTTATTCAAATTACAAGCTGAATTTAATTTTATATAGGGCTGTGTCTTTTAGAATTTTTCATTGTCGTGAATGTGTAAACACTTTATGTTGTATACTACGGTTATGTACAAAATAAGGTGAATTTTGATTGAAGTCGAAAACTATAGGTAACAACTGGTATATTTGGTTACTAGTACCGAAATCTATACACAAATCTATTCGATTTTAAAAATTTAAATTGTTGATTGACAATAATATTTCTGGTGAAAATGTATAATTTTAATTTAATATAAAAACATTTTAATCTATTTTAATAAAAAAAACAAATATTTCAAATTATTACTTTTATTATCAGTTTTAAGTAGATTACAGATAGATGATGTTATTATTATGATAATTAAAATAATGTCTATTTTAAAGAAAATGAAAAAAAAAACATTGATTTGATTTATTATCTCAAATTTAAATGTAAATTTTTATTTCCTTGTTAACTTTTAATTCATAATTGGAATACAAGCACATTACAATAACTGACTAGGTGGAGTGCTGTTTGCTCAATTTATTAAATTAAAATGAATAATAAAATAATATATTGATAGATGAATAGTAAAATCACAAGTGCAATAACAATAGAGGATATAAATACAAATTAGAATTAATTAATATTCACATTTAATTAAAATAGAGAACACATATAAGACATGTTGATTTGTATGAAGGTTCTAATTATGAACCTATTGAATAATGGACTACAATTGAACATACGTGATATTCGTAATTAGTATTGGTTCATAGTGAAATAGACTTATTTAAAAATACTTGGATCGAATTGAATATATTGTTAATTTTTTGAATATCAACTTTTATTTCATGTATTTATTCTAAAGCGAAAAATCCACAAAGTCTTAAAACAAAGGGGTTTAACCAATGCATCCTCCCTGTATTAAACTTATGGCGCAGAGACGTGGAATCTACTAGCAAGGTTTACTCAGTAAAATAAAGGTCTATGGAGAGATCCATGCTTAGAGTGTCGCTAAAAGATAGAATCTAAAATGAGGATATCCGCAGAAGAACTCAAGTAGTGGAGGCTATCCAACGAATAGACACACTTAAGTGACAATGGGCAGGAGATATATGTCAAAGAAATGACGGTCGATGGGAAAGAAAAGTATTAGAGTGGCGCCCAAAAACTGGCAAACGAAGGATTGGCCGACCCCCTGTAAGATGGATTGACGAATCATTGGACGATGATAAGAAGCAGGAGTGGCCTGGATGCGGAAGGCAGAGGGTTGAAGAGGATCGAGACTCACGTGGGAGGCTTACGTTCAACAGTGGACGGATACAGACTGTTGATGATTTATTCTTTGTAAGGAGACTTCTGAGGAAATTTTGATTATCTCCATGTCACTGGGATCACAATTATAACTTATTAAGCATAGTACATAAAATTCAAACCTACATCAATACTATATAAGTTTACAACCTCGACAAAACAGGTTTTTTTTAACATTTGTAAAAAGCTGAAGCTATTGCAAGAATAATATAGGCAAATAAATAGTGACGGAACAGATTTTAATTTATCTTTTAGTAAAAGATTTCAACATATACAACAAAGCAATTAATGTCAAGAATTTCGCTGACAAGGAAGTTTGCAAAAGTATTTCATTTTAAGAGACATTGTCAATAAGAATGTCGCTAATCTGTAGTATGTTTATTGAACCCAGGTTACAACAGCAGTAATGTCATTGTAATGGAAAGGACGGAGATTGTTCCTAACCCTTGACCCTTTGTGATAACACCGACTATGAATAGTACATTGTGTTAACAGACAATCATCAATAAGGGATTATTGGTCTTATTGATATTACTGAGACTTCATTTTTACCCTTCATGTATGATTATATTCTGTAATAAATAATTACTTTATAATATGTTCATAACAAATATTATGTTTCCATTAGTTTTTCAAAGAATTTCACTGAACAATGATATATACATTCTTCAAACTTGATTAATTGTTTTTCTGCCTTAATGTTTTTCCCAGTGTTTTTTTTTCCAATTGTATATGCTTTCTTTGCTTTTTCTTAAATTACAATTATGTAAGAGGAAATACAGATGCTGAAAAACATTCTAATAATTGCTGGTGGTATTTTCAAAAATGTTCCATAAAGCACAAAAAAAGCGAATGGGATTGAGGGTATGAAGTAACTAAGGCCGAGAAATAGGGTAATTTTGTCAAGAAAGAAGATAATGAAAATAATTGTACAATTTTAGATGAAATATAATAACTTTATAATGATTTCCGTTTCAATATAAGAAAACAATATTTCATACATGAATGTGATGTATTTTGGTCACGCAATACTTTATTTGAAGCTCTAGAAGTGTGAGGCACATTTGATATTTCAGCATCAGACTCGTGTATGGTTTCTCAATAACATTTTTGTTAAAGTTCCGAAAGATAATTAATTGAGTTTGCCCCGCAGCAATTTTAATGTTATGGCGTAATAAAATAAATAATTCATAATATTACCAATAATAAAAAAACGCTAATTTGCGGCACATAAAGATAAAAAATATTTGTTTTTAAAATATTCATAAAGCATTTTATATCAGGAACTTAAGTTTAAGTAATGTTATTGTTGTTATCAAAGTTTAGAGGTCTCTAGTTTGATCCCTAGTTTATTTTGTTATTTTATTGTAATTACGTTGAAATTGAGTCCAAATTTATTATTAGTGATTAGGGATTGGACTTGTATATATAGGACACTTTGTGATATAAATGAGCCTAACAAATAAAACACAAATAAAAAAAATAGATTCCATATAGACGAGCATAAAGCTTTGCCTGTCACTATTATCATTAAATGGCCAACATCAAAGTATTCAAATTACGTTCCAGATTATATATTCCATATATTAATCATGAGAATGAATAATATTTATGGACATAAGTATGGAGGATATTTATTTATGTACAATATTTGTGTGAAAGATGTTTCATAGCGTATTTTATTGAGAGCCAAATTATTTTGAAGTTATCAATATCATTGAAACCTATTATTCTATAAAATTAACGAGTTTATTAGTAGTTCATTTACAATTTATATCTAATGAACATTGGAAGCTATTCATTATTTGTGAGTATTTTTATAATAAAAAAATAAAAAAACAAATATTCATGTAAGCAATATTTTATATATACATCCCTTGATTCACATGGTAGATAAGTTCCAAGAGAAATTGAGTAAATCAAAACCGCGTAAATCGAGACAAGTTCATATAAAGTAGGGAAATAGGTTTCTGAAAACCTCGCAAAACGAGGTAAGAAAAGGGAATATTATTAAGAAGTAGATTTAATAGTTCAACAAATTTATAACATAGTTAAAAGTATACATAATTGTGATTTTATAGTTCATCCAGCAGCAGCTCTTCTTCTCGTCTTATTAAATAGTCTGTAGCTAATTTTTGTGTATACTTTTTTTTAAGTCATTGTAAAGTTCACTGTAAGCACAGGCTTTAAGGTCTCGTTGAAATTTAACAGCACGTTCAATAATAGGATCAAGTTATTGGCCAATTTTAATATGTTTAAGAAATGTCTTTAGACGTAAATTTATTTGGTTTATTGTTAATGTCACTATTATCACTTCTTTTAACATTTTATTTTTCGTTGGGTGACACCACATCAATCAATCCTTCTTCGTCTATTTCCTGATCAACAAACAATTCATCGATGTGATTGATGCACAATGGAGGGCGTTACAGATTTCTGCTTTAAGAAGTGGGAGAATCTGATGCAACACACTCGTTTGTGTGACACGTGCTACAAAATATGTATGATTTAAAAATAAAAATAAACCTAATCGCGTAAAAGTGAAACCGCATAAAATGGGTGCCGCGCAAATCGAGGGATGTATGTATTTAATTTTTTATTCAATCCAAATGATTGGATGATTGGAGCAATCAGTTATGACCGGTCATGGTTGAACCAAGGCTAATATCAAAATTTTCTTCTTTTTGGCAAAGCAGTATTGAGGATGTTGAAAGAAGACCTACAGGATGACGAACAAGAAATACGGCAGTGTCAATAGAGAAAGATAAAAGTAAACTTACAAAATATCTGCATTTTTCAATGACCGCAACCCGGCTGTTAAAGCTCTCGTTGGTGGCCTCGATAGCCAGGGACTTGGCCCGTCTGTCCAGGTGATTCTTCTGGATGAAGAAGACGTGGTCCACACCGATAATCTGAGATCAAATACAAATCAAATGACAGGACTTTACTTATAGCAACATTTCTTTCTTTCGCAAACATATTATATAATTCGCATGGTTAGGTTGTATTTTTTTATATTCTAATATAAGTTAGAAAGAGATTTACTCACAACCAATAATGACATATTTTCAATTAAATTTAAAAATAAAAGAAAGTAAATATAACTAGGAATTTATGTTTTATATTTATGTTCATTATTCTTTCTTGTTGTTGTTTACTATTAGAAAGAAATAATTTTAAGTTGATTAAAATAAATAAATAATTTGCATTAAATAATATATAACTTTAATTATGTTGGCAATAACACTTTTTTTAATTTCTGATATTCACATTATGGAGGTATTTAATAGTATAATTATAATATAAAAATTAAAAATATCATGAAGTAGGAATATATTAATATATTTTAAAGTAGAACAGTATCACATTTCTAGTTTACCAAGACCCTGAAGTGTTAATTGATACAGTATTATGGATGCTAATTGGTACCTGCGGAGGGATATGGCCTAGAGAACAGTGCTGATCTAGAAAGTGAATAGTTTTCGGTTCGATTTCTGATGATGCTTAAAATATATATATATTTAAAATTAATTTATCATCGGAACAACGATCATATACATCAGCAAATTCCTCACGCTGCATTCTAATAGTATTGGCGGAATAACAATCCACATACAAAGCTTTGCTATCCTCAAAAATGGCGAGCAACTTAAAATCTACATATGAGATTTCTCTATTGTCATCTATCAGTATTATTTGTTGTCGCAAACAGAAAGTTGCAACAAGGAACAACCTCATCCGCAAACTGACCAACACTCACTGGGGAGCCCAACCACCCCTTCTTCGTACCTCAGCTTTAGCACTTTGTTTCTCAGCCGGAGAATATGCGGCACCAGTGTGGGGTCGATCAGCCCACTGTAATCAAGTGGATACTGCCCTGAATGATGCATGCAGAGTCGTCACAGGCTGCCTCAAACCAACACCCATTTCTAAACTATACCCCTTGGCTGGTATCGCACCACCGAACATAAGACGCAAAGTCATATGCGCCGAAGAAATGCGTAAGGCAATCAACCAACCGTCCCACTGCTTGTATAATCAGATACCCCCAACACCAAGATTGAAGTCTCGAAGCAGCTTTCTGAAATTCACACGACCTCTCACATCCAGCCCTGAAAATGAGAGACTCCAACTCTGGCAACAAAACGCACCAGAGGATTTCATTACTCCAAAGGAAGGCCTCCCAACTGGCAAGAGCCTTGACTGGCGGACCTGGAAATCCCTAAACAGATTAAGAACCGGAGTTGGTAGAACAAAGGACAACCTCGAGCGGTGGGGAATGCTTCGGCAGGGAGACACTATTGTGCGACTGTGGAGACCTGCAGACCGCCTCACACCTACGATGCTGCTCCATGTGCCCAACAAGTTGCACATCTCAGGACCTAATACTGGGCAACACACGAGCTATCGAAGTTGCCAGATATTGGGAAAAAATAATTTGACGTCGCTGACACGAAGAAGAAGAAGATCAGTATTATTCTGTGTGATTTCATTAAAAGTTCAAGTGTTTTGTCTTTATACCAGGTCACTCAGGTGGTAATTTACTCAGTAATATTCAAGGCCGACATTACAATTATTATAATGATTCAACTTGATTTAAACTATAATTAACTTTCCTAGAAGATTGTCTTTAAAAGGCAAGTGTTATGTTTTCATTCTGATAGTAACATTATCGATTTCATGGTCAAATACTGGACAAAATTGTTATCTCTTTGAAGATACAAATTTTTTTTAGAAGTAAACATGATATGATTGGAGTATGTGAAGCTGCCGATTTTGTTATGACGACTAAAAGAATGGCTTAACGATGTACTTTGTAATGCAAATGTTTCACTTATTATCAGAAAAAAATGTTTTGTCAGAAATGTAAACAACAAAGTGCAATAAAAAAGCGATTGTTTAGAGATGATGCCGGGAGCTGGAATTAGGAATTCAAAAAATGAACTGAAAACACTTTTCGCCATTGTTTTTATATCACAAAAAAAAATATTTGTCCACAAAAAAATTATATTCTATTCTTGTTCCAAGCGATTGAAGAGTTTGAAAAAAATTAGCATTGTCTACGAATGTCTTAAGACGATATCAAGAGTACCTTATTGAATAATATCGATAAACTGTATTTTGTATTCACTTGGAGTTCCTTTAAATGCACTATTGAATAATAAGCAGGCCTTTTGCACATTTTTGCTATTACACTTATTTTTACAATCTGATATATAATTTCTAATGTTTGTAATTTTGAGTGTTAAAAACGTAAATTTGTATATTAAAAATCTGAGGGTTAATAAAAATGATTTTTTAAATTTTATTATAACCATAATTTTCAAAATACATGAAAATCAGTTTACTTTACAAATTGATTGTTCAACTTGTTTGTCGATTAGAGAATAATATAAATTGTAAACTAATTTACAGCTTCAATTTTGTTAGAAATATGTTAACCATTAGGCAACATGTCTTCAAAGATTGATTTCAAGACATAAGGCATATTTAAGGATGTTATGAAAAGATTTTTGTCATCGTGAATGGACCATCAACAAGAAAAATATACTATTTTTGGAAAAAAAAATGATTCCTCACTTTTAAAGATTCAACATTCGCACACATTTCCAAAACCATTTATATGCTTAAGTCTAGGGATGTAAGCTAATAAAATTAAATATAGATTTACTTTTATTAATAAATACATTTGATTATCTAATTTTAGTGTTACCGGAAAAGATATATCTAAATAATAAATACATTTTATTATCTTATTTATAATATAATGTGAATACAATATAAATAAACTTTTATTGCATATTATAATATATTCCAATACTAAATGTATGAAAAAAACCACATGTGACATTTCTCACGGTGAGTAATCAATAAGACTTATCATTCTGACATATAAATTTTTAAGCAAGTAAAAGGCACTTTAATTCAATATTCATATTCTAATTTCCTGACTTTGGTGATAACAACTATTCCTACGCCCATACCAAGAGTGAATAACTTTGTGTGAACTAACAATTAATGTCTATGAATTTTTAACAAGTCTGGTGTTAACCACAACCAAAGTGGTGTATTTTTTATAAATGACAACTAGAGGACATCCCAATTTTTTTAAGCAATGTTTTTTTGAGAAATATATATCATTTTACATTTTTAATAAAAACTGATTATTTTAATCAGATGTAAGTCCATTTAAAAAATGTAAACATCTACAGGAGAATACATGTTGATGGAGAAATATCACGCGGATTCTAGTTACATGTGTAGTAATCTGCCAATACCTTTATACTGCAACACGGCATCTCTCGCTGTGAATGGGTGGTGTTCACAATAATTTAATATCAATTTTCATTAATAAACTTTGACAGGCATTTTATAAACGAGGTATGAGTTTCATACAAATCAGGGATATTTATAATTGATTTGAAATAATATGAAGCACAGCTTCATAGTCCTATGCTCGGGATTTCAAACAATTTTTGTGCGTCCACCACTATTGGACAGTGGCAGATTTTAAACATTTAATATAAAACAATGTTAAAATTGAACTCATCCATCTGCATAATTTGACTAAACAAGACAATAAAAGCAATGTGATTGGCTTACTTGGCTACAGCACTAGATATAGGGACTTATGTCTAACTCTGGCTGATGAATTTGATCATTTGTGATAAAAAATATATTTGGTTTCACATACCAATATTTAATAAATTATTAATTAATTGTTCCCAAATTATGAATTTAATAAACTTTAAATTTTGACTCTCTGGTGACCATTTTTTTATCGTTTACTAAAAATAATACCTTCATACTCTTCTAATTATAAGAGAATGGTCAATAAAATGCAATGGCAAAGATAGCACTAACATTGAAGTTGATGTTACAATTATGGCAACATTTATCATATACAGTGGTGCCTCACACAACGAACTTACTTCGTTCCAGGAGCAAGTTCGTTATGCGAAAAGTTCGTTATGTGAAACGCGTTTTCCCATAACAATACATGTTAAAAAAAATAATTCGTTCTGTAGCATAAAATATGGTAAGATGACATAAAAAAAAGATAAATTTTTTGTTATTATTTTTATTTAGATACATCTAAAAACATAATGAAAAAAACACACATTTTTTAATTTTAAGAAATAATCGAATCTTGCACATCTTCATCCATTTTCCGCTTTTTGGCCGATGGTGCAGTGAAAAACCTGTCCAAAGTCGTTTGTTTCTCTCTTTTCTTCACGGCAGGAGCAAAGGTTTCCAGAATCCATTCGTTGAAGATAACTCGGGTCACCCAGGCTTTTTGATTGGACTTCCAATGGACGGGCAATTTGGACTTAATAACGTTATTTTTCTTAAAAATTCTTGGATTTTCAGAGTGATAAACCAATAGAGGTTTGATCTTGAGGTCTCCGCTGGCATTAGACGAAATCATAAGGGTAAGTCTGTCCTTCATGGCTTTGTGTCCTGGCAATTTCTTCTCTTCTTTTGTAATGAAGGTTCTGCTCGGCATTCTTTTCCAGAAAAGACCCGTTTCATCGGCATTGAACACTTGTTGTGGGCAGTATCCTTCATCCATAATAAATTTTTGAAAATTAATAGAGAACTTTTCTGCTTCTTTTTTATCAGCACTGCCAGCCTCACCATGCATATTCATCATCAGCCTGTGTCCGTCCACTGTTGAACGTAGGCCTCCCGCATGAGTCTCCATCCTCTTCGATCCTCCGCCTTCCGCATCCAGGTCACTCCCGCTATTCTTCTTATATCGTCAGTCCATCTTGTAGGGGGTCGGCCAATGCTTCGTTTGCCAGTTCTTGGGCGCCATTCCAATACTTTTCTTCCCCATCGACCGTCGTCTCTTCGACAGATATGACCTGCCCATTGCCACTTGAGTGTGCCTATTCGTTGGGTAGCATCCACTACTTGAGTTCTTCTGCGTATTTCCTCGTTTCGGATTCTATCTTTTAGCGACACTCCGAGCATGGATCTCTCCATAGCACGCTGGGTGACTTTTATTTTATGGGTAAGACTTGCTGTCAGATTCCACGTCTCTGCGCCATAAGTTAATACAGGGAGGATGCATTGGTTAAACGCCTTAGTTTTAAGGCATTGCGGAATTTTTGCTTTAAAAATGTACTTTAGTTTTCCAAATGCTGCCCATCCCAGTTGTATGCGCCTGTCGATTTCTTTTGAGAAGTTATTTCGCCCTAGTTGTATTACTTGTCCCAGATAGGTATAGTCGTTTACAACCTCTATTTCTGTTCCTCCAATGGAAATAGGATCAAAGGTCTGTGAAATATGACTATTAATCATGGCTTTTGTTTTATCCATGTTCATTTTCAGACCAATTTTGTTCGACGCTTCATTGAGGTCGTAGAGCATGTCTTGGAGCTTGTTAGGTGATTCGGCTATTAGCACTATGTCATCTGCAAATCGGAGGTGAGAAATGTACTCTCCGTTAATATTTATTCCACATTTTGTCCAGGATAGCAGTTTAAAAATATCTTCTAGGGCGTTTGTGAAGAGTTTTGGAGATATAACATCTCCTTGTCTCACCATGCATATTAACGCTGTGGATTCCATACCTTTTCTTAAATCTAAAAAACCACCCCCTGCTGGCTTTGAAATCTTCTTTATTATCTATATTATCTTGATTGCTGCTACTTCCAGGGATGTTTTTCTTTAGATCTTCATAAATTATCTTGGCCTTGTGACAGATAATATCTTGGGTTGTTACGTCACCTTTCACCTGCCTGTCCTTAATCCAAATCGCTAATAGCCTCTCCATTTCCTCGTGGATTGAAGATCTATGTTTTTCATTAAATAGTTTTGATACTCCTTTGGCTACTTTGGCTGATTTTATTGCATCCTTGTTTGTCAAAATGGTGAAAATGGTGGTCTTGTTGAGGCCAAACTCTTTGACGAGGTCACACTGTTTTACCCCACATTCACTCCTTCTAATTATTTCCTGTTTCATTTCAAGAGAAATCACCTTCCTGCTTTTTTAGAACCCATCATATAAAAAAAAAATGTTGAGTTTATCTTAAAAGGACGACTGCCGTGATACGTGTGCGATTTAATTCGTAATGAAGAACGATTGCTGCGACACGTGCGTAAGTTAAGCGTACTACGCAGTGACTAACGAGTCTAACGACTGCCTGCGCGGGAGGATGCAATTAATCGGCAGTGATCGTAGAAGATCGGGCGACTTCGTTGTAATGATGAACGATTGCTGCGACACGTGCGTAAGTTAAGCGTACTGCTCAGTGACTAACGACTGCCTGCGCGGAAGGATGCAATAAATCGGCAGTGATCGTGTGAAGTGGGCGACTTCGTTGTGTGAAGCGAAGTTCGTTATGTGAAGCGAAGTTCGTTGTATGAATCGTGAAATGAACGAAAAGGAAGTTCGTTGTGTGCAGCGTTCGCTGTGCGAGGCGTTCGTTATGCGAGGCACCACTGTATGTGTAAAACAACCGTGAAATATATTTATTTCACTGAATAAAAATAATACAATATATAAAAAATATATTTTATTGTGCTTTATAATTATCACCTAACTTCAACGATTCGGTTTTAAAAAGTAGAATTTGTTCAAAAAAAAATACCTGAAGTAGATATTTTTTTTTATAATAGATCTAATGAAATTTAATTTGTATGAAAGCAAGTGAAAGTGATGGCAAACCTTCTTGAGAAGATATGGTGCATCAACGTGCAGCTGACAGCGACGGGTTGTGCGGCGCTGTGACCAGTCTGAGGCCCAGCGATCCTCAACCACCACACAGTCCATCACCACGGGGATCTGTGGGCACCGGGGGAAGCGCCTCTCATACGCCTGATTGATGAAACAAATTTTGTATAATTATTAACACAACATGATAAATTTCATGCAAGAGAAGCCCTACTCAAGGAGAGAATTTTTATTATAATTTTTAAGGAATCTTTGCCAAGAAAAAGGACTTTTTGGAATATGACATATATTTTTTTGCGAACATTTGGATATTATATACAGTGTTTAAAAGCTGTTTTACTTTATTTATGTTTTCTTTTCTTTATATGTTATTTATTGTTTCTTGCTTCAACTTTGTAATTAAATGCTTTGATGTAATGATAGCCAGTTGAATAAGAAACCTGTTGATGAAAAGTTGATGATATTTAATGAATTATTATAATTACTGACAATTCAATTATAAAGTACAAATTATCAGATGTCACATATTTTACAGTGAATTATAGACGGTTCCAAACCAAAACTAACATTTTTACAAACTTAAAGTTCACATGAAAAACTAATGTGGACAAGTTTTTTGGATAAAGACCTTAGAAATAATGTGAAAAGTTTTAATTTTTGGGGTTGTTGAACTTTCTTTTGTTTACTGTTTTTTAAACATAAAAATCCATGGCAATAGTATAAAGTCTACTACATTTCATAAATTATCACTTAGATTGGATAAATAATAAATCAAACTTAGAACATTTCTTACAACTTATAGTATTATTTAAGTATTTAACTATTTAATAATTACAAAAAAAAATTGTAAATGCTTTGTTATTATGAATATATTTTGTTATATTCTGAATAGAAAAATACATCTAGCTGCCCAACATTAGAATCGCAAAAATAAAGAATGAATAAAAATATTTGAAAAAACACGTTTTTTGGAATGTTATTTAGATGAATTTTATTTTAATTTAAATTAAACTTCTGAACTACGAAACTTTTTTTAAAAATAGAACCATTAATAATAAAAAATATAAAATAATTATTACTTAAATATACATATACTAAACATAAAATTCTTTTTTCAACGCGTCAATCCAAGCACAAAAATAACGGCAGAAGCGGGATGCGAACCGCGGACCTTGGAAACCAACTATGCCCAGGTATTCATACCGCTCGGCGAATCACGCCATTGCTATGCCCAGACTAACTCGCGATGAAACTAGTATTTATATCATTGTTAGCATCGTACGACAGATGTCGCCATAGTAGTTTCACAAAAATTCACAAAAAGTCACAAAAAGTCACAAAAATTAAAAAATTAATTAAAATAATTATATTTACCGTAGGATATTTGATGTATTACTTAATTACATGAAGCTATTCATAACATAATAATAATTTTAAAATACTTCTATAATAATTATGCTTATTAATTTAGCAATAAACTAAGTTCAAGGTCTTTCCCCTATAAATACAATTAAATATACATTATAAAACAAGTAGTAGCCCGCTAATATTGAGGTAAACAAAGTAGAAAATTACTTAATTTTAATGTATCGTAATTTATAAACCAAAATATTTTAATAAGAATTTGATGAAAAAAATGATAGTAATGCGTGTTTACATTAATATATTTCATTTAAAACAGTTAAAGGAATAATTTAAGCGAAGTATTGAAGTTTAATTTGTGAATAAAAAATAGTAAACATACAATTATAGTAAAGGGGCTGAATATGTCATTCCATTCATTCATGTCATATGTCAGAGTAACAAGCGGATGTGACCATTTAACAATTCTAGGCGGTATTGTGAGTTAATAGCCGACCACGGCCGAGAATACTCACCACCATGACGAGTTCGAAGGGGTATTTGTACACCCGCATGGGTGACTGGTAGTCCTGCACCATTATTCATAAATATCACAATAATAATATTATTAAGACGACAGCTCGCCCGACACTCCTATCTTAGAGACTTTCACTAACCATCTGACTAATGTTGCCAGCACAGATAATGCTTAGTCCCATTTTATTGATACCATAGAAAAACAAAATTTAGTGGTAGGATGAACGAAAAAAAGACAATAAAAATAACATGTAATATTTTTGGGTTCGAATTTATTTTTAAAAACTTATTTGTTAATTTCTAATATATATGTGCTATTTTTTGTATTTTAAAAATGTTTTGATTTTTTATCTGTTACATATTGCAATATGTCTCCTTATATAAGCAAAGTAATAAATATTTCTTAAAATAATTACAAATATTAATTACAAAATCTATTTATCAAGAATAAGAGACTTAATGAAAGATAATATTTAGTGAATGAATATTATGTACCTAAAACATAATGGATTGTTTCTAAGCTTTAAACTTTTTTTTTCACTTTATATGTTTTAACTACTTTAAATAATATACATATTTAATATTATAAGATAATATTTTTATACCTAACCACAATTAAATTACTGTCATCTCTGTTTGAGTAACTTTATTATGTTGCATATATATATATAAATAAATTTTGTGTCAATAGATGTCGTATAAAAACAAATGATTATTTTTAATTTAAAATAAAATTTATGCTATCGGAAAAATGACGATAAATTTCAAATTATTGAGAATTTTAAATTTAATTACAAAATATATTCTTGAGTTAAATGAAGAAATATCTTCTATTAACATTACATACAGGCAGTGCGAAATGGACATGTGCAATATGTCGTATTGAAAAATATAACAAATAGTTTAAGGCCCGCCGAAAGCTGAATAATATTTATTGAACAATACAGTAGTTATTTATTTCTAGAATTATCAACATTACATGTATAAGTCATATTATCAGTTAACCAGTTTGTGCACTTAATTTTCATTCGATCTAATTCATCCCAAGCTAAATGCCTGGTGAATTGATCGATGTTTCCCAAGCAGCTGTCTTCTTCAAAAATGTGACAGTTTGGTGGACTGATGTAAAAGTCTGTCTTAATTTCTGAATGTATTGGATTGCCTGATTTAGTTTGATTTTTTGTAGCCAAATTTTCACTTTTTCCTTTATTTAAAGTAGTTATTTCCTAAAATGTAATATATGAATGTAATACAATTTGTTTTATAATGATCAGGCTAAATAAAAGGGAAGAGGGAGAGCGATAAATTCCCGCGCTCAAAGACGGGTTTTGAAATTTAAGAAACGAGAGCCGTTGATTATTGTTTTTTCGATTGGTTGTGTTTTTTTAAATGAAATATTTGATTCATATTTATTCGATAAAGTATTAATATAATTGACTGTAATAGCGTTTCGTAATCGTGAATAAATTTCACGCATAAATGGGGACTTTTTCATCGTCATTATCTATTCCAGCATATGAGCAGTGTGTCCATGGATAGCACTCGCTACATCTTATCCATCCCCTATTTAGCTGAGGTGCCAAATTGTCGTAATAAATATAATTCATGTTCTGTGACTATTACAACTATGCACTAAAGGTGAGCTCCGGCATATTTAGTACGAGTATATTTATAATATCTCTCATGGATAACTCTCTCTCTAGAAAAGAAGAATCGGAACGAAGCTTTTTGCTCAAGTACATTGGTTAAGCACCTAAATCATTACTTTGTTAAACAATTGATTTTAAAAGTTATCTTTAGGTATGCAGGTACTTAATTACCTTGTTCAAATTAATCTTATTTTTTTGAGGTTTCTTGAATCCAGTTTTAAACAATATCGAAGGCATAACATCTCGTTCAATGGCTAAGCATTCATTTTTCAAAAGACCATCGACGTGTTCTTGAAAAGATTTTATGTTTTCATCATTATCTACATCTGGATTCTTATGAACGTTGTCATTTTTTTCATGAACTACCGCGGATTTCTTATGACCCAATTGAACCTTTTCAATAGATGCCATGTATTTTGGAGAAAACGAAGAAAATACCAGAGAATCCCACGTGTGTCTGCCAAGATGCTGAAAAAACATCATTTTATTTTATTAGTTCTGTAATCTAAATTTGATATTAAAGCTATCCATCGATTAAAAGAATAAAGCTTTAGCAGGTCCTTACAATGAAAAAAAAAACGGTTCTCACGTACGTAGGTATATTCCATCAGATACGCACTAAAATGACATTTCCAAGAAGATATTGATTGCATTATATTGAAGATTTATTTTTATGTATAGGTTTATACAATTGAAATCCGTCATTTTTAATGTGATAACGAAATTTATATCGGCATAAATATCGCCTATTGTGTAAGCAGATAAATTAAAAATATACTGACAAACCTACTTAATGATATGTATAATTGTGTAGGTTTTTCGAAAGTACACGAAAGAACCAATCAGAGTTTTTTAATACTATTTTGCACCACACATTATATCATTATGTTATTCTTGAACAGTTCTTCCGGAAACTTTTAATTTAAGCGATCGGTGATTTTTTTTTACAAACAAAAGCTTTTTTATTACTGTTGTGCAGTTCATCACAGATACGAGGATTGCACAAACACATTAGAAATAAAATGCACATTAGTATGGAATTGTTACTAACAAGAAATATGCATGAATTATTTTAGCGATCTAATCATATGTATATAATGCAATATGTTTTATGTATATTATTGAGAAACTTCAACAACGTAATCTATATTCTATACGATTGTGAATATTATCACGATGTCGCATATTGTACATACATAGTCAATATTTTGTAAATTAGAAATGAATGTCTTTTAGTTTTATAAATAATTTTATTTTTATTTATTTTTATTCAGAGGAAGAAATGCCACTATAAATCCCCCCCCCCCCCTCGTCAAGGAAATCATTTATTTTATTTCCAGGCCATCGTGTATGAAAGCTGACTTTCGGAGAATATATATTTATTGATTTTAAATAAATATTTTTAATTGATTAGTTTGCTAGAATACCTTCTTTTGCTTCGCTAACAGGGCATTAGCTGGCTTGTGAAGCTTTTCAAATGGGTCCGTTAGCCTTTCTGCGGTGTCACACTTCATATCAAAATTTATATCTCCTCTGTTCGCTTTGCTTAATTTTTGCTGGACGGTGGAAGCATCAGACGGTCTAGTAAAATAAGAAGTCCCCACTGGTCCCCACAATTCGGATACACAATTATCTCTCTTTAATAACATCTCAAATGGTTAATTGTGTGACATTTCAATCGGTGACACAACACTAAAGAAATTTGTCTTTCGTCGACAGTGAAGTTGTAAGATGAGGGTTTTAACCTCTTCGGTAAAGTGATGTTAACCGGGTGATTGTGAACCGGTTTGAAATAAAATAAAATGTTCATAAAGTAAATAATATTTCAAAACAATATGAAATAAACTTAAACATTTTTATTTCAAAAATGTAATTTTAATTATTCTTATAATCATCCAGTTTTGAAACGTATGATGGTTGATAATCTTTACGCTATATTTAATTGATTTATTCACAATTGTTTAATAATCCATATAAATAACTGTTTCTCCTATTCTATGTTTACTTCACAATCAGATAATATTGACTGCTCATAACCGCTATCATGTTATATTTAAAAATTGCATTCAGCTCCGCATACCAAAGTTACAAATGATTAAACAAATATTTATTTGAATCAATTAATTTCGTGTAATATAATTATGTGTTCGATGATATTTCTTTATTAAATAAATAAATGTCTATGATTGTCGACGTTAATTATGTAACATTAATATTAGTTAACCCTTACTCATCAAACAATTACTTGTTTATAGTTGTCATTTTAATTTAAAAGATACATATAAGAGATAACACAACTGAGATAAAATGATATTGAATTAAAAATCGACATGTTTTTATCAATGCAATATAAGTTAAGTGCATACATAGCTTGATAAGGCGTCATGTTTAGGTACGATGAAGGTAATATAGCGAATGTATCTAGTTGATTTAGTAATATATTAATTCACAAAAATGTGATGTGTGTTTATCGATGTTATATAAATGTAGGTCCTGTGGTGAAGTCTTTGGAAATATTGTATATTTTTCACTTTATCAATACAGGACAGGTTTGAGTGTAATTTCTAGGTATGTTGATACAAACACTAGAAAAAGAAGCAGCTTTATTGGTACATTTTGTTTAAATACCATGTATGCATAATTATGCAATTATTATGCAAAAAATGTTTATAATGCATATTTATCTGGTAAAACTAATTTTAAATCAATTTGCAATGGCAGAACTGTATGATGAGTGCGTGATTGTTGTATTTAGATATTTTAAGACACAATAAAATTTATGAAAACCGGTTCGATTAAATCGATTCAACGCGCATCACTGCTCTAGCCACATGTTTGATCGATAAGTTACTGAAAGGCGCTCTGTGAAAAAATAAAGGAAAATAATTATCCCTATGAAATTTCAGCCATACTGGAGAGAGCAAGAGCTTTCAATTTGTTTCTTATTGAGTTACGAGTCAATACGACAGTTTATATCTCCTTAACATAAAATCAATGGAAGATTTTTTTTTAAATTTAATTTAATTAATATACAACACGGTATGAAATAATGTATTATCAATTCAACAAATAAATTACCTGCTAATGGTAGGTATTAGTGATAGTTCCGATTTCATGCCTACGGTATTATAGTATAATAAATTATTTATAAAAATATTAATTAGAGCCTCAGTGAGTTAAAATTTAAATGTCAAATTTGTATACTTTATTAGGAAGATTTAAAATTTTCGTTTTTTATTTTTGAAAATAAATCACCAATTATTTTGGCGAAAAATATTCAACATGAAATATCAAAAACTAAGGATCAATTTTAAATTTGGAAAATGAGGAATGTATAATTTTTTATGAAATAAACAGAATGAATAATAAGCAATATGTGATTGAATGATCAGTTTTCATTTTTTGACTAGATTTAGATAGTATTTATAAAATAATTTATTTCCATATTTTTATTCCAAAGTCATTTATATTTTATGCGAATTACAAATGTTAAGCTTCGATAAGTATTTTTTGGGCTTTGACCAGATAGTTGAACAGAATAATGTTATCCAGAAGGTGATAGTAATATACTCGTAAATGTGAGCAATTTAGCGAATTATTTTTAATTATATTAATGTATATCGAGTTGTAGGTTAAACTTTAACATAGTGTGTACTTAGATTGCACGATTGAATCATTGATAAACTTATCTGATTATATTCTAGCTCAAGTTAACTTCGACAATGGCCTGCTCCGCTTAAGACTCTTCCGCCCACTGATAAAATGTAATTAATAATGCCACCATATTTTTTTAGTTTAGTATGTCAATCACGAAGTGACATCCACCTAAACCTTGGCCCTGGTGTACAATCTGCCTGCAAATTATTTGTGGTTGGATAGGTACGGACCTGACATTTTTTACCAGACACCGGCCTTTTTTAAAGATGGCAATGATATCTCAATGTCGATTTCCCAATTACTTGCGGAGGTACAACAAACTACAAGTATTTTACGCATACAGCTCATCGGCATACTTTTATGATAAATTTGTGCTTTATAAATTAAAATGTAACCATATTTTTCAGTGTCCGAAACGTCAAGAATAACCCTATAAAATAATTATTAAATGTATGCGATAAGAAACATCATCATTACCAATCGGTATCCGTCCACTAATAAACGTAGGCCTTCAGCATACTCGTAATTCTACATCCATCTCGTTCATCCGCTATCCAAATTCAGCCTTCTTTTAATATTCTTCTGGTGTCGTCAGTCTATCCTGCAAAGACAAAACATCTACTAATTCTTGGGCGCCACTCTTCTTCCCCATCAACCGCCGTGTCTTCGGCTGGTGCTAGATGCCTCCTCCCATTGCTTTATGAATGTATTTATTTTTTTGGTAGCGTTAACTATCCGAATACTTCTTCAGATATTTTCTTACTGTAATTAAATTGCTGAAGGTTCTATATTATTTTAATTAAATTAAAAGTGTGAGAATCTACATATATTTGATTTTATTAAGTATTTATTAATGTCGCATTAAATATTGTTGGAGGAATCAGAGCGAAAAATTCTTTATAGTAATAATGTTGACATGGCCAGCTAAGTTACTTCAAGTGTTTACTCTTTACAGGTAGGTTTTTTCTTTGTCTTTGAGAATACAAAGAAAAACACCATTATCTTTGAGTGGGTACTTTATTTTAAAGAATCCCATTTGTATTTATATCTTGGTACCATTGCTACATTGGTACCTAATGATAGAAACATTGTTCAATCGATAGTAAAACAATTTGTATTTCAGCAACTTAGCAATATATATTTTATTTTTATTATTATGATGATAAGAATATTATATAATGCATTGTAATTTTTATATACACGATAATTTGGATCCATTGTGTAAATAGTCTTATAATTTAAGCAATGGAGCATGAGTAATATTATTAAATGAGTTACTTAAAAATGTTTAACAATAAAATAAAGTACAGTCAAGTCTTCTATGACGTTTCTAAAGATCGGATGATTAACCCGATGCTCCTGTGGCTTGGACCATTTAGTACTAAGAGGTGGTTCAACCCGAAATAATAACATATAAGGGACCGTTATATGAAAAATCGCCGCGAGCACTACAGGGAAAATCTCCATTATAAATAAAAAGCGTGTAGGAGGGTTGACTTTAAATCTAAATATTGTGACAAGCGGTAAAACAGATCTTATTAAAATAATTCTCATCTCAGGTTATTTCACATATTGTATGTGCTATCATAGCATCAAAAAGCACGTACAAACACACATGTCACCTTTTGTCCTTATTGGTGGTTTATGAAAATAGTGTAGTAGTTTTTTAATTCCTTTACGTTGCATAAATCGTACTTATAAAAAACAGAGAAAAGATGGCAAGTTGTAGATATTTTTGATACATTGATTTGTAAAATATATAGCAAAAGGCTGCACATCAACCCTACCTTTAATGCTTGGCCCTTGTCTGTCTCTTTACAGTGATGTCCAAGATGAGTTACAAACAAATGTAAATAATAACTAATGAATGTACGAGAATAATAATAAGAACATTCGATAATTTTTGATCGTAGCCTTTTATTAATTTGCCTAGATTGCTCACAAGTATTTTCTTAAGCATTATTTCTACTTCTAATTATATGTAGCTTATTGTCGTTATACACAGTAATCGTATCTATAGATGAAATCCATATTTCTGGTTTTTAGGTCTCTTTTTATGAACGAAGTTAGTCGTAGAAGTCAGCGTTACACTTACAAAAGTTGCTAGATTTATATAATTTGAATACTACTAAATGGATCTCAGGTGTCAACTAATAATTTGTATTCTGCGCGATAACATATTATTATATAATTTGTGTTTACTAATGAAATGTGATACAGGTCCATATCTCATGCGGTCATTGTAATCATTTAAAAATGACAATTGATTTTTGATGTGTTAACTAGGCAGAGTCTGAATTGCACGGCGGTGCGCTTAATTTGTATGCAACATGTAAACAATCACGGTCTACTGATTCACTTCGAAGAAAAAATGACCTCAGCGCCATATTATAATAGTTTCGATTTTGTATTATCAGTTTAATCGCAATGCTAGCCGGTGGACAATAGGTGATGCAACTATGTGTAGGTATAAAATAATTCAGATCATCGAGTTGGTATGACTGAATGCCTCACACAATAGGTTCAGGAGAAAAGCATAAAATGACAAATGCATCTAGATCAAATATGAGTGTTATTGTTTACGGTCAAATTATAATAACATTCATGTTTAGTGGTCTCGAGTGCAGTTGGAATTTTTGTAAAAGTTTTTCGTTCTGTAATGTCTAAAACGTTTGACTGAATATAGAACTTTTTTGCACTTTTTGTAGCATATTTATTTTCTTATTAAAAATATTTTTCTGACGGTGAAAAATTGCGCGTTTACAAATTTAAGCAGGCGCTAAGAAACCTAAAATTATATAATCTATAGATCCACAAGATCACTAAAAGTGGAAATTACCCAAATTATTATATGCAGATTTTCGGTTACTTGTAAATAAATTCGTTTGGAACGTCGTCAACTACATTTGATATTTTATTACATAATTATAACGTTTTTACCGCACACAAAGATGCAAAACTGTCTTTTATCAAACCTAGAAAGCCATACTACAAGTATATGTAGAAAAGCTTGGTGAAGTTTCGGTTGTAGACATGACATGGGTCTAGAACAGCGGTCGTCAACCTTTTTATGCCTAGCGCCCACTTTTGCCTATTTTTCATGGTAAAATTTCCCTACCGCCCACCAACCTCGCTATATTTCAATTCAGTATATGGGTGGAAAAAAAATCTAGAGGGCATGTAGGATATTTGAAAATCTACAAAAATCACCCACCACCCACCACGAAAGCCCGTATCGCCCACTAGTGGGCGGTACGGACCAAGTTGACGACCCGTGGTCTAGATCAGCGGTCGGGGAACCGGGGTAAATTACCCCAAATGGGGTAAAAATGCTTTTTTTTTGCGTCAATTTGAGAATTTTATTTTGTTTTTCTATTACATACTTATTATTTTCATGTAATTTTTTTTTATTTTCCGTGTAAATTAATTCAATAAATAATGTTTATTTAAATATACATTGATTGTCTTCTTTTCAAAATGGGGGGAAGGGGTAATATTGACTTACGCAAAAATATTTTGGGGTAATATCTACTTACGCAAAAATGTTTTGGGGTAATATCTACTTACGCAAAAATATTTTGGGGTAATATCTACTTACGCAAAAATATTTTGGGGTAATGGTTAAAAAAGTTCCCCGACCGCTGATCTAGAGAATAATCGTTGCAGGTGCAATTTGCAAAATGCAGCTTGCGATCTAATATGGAAGAGACGATTATTTGTTAAGTGATTCCTTTGTAAATCTACATTTTTCATAGGACGTATTTTTACGTTGTGATATATCTATTTAAGTATGAAACAGTAACAATGGGTCTTTAAAAATAAATTATATAATAATATGACACGGTAATAATAATAATTGATTATTATTATCGGCTAGGAGACTGATATTTAGTTGGCAATATATTAATCTACTTCAGGTATGCACATTAGTTTCCTATATATGTCAAGAGACAATAATGCAATTTATATTCAGCCGCTATTACATAAATATGTATTTTTTAAACCATACTTTGCAATAAAATAATACCTTATTAATTTATCATATTTATTACAATACAATACATTTTAGTTCAATTCATTACAAATGATTAAAAGTAAACTAATATTTCACATATTTTTACCGTAAAAACAGATCTCAAATGCTAGTTAAATTAATTATTTGTAGGAAGGAATATAAACTCAATAGACGTAAAACTAGTATCTATAAGATTTTGTATTTTTATCTCTACTAAAAGCAACAGATTGAACCACCAATTAGCGTTTCGGACATAACTGATGTTCTTATCTCGCCTACTCATATTATAATACTTTAAATAAATAAAAGTATAACCTCTCCAATCTAGATGATAAATATAAAGAAAATGCATCATCCTAATATTAAAAATATATCGACAACAAAACAGTAATTTATCAGCTGTAGGTATTTTAAGCCATTCTTTGAAAATCGTATCTAATCTTAAAAGTATAATTTCAAAATTAATTTTAATTAAGAAAATAATAAATTTAAAATATTTAGTTTTGATTCGCAATTTGTTTTAAATGTTTACATGTTTCGGCCTCCCTGGAGACCATCTTCAATAATATATTATTGAAGATGGTCTTCTGGGAAAACTAAATATTTTAAATTTTTTTTTTTTTTTATTAAAATGAATTTTAAAATTATAATTTTGCAGTTTCACCAGTTCATCAGTATTATCAGTTGATAACCTTAATGTTATTAAAAATCTTAAAAGTGTCAAGAGCGATGATGGTACTTCAAGAACATCGCGTTAAATAAAATGCCATGGGTGTTTAATTGTGAGGATTAAAAATAATTAACCTCGATGTTTTAAATTTGCCGTGATTTTCCACACAATAAAAATATTTGTTTCTTATTATTTTATATCATCACATTATAAAAACAAGAAATTTAAACATGATTTCTTATATTGGAAGATGTCTATACATTTAACATACGAAGTATTTTGAAGCATTTTTATACAGATATAGCAAATGCATTTATTGCCGTGTAGCAACCAGGGGCGTATCTCCTTATGGTATTTTATTATTTGAAGAGAAGAACATGAATTAACGTAAATAATTTTAATTTACTTATTAATTATTTATATTTTTTATATGCATTATTATTTAGTACATGCGCAAAGTGCTTTTGAAAAAATAAAGAATATTTTTGTTCTTTGTCATTATTTTACATAAATAAATCGTTCAACATTCCAAATGCTGTTCTGTCAATAATTTGAATTCATCAAAAATATTGACTTATTGTGGATAAGAAGATAAGAATGCTGAATATGTGTTTACACAATTGATATTCGGCAGATCATCGATAATAGATTTCCAATGGAAGATTTTTCCATTATTACATTAATCGTATTGATACATAAGGCCTGTCGTGTATATTAAAAATTAGTATTAAGTGTATATATTCGAATAAATATTTTTTTATAGTGATAATTATAAATTTAAAAACATTTACACAATAAGTATCGGATTATTTATATAGCCGCATAACACGATACACACTTCCCATAATGTATGATAATATTTTATTAACAGGATAAATCATTAAAAATAATTTTACTACTCTCGTAGATATAAAATAGTAAATACAAATACCATTTTTTCAGAAAGTCGTTTTTTTATGATTATTATCACAAACAGTTACGAGTATCGCTCTTAGGTTGGAGCTACCAACTGTTTGCTATTACTTATTTCCGGGACCCTCGCCGTATACCACTCAGCTCAGCTTCCAATATTATACCTAATCAAAAAATGAGTTATTCAAATAAACACTACAATCTCTCAGGACGTTGAAATACCGGAAGCTTGAATAAAACCCACGTTTTACCTAACCTATTCTTCACTGTTACTTCACTGCGTGATGGAAATTGCTTTCTTTATATCCTAATAAATTAAAACGAAAATCACTCGAGTTAAATTATCGAGGACTTTGATATTTGGAAATTTGCGGTCAACTGAAGTTTTACGTATAAAAAAAAAAAAAAAATCCTCAGCATCAATGAAGTTTTATCGTTGTCAATCCTTTACTCGCAGCACCCATTTTGCATTTGAGATGCTTTGCAACAATCGAAAAGATAAGAATATTTTTAAAATACAGTCTGCCCTCTTATAACGTTTTCACAAGATCGGCTGATCAACCCGATGCTCTCAAGGTCAGAACCATTAAGTCCTAATAGGCGGTTAAATCTAAAATAACAATATAGACGGGGCTGTCAAATGAAAAATCACTATAGGAAAAATCTGCTTTACAAACCAAAATAAATGTACTTCATAGGAGGGTTGGCAGTACTGTTATTTATCATATTTCATAATTTTACAGCAATACCTTAAAATTTACGCAAAAAAAAATACATGGAGGAAACTTGATGAAGTAAAATTTACAAGCGAGAGAAATTACATAGAGCGCCCACTGGAAGATTAATCACGTATAATTTCTTCTTATTGTAATCTAACCATGTACTCTCTTAAGATTTGTTTGCGAATCGTGGATGCCCTTGCTGTTATCTTGTATCGATTTTTATCGTACATAGTTGTGGCTCCGCTCGACATCCTGGGATGCATCCGTCGGTCGCTTGAACTGTCAGCTGTCAGCTGTCAACTGCAGATACAAGAGAAGAGTCCGCGTGAAGATCTCCAGTCGCAGCCAGACAGTTGAGTTGGCGGTACCGATTTACCGTGCGACCTAACCTAACATAACACTTCCAATAATACGATGGTATTTTCAACAAACCATTCTGACCAAAATAAAAATATATATATAGACTACGCTATCAGCTAATAATAAAATATTTTTAATAGACATTTTATAAATTAATTAATACATTTTAATTATTAATAAAATGTGATAATTTTATGAAACGCATATAAATTATTTGAATATAATTTTGATGTTGTTACAATTTTTGACATTAATAGTTACGTATTTATTTTTCAAAAAATCAAAAATGCGTGTCTAAATGCCAACCGACCGCACCAGATCTAATAATAACTAAAACATAAATGCACGCGTGTGTGATCCTACTGGATGGTACTGGATACCGGGATAAAAACTAATTTATTTTACAAATAAAATATCTAGAAAGAGGCGTCTACAGTTTTTAATGGACATGTGCTATTTGACGCAAGACAATTAATATTCTTAATAATATGATTAATTTTATTATTTAAATATACGTGTGAGCAATAATTGACATAATAAATGAAGCGATATATTTCATAAGCTTGTGCTCAGTGATGGACGTCGTCAGATAAAATGCCAATAAATTAATTATCAAAAGAAAAAAGTTTCACTGAAACTTAAAACCCAGCCAAGTTGCCTCAAGAGCCGCGGCTGTGAACATTCTACTGAAAGTCGAGCGCGGGAAAAGGCTGAAAACGGAAGAAAGATTTGCTCGCTGAAAATGGCGAAATCTGTTGAAGATGAAACGACTGTTGCGGAGAAGAAGGACCCGCTGTATGGAGAAAAGCCAGGTACTTAAAATATAATTATAATTTTAAATTAATTTAAATTAAAAAATTAACAAATTAAAAATATTTAGTTTTGATTCACATTTATTTTTAACGATTACATGTTTCGGCCTCTCCGGAGAACATCTTTTATTAATTTTTTCAATAGTGTTAACATTATAATTACTTCTTAATCTGATTCCCAAATATCTATGACGTTGTCTGACATTAAAAATGATTTTTTATTTTATAAAATTATTTAGATGAATAATGTTTCATGTAATATTGTTGCAAGGTAATTGGTTGCCAAGAATAACCATTATTTGATATATAAATATAATAAGTTATAAATCTACAACTACTATGAACTACATTTTAAAAATAATAAATTACAATTGTTGATGTAACCAAAAAGTATTTATACTTATAATAATACATATATTTATTTATAAATAATATAAAATCAATGCAGTATGCAGTTAAGTACAAATTCTTACACATTTTTTTGCAATACAATATTGACAATCACGTAATTTTAAAATTATGCTATTTAGTTGTCAGTTCAAATGTACAGCACTTGAAAAGGAAATTATAATGACATACCGGAAAATATATCCAATAATAATGAAGAATCGGAAAACTCGTGGACGGAAGCATTGTCGTGCCACGCACGACAGTGTTGGATAATTACTATTAATTTTACTATTATTGTAATACTGTGTCTAATTTGGAAAATATCACTTGTCAGCTGACTGACTTGAAACCACTTTGAATGGAATAATGTTAATTACATTAAAACGTTTGTCTTCGATGGTATCTTATTATTGAATCTTCAGAAAATTCATCAGTGAAAAGAAGTGTCAACTGATAGCAACCATATTATAATAGTATATTGTTAGCCTTGTCTTTACTATTGACGGCTTTTCTTGTGTACTGCGCTACAAACTCTCCGTCTTCAGCATTTAATCCTTCTAGCTTCAGTAACTTGAAATTGTCTTTAATTGCTGTAAGCCACGTTACTTACACGTTATTTTAGGTTTTCTCGTTAGGGTTTCGTGTCGCATTGCTTGATCTTGTGGCCATCAAGACGACGTTCTTTTATTTCATTTTTTGAAAAGCGAAAATTTTGAAGTTCCACATTATACTAATTTGCTGTCATATTCGTTTAGTAACGTGCAACTTTGTATGTGTTTTTTTAGGGTAGCGTTCTGAGCCGTAAAGAATCGCTGGTTGTTGCCGCGCTGTTGGTCTACGAGTACTTCATGTAATCCTTAGTATCATATCATTTATGACTCCAGAAAACGACTTCCACTAGTCATGTTTGTTTTATTGTATGCTTTACTTGGCATTTATAGACACGCGGGTCCCGGATGCTTTAATATCTTAACCCGTGGTATTGTTTTATTTCTGCAATGGAGTGGTACATCAACGTCTGCGTCGATAGTTCGATAATTAATAAAAACATTTGTAATTCGTAAATTTTTAAGGTTTATCTATTAAAGATATGTTTTCCTTCTAAAATCGACACGTACAGATATTTGTATCGTCTTTTTTAACAAAATATAAATTTTAATGCATGATTACATGAGTTTAATAAATTATTCAAATATGACCTACTGAAATATCAAATATTTATAAAAAGATAGTGCTTCATTAAGAAATGTATTACATTATTATACATGTACACCACAGATTCTCTAAGATTCATGCATCTGCTGAACATCTGGATTATTTGTAGTGACTTAGGGCTTTTGATACTCTCCCGATTAATCTAGAGTGGTGATCACCAAACTTCTTGGCAGGCGGAACGGATTAAAAATACTACAAAATAGCGGACCGTATGAAGAATAAATAACAAGGGTTTTTTATATTCTTAGACTGAGACCGTTTTTTTATATATTTTGGTCGCTACAGCGTTCCCCTTTTTTAATTATTTTTTTCTGAAATAATTTCTCGTCGGACTGTATCCGTAAAATCCATGAGGGAAAGGAGATCTAACCCGCGGGACATATTTTAGTCCTTAAACCTTAGGGGACCGTTTATCTAAACCAGGGCTTCCTAAATTGGGGGCCTCGAAAATAAACAAAAGTGGGCGGTGGGCATAGGTTGGGGCCGCGAATTATTTTGTCAGACTTAGCGGCGGTCGCAACGTAAAGTAATTAGGAAGCACTATTCTAAATGACCACATGGTGAACATCATCATCGAATCTCTCGTAAAATGGCCAAGGTATATAGTAAGTGTTATTCACATATTGTTTTTCTGTTCTTTATTTAATTGCCATTTCCGCTTATTTTACATAATACTTGGTTATATTAGGTTGTAAAAGTAAATAATAATACTCATATTACCTAACACGGGTAATAATATGGTAAAAATACCTAGTAATAAATCAGTGCCGATTTTAGAGGTTGCAAAGTGGGTCGGAGACCCCAGGGCGTCGTATAAGCTATGGGCGTCGAAGGAAATTAATCTTTCTTATTTTTATTTAAATATAAACAATATCAGGCGCTACAAAAAATGCTCTAGGGCGCCGCAGGGTCTAAATTCGGTGCTGTATTAAATGTTTTTCACTAAAAGGGTGGCACGGAGTGGTTCTTTCTTTGAGCAATATTGACGGTAGACGAAATAGATTTTCGTCTCAATTTTTTAATCTCAGGGCTTTTGTCCCGTAATCCGTCGGGAAAATGGCAGCTGGCTGAAGTTTGTGGCGGCCATATGCTGCAGCTCTGGAGTAGATATGGAAATAATGCATAATTCATAATTACTTTATGTGATTGTTGACGTTAAATATTTTAAACATTGAAAATGTTCTCGGGTATTTTAATAATGGTGTCCGTATGTCTCAAAACCTACCGACGTGAATTTAATAAAAATAAAATAAATTCTTTAAGCAACAAACTCTTAAATGTAAAATGATCAAATTAAAAAGAAAAATTACTAGAAACTATCTTTAAGTTGATTTCATCGTTCTATTTATTTACTCGTACATAAGTTAATGTTAGGGAATACATTTGTACATAAGAAATCCGCCCAAAGAACTTCAATTATCTTCTCTACAGATCTTAATTAGAAAAACGTATTACACTGCAGCAATTTAAATCCGGATAGTGGAAATTGCTGATCATAGTAATTAAAATTAAAAGTATTATTTAATTATCTTTCATTTAGTTACAACAATTATGATGAATATCACACAAAAATATCATCATTAATCACGCAGAAATGCTTGTAAATATAAATAATTAATTCGCTATGGCGATAATATATTTTTAAATTATTCACAGATAATAATTCTTTTTTTTTTCATGCAATAGAGCTTAATATATTATTGATTATATACTTTTATATTTAATCTTAATGATTTCAAACAGACAATGGTCTTAACGTTACTGTTCCATTATTTAGTTGATTTATGTAATACCTTCATCATCATCATCATCAGCCTGTGTCCGTCCACTGTTGAACGTAGGCCTCCCGCATGAGTCTCCATCCTCTTCGATCCTCCGCCTTCCGCATCCAGGTCACTCCCGCTATTCTTCTTATATCGTCAGTCCATCTTGTAGGGGTCGGCCAATGCTTCGTTTGCCAGTTCTTGGGCGCCATTCCAATACTTTTCTTCCCCATCGACCGTCGTCTCTTCGACAGATATGACCTGCCCATTGCCACTTGAGTGTGCCTATTCGTTGGGTAGCATCCACTACTTGAGTTCTTCTGCGTATTTCCTCGTTTCGGATTCTATCTTTTAGCGACACTCCGAGCATGGATCTCTCCATAGCACGCTGGGTGACTTTTTATTTTATGGGTAAGACTTGCTGTCAGATTCCACGTCTCTGCGCCATAAGTTAATACAGGGAGGACGCATTGGTTAAACGCCTTAGTTTTAAGGCATTGCGGAATTTTCGCTTTAAAAATGTACTTTAGTTTTCCAAATGCTGCCCATCCCAGTTGTATGCGCCTGTCGATTTCTTTTGAGAAGTTATTTCGCCCTAGTTGTATTACTTGTCCCAGATAGGTATAGTCGTTTACAACCTCTATTTCTGTTCCTCCAATGGAAATAGGATCAAAGGTTTGTGAAATATGACTATTAATCATGGCTTTTGTTTTATCCATGTTCATTTTCAGACCAATTTTGTTCGACGCTTCATTGAGGTCGTAGAGCATGTCTTGGAGCTTGTTAGGTGATTCGGCTATTAGCACTATGTCATCTGCAAATCGGAGGTGAGAAATGTACTCTCCGTTAATATTTATTCCACATTTTGTCCAGGATAGCAGTTTAAAAAATATCTTCCAGGGCGTTTGTGAAGAGTTTTGGAGATATAACATCTCCTTGTCTAACACCTTTGTTTATTGAAATATTGTTAGTGCTATCATGGAGCTGGACCATCATTGTTGCAGATTTGTAAAGAGATTTTATTATCTCTATATACCGATAGTCTATTTTGCAGCGTTGTAGTGAATCTAGCACTGCCCAAGTCTCGATTGAGTCAAATGCCTTTTCATAGTCTACAAAGGCGAGGCAGAGTGGCTGATTATATTCTTCAGTTTTCTGAATGATTTGTCTTAGCGTGTGGATATGATCAATTGTACTAAAGCCTTTCCTAAACCCAGCTTGCTCTCGAGGTTGAAATTCATCAAATCGACCCGTCAGCCTGTTTGTTAAAATTCTGGAGAATACTTTATACACATGGGAAAGAAGGGAAATGGGTCGGTAGTTTTTGAGCAGTGATTTATCCCCTTTTTGTGGAACAATATCACAATACTCGTACTCCATGTCGCCGGGGTTTCTCCATGTTCTATTACCTTGTTGAATAGTTTTTAAGCTCTTTCAACAGAGGGGTTCCTCCTACTTTCAGAAGCTCAGATGTAATTCCGTCTTCTCCAGGGGCTTTGTTGTTCTTAAGTTGTTTTAGGGCCGATTTAATTTCGAATATACTTATATCTGGGATGTCTTCAGACCAGTGCTTTGTGAGAGTAGCCCTCTTGTCGTCCGCAGATCTGTCATTAGGACCTGGCATCGTAGATGAATACAATAACCCGTAGAAATGTTCTATTTCCTTCAGTATATCATTAAGATTTGTTGTTATCTTCCCATCGTGTGTCTTTAATTTGGAAAGTTGGGCCTGTCCTATAGAGGTGTGTCTGCTGTAATGTAAATGTAATACCTTATCATTTTAATAATATTTTTGTACTAAGTCAACTATAGGTTACAGTTTTTGGTTGAAAAAGCGGGTTATAAAGTGCAAAATTAAATTGGAGAAGTGTTTTTTTTTAATTATGTACAACTCCTCTGAAATGAACACATCTTAACAAACAGTTCTTCAATTATAATTATTATATCACAAACAACATATTTAATCAGTCACGGTGACTTAACCGAATTAACATTATAAAAATATATTCATGGATATATAATATGCATTATACAGGTATATGCCGTTAATTGCTAAATTTTAAAAGTTTCTAAGTTATTCGATATTATTGCTGTGTTAGCTGATACCGTAAACATTACACATTTCATAGTGACATTCTATTTGTCTTTACACAATAGAACGATAATTGTAATCGCTTACAAATAATAAGGTCAAACAAATCATTATATTTGTAATTAAAGCAATAATAAAATACCATTCAGTTGTAAGAATTTTTATATTATATTTTTTTAATAGTGACAAAATAATTGTTCGTGTACTTGTATTTATGAATAAAAACTGCCGATGGAGAGTATTTTTAATGATCGGAGTCTGATAGTCTTCACAAAATAAACTGTTGATTTTATTTGAAAAAACGCTCATTTTCAATTCATACTCCTTATATAAATAAGCATTTTTGTAACTACCTCAAAGGTTTTTACATCCTAGGACTAATCTTAGCATCTCACCAAAAGCCAATGCAGCCGTATAATGGGTTTCGATGTTGATGTTCATATGTCCAGTTAGGGGATAGTACATGGAAATGATAATGATAATGAGGACTAATTAATTAATAAGCAATTTTCACATACAATGGAATTATTGGCCACAAAACTGTCTAATAACTTTAAAAATAAAACTCTATTCATTTTCCCGCATTTTTTACTGGACGATTTCGATACGTCATTGCTGGAATATTATTGTGAATCACGAGTATATTTCCCTGTACAGTAATTATGGGACATATACCAATACTATATATTTTATTTTATTTTATTTTATTTTATTTTATTTTATTTTATTTTATTTTATTTTATTTTATTTTTATTTTATTTTATTTTATTTTATTTTATTTTATTTTATTTTATTTTATTTTATTTTATTTTATTTTATTTTATTTTATTTTATTTTATTTTATTTTATTTTATTTTATTTTATTTTATTTTATTTTATTTTATTTTATTTTATTTTATTTTATTTTATTTTATTTTATTTTATTTTATTTTATTTTTATTTTATTTTATTTTATTTTATTTTATTTTATTTCATTTTATTTCATTTTATTTTATTTTATTTTATTTTATTTCATTTTATTTTATTTTATTTTATTTTATTTTATTTTATTTTATTTTATTTTATTTTATTTTATTTTATTTTATTTTATTTTATTATATTTTATTTTATTTTATTTTATTTTGTTTTATTTTATTTTATTTTATTTGATTTTAATGAAATGGTAAAACAGAACAATATAATAGCTAAGACAATACATTTAGACAAAACATGAACATGAGTAAAAAAACAGATCTAGTACATTAGTAGAGGGATCTGCGAAATGCTGGAAGGTCCACCCCGAAAAAGTCCAAGTCACTAGAGTAGTTAACCAGTCAATTTCAGTGATAACCTCAAATTCAGTAGTACTAATTCTGACAGATGATGGTGTTGGAGTATTTGGAGATGTTAAAATTATTAAAACTTTAAAAATATTTTACGCGCACGCGAACAATTCGAGATTTAATTGTTACCATGTGGAAAATATTAATAACAAACGATAAATTCAAAAAATCGCTTTTTTATTAAATACGGATTCGTTTTGTTTGTTTTAAGATTAATTTATACAAAAGTTTAAGTCTTTTATTTATCGATTGAGGCAGTACGAAGTCTGCCGGGTCAGCTAGTATGTTATATTTATTATAGGTAGTTATTATAAAAATATTTTATTGCCTACCTTCATTCTTGTAAATATTTTATAATAGACTTTTCAAACATTATTACATCCCTAAATACTCACACGTTAGATAATTACTTTATTAGGTTTTTGCACAGGTAAACCAGTCTTAAGCTTTCTTATCTTATTATAATGATCAATTACTATAATAAATTATAAATCTTCGTTGTAAAAATCTGATATTTGTATATATCATGTATCAGTACACAATTTGATAACAAATATAATTGTTATATTACATTTCTCTCATCAATAAATCCGAAAAAAATAAACGGCAGACGCTGGGATTCAAACCGCGAACCTATCTAAACATTATCCATTACTTTGTTCGGCTCTATAAATTAACACGTATTGTATTTTTGATTTGGATTAATTATATTTATATAGATGGCGCTTATTGTAAACTTATGTGTATTATACTAAACAAAATTAAAACTTTTGGTAAGAAAATACGGATTATTTAATCTTACAATTTTGAGATTGACGCCTGGTGGAAATCGGAGTTCGACCAGTAAACACATTATTTTATCGTAAATTTTCTAACCATTCATTGCACAAGTATATGTACGAAATTTACGAATCTCGATTTTTGACCTTTGCAGTCAGTGGTTATCCATGGATAACAGGAATTGTGTTGTGCTTACAAAATAGCACGAACAAAAACAAGTAATATGACTAAAACAAAAACTTAATTATCGCGTTAAGATTTTTCATCAAATCAATTCCGTCCAATTTTTTATACGAATTTTTATGCTTAGTTGTTAACTTACGTAATCGATGCACATTTATCTATTAATTATGTTTTGGGTAGTTTTGAATTTGGCATTGTGACTGACGTTTCTACTACTACTAATACTACTACTACCTGTGTACTGTTTAAATCAGATAACATGTTATTTATAAAATTATCCGCTCAATCTCGGAGACTGGACTTATCAAAACATCTCGTTTTGTAAAGAAACATTATTAAGAAATACTTCAAAGTAGGTTCATGGCATCTTTTATAATTTACTATTTCAAATAAACTCGTCAAAAATATTTATATTTCTTTTCTCAATACTAATGCTCCCACTATGAATGTATCTAGTATATATAGAGTAAAAAATAATTACTTTAAATCACTGAAAATTACCATTTTAGACTGTCATCACATTCCTGATGTCCTACTTTTAGATTTAATATTTTAATTATTGTAAGCTATAAAGCTTAGATGACATCATTGCGATTTCAAACTGATAAAAAACAGGTATTTCATATACGATGCGAAATCATTTAAAGCATTATAACTTAATTATTTAATTCCAGATTGAAAAATTAATCAAAAGAAAATGGATATCCCATTCATACATAAATTATCTTGAAATTTCTTATTTATAATAATCCCATCGATGTTGTGACTAGTGATATTATCTCAATCTTTCAGAACGTCCATAAAACGCTTTTTGCAGAAGGACTACGAATTATTACGATAACCTTTATTTTCCTTCTATTTTTAGCAATAAAAATTAACTAAAAAATCTAATAAAAAAGTACCTACGTAAATAAATATGCATTAAATATTTTACTGACGCCACACTTGCCCGATTAAAACATAAATGTGTTTTAACAATGCTGATTATAAAATTTGTATTTTATTTATTATTATTTGCATTTATTATTTCACATAATTAATATTCTTAGATTGTAGTAAGGAAACACAAATACTCTTGTACAGTGATTCTTAACTGGTGCATCGCATGGATATTCCGTGGGATATAAAAAAATATTGATTTCATAACGAGCTGAAAAAATATATATTGATTAAAAAAGTAGTTAATACTATTTATTCCAATCAATAGCTTGGAATAATTAAATTATTAATTGATGCGAAATATTTTTCGCTTTGCAAAATAATGTGTCGATATATGATTAGGGAATTATTTCGATCCGTAGAGCCTTCTACGTATCTAACTAACTATAATCAAACAAATGTATGAATTACTTACATTTTTTTCTGCTGCGTTATTCGTTTCATTTCGACTGAGATGATTTGAGCCAAGCATTAGTGCTTGGCCCATAAGAACATAAAGTTTTATGGTTTTTCGATATAATGAAGATTTTTATTGAATTTATTTAATTTAAATTTTGATTTCACCAATGTATTATTTATTAGTATAAATTTAATCATGACGGAACCTGAATTGTATCTAAATATATATAATAACAATTAAATGAATAAATGAATAAATGAATTGATCATATTAAATTAGATCCACGATGAAAATAAGTGCACTGAAAATGCATCAATTGTATTATTCATTTACTGGCGGAAACTCAAAGGATAACCTTTACAGTCTATATTACAAATTTAAACCGTAATGTATTTTTCCTATCGGGTCTAATTTCCGTCCTATAGAATAGGTAGTTGACTATGTCCTCAGTTCTGATAAAAATATTTGACCACGTTTATATAAGTCATTGTGCGCCTGTTAGCACACGAGCAATCGAAGCTATAGGTTTGGTTGGTGCTTCAATTCTAATGAAAGTGAATATTTTATATGTATGGATTTCGGCTTATCACTGTTTTGTTTTACGTTGAAGGTGGCGAAACGGAATTTGCTCATAAGTAAAGAGTTGACTATACAATGTACATTTTAGTTTAGAATAATTAATTTAAAATAATAATAAAATTTATTTTTAGCCAGGCAGTTAAGTGAACGTTTTCACGAAAAGTAAAAAGTTTTTGATTACTGATGCCAGACCACGAGCCAAATGTCAGAGACCACTGGTCTAAGTAATATTGCCAAATTAAATAACATGATATGATAATGTTATGTGATTTAAATGCCGGTATCCTATTTTACCGAAAGGACAACTCATAATCAGACAGCATGGATAAGTAATCAGAATAAATTTGAAAATAATTGCGACATTAATCTTGCAAGTTCTTTAATTGTGACATGTGGTCTGACTAAATCTATAAAAAAGTCAATGATATTTAGCTTTGTAACATGATGAATAATATGTTTTTTTTTATTATTTAGTGTATTATTAATTAAGTTCTGCTAGATAGATAATTATTATGTTGATGCGTATGTCATAACCCAAACATCTAAACCAGTTATTACTAATTCATTGTTTTGACTTTGGCGATCATTCGGAATATTTTCACATTACCATTTTTATTTGATATCCTCAAAAAAGTTTGAAACACATAACTGAATATTGGTGTAAGTTACTTTAATTCGCTGGTTATGTTATATATACGAATTACACTTTACTGTTAATTCATTGTGTTATTGAAAGATAGTATTATTATTTTTAAAAACGGATAACTTATCTATAAAATATTAGATAAATCAATCACTTGAGCTTATTTGACATATTACACTTATCCACATGTTTTAATACTTGAAATCTAGGTCATTAGAGACACTATAAGTATCTTTAGTATAAGACGCACAATTAAAACTTGCAAGCACGCTCTCAATAAATAAAAATAGGTTACACATTTTTAGTTTCGTTTTTTTTAGTAATTTAACAGTTTTTATTTTTGGACTCCTGAGTTGCTGTGCGAACTGTGGGTCGCATTCGAATGACCTTAGGGTGACAAATGCGCTATCTAGAAACTAACGTGACCTCTTTTAACATTCTGAACATTATTAAGGACGTAGACTTTGCCCTTAACACCTTTTCTCTACTATTAATATAATTATTTCTATCAAAAATGATTAAATATATGAAAAACACAATACTTTACTTGGTTTTCGATAGTTTTGCTTTTATTCGACATGTTTTCAGTCAGATTTTCAGTACTAATAAAGTTTTAATACCGGTGTTAAAATTATACAATTATCCGAATAGTGGCTGTACAATATATTTTATTACTCCTTAATTATAAAGTATAAGTAGTTTACTAAATTATAGATTATTTAACATCATATGCAATTTCTGTAATATTTATAAATACAAAAGGAGCTTCATATACCGCATCGTTGACCGTCTATATACACGATTTGTTCCCAATATGGACCCCCTACCCCCTCAGGGGGCTTTGAAGGTAGATAAGATGGTAATTCTGGCCCTGGAAGACTAGGAAAGCCGTTATTTTACTACAATAATAACATATATAATTATTATTAATTTATTTCCAAAACACTTTTCTGACTTTACACATATACTCCAATAATCAAATATACTATATTTTCTGAATAAAAACAACTAAAAAACTGGTGAATAAAAACAACTAAACAACTGGAAAATATGAAAAAATTGGTGACAGTACTTCAAGTAAGTTTCCAGGGAAGCCTTGTGTAATCTTGTGTCTGAAATGGGGACAGTTAAGTTTGAAAACCTATGGTGTAACTAAACAAACCGAATAAATCCGTAAAGCACAAGGACTTGTTCAGTTTTGAACACATATGAGGTAAAACTAAATCCCAGAAAGAGATAACTGTTTTTTTTTATTAATTATTATATTTTCTAAACCTTGAAATGAATAATTTCATTCTGATAACTGAAGTAGCAGTATTGCCAATATTTAAAATATATATTGATCGTATGAATTTTGTAAAAAAAACTCTTCTGTTAATTAATTTGTTGTAATATTATGGTATATATAATATATATTTGTGTAATATTATTTTACTTTATATCTTAATCAATTTTTTATCGTGTACTTTCAATCTAGTCAATATTAAAATTATATTATAAATACAAGAAATAATTTTACTGAAATTTGTATTTTGCCTGCGTAGTTAACGGGTAAAATGTTGGTATTTTGGTTGTTTAAATCGTGTTGTGAGATATGAGGGTCATTTAGCTCCAGATGCGGTCAATATACTCGATAATATAAGATATTTCTAGTTCGAACTGATTCACTTCACAAGATGAATTGAATTATATAAAGTGTAATTATGGCAACTCAACTATCGAACTATTTAAATTTTAATTGATAAAGTCAATGCCTCACTGTTTTATTAATAAATTTATAGCATTCATCAATTACAATTGCATTTTTTGAAAAACGATTCTCCGCCCGAATGTGACCTTTCTTATAGGTCATTTTGAAAGTTAAAGATTTTTTCTAACTATTTTTACAACAATATATTAAATATCCGTACGTTATTGAAGCCTTAATAAATCTTCATCATCATGATTCTGTGTCTCCTTTCCTCTCGATCACCCTTTTTCCGTACGCATGCTTTTTCAAATTATATATTTAATAAACTATATTATAATGTAAAATGAAACAAAACATTTTAAATTTATTAAATTGAAATTTCACATCTATTGTAATTGAATAGTTTCACCAATAATTTAGTGGGAGTTAGTAACATCAATATTTTAGTGCAGTTATGTCATATTTACAACTTGTATTTATTTCATGTTGTTTTATACTTGTTTATCATATTTTTTTCATGTAGTTATACAATTTTATTTATTATTATATTGATATATATTAGTTTCACGTTATTATACAATGTTATTTTGGATTAACATTACCTTAATTTTTTCATAAACTATTATTTTTTATGATTACTTATAAATGTAGAAACAATGTTTTTCTACGAAATCTTTATTATTCTTGTATATCATAGTATTTATTACCATCTTCTATACAAGTTAATAATTCCAAGATACAAGATTATGCATTAATTGATATAGGCACTTAGTAGATATAATAGGTGTGTGTAGATATATATTAATTATATATGTGTTGTTTAGATTATATATTTTTTGTATGTACTTGGAACATTGTTTCTCTTAATGAATACTAATAAGGATCTAATTCATCTAGATTTTATTAAATGCATTCATACCTTCATGATTGACATATATTCCCTCGGGCAGCTTCACAAACAGCTTCCCCTACTTCTGATTTATCACCTCAAGGAGGCGTTAAATTCTCTCTATATATTTACTCCCACATACAATCTCTTTGAGAAGCATTTTTTGTTTTTTTTTTATTAAAAATAATAAAATAATCACTTACTCTTCAATCCATACATGCACTCAACCACTAGACATCTTCCCCACAAATTCCATCCAGCATACCCATTTAAATGTCACAGAATCCGTGAAGCACCTAAACGTCCTAAACCCTCTCCTGGTACTCGCATTATGTGTACAATGAATGAACAAAAGGTTGCTGCCAAAATGTAACACTGCAGATGCGATATTGAAAGAAAAAACTTTATGAGGAAATACGTCTTGACTTGTTCATATTATTTTATAGTGGTGGCCTCATTGAGAGCATTAGAATTCTGAGTTGGTCCACTGGACATAACTCTTCCGCAGGCCAACCAAGGATGCCATCTCGTTACAGTTTAACCTTATATTAGAGATAAGTAATCTTTTATTGCAAAGCGATTCACAATTGCTTTGTACCTACATTTTATTAAAGTGGGCGGCTCATGTATCAGAGTTTACAGTTTGGATTTTACACAATTACATTAAATAATGCGAGAAAAAGGGAAAGATTCTCATGTGTTATGATTCTCAAGTGATATGTACTCGTATTTTAATTAAATAATATTTTTTACAAATTTGAATCTACTCTAACGACAAAAAACTGTAGTCTCAAGAGATGAATAAAGATTAATTTATTTTCGAGTGTTTAATTAAATAAATTCGTTTTCAGTTATAATATTGACTTTTTGAAGAATGGCGTAGAAAAGGAGTGAGCACAGTAGTCATCCATTTTACAGTCGACCAAGAGACGAGGGTGGATGTGTTTTTTGAATGCCGCAAGAGAGTATAAGCTATAGCTCCTTTTTCTTCAATCCTTCTTTTTCTCTTGCAGACCTGGCAGACCGTCAGAAAGAATACATATAATGTACTCGGATGAGTTTCGGGAGGTGGATATGACATAGAATAAGATTAAGAATATGGCGACAGAAGCTTATAGCGGAAATTAGTGTCGATCAAATAGTCCTGCTAGGCAACGGATGTGGAATAAAATACACACATGAAGCTGTATTTCTTCGTAAATCCAAAATGTATGATATTTAGTGTAGTTTAGTGTCTTTAAATATTTTACGATTGCTTGAAATACTAATCATATTATAAACGAAATTCTGACGTTTAAATAATATGTTTCTAGCATTATTTTTTTCTTATATTTTTGATGATTACATTAACAATAAAATAAATAGATATAATGTTGCGAACCCCTGTTTGTGGGTATCAGCTTAGGAGTCTGTCGCATCCTTTACCGTGGTCCCTTGGCGTATTGTCCGGACCTCGCTGCTGATCAAGATCACTTTTCTTGGAGCATTGGAAAATTCGAGGTCAGTGTTCGATCAATTAATTAGTATTTATTGTCATATTCCAAGTAAGGTATAAAGAACGCGTTTTTGATGTCGGCCGGCCATTAAGTCCAAGACACAAGTGGACTACGGATTATAATCTAGTTGATAATAGGTACATATTATAATATACTTATTAATAGGTACATATTATTTCCGTATGCACAGCATTAGCCATCTTGACAGACATTAGACATCCAGACACCGCTCTTAGTAATGTGTTTTTTTTTCCTCACAAATACAGTAGATAATACAATACCTAATAATAATATTCGTAATTAAAAAAAATTGGAAATATCAATAAATACAAGTAAAATTCCTGTAAAAATATTTTAATTTAAATTCTTAAATGCAGCTAATTGTTACATACTCAATTATTCAAAGAGACGCGTGAATCTTTCTGCAGGTCACATTTTAATGTTTAAGCTCGTTGTTATGACAAAAATGTTTTTATTTTATTTTATCCCTTACGAGTCTTTCAATAAATAACTTCTTATGTTTTCTTAGTTTCTTTCAATAAATAACTTCTTAGGTTTCTTAGTCTTTCAATATATATTATTGCTTATAATCACATATATCAAATTTAATTATACTTATAATAATTACAAAGAATCATTAACTACGTATATAGTTAGAAAATTTATCTGAAATTTTATTACAGCGAAAGAAAATGTTTTTATTGCCAACTTTAAAAAATGGTACTTTAAAATATTCTTCAAATTGTGTTACACTTAATTCTTCGTCGAGACGTCATCGCTGAAGAACGCGACTCCTCAATGACACGTGTAGGTTTGCTTTTCAGATTATTACGGCGGCATACAACAGAGCTGATTGCATTATACGAAAGTATGTGACACTTTTGAATTGGTTCATCCATCTGCTGAACAATTTTCCTCTGCCCAGCTTAATTTAAATGCTGCTAGCTGTTGTAATCCTCTCCATATTGGAATACACTCTTCGCACTATATAACCAAGAAACAGCAGAACACGTCAGGAGACAAACTGTTGAACTCTTCTTTAAAATATATATTTCCTCAATGCGCGTTCATGGGCTTGTGCGCTTTTCTGATTAAAAAATCTTAGCTTTCATTTCAAGCATCATATTTAGAATGTATCTATTTTTGCCTGTCTCTAGATTTCATAATCCACATTTCAAAAGCTTATGGGAATGTGGAGGATCAGAGATCTTCTAAAATTTTACTTATTTGTTAATTGAATTATATCATTATAAGTAGGGTTGTCAAATGTCCCATTTTCGAAATGATACTATACGAGTACATAATATGTAGCAAGTCTTCCTTTTGAATGTTTTATTCAACCCGGGCAAAAAATATGTAAATGAAAATCCGTGCACAGGGACAAAGTTCAAAATATAAGAAACATGAATGTTACGTTTTAGAGAAATTATAACTTCCATGAAGTAGAGCAGGGTTTACTAAACTATGTTCCTTATAATACTGGTATTTAGTCGAGCTTGGACGGGTATTCCGAGAAAGGGTTTGTCAGCATGATAAATTTAAGTATTTGTATCCGTTATGAAAATAAACTATCGTTTCAATATATCGTTTTAATAGTTTAATTATATATATTTTTTTGTTTTAAAACATTTGGCAAGCTTAATTATAACATGATAATGATATGTTTATTTTTTCCGCCTAGTATATTTAATTACGTAAAGTTTTCTATTCAATGCAGTTTCAAACTTTAATATGTTAAGTGAGTACTGCAAATACTCGTATTTGTTAAGGGCTTTAAGGAGTAACGGTTATTCCAGACTAGAGAGTAATATTATTTAATCGTATTTGCTTCAAAACCACATTTTTAGAGTAATTATTACTTTAAAGAAATAATTGTGAGCATTGTAGTTAAAATTGTAACCTAGGTTATTAAATCCTTAAAAATATTATATACAAGGATTTTCATATACTTTAAATACGATAATTATGAGGAATTCAAAATGATATTTATATATATATATGGCGAAATGAATTACAATTTAATAAATACACGTATCAATTAAAATCATAATTTGTTCCTACATACATTAAAGTTTCACAAGATTATAATAAATTAAGGGAAAAAAACTACAAAAATATGTAAATATGTTTTCAAGAATGTTTTTCAAGTTATTCGGAAAAATACTAACCCAGCACCGTGGATAATTTATCTTAACATTTTTTTCTACGGAAATATCCCAAGTATTTTTGTTTTTCTAACATGCGTTTTTTAAACAACAATGGGCATGTCAAATCACGCCTCATACACGGCAATTAAAAACAAAATCACACGTTTTATGAAATTGAATTTCTTTGTCGGAAAATCCGTTTAAATAATAAATTTTGTAATGGTCACATTTTTACATTGACAAACGGAAGTTGTAATTCTTTAATAGTTTCATAACAGATTGTTATTGGACACTAGTCAGGTAACAATTTAAATTATGGAAAATGCTTTAAGTACCCACATTTACGTTCGCACTAGCAGTTTTCGCAGATAGTTTACTGACAATTCATTTGACAGTGATGTTTCTATTAAATCTATGTTGTTAAAACGCGCAGCAAGTCATGAGAGATATATTTTCTGTATTAGATTATTTACCATTGATTAGCACTGTTAATCATTAATTTGTAAAATAAATATACACACAAACTTATATAATACATGAATATATATATAATATGGAAGGCGATGTCGCCAATACTTCTGGAAAGGTTTGGTTGAGGAAGGACCAAAACTTTAAAAATGGTAATCAATAGAGGAAACTTTCACCCATCAGTGGAGGTTGAACATGAAGGGAAGAGATACGAAACGCGAGATTTTTGAACTTTTACATACCAATAGAACAATACAAACATAATCATGTGTAATAGCTCTATGTCATTTCAAACAGTCTTGTCATGTCAAACGAACGGACTTATAAATGACTTATATACCTATATATACCGACTTATATGTATACTGTATTTGAAATCCATTCAATATTAATATTCTAAATAGATTTGATAATTAATAATCAATTTACCTTGTTTCAACATGGATCGCGATGAGCACTTTTCATCACATAAATGAAGACCGTGGTTACGCCCCTAAGTAGAACTTTGTCAGTTCCTCGTTAGCTTACATACATATCTAAATATGGCATTTTTAAATGATCCATTGAATAAAATCGCCCGTGTGAGTTACCCTTAATGTATGTAATATGTATAGTGAGATAGCAAATAAAGGACAATAAAATCAATAACTAACCTACACAACTGATTATGTAATTGCACATTGATGTTCATGGAATGCAGTCGGGAAATAATAAGTTGTGTCACACCGGCCTTCTGTCGGGGATTCCATTGTATCGGTTCGTTCGTGATTTAAATAATTAATAATTGTAGCAAAAAATGTCATTATGAATTTAATAAGCTACCGTCGGCAATATTCCTAGAATATTTTTTTACTTAACTATAACCCAGGAATCTTATGACTAATTATTTTTAAATAGCATGTAAATGGTTGGTTAATATTATTACCGAGATATATTTGCATTATTAACACTTTGTACAGTAAAAATATTTTAAATTATGATTTGCGAAAAATTTCTCGTGGCCATTATTTCAGTAGATACTACTGTATAATGGAATTATAATTTTGTTACTGGTCAATTGTCACGCAAAGGATATTTATTTTAATTTATTATGGTTACAATAACAAATAAAAATTCGCGGATGTAATTGTCACTAAGGGCGGATGCATCCGAATATGCTGTCACCCGATAGCAATTATCTGAGCCATTATCCATTGTGATTGGACAATGGTTACCATCGATCTGCAAGCATAAGCTATGTCTATACTCGTACCGAGCAATGTCCACGTTTTTAATGACATTTTGTGTAAACAGACCTCAGCTGTCAACACTCACGTGGCAATAACAGCGAGTGTCAACATTGAAAAGTTTTTTTTCCAATTTAGGAATTATAATAATATATTTATAACAATTTACTCATAAATAATTCGCCGATTTTTAATGTAATCCTATAACTTTGGATTAGAATGGGAATAATATGAAGTCGTTTATTCCTTCGACTGATAAATTTTACGGTATTCGTGCATTTGCTTGCATAGTGAAAATAAGTATCGGAAGTAATTTTTTAAAAAAGGTTCCCTTCTCATGGAAACTGATATGGTCGGTCATCTGTGAAGGTTACCATAGTCAATTATTATACAGTGAACCTACCTTATCATCAAATCACGGACTGTGATTTCATTGCGAGATGATTACAGGCTGCTACACGAGCAGAGCATCCTGAGCAAAGACACGGATTAAAGGGTTTATTACTTCTTATCAAATTTGATATGATATGTAGAAACAAATATAAGTATTATGTCAGAATCTCTACAGAGAAGTGATCATAACGTCCGACTCAAGAGATAAGTGCATAATTAACGTTCGCTAACAAACAAATATAGGAGCGTGTACTGTTTGAAAGTGTCGTATTACTCGTAGTCATTAATTGTAGTTCAAACATTGCAATAAATTATTTTCATAATGTAGTCAAATAAATCAGGCTATTTCATAATAAGATAGACTTTCAAAATGAATATGTTTTTTTTATAAATAAGAAAATCAATACAAACAGATGTGACAGCCGGCATTAATTCCAAGCGAATACCTTCGGGTTTGAACATTTAAAACATTCCTTTTTCATTAATTATCATTTCGATGGCCAACGTACCGACCCTGTACAGGGAAATATAATAACGTATTTCAGGAGCATGGTTTAGAAGAAGATAAAGATTTATATTTAACCTACCCTGAAAGTAAGACCTATTTATGAGGAAAGATGGCGGCCAACTATAAACGAACGTCAGTTTGGTTAGAGATTATTAGCGTATTTGCACAAAAAAAATACGTTCAAGGAAAAGTAATCGCCAAACATCAAAGACAAGGTTCTTTAATAAGGACGAACTTCATCAAGAAATTAAATTTGGCTTTTAAGACGAAGACGAATGTTTTTTGTATTAGTTATTAATTGCTGTATTTTATTATACTGCGGCTACTGTGCTAACAATATTAGCTACGCTGATGACATGGTCATTCTATCGCCCTCAATAGATGCACTGCGATGCCTTCTTCACCTTAGTGAAAAATATACTAAATCCCATGACCTAAAATATAACCCCATGAAATCAGTCGTTTGTGTCTTCAAACACAATAATGAACCACTGATCATACCCACAGTGAGTCTTGAGGGCAGGGATCTAGCGACAGTGTCTTCAGTAAAATACTTGAGCCACATCCTCACAGATGACCTACGTGACATTGAAGACATTGAGCGGCAAAGAAGAGCAATAAGCGTTCGGAGCGGTATGCTTTCTCGGAGGTTCTACCATTGTAGTAATGCTGTCAGGAAAGTGCTATTCAAAGCACACTGTATGGCACTATATACCTCAGAACTCTGGTCTAGCTATCCTAAACGAGAGTGGGAGAAGCTCAAAGTTGCGTATAATAATTCATATCGCCAACTTATGCAACTCCCTAGATTTTGTAGCGCATATGACATGTTTGCGGAGGGCGGAGTCCATTCATTCGCAGCATTATTGATAATATTGCGACACCGTGTTGCCGGCTTCTGGAGCAGGATAAGGAGGTCCAACAACACCATCATCCTGGCTGTTTCTGAATGGCTCAACTCCTCCCTGAGCCATCGCTGGGTGGAGATGTTGCAGCGACCACCATGAATGAATTATTATATACATATATATATAATTATTATTTTGTATCTAAAATGTATCTATGTATCTAAAAATATGGCAGATTGGGTATTGCACAACCCACCCAATCCTGCTGGAATAAAAAGCTTATTATTATTATTATTATGGACCTTTAAAACAATAAAGGAGTTGTATTTTTTAATTATTTTATTTACATAAATGATTTTACACTTTAATGATTTTTGTCACAAAACATAAAAGATATCCTCAAAAATGAGACCTAGTGGCCTTTTTTTTTTAAACTAATATAAGACCGGGTCTTATTTTCGGAGAAACATGGTGTGTTACATAGAAATTAAATAATAATACAAATATCAAGTATTCACTTGGTGTAAGTGTGATAAAAATTCAAAAGAAAATAACGCAAATTAAATAGGCGAATTCCGTCAGTCTTGTATCATTTCATTCGAACATAATATTATATAATTTTAATATTAATTATTATCCAAATATGTGTTCGTAAAATGTATTTATCCGTTAATTATTTTCATGAAAAATATTTGATAAATACAAGTACATATATGATAAAATATACCGAATGTTCCAGTTAGTCTATAACATAGATTAAGTGCATTTTTTTAAATTGTGCGTCACTCAAGAAAGTACCTAACGATAACGTTGTATGAATAAATGTTAACTAATATGTGATAAATATAATTAAGTACTACACGTTTATTGTTTAAAACTATAATCTTATTAATATCTATATTGCAATATTTGATTGATGCCTAATCTATGCTGTCGTAAACAGAAGCTACCTGACACTAATCTTGGAGTACCATAAATAATCAGATCATAATTATTAATAATATAGATAATAAACATGTATGATTATTGATTGCCCACTTTTGTAAATGAAAAACTAGCAGCGGGTAATCAGCGATACAACTCAAACAATAAAAAAATGTTTGAGCTTTTTCCCACATAATAAGAAAACACTTGAAAACATAAGCAAGAAATATATTTAGTCAATTCACTAAAGAAACCGCATTTTATATATCAAAGAATACCGTAGATTATTTTTACATTCTCATTATAAAGAGATATAAAAGGATTAACATCATAACAATATCGTCGGTACCATACTAAAGACAGACAAAATATTCAAGTCGATGAGATATAATATTGAATATAGTTCGATACCAAGGGGAAGGTATAATAAAATACTCATACGGCACATGATGTTACTTTTATTTATTTGAAATAATAGATAATACAAAATTTCCTTAAAACTACGAGATGAGTGGTCCAAGAGAATCATGGTTGGTCCTGACTATAGTTGGCGACAAACTCGTATTCGAAGAACAAAAACGTTGGCAAACAATTAAACACAACTGAAAAAAAAAACAAAGATATTCGAAAAACAAAATTCAAATGTTGTTTTAAATTTTAATGTTAATATTACGTTGAGCATTTTCGCAGGGCTTTTCACTCCTACGTCGAACACGTGATAATTGACGTCGAGTTACAACATGTTTCTTTCATGTTAAACTTATGTTGGCTTAAATATTTTTACTGCATAATAATTAAGAGTTATTCTTATTATTTATTTAATAATCTAAAATATAAAATAAACAATTTATATAATAATTAATGTATTAACATTAATTGTAATTATGCCCATCATTTAAAAAGTGCATTTAAAACTCCATATTACCATAGATCAAATGTAAATAGCCTATTCCATTTTGACCAAATTGTCTAGAATGTTTTTGAACAGTATGTTCAAAATGTAATTTTTGTTGTTGCAGATGCTACTTTCGGCATTCGTCACCTGCAGGTGCTGCTCATCTTCCTGGGGCTGGTGATGGCCTATGGAGTGCGCGTCAGCATGAGCGTCGGTATTGTGGCCATGTCCAATGCCAACGCATCCATCGCCAACGTCACGGTAATGTCAATATCTGGAATTTTATGTGCCTATGTAATTAATTATCAATAACTGCTTAAGAGCCATAAACGCGATGCGGACTAACTTCCAATCATAATGTTCTGACTGAAGATACCACGAGATGGCGTGAGAGGGAGGCTACACGCGTTAGGTGAAGAATAGAGATACGTACAGGAGGACTTTTGTCTAGCAGTGAAAAAATGCGAAATCCTTTTTTACATTAGTAACATTCTATAAATATCCAGTTATGTGTAACATATTTTTTTATCCTTTTACCCTCTTATTACCTTGTATTTATGGATCACGCAGAGAAATCATTCAGCATTTTGAGCCTTCTTTTATTCATTTAATGTCTAATTGTGGCTTAAAAATATTCAGTTGCATCATTATTATTTTGTTTATTCCAGACCTTTCCGTGGGAAAAGACAACTCAAGACACAATTCTGAGCTCCTTTTTCTGGGGTTACGTGATTTCCCAGATCCCCGCGGGAATCATCGCAGAGCGCTTCGGTGGCAAGATTCCTCTCTTTGTCGCTCTCACTGCTAACGGCCTGGTCTCCCTCGTCGTTCCCATTGCCGCTGTATGGGTAAGTACAAATTACACCCTTCATGATGCTTCATTTTATTTGATTCAATTAGTGGAGTAACAAAACGGTGATGTGATCTTAATATAGGTGAAATATGTATATCATTCCAGGGTGGATGGGGAGCAGTGTGCGCGTGCCGCGTGCTGCAGGGATTGTTCCAGGGCTTCTTCTATCCCTCAACTCACGCCCTGCTTGGCAAATGGGCGCCACCGACTGAGAGAGGGCGACTCAGCACATATGTCTATGCAGGTAAAAATATCAAACAGGAAACATCTGTATCAGTATAAAGTCTTCGAGACATTTTTGGTGTTCTATTAAAAGTACATTAAGACGACAGACCAGTTTGACTGCTATTCGTATTTGCAGTAGAAGTACGAGCATTTTCTTAAGAATTTTATTAATTTGAATTATGCTTAAGTAATGCACAATACATGCCATACAAAATTAACTTTTGTCATTTTCCTTGTAGGTGCGCAGTTCGGCACAGTAGTGGCCCTACCTCTATCCGGCGAACTGTGTGGCAGTTCGTGGGGATGGCCTTCTGCCTTCTACGCTATGGGTATCGGCTCCTTGGTGTGGGCTGTGTTGTGGTTGCTGCTGGGTGCAGACAGTCCGGCCACCGCCAGGTTCATCTCCGCTCAGGAGAGGGACTACATCCAGGTTTCGCTCGGCCAAGACGGAGAAAAGACAGTAAGTCATTTCAACACATTCTTCTTCCTAGTTGGTTCGATTATGACTTATCAAAGCCGAGGGAATATTCGTCCCACTAGAATTTTAATCTATTTAGGCGAGAAAGAAAAACGGTCTTCAAGGGAGTTTCCAAATATTTGGCCCTCAAAAATATTCGCCCCGAAAACTTTTGATCCTCTATAATTATGCTGACAATCATGGGAAATATAATACATACTCATTCACTCCAGTTCACCTGTTCAAAGCTAAATTAGCTTTTTGGCAAACAATCTGAAGACCTTTCGTTGAAAAGTGAAAATAAAGATATACTTTTAAATATCATTTTGTTAAGGTCGATTCTCATTGTTTAAATGACCCCATCTTGACTGTGAGAGGTTTATAACAATATAATCCTGTTATATAGTGTTGATTTGTTACAAATTATCCAATTCAAAAATTAATACTGTATAAGAGATATAAATAATATACGTGCAATATAAAGCTGCGGAGTAGCAGCCGGTTTACTAGTCAATCAATCATAGATGTGATCCTAGATCACGAAAAGAACTTCCGAACAATACTCCCTGAGAAAATAAACATTAATTATTTTGGTCAATTTCTTCCATTCAACTTTTAAACAAGAAACCATCCTTGAACAATAATGAAACATGACTTCTGCTGCAGCACTTGGTGACTCCTTGGAAGGCGATCTTCACGTCGCTGCCCGTGTGGGCGCTGATCGTGGTGCACTGCGGCCAGAACTGGGGCTTCTGGATGCTTCTCACTGAGATGCCTTCCTACATGAGTAAGGTGCTCGGTGTGGACATAAAGAGCGTGAGTAGATTGTAAAATTGAATATTGTTCTAAACTCCTTGGTGCTTTCAGTTTCTCTAAGGAGATACCATGTCTGCACAATAGTAATAATTAAAATAATTATAATATAATAATCTGAATAATTATAAAATAATAATTATTCAGATTCACCAATGGAGGTAACGGATTTAAACGAAAATAATGCTCACTTTCACTTTTTTCAATAGTGAAATGTTATTTAATACTGCGATGCCAGAAAATTAATATGGTGCATACTAAGGTTTTCCTATATCAGAGCAATGCAACTTTGTACTCTGTATATTAATTTACTCGTAATTATATTACGTAAGTAATATATTGTACGAAATAAGTTATTTTAAAATAATTGATAAATCTGTTTAATGACATATATTTCCAATTAAAATGATTAATTATGTAAACTAATATATTAGAGTCACTTTGATAACACGAAGGTCTAAATAGATAAGATATTTTTCCTTGTTTTAATAATATGAATCTCGTTGAATAACTATCGATCAGAGAAATGGAATCGTGGATTTGTGCAATCTGTGCATTTACTCTGATGACTTATATATTTTATAATTGAAATGATTCTCCTAAATGAATTGCAAGAAATATTTTAAGAATTCACTGCCTCCTCTTTCTAATGGCTATATGTCAGTAACGTACATATAGACACATCAGGGGTGTTTTCTATTTTGTAATTTCAAAATTTTTCGTCTTTAAACCATTGTGTTTAATTTCCCTCCACTCAATATCCCCCACATGTAGTTACAGCACTGATAGAATATACTTTCACAAAAAAATATCACATCGTATTTTTATTACAAACACCACTACACAACTTACTTATAAACTGTTTATCCTCTGAATAAAACAATAACAAAGATTATTGTTTGTTTGTAGAATGGAAAGCTCTCTGCCCTTCCCTACTTAGTGATGTGGATCCTCAGCTTCGTCTTCAGCTACGTGTCAGACTATGTGATCAATAGGCAAATTGTATCCGTGACTGTTGCAAGAAAAGTTTCAAATACCATTGGTACGTACCTGATCTCTACTGTACTATGATATACTGAATTATTGTGAATACTATGAACCTTTTTTTATTGAAGCAAAAAAAACCTTTACAGATAAAGTAAAGCACTTAAATATATTTGTATCCCAAGAATAACTTTATTTTTATTTTAGGTCATTGGGGTCCTGGATTAGCTCTTATTGGCTTGTCATATGCTCCCAAGGACCTGACCATAGCTGTCACTCTCCTGACCATTACGGTCGGCATGAATGCAGGGCATTACGTCGGTTTTCAGGTAATTAAAGATATTACAATGTGAAATATATATATAGTGTTACTCTTCAATTTATGTCCAATATAAATGATTTATCAAATTATTAATTTATTGTAAAACTACTTAATACACATGTTATGTTAATTTTAAACATATGTTTGTTAGACACCATTTCTTATAGTATTTCTTTTGAGATATGAAATAATAATGTTTATTTCTGTAGTCATGTTTTTATTAATTGAGTAATATTGTGTACCTTCAGGTTAACCACATTGACCTGGCTCCTAACTTTGCTGGTGTTCTGATGGGAATTACAAATGGCGCTGCTAATCTTCTGTCTATCGCTGCTCCGTTTTCTGTTGGATTGATGCTGAATGGAGCGGTAAGACCACCTATAAGCATATATCTTATTAAAAATCATTTAGATAAAAATAAATAATCATTATACTCTCATATCAACAGTAGAAAAGTCAACCCACACATTTCACGCTGTTTTAGTGATATTTTTTATGGATTAAAATAATTTTACCACCATTCAATTGCAACAGTATATTAAATTAGCCATATGATTATATTTAATTTTTGTAGAGCATTGAGCAATATAATTGTACACTAAATTATAATATATACCCGTAACCATACATTAGAAATTATACAATAAAAACCTCTACTAATAAAAATTAAGTATTTACGTACATACCCACATTACATAATAATTACTTATGGTGATTAGAATTTATGAATTTATTTAATTTTCAATACTTTTATACAGATTCTAATATATAGATTATGATTTACATAATAAGCGACTGCTCAAATTATATCCAGGTATTCCAAGATAGAGTTCTCGTAACCAGAATATATAAGCGACTACAATTAATCAGATACAAAAATAATTTATTCCATTACTCCGTATTTTTTTCACACTATTAAAATACAATTTTTGACAATATTCCATATTTCGTTCCTTGATAAATATTGCATGAGTACCAAAATATCACCAAGTACAGTTGTAATCTAGAAAGATAATAAAATAGTCACATGCAGACCAACTGAATTTTTAGTTTTGGTAATATGATATTGTATATTTTGCTAGGATGAGACTGATGCTGCGGCCTGGAGGCCCATCTTCTTCTTATCAGCTGCTATTTACTTCCTATTCAACTTGTTCTGGTTGCTCTTTGGAACTAGCGAGCAACAGCCATGGAACGATCCCGAATACAACAAGAACAAAGATGATCCAGGTACCTCTTTTCTGCAAATAATAAAATTAATTATATGGTATTTCAAGTTATTATTATTAAGTTTTTATTATTTCATTGAGTAATTAAATCAATTACTTACCTGAAATATTTTACCAATTTGTTTTTAATTTTTTTTTTTAATTTTGCAGAAATTAGAAATTCAACATTCAGCAAGAAAGATGAAGATAGTTCTAATGTCAGGTATTGATGGCAATAAATGTTTGGTTTAAAATATTCTTAACATTGTATCTAACCAAACGCATGTCAGTCACTGGTTGCTAAATATTCCAAAGCTTTATAACTTCAAAATATTTAAAGTTTATTATAATTGATTACAAAAAAAAACTTATTACATAGTAATATTTATTAATCATGCTTACTCGGGACCAATATTATTCAAATTTGTTCAGGGAAATTCACTTTTGGAGATTTTTTTTCTAGAATTTGTTTGAATTTAAATTATATTAAGATTTAGTAACAAATTTAGTTGCAATTATAATTGGGTCAGAAACTGTTGTTTTTTTTAAAAGTAATGTAAATGACAACATGTTATGGATAATGTGCTACCTCAAACAAAATAAAGCATTTTAGTATTGAGTGATGGTCACTATCTTACTAACCCGTTATTGGCTAGTACAATAAGCGTTGCCTTCAGCTCTAATGATTATACCCGGCATGTGTCAGGAGGAAGCCGGAAGCAAATAGCAAAATATACAAATGAGTGCCAACTACAATAGTTCAGGACACTTAGGTCTAGCAAAAGCTAACGTGGACTGATGATGAAATTACTAGTTGCACTTAATGAGACACAATTTTAAAATATAATTATATTTAAGCACAAAAAACAAAGTTTAAATATATAAAAATATTTTTATTGTTTAACATTGACCCCTCAAAACAATGGATGGCAAAACGTAATACTAAATTTAGAATATTTTGTACTATATAAATATTCTAGATTTTATAAATTTAAGATTAACATAAATTATTTATTACTATCAATTTGTACTTTATATAATAAATTCTTTAGTATATAACTAAATTATTTGTTCCAAATAAAATTTTAAAAATATAATGCATAAATTATTAATAATAATCTAAATTTAAATAGGAAAAAATATGGAGAATTAGTTATCATCCTAAGTAAATAAAATATACTTTTATCAATACTGTAAAAAAATCTACAGTGACGTTTTTTTTTACATACTTTTTTTATTATAATATTTAAAGAGAATGAAAAATATTCCAAGAGAAAAAGAATTGATTTTTTTCCATATCCAATATACCCATGTACATCTGTATCTGGGTCGCCACAAATTACCGCCATAGAGTTTTGTTAGCTGCCATTATTCTAGGCTATTCCTAATTCATCTCAACACCTGGGGTTCCGCCAAATACATATTATTGAGAGGTTAATTCATTTAACCTAGTAGTGATTATTATTGTGATATGTTATTATAATAACGTCATGAAATTAATGTAAGTAATGAGAACTTCCTTTCTGATTATAAAATTGATCTAGCAAGGCATTAAGAATATGACTTGAGTGATATAAATGTTATTATGCTATATAACACAGATAACTGTATTAGATGAAAAAGTTATATAGGTGTGTTAAGCAATGTGCAAGCCTTTGTGTAATAAATTTGTCATATTCCTACAAAAAATGTATTCATATATGAAGGGTTTCTTTAGAGAAAGGATTCCCTATTTTTATTTTCTACTTCTCAATTCACTATATTAAAAATAAATCCCAGTATTTCAAGGAGAACATGTTAGAAAGAGTACTTTATTCAGAAGAATAATGAAACGTGTAAAATGTATTTTTAAAAGAGAGAAAATTCATTAATTAAAATAAATTATTTTAATGTTAATTTTAAATAAGTATTAACAATAACAAACAAATTTAAAATGTAACATTGAATGTGGTAAAAATGTTATTCCAATAAACTGCATGTGTTTTTTGCTAATTTATTTGTTTTAAAATATGTAATAAAACAATGTATGTTTTTAAATAAATTATTTTATTATACCAATTCAATCAGTTATTTTTTATAAATCATACCACTTTAAAATATATATTCAAGGCAGCTTGAGTGATTGGGAATAAAAAACTGTAAAATTAAAAAATATATAAAATAAATTAATATAAAAAAATGTAACCAAAACAGTTTGAGATTAGATTTTTAAATATTTTTAATTCAATACTGATCTTGATATACTTTTTTAGCTTTTAATTGTAAATATCTGAGAGAAACGACATTATATGATATGCAAAAGACGAATGTTTCAACTTTTTGGTCATATTTTTAGAAGCCTCGAGAAAGAGAGAGTCTCTGTCTCGAGAGAAAACCACAGTTGCTGAAATAATCGAGGGTACAATATTAAATATACATATTCCTACCAGAAAAAGTGACCTAGCTGGGAGTGCAACTGGACTATCAGTCACATAGGCCTTTTGAACGGCACAGGATCGCTCCAGTAGGAGAGATATAATTTACAAGGCAAGGTGGAGTGGCCATATTCAGCATCAAAAAAAGGAGAAGTATATTATCTGACAAGAAAAGGTTAAAAGGATACCTATGCTGCATATACACATTTTATTAATAGCAAACATCTTGAAACCCAATTACACTAAGTATGGTTTATTAATTTTATACTATTTTCACAATTTGAAATAAAAATATTTATTTGAATACATACAACATTAATATTCTACAGAGCCTTTGATATCATCAAAAAAACGCTGAGTTTGAAGTATATTTAATAAAAAAGTAAAATTATATATAAATTCATAATAAAATGTAATAAATAAGTTTATTTAGCGATACGATTTTGTGCTCTTCTTTTTTAGCATGAATAGTGTATTTTTAAACATAAGCGCTGCAATTACATAACATTACATGGTAAAAAGTGAAGATAAAATAATAAAAAATAATTTACAAATTATTTTTTCTTGTAAACATGAAGCAACATTGTTTAGGAATGTGAATGTGTCTTGCATGAAATATGAATAATACAATTTATAATAAATTAATGAAATGTTTTCTGCATAAAATATAAGCCTCAACGTATTGTCACAATAAAAAATAATATTTTATTAATTGCAGTCTTAAAATGTATAAAACTTTTGGAATGTGTGATCTTTGGAATAATAGTGTCAATTCTGGACATTTATTTGGCTTTCTTCTTGAGTGAATGCAATGGGTTTGATTTATTGCCCATGATGGCACATACCATATTAATTATAACATAGAAGCAGCCGCAGAATGACGCGAGGCACGATGCCGTGGAAATGAAGGAGAAGTCCCTCATGTCACCCACAGGGACTGACATTTCCAGTGTGTCGGTCAGCTGAAAAAATAATTACAATTATAATAAAACACTGTCATTAAAAACAAATATTTCTTTTGTAAAATACATCGAAAATGTTAGAATACTCATTTAGCATACTTAATTGATATTTTGCTGTCTAATAATCTACCAAGATTATATTTAATCAGAAGAATGTAAAGTGGTATGAGAATTAAAAAAATATATACTTTATTTATATGCTACATTGTTAATATAAATAAATACACTCTGTCATTTGCTTAATATACCTGAATCTAATAATTATCAATGTTTTGATAAAAATAAAATCAATTCATCATTAATTTATTTTTTAATTTACCGTATCCGCTCCATATTTGGAGAATATTGACTCCACAAATTAGTTTAGATTGTCTATGCCTTTTCTGAAAACACCTATATACCCGGAGGTCCACATGGGAACACAGTTGATTCCCGGTAGCCTCCAGGGCAAGATCTCGCGATTTTGTATTTTTTTTTTTTTATGTAAACGCATGCAGGAGAGCACAACCGGTCAAGACCAGTGCACTCTATGACGCTCAGCCAGGGAGGCTGGACGCTGCATGCGGGAAGATAGACTGCGGCTGTAGTACCAAATAAATATTTGGGTGTCCAATAATCAGCATTTTTTTTAAGGTGATCGGATCGTGAGCTCGACGCCCCTAGGCCTGAACATTCTTTTATCGCAACCTTATACATCTACAAAGCTTAGATTTTATTAAATTATCTTTAAAAAAAAAACTTGATCATGTTTTGAAGCGACGGCATATGCATGACAAACAAACACTTTACCACTGGACTATACCACCCAGGTTGATTTGTAGATACAACTTAATTTTATGCGAGGCTTACAGCTGTTAATGTAATGTTGTGCCAGGCGCAGCGGAGAGACGAGCAGGAGGCGCAGGGAGCCTGCACTGTGTTGCGGGAGAGGCACATCTTGAAGATGTTGTTAGGGCACCTGAGCAGGACCCAAGGCTGGGAAATCTTCACTGTGGAGTACCTAAAATACATATATTTTAAATGTTTATTATGGTCACAGTCTAATTAATCCACCTATTTCAAACTAGGAGTATGTGGCCTAAATACTTCCGTCGGAGACCATTCGAAATTAGTTATATCTAAAATATCTGTAAAATAATATCTGACATTTCACTACAAAACAATTGAAGTAATTTGTTCTCAGTTAAAACATATGACCAATATAATTATAAGCTCTCAGATAGACGTTTGTGCATGATGTATGCTAATCAATAGTTTCTTAAGGATGTTGGATTAATACTTTAGCAATAACACCCTAAGCCAGTAATCACAGATATTTTTCACAGGATACGGCTGAAGAAAGATTTACATCCAGCTTGCCAGGTTTTTTTTAATGACTTATTTTTTAACTTTCTTTAGGGATATTTTATTTTTGGCAACAATATTTTTTAAGTTAAACGATTTTTGAAAGTGCTATATTTTTATATTATTTTATCAAGCAATATGGGTATTTCACCTGACAAGCTCTTTTCGAAATCTTCAATCTAGCGCCGCCTTTAAAGATAGTATGGTGGACAATGCACTAACCAATTGGTACATAATCAGTACTTAGCAAACATTTTTAAGGGGTTTCAGAAGCATATAATTCCAGCATTTTAACTTTATTTACTCTTCCCTATGACTAAATTTGATTCTAAAGATTTTTGTGCAGTGGGAACTGACCTTATAAATCACGAATTCTCCATAGCTCTAAAAGCTAAGAATCAATAACCTCCGAGATAAAATTCTAACCAGAAAAAGTATTTTTGTATCCAAAATTACTTCCATTCCTGAAAGAAACCAAAAGTTCTGTATACATTTTGCAAAAAAATTAGGACTATAAGGATACGGCATACCCTCCTTGTGCTTTTGGAAGATGGTAGCGCGGGTGTATGGGCAGCGTGAGCTGCAAGGTGGGCGAGGTCACCGGAGAGTACATGTGCACCGTTGTGGGGCGTGACATGTGCTTGGGCTTCTCCACATCCACGAGCCCAATGGGACAAGCATGAAGCTGAACAAATACATCATATTTTATAATTTCATTTATATTAATTAATTACATTGTTATAAAGGTTATACTTTGTGTGTATTTTATTTTTGTGCATAAATAATAAAAAATAAGAGATAAATCCTACAACATTTGCAGCGTTGCCCTGAAGAGAAGACAATAAACTTTAATCCAAATGGTTATAACAGAGTAAATAAAGTTTTTTATTTTATTTTAAGATGGTGAATTCGTTTTAAACTTCTCTTGACTCCAAAGCGTTGTATAGATCTGAAGTGAAATAAAAATTAGGCCCCAGCTCTTGTGAGAAGTGCTAGTAGGTACACACTAGGTACTCAGATTTATAAATAAATGGTCAGGTGGCTTGTTAGATAATGCTAAACAATTGAGCACTTTATATTAAAATAAAAACAAAACTACTAACCATTTATATATTTTTTATGTGAAACATATTTTTTCTCAAAAATCTAAAAAATATGACTGCTTTCTGGTACAGATTCATGAAAAAAAACCTCTTATGAATATTGTGTTAAGTGAGAATAAGAAGTACCTTAACTTATATAGGTACCAGTAAAATGAAAGTAAAAGAAAAGCTAAAGCTTGTTCTGTGTGTAAAACTGAGAGAAGAGCGCCGGGCCTCGACCTGCCACTGCTCCCGGCACCAGAACTGGGGTCGCCTCACACGTACCTTGTTATGGCGCGACAAGTCTTGCAGCTCATCCTTATTGACATAAGCCCCCGAGGGCAGCAGTTGCTCGATGCTCATGGAGCACCCGCCGTGAGACCACAAGTCCAAGCCGCTGTACGCATTCAATTTAATCGTGTATACTATTTCCCTTAAAAAGAATGCAAAAATTTCAAATCATCATAGCATGTTAGCTTCATTATATATTTTATTAGGATCACCCGCCACCAATCATTTAAAATGCTCAATAAAAAAATGTAGTAATTAGATTGTATAAATTCATAACTCATTAGATGATAAACAATCCATTACAAGTTTTGACATTACTTCGAAGTCACTAAAAACTACGGTATCGTGAATTATAAATTCGATACTGTGTTATAATAGTTATACATATATAATTCATTATAAGCATAGCTTATTTTTGGGATTTTTATGACGATAAGGACACTTGAATCTTTTTCTAATCAGACATTAGGGGTATTTTACTATAGAAAAGTGTTATTGTAATCCAAAATTAATATTTATTTAAGTTATATTAGGTTAAATTAAACCACATCGGGGATTATTTTTCACGATTTATTAGCGTTATTTCATTGGTAGATATTTTGAAGTCTTAGATGTGTTTGGTAATGTTTGAAAAATGACATTTTTAATGATAAATCTGAATGCGCAATGCTACTAAGAAAATATACGTCGGCTGTAAAATAGTATTTATTTTAGAAAACAAACAATATACACTGTGCGGAAGCAATACCATTAGTTTTATATAATTATATGAATTGAAAAATGTAATGGTAATATATGTCATTTTAAAAAGAACCTATTAAATCCTTGATTCTGCAACCTCTGAGAGACAGTGGCTTGAACTTTATCGCATTTCAATTCGACATGACACAATACACAGCGGATAAATATTACAATAAAGAAAGCTCTTCGTAATAAATACATCTTTCAAAAAAAAGGTTTACAAATCGGACTGTCAAACTTAAATCATTAAGTGTTTACTACCTACTAAATTTATTTTCCAAGTTTGACGTTTAATCGAAAAAATTAACTTACCTACCTAGGTAATATTATAGTACAAAAAATGTGTATAATTATTACTAGTGATATATTGTTTTGTCAAAAAAAACATTGATAAACATATGAAAGCAAAAGAAATATGCTTTGTTATAGTTAAATAGTTTACCATTATTATTTAATGAAGATAGAATCGGTTTTTTGAACTTTATGTAACTTAGAGTCATATTTTTAAAGCCAAATTTTTTTTTTGGCATTATTTTGATCAATTTAATTACTCTGACAAACTTGAAACGTGCATTTTTGCATGGCGCATTGCAATCTTGTATAATACATACAACTTATACTGAAAGACGGGCAAAAAATATTGTTAAAGTATGTTTTACCTTGCCCTGAGATAAACGAAAAAAGATAATATGAATTTTTGAATTTTTTATTAGAATATTATTTTATTATTTCAATATTCTAATCTACTTTTATAGATCATTGACTATATTACAATATTATTATTACTTAAATATACATATACTATACATAAAATTCTTTTTTCAACGCGTCAATCCAAGCACAAAAATAACGGCAGAAGCGGGATGCGAACCGCGGACCTTGGAAACTAACTATGCCCAGGTATTCATACCGCTCGGCGAACTGCGCCATTGCTATGCCTAGACTGACTTGCGTTGAAACTAGTATTTATATCATTGTTATAATCGTACGATAGATGTCGCTATAGTATATATTCAAAGTATGTATATTTTTATTATTATTCTATCAGTCTTCATTTATTCACAAGCTTAATATTATTACTTACCCGCAGTCTATTTATTTTAGTAAGTACCACTCGGGTCTCGAACCAAACTATAGACTGAATGGATGAGAAACGACTACTTATAGTTCCGACTCGGACTTTATAACCAATCATTTACCTGTGTTACGCGTTGAAAAAAGAATTTTATGTATAGTATATGTATATTTAAGTAATAATAATATTGTAATATAGTCAATGATCTATAAAAGTAGATTAGAATATTGAAATAATAAAATAATAAAATAATATTCTAATAAAAAATTTCATATAATAATGTCTCCTTGAGACAATATCAAGAAGGTAAAATTATCCATCAGTAACACAGGTAAATGATCGGTTATAAAGTCCGAGTCGGAACTATAAGTAGTCGTTTCTCATCCATTCAGTCTATAGTTTGGTTCGAGACCCGAGTGGTACTTACTAAAATAAATAGACTGCGGGAAAGTAATAATATTAAGCTTGTGAATAAATGAAGACTGATGGAATAATAATAAAAATATACATACTTTGAATATATACTATAGCGACATCTATCGTACGATGTTAACAATGATATAAATACTAGTTTCAACGCAAGTCAGTCTAGGCATAGCAATGGCGCAGTTCGCCGAGCGGTATGAATACCTGGGCATAGTTGGTTTCCAAGGTCCGCGGTTCGCATCCCGCTTCTGCCGTTATTTTTGTGCTTGGATTGACGCGTTGAAAAAAGAATTTTATGTATAGTATATGTATATTTAAGTAATGAAAAAAGATAATATAATATCGAGTCCGTGTGACTCTAGACAAGGAATATTTAACTTGGTCTGTACCGCCCACTAGTGGACGATAGACACTGCCGTGGTGGGCGTTGGGCAATTTATGATTTTACTCAAAAATCATAAAATGCCTCATATTATTTCTTATAAACCAAAATTGGCAAAATAAACAAATACCTGGTTTTTATACAAATTTGTTCTAATACCATCCATATCCTATCTTCTTGAATCAGGTTTCAGTGTGATGAATAATATCATGACAAAACAAGCAAATGTCTGAAAATTACTAAAAGAGAAGACCCTAGCTAGTTTTTAACGAAAATTGAACCAGACATAAAATATTTAGTTTAGTTAAACATCTCAAAGTTCTTATTGCTGATTTTTATTTTTTTATTAAGTATATTATTAAGTATGCATGCCCAATAGTGCCCAGTAACTTTCTTTGTAATTATTCTCTTTCTAACAAGAGAAACTGACAGTCCCAGGGAATATACTTTGAGGCCTGAAAGAGGGCGCCACAGGAGCAGAAACGGCATGAAATTAAATTGAATGAATTTAATTCGTCGTTAAAATCTCAAGCCATGCCCAGTTGTAGAGAACAATGATCTTCTGTGCGATCGACATTATGGCTTCCGCCGTAGTCGATCGTGCGGCGATCTCTTGGCATATGTCACACATGTTTGGGGGAAATCCGTCGAATGCTTTGGAGAGACGCAAGCTGTTGCTCTGGATATCTCCAAGGCGTTCGATAGAGTCCGGCATCGCGGTCTGGTGAATAAATTACCGTCTTATGGACTGACTCCCTCCCTGTGCTCCTGGATTGAAAATTTCTTGGGTGATCGAAGCATCATCACTGTCGTAGATGGCTTTTCTTCTTCCTGCCATAAAATCAACTCAGGAGGTCCACAGGGCTCTGTGCTGTTGCCCACTCTTTTCCTGCATGTGAATGATATGCTTCAATGCGCAAACATTCACTGCTATGTCGACGACAGCACTGTCCATGAGAGTATAATCTTCCATAAACCTCCGAAACATTTGGAACTATCTGCTGCTAGGGAATCTCTGGTGGAGAAGATGAACATGTCTCTTGAAAGGGTTTCACGATGGGGTGACCTAAACCTCGTCAGTTTCAACATGTCCAAAACCCAATCATGTACTTTCTCCACTAAGAAGACTGCTATGGATCCTGTATCTTTCAACGGTTGTTCTCTTCCGAAAGCAAGCTCCATCAACATGCTTGGATTATAATTCTCGAATAATGTCAAATATTACGAGTCAATTAAGTGTAAAGCCGGTCTCGCTTCCAAAAAACTAGGTGTATTATATAGAGCACGTCGGTATTTCAACGATAAACAACTTCTTCTTCTATATAAAGGACAAATCCGACCTATCCTTGAATACGGCAGTCACCTTTGGATTGGAGCCCCAAAATACCTTCTAAACTTAATTGACTCAGTTCAATTCAAAGAAGAGCAAGTCGTTTGATAAACAATGACACCCTTACGTCTAATCTACAATCAATGGAATACAGGCGTAAGATTGGTTCTCTTAGTCTTTTCTACCGTTATTACCACGGTCGCTGCTCTTCGGAACTTAAATAACTAATTCCTCCTGCACCCACTTACAGCTGACAAACTCGTCTTGCACTTGCCGAACATCCATACACGGTTATTGTATGTCGACCAAGAACCGTCAGCTTCCAAAATTCCTTCCTTAATGCCACCGGTAAGCTATGGAATGCTCTTCGAGCGTCTGTGTTTCCTCCTTCCTACAGTCTGGATCTCTTCAAGAAACAGATAAATATACACTTGCAATCTCCCCGACCCACACACAAACACGAACACAACACACGTTTCCCGCATGCAGCGTCCAGCCTCCCTGGCAGAGCATCATAGAGTGCACTGGTCTTGACCGGGTGTGCTCTCCTGCATACGTTTACATAATAATAAAAAAAATGATAGCTGGGTAGACCATTGATCAGGGTGTAGTAGGCTTTTCTGTCGTTTAACAGGCGAGAGATAAAATTCACAACAGTATTCATAGGGCATAAAAATCATTTTAATTTCAAGCTTTATTAACCAGCACGTCTCACTTAGTTCTTTCCCGTAGCTCCGCCGAGTGCATTTTATATATAGTTCCCGACGCCCAACGAAGACGAAGAAAACCCGGAGGCCTAAAGTCTGTATTTTAAGCACTTCTTAGGCTGCCGGTGAACATGTCCCATCTATATTCACATTCGTATCATCCATATATAGCAGCGGTCGGGGAACCGGGGTAAATTACCCCAAATGGGGTAAAAATAATTTTTTGGGGTAACAAGGATTTTTTTCTAGTTTGCTATTTCATAAAACTTACTATTTTCCTGTAACTTTTTTGATTTTTTCCGTGTAAATTAATTCAATAAATAATGTTTATTTAAATGTACATTGATTGTCTTCTTTTCAAAATCGGGGGAAGGGGTAATATCGACTTTCGCAAAATATTTTGGGTTTAATGGTTAAAAAGGTTCCCCGACCGCTGATATATAGGATATAAGGTTCCCGCTATCTTGTTCATCATTCTTCACAAAGTCAAATTATCGTACTGCCAATATTCTTGGCAAGCATCCCTATATATCATTGAATTCTATTTTGGTAAGTTGACTTAATTCGCGGCCGTATAAAAGAATGGGAGTAATGCAGGCGCTGTATTATCCCCATTTTAGAGGGCACTTTTTATACTAAATTGAATATAGCTGCGAGTCCTAGGCCCAGGTATTGCGCATGGGATGAAAAGAGGGTTCAGCGTTTCCAATGTGGGAAACGAGCTGTCTCTGTAGCCACTGTTCTTAAATCTGTACGCCATTATCTACCATATCTAAATAGGAACATGTTATTTTTAACATTGATTTTCTTGTCGTTCAAATAAATTATATGTAGCGTCACTCATTTCTATACTACATATTTTTAATTTTCATTACATTATTTATGACTATTTTTTTTTGTATTATCACTCTATAATTTATTGGAACTTTAATTCCGTGATTCCGATTTTGTTGCTTAGATTCAAATTTTTGTTGTTGTTATGTGTGATATTAAAATTTACCAATCTTTACGTGTATCTCTTTAGATGGTTTGTGCTTAATTGATATTGTCGTAAATGTGTGTTAGCTCTCGCCATTTGAGGGAACCAGGGAAAGGAACATTTGTGTGTCTGAATAAAAAGACTCAGTTTTTATTTATGATAACGATATCAACTTGTTTATTGATGCGTGAAAGAAGCCATGGTTACAAAGCTTGGCACAAGGGGCGCGCGGCGGTGGGCTGGTGGGTGTCTCTGTGCGATCTGCGGGCCGCCATTGTGACAATGCCATCTGTCACGGTTTACTCGCGTATGATAAATACATTTAAGTTTTAACAGAAAAAAATATTTATAAAATAATAAATTGTGTATAAATAATAATAATAATAAAATTATTTTTTGTTTTTTTGTGAACGCACGACAAAGTGTTTTTATTTCGATCTCGCAGACATCATCTTCAGGATTCGTTCACATACTTTTTGTTTTGTCGTCTCTTGTTGGTGTTCATTTCGGGCTTATTTTTTTTTCGTTTTAGTTTTATCTGTACAAAGCCTCGGTTGCCGCTTAAAAAATATTAAATAAGGTTGAGTCGCTGGTGGGTCTCAGAAGTCGAGCTCGGGGTTTAGGTCGAACCTCGGTGGAAATGCCATGCCGTCCAGCTGGGGACGCATCGGTGGTCGGTGGGGCTGAAACATACAGAGCAGTCAGTACAGGGCGGCGGGCACACCACACGGCATGCGGGAGCACTCCACAGTGGACAAAGGGCAAGAAACAGACCAAAGAAACCGGAATGGAGGCGAACGCGACTCTCGGTATTATTCAAATAAGTAGAGGAACGCTCCGCGATCGACGGACACAATTAATGTTCAGAAAACAATACAAAAGGATTTATGATTTTGAAATCGCACTGCTCTTGGTGCTTTCTTTCCTGGTACTAAAAAACCCAAACAAAATTCCTATCTGAAGAGACTTACAACTTTGATTCGGTTAGTCCATCGCCAGAAGGCCGCGCTTGGACGGCTAAAGTGATGGAAAAAATTGTCTTAAATCATTGAAACTTTAATATACTTGATTTGTAGGGATACGTGAGTGAGGACTTACCGCGGGGCTAGCTCCCCTGGCGGCAGAACCGGCGCGGCCCTTGACGCGGAACTTGCTGATGGCCTGCTCGGCCAGGTCAGCGCGCTCCTCGGCTTCCTCCAGCTCCTGCTGCGCCTTGCGGAACTTGGCAAGGTTGAGAGCGGCGATCTCTTCCGCCTCCTCGATCTGCCTCTTGTAGGTCTTGATCTTCTGTTGCAGTTTGTCGACCAGGTCTTGCATGCGCTCATGGTTCTTGCGGTCCTCTTCGGCCTGGAAGCTCAGCTCCTTAATGCGGCGTTCGGACTTGCGGAGGTTCTTCTGGGCATCAGCGTGTCTCCTCTGTTCGCCGTCGAGTTCGTTCTCGAGCTCTCGGACGCGCTGTTCCAGTTTCTGGATGGCCTTCTTGCCTCCCTTAAGGGCATTAGCCTCGGCTTCGTCTAATCTGACTTGCAGTTCCTTGATCTGGGTCTCGAGGGCCTTGCGGAGTTTCTCCTGGGTCTGAGCGTGGTCCTGTTCCGCTCGGAGTTCGTCAGCCAATCTGGCGGCATCGACCATAGCCTTCTTGGCCTTCTCCTCGGAGTTCTTGGCCTCGTTCAACAGCTCGTCCAAGTCTGAGTGGAGGGTCTGCAACTCGGCTTCCAGTTTCCTCTTGGCGGCGGACACTGAAGCGTTCTGCGCCGACAGCTCGTTGAGCTGTTCGTGAGCATCGCCCAGCTCCTGCTCGGCCTGGCGACGGCCGCGGTCGGCCTGCTCCAGCAGGCCACGGGACTCTTCCAGTTCGTTCTGGAGGGCGTTGGCGCGGCGCTCAGAGATGCCCAGCTGCTCGCGGGCATCGTCGCGGGCGCGCTGTTCCTCTTCCAGGGCGGTCTGGACGTCCTTCAGCTGTTGCTGGTAACGCTTGATGTTCTTTTGCGCTTCAGCGTTGGCCTAAAAAAAATAAACTCATTAAAATCCACAATTTTCGAATAATATTAGTAAATATGGTATGTGCGAATATGAAGAAATCTACCTTGTTGGCGTGATCCAGAGCAATCTCAAGCTCGTTGATGTCAGCCTCCAGCTTCTTCTTCATGCGCAGCGCCTCAGCCTTGCCCTTGGCTTCGGCTTCGAGGGACGCCTGCATGGAGTCGAGAGCGCGTTGGTGGTTCTTGCGGGTGTTCTCGAACTCTTCCTCCTTCTCCTGGATCCTGCGGTCGATCTCTTGGCGGACCTGAGACAGCTCCAGCTGGGAGCGGAGTACTTTGTTTTCCTCCTGTTCCAGGGCGGACTCGGCTTCCTCGAGGGCAGCCTGCAGCTCGTCCTTCTCGGCTTCCAAGCGCTTCCTGGCCTTCTCGATCTCGTGGATGTTGCGGCCACCCTCACCGATCTGGTCGAGCAGGTCCTTGACTTCATCAGCCAAGTTCTTGTTCTCACGACGCACGGCCTCAAGCTGCTCCTGTCCCTCTTCGTAGGCTCCCTTGAGACGGAAGAGTTCGGTGGAGTAGTTGCGGCACTCCTTCTGGCTGGCATCAAGTTCAGCAGCAAGGTCATCAACCTTGAGCTTCCATTCTCCGATGATCTTGTCGAAGGCCTTCTGCTTCTTCTCGGCGGCATTGGCGATAGCGGTGGCGCGGTCGACTTCCAGAGAGAGGTCCTCGACTTCGGTAGCCAGACGCTGCTTGGTCTTCTCAAGAGCCAGGCACTTGACGTTGAGGGACTCAATGGTCTCCTCAGCCTCGGCCAGGCGAGCTTGCAGCTTGCGCTTAGCCTCCTCCAGTTCTTCGGAGCGGGCGAGTCCCTCGGACTCGTACTTGGAGCGCCACAGCTGGCCCTCGGCGTTGGCCTTGCTGAGCTGGCGCTGGATGTCAGCCTTGCCTTCGGCTTCCTCTTCCACTTGTTCGCGGATGTTGTCCAGGTCGTGTTCCAAGTTGCGGAACTTGCCGAGGAGGGTAGCGCGTTCCTGAATAATTAATAAATTAGTGAGAACAGTATTCGCGAAAATTAAAGGCAATGAATGGTATCGCTATAATATTTGAAGTTATTTACCCGGCCTTCCTCGTCGGCGAGCCTCTTGGTATCCTCGAGCTGGGTGGTGAGGGAGATCTTGATCTTGGAGAGCTGAGACACCTGGGACTCGGCTTCCTCCAGCTGGCGGAGGAGGTCGGAGTTCTCGATGGACAGCTTCTTCTTGGCGGCATCGAAGTCATTGAGGGTGCGGTTGGTCTCGTCCAGTTTACCCTGGACTTCGTTGAGCTGGTGCTGGAGCTGCTTGGCGATCTTCTCTTGGGCGGCCTAGGGAAGTGCATTCAACTCGTGTTATTAATGATCATTTGTGACAGTTATGTGTTATTTATTTATTAATTTGTACACTCGTACATGCGCAGGTAAAAATTATTTCAGGTTCTGCCATTAAAATGAATTAATAGTTATTTTTATACATTTATTATTTTTTCTTGTAGTATTAAAATTGCAGAATAGGTGAAATAATTTTAAAAGAACACGGTGTTATTACAATACAGACCTGTAATTATTTAATTAAAGAACAACACTCTTATTATAATATTATCGTGAAAAACACTAAACACGTTGACATTTAAGGATAATAATAATTAAGTTGTAAATATTGGAACTTCGGAAAGACATGCGGACAGGAATAGAACACGGTTAGAGTCATATCGACAGCTCGATGATGAATGTATGGATTATGAAGATAACATTGTGAGTGATGGCGGATTGGCAGCCTCTGTCGTAGCTAAAGTCAGTAGTGAGTCGCCTAAAAGCTGAAAGGCCGCGCATTGTTAAGCTGCCAAACTTGTCGGACAGAAGTTGTACCTTCTCGTTGGAAAGATGGTCAATTCCGGCGCGGACGTCGTTGAGTTCACCAAAGTATTGCGCGCGTTCCTTCTCAGCCCTAAAGACAAATGAAGAGTTAATAAAGTGTGGTGTCTCCTCTTCAGAGAGAGGGAGGTTGGGGGTGACAGTGACTACAAGGGGCGGCCGCGCGTCCCAAGACCCGGCCTGGCGTGCAACACTCGGGGCAGATGCTGATGCTGATGCTCTACTGAGCTCACTGGGAGGTTACCTTCTCTCGGGCCAGCTGGTCCACTGCGCCACGAGTCTGGTTTAATTCGTTGTGGCAAGAGGCACGGTCGTGTTCCGCCCTAAATTTAAATTCGAGTCATTATTCATATTTCAATTATTTTTTACGATTGCACTTTTAGGTAGAGGCTTGTTTTAACTTTTTATAGGTCTAGTAAATAATTTCATATGTTTAGAGTTTTTGAATTTTAATCTGAAACTGTAGCAAAAGTAATCGACGATGGTATTTTTTTCTTTAATTTTACGCAAAACGACAGCAGAAGATAAAATGTTTTTTCTACTTCATTAATTTTTATTTACAGATAACAATGATTAATAATCTTTCGCATTTTTTCGCACAAAGCGTTTGAAATGAAACCTTAATACTCAATTAGACTCAGTCTAAGGGTGCAGTCTCTGTATTTAAGGTGGATAAAATAAAATAAAAGAAGTCGCGTATTACAGAAAATATCCCAATTTTCGCAGCCGACATGAATTTCGAATCGACGAATGTATTTGATCCCTTTAGAGTGCTGAAAGAAAAACAAGCCAAAACCGCAAGTGAAATTGTTAATCGTGAAAACTCACTTGGCCTTGAGCTTGTTGAGCTGGTCAACTTGTTCGCCCATCTCGGCCACGGAGTCGTTGTGCTTCTTGCGCAGGTTGGCGAGGGTTCCCTCATGCTGGATGTTGGACTCCTCGAGGTCGCGGCGCAGCTTGCTGAGCTCGGCCTCGCGTTTCTTGTTCAGCTCGATCTGAGCAGAGGTGGCGCCACCGGCTTCCTCCAGGCGCTCGCCCAGCTCCTCGAGCTCGCGAGCGAGATCGGCGCGCTGCTTCTCAGCCTTGGCGCGAGCTTGACGCTCGGACTCGACTTCCTCCTCCAGCTCTTCGATGCGGGCCTGCAGTTCCTTGATCTGCTTCTGCGACTTGGAAACTAGAGACTGCTCGTCCTCGAGCTTGGCGGTGAGGGAAGAGATCTCCTTGTCCTTGCGCTGGATGGTCTGCTCGAGCTCCTTCTTGTTGCGCTCGAGGTCGGCGACGGCCTCCTGGGTCAGCTTGAGGTCTCCCTCAACCTTCCTCTTGGACTTCTCGACATCTCCGCGCAGCTTCTTTTCGCGCTCCAGAGAATCTTCCAGCTCATCGAGGGTCTGTTCGAGCTTGGCCTTGACCTTGCTCAGGTGGTTGACCTTATCCTCGGAAGCCTGGAGCTCCTCGGACTGCTTCTGGTTGGATTCTCCGGAGAGCTTCTTCTCCTTGTTGAGCTTGTTGATGAGCTCGTCCTGGTGGGCGATCTCGTCATTGAGGTTGCGGATCTGGTGGTCCTTGGTGGCCTTGTCCTGCTCGGACTTCTGGACGCTCAGTTCGAGGTCCTCCACATCCTTCTTCAGGCCGGAGATCTCTTGCTCGAGCTTCTTCTTGCCCTGGAACAGCTGGTTGCGGGCGTCTTCCTCCTGGGTGAGGCGCTCCTGGGTGTCCTGGATCACAAAAGGTTATATCGTCAGAGGATGCTCTTTATTTTTATTTCAAAGATAAATTAGGAAGCAGAAAAATATTTTACATATTATATATTATATTAATATAATTTAATACGGTAGATACTTTTAACCTTTTAAATTGTGCCAAAATTTATATATTTTTTTTAATTCTGGATAGTTGAATCGGTAAGACTAGTAGTCAAAGTTGATAAATTTAATCTCAAGTGAAAACGCAGAATTGTTTTCAGCAAGTATGAAGCAAACTACAATAGGTCTAATATATTATAAATAATCATTTTAATGGAAATCCTAAACCGCATATTTGCGACTAAAGCATCTTAATTATTTATTGTTCCGTGTCAAAGTTTACCGCATCGTGTCTATTTACCGGCTGTGTTCCAGTTCGGGTGCTCCAGTTAGAAGCGGGTAATTGTCAATTAAGAGTATTGACGCGGCAGGTGTGTGGTACAAATAGCATCTTCCTGCTTATTTACGTCTCACCTTCCTGGAGCCGACAGATCGTTCTGCATTTTTTGGCTTCGTAAATCGTATCAAAAAACATATATTTTGGCTCGCTTCCAAGAATCGCTCTCTTCATAATTTGCATGACACATAGATTTATACTTGCGATATATCGGTCCGGCGTGGGCCGCGCTCCGAGAGGAGTAAAATAATAAAACAAACTTTGTTTATAAACTTGCATTTCTGAGTTATGACCCACCCGCAGGTGGAGAGCGACCTTTTCGGACAGCAAGACTTCTCTAAAAGCTCGAGCTGAAATAGCCGCCTTTATAAATAATACTAAACGTTTGAAATATCTCATACTGCGTCAGTCGTATTTCTATTAAACTTCTGCCGCATTTTACTAGGGAATTTATGTTGGAGAAGAGCGTGAAATGATAGGATATTTATTTATCCGAAGCAATTTTAGCCGAGAGGCGAACGTTTAAATATAAAACTCACCTGAACCAAGTCATAAATCTACCGTGATTTTACATTGCTCGAGATTATTCCAGAGCCAACATGGTATCGAATAAATAACATCACTGTGCGCTTTTTCGCAGAAGAACCGAATTTAAGATAAAATATATTCATACTGTATTATAAAAAATCACTTCAAGAATTATTTTCAATAATTAGTATTTTAATAATTAATATTATAAATAGTATGATTTACCAAGATTTTATATCAAAATAAACATTTTTATAAATTTCACTGCAATTATTACATTATTATGCTTTTCTTAAATGTATTTATAAAAAGGTGGTTATTTTATTCTACACTCCATACTCTTCCTTTTATCGAGAGGAAGCATTTATATTTTAAAGAATATCTTCATAAGTCGTTTTAAATACTTTTCATTATAAACTCGTACAATATAAACTGAAGTATTCGTACAAATTAGAAATAATAAATTCGTCGAGAATTTATGCACTTTCAAAATAAGTTTGGAAGTATTTTGCCGATCGGCCGTCTTCTACATTAATTAAATAACTTGACGCGGAATAATAATCACAAAAAATGGAATCTTGGGAAATATAGAAATCGTATACAAAAGAAGGAATAGAGTACTTACACGCAGCTGGGAGTCCAGGTCGTTCTTCTGGGCCGTGAGCTTGGCGGACCTCTCCTGGAACTCGGACAGAGATCCCTTCTCTCCCTCGAGAGAGGCGAGCAGGTCGGTCTTCTCTTGCAGCAGCTTGCTGTTGAGGACCTCCAGCTCCTTGCGCAGCTTCTCCTCGCGCTCGAAGGCCTCCTGGGCCTTGGCTGCCTTCTCCTCCAGTTTCTGCAATATTTCCAGTTTAGCATTGTACTCCGTGACCGGATCGATCCTCCCCAAGGCGACTTCCATTTCTTCACTCATTTTCGATTCCCTAAAATCTCCGCCCGTTTAAACCGAAAAATGAATTGACGATTTAATTCGATCGACCGTTTGAAGACCGGTTATCGATTAAATAAAGAATATTGAAAGCGAGAAGCTCGCAGTTGGCTTTCGTATCGTATGTCGAAATGCAACTGTTCGCAGATGCAGGTGCAGATGCGAGGCCTCGAAGGCCGATGGAGATGTCGCGAGGTCCGCGGCGCAAGCACTGATGGCTGATGGCTACCGAGGGGACCGCGGGCCCGGCTCGCCGCCCCCGCGCTCCCGCCCTGGACGCATCCAGTTTAAAATTATATCAAAATTAATCCGCCGCGCGCTGACGTGACGAGCGATACCCCGATGATGAATCCAGAGATTTATATCGCGAACGGACGCGTTCCAGAAGCGGACCAGAAATAGCCGACAGGTAGAGTGCCGCCCCGCGCGCCTTAAGCGGCACGGAGGCCGAGGAGCGGCAGGTGATGGCGCCGACCGACAGATTTAGAAAGTCCGATGTCGTGTCAGATTCATCATCGTCGGATCGGACGCCGATTAAAAAGCGGCGGAAAGTGAAAAGCGTCCCGCGGAGTGATCGCTCATAAATCTCAGCCCTCGTATCTGTCGCGACTCCCGGTGAAAGCGGGATCATCTTTCGCTGGAAATATAATTTTTACTCACCGCGATCTCATCCTCGACGCGGCTGACGTTGAGCAGAGGCTTGACCTTCTGCCACAACTTCCACCAGGGCCAGGTGCGGAGCTGCAGGTACTTGCGCAAGTTGCGCTGGACCACTTGGAGGGCCAACCTGCACAGATGATAAGAGAAACAATTAAAGGGATGTTCAATCAACAGCAAACCTCATATGAACGATGACGATCAGAGATCACGGTAGAAGAAGTACGATATGGAATAAAAATAAAATGAGAAAAATAGTCATTGAAATATGCGCTAATATTATTAATTTAAATATTTACCTATTAATTTATTATTTAAAACCGTGAACTATTTTTTTTTTAATATAATAATATTATTTTTAAAATGTTAAATATTTACATATTTTATAATAATTTGCATGAAATATTTGAATTAAAATTATGATTTATATATGAATAAATAGTTTACTTAAATATCGAATTATAAATAAAATCAACCTTCATATTGGCTGGAATGAAATTCAAGCTGGCAAAGACGCGTCACAATTCTTGAAATAAAAACTGAGGCCAAAGAAATATTTTTTATTCCAGTCGGTCGCGTCTCAGGTAGGTATGAAGGTATGACTAATCTACAGAAATGTAAGTTTTATCCGTCGTTACGAATCGGGACTCGGGCCAAAAATAAAAGTTCGCCTAAAAATGCTACGCAAAAATAAAAATTTAATCCACACCTCTGGTCTTGCAACTTCTTGTACTCCTTACGGGACAGGTAGCCTCGAATGTAGGCCTGGAGCCAAGACACGATCTTGGACAGACGGTCGTCACGCAGCTCCTCCATCTGACCCAGGACACCAGCGCGGAAGAACACCTGTTGTCAGATAAGTCGTTAGCCAAGTCCTCCGCGGCGTCCAAAATATCGTACTTCATTACGTGCGCAATTAAATGTGAGATCACCCTAAACAAGCAACACTTATAGTGACTCACCGAGTTCAAAAACGTGCATCTTCAGTGTGTTAGTTATTACAGAAGGAATATTATTTTTACAGCTTTTTGTGCTGCAGAACATTCTGCTTGCTAGAAATTAATACATTTCGATTCGTCAAAGATGCGAAACTCAATTCATCCGCAGCGAAACTACTCGTCATTGAGAGCCAATAAACGAAATCGAAATGAATTTTCATGTTTTTGAAGACGATAAAAATATTAACAAAAATCGCAGATTAACCTTTTATCATTGACAGAGTCTCGTGCGGTGAGAAGAGCCATAACAACTATTGTCGAGTTTGTAATACGAATTACTCGTATTATGATCACGAATTTATGATCATAATACAAAGGATATGTTAAGAATAAGCACATATGTAATTTTATTCGTTAGGCTCGTATAAAGTTGTGAGGAAGCGATACGGTGGTTAACAGGTTCTACCTTTGTCTTTCCCAATCTGAAGGACTCGGCGTCAAGGCCGGTGTGTTCCAAGATAATTTCAGCGCACTTCTCGGGAGTAGCGGCATCCTTCAGGAGGTTCAGGCACAGAATTTTGTATCTGGATCAGCCGATCAAGTATTTTCCAATCAGTATTAGAGTTAGCATACTACGACTACAAGAATACATAGATCTCCCTCGTAGTGGGTTTGCGGGGTTCATTATATATATTCTTATTTTACTTTCAAACAACACGACCGCTGTCGTCGGGGAGCGGCAAGCATTAATCAAGGTGACATTACCTCCAGTCAAGTGGAAAATGTCTTCTACTTATAATTAATAACACACAAAATATATTAAATTCTACTTGTGAAGGTTTTATATGAAATTTTGTCAAAATAACCAAATTGAAAATACGTCTTACTATGATTTATGGTCAAAATTTACATTTTTAAATTGTTATTATATAAGGGTGGTGAACGATCTTATTTAACATTTAGATTACTTTGACAAATAACAATAGGAAATACATGGTAATGAAGTGCTTTGCCAGTTTTTACACAAAGTCGTTGAGTTAAGGATGATGCTCGACCACGGGTGGCGGCCTCCGATTGTCAGGAAATCGCTGCTGATTAATATCGATAGAAAAAAATGTACATCAACGTTTCAAATCCAACTAAATACAAGGATGTGGTGGTGTGCATCGTTTGTGGGTATAACATGCCTTGGTGTGACCCAGACGGTAGGATTCCACGTCCAAGCCGGTGGTATCCAAGATGATTTCGGCGATTTTCTTAATGTCAGCCTCCTTGGCGACAGCCTGGGGAGACAGGATCTGGTATCTACACAAGGGGGTAACAAGCAACGGGATGATGAAAATTTGTTGTATCAAACTTTCGTCGGCCAGCAACGGAATTTCTTAAAACATAGGTTCGGACAGGGGAACAATGCGAGTATATACGCCATGCCATAGAATGTCGTACTGGATCCTCGGGCGGTCGTTCGCTACATAATCATATGCAGGGTGTGTGGTATGCGTGGGAACTACAAAGTCAACCAATTCCAAATATCATCGTGATTCTTTATCAGAGATGTTGTAATACTGTGGGAAACTCTTTTGGGGTAACACTGGGTAACACTAGGTAGCACTAAAGGTATGCTGACAGTCTTCCATTGACTGTTTGACGTTGAGCCTCTACCGCCGCTAGATCTATTTCTAAGGTGGGGTTCGGTGCGGTCGCAGTCAGTGAGGAACAAACTACACAGACGAGGAGGGCAGATCAACACCAACAGTGAAGTCATTCATCTTGCCTTGGTGTGACCAATACGATAGCTCTCCGGGTCCAGAGCGACGGCTTCTAAGCACTTGGCTGCAGCAACCTTGGGCTCTTTTTCTTGGGTCATGATGGCGGGGGCAAGAATCATGTAACTGTGTTTGGAGATAATACAAGTTTTACAATATATATGTTAAACAACTATCTTTAAATACTTCCCAACTATTTTTATCGATTACATAATAAGTGCTCAACGATGCTCTAATCGTGATACCCGACGGCAAAACTAATATCTATTATCATTTACTTTTATGGTATACCCATTTGTCAAATGAGACCATGGAAGCTAAGAAAAAAATATTTATAATAAAAATACTTTTCTCTCATATTGATGTTGTATAACGATTAAATTTATTCAATTTTGTTTTAGAAATATTATAAAAGTTAATATGCAATATTAGCTTTTTTTTAAATAACTACTCCGCGAGTCTTTTCAGTCTCCGAGCGACCCCAAATTGTTCAACTGTTAAATTGAATTAACTGTATAAAAATTATAATTTCTTGCGTAGAAAAAAATTGAAGAATGTCTCACCGGAGCTTGAAGTCAGGGTACACCATCCTGTTGGGGAAGCCTTTACGGCAAATACGGATACCTTCAAGCACACCGTTGCAGGTCAGCTGGTGCATGACAAGATGGGAGTCAATGAGACCTGGGGCGAGACATCAACACTTGAGCAAAACATTATTCTTCATGAAACAAATTAAGGTCATCATCTTTAGCTCATTACAAAAAACTTACCAGGCTGTTTCAATTCATTGGGAATGATGCAACGCACGAAGTGAGGCTGGGTGGACCTCAGAGTTGTCATCAGCTGGTTAAGTTGTTCCTGCGGGACGATCAGAAGATTAGTTTACAACTTTAAAATACTTTTTATCGTAACGTGCAGACATCTAAAGCAATTTTTATCTGTCAGATATTTTTGAGATGATTTCTTGAGAACAATAAAAAAATGATATTGTGAACGTTCACGCGAGTGGCATAAAAAAGTAGTTTTGATATTAAAGTTATACGTTATTTTGAATTTTAATCATATTAATATTTTCAATAACATTTTAAATTGATTAATTACAATTTTTTAATATGCACTTATTTTATATTGTAAGCATTTATGGTAAGTGTAAAACGTCAAATACTTTTATTGCCACCCGGTGAAAAATTACCTGCTACACATAAACATATGCATAGTGCTAGGAGATGTAAAAGTCCTTATACATATATTAGTTAGCACTCCACACGACATTCTTTGTTATTGAACCTATCGATAATGGCGTATCGGAAGGCAGAGGACCGCGTGGCTCCCAACGCAGTGTTTTGCCGGTCACGCCGGTCATGCCGGACCGCCATTACCGGCCTCAGCTTACCAACTGCTGTGCGGCAGTTTCCTGTGGGGTTACACGTGCAGTGAGTGTTAAGGACAACAGGGCCGCCAGGCGGGTTCCTGGCATGATGACTGCTTTCGACGAAAGAGTGGATGCTGATGAATGTTATGAAGTCACGATGGGCAGGTTTCCTTTCCACTTTTCATTGTGGATTTCCCGGACAACGCCAAAATGATAACGCAAACAGTATCGTGTGGTGGATACTAACACAAAAGAAAAACATAATGTTAAATGTGCTTTAAAATTGAGATGGAAATCGTTTCTTTGTGACGAGTTGATTTTCTTTGGGCACAACTCAGAAAAAATCAATCAAAAAGTGTACGATTTTAGGAACGATATCAGAATAAGAAGTTTGATACGGTCGTTTCATTAATGCGTTCCTATTCCCTATTTAAAGATTGATTTTTTCCATTGTCGTGTCCACTTTGTTCAGCTGAGAATTGTTTATCTATCATATCTTAAACCCTCAGTTTTCATTATTTTCTATATGAAATTTGGGTTCGTCAAACAATAAGATAAAAATACACAGCCGGTAATCACTCGGACTCGAATGTCGATCAAAGTTAAATGAGTATAAATAAATCGTGTCTAAGGTGTCTCATCTGGATTTCAGACAGTCGCATTCAGAAACTGTGAAATGATCTCTAAGTTCTGCAAACCGGATGCTGAAAGTATTACTGGAGTACTAACCTTGTAGGCGGAAGACACAGTGGCGAAACCGCCACCCTTCTTACCGCGTCCACCTAAACAGAGACAGCAGAATAGGTCAACACGAGGCCGGGTACAGCATCAGCAACAGTACTTTACCGGTGTGTGTGGCGATGGATCGGATGAATGCGCAGAGTTAGAGAGCGAGTGATGAAGAGTTAAGTGTGGACAGGTAGACGAACACAGAAGCGATTCCAGAAGAACGGGCATCGGCTATCGAGTAACAACGGGAGCGTCAAGGAAACGAAAGCGAATAGTATATACAACAAATAGTAATGCGGCGAGTGCATCTGCATCGCCGGGCACGCCGATGTGCATTGTAGAGTCTAACGGGAAAGATTGAACAAGCCAAGCGAAGGTCTCTCCGATCGGTCGCGTTGGAAAGTTGCACGTCTGACTGGGCGTCGTGGCCAGAAGTACATAAGGAGCAAGTAACCTTGTACAGAGAGGACACAGTCTGGAAGGCAGATCCCTTGGCGCGCTTGCCGGCTGAACCTAGGTCATCATCAACATGTTATTGGAGGTCATCACAAGTACATCGGTGACGTGCGGCCAGGTTACGGTCTATTCACAAACTCGATAAAAATGCAATTAAATTTAATTTTTTTCTTGTTATTGTGGTTCATTATTCAACCTGATGTGTCGATATACTTTCAATTATATTTGCTTAAAATACAAATACGATTTCACATAACATACGTGTGAAAATGTAGACTAATTTCAAAGTAATATTGTAGTTTGATTAACTTTATAATATTTTTATAACTTTCGGTTAGGGAATTGGGAATCAGGTTGCGTGATTCATTTCCGAATCACGTTTTTAAAATATTGATTAAATGTTTTTTCAATGATATTTTTGTGATACATGTATGGTTTTTGAAAATATAGTGAATTAATGATAATATGTATTCATTCAGCCACTTGTCATGTGCATGGCTTCGTATGAAACAAAATGATATGTAGAAGATAATATGTCACTGCATTTCAAATTGAATATTACTCCATAACGTTAAAATTCAAAATAATAATAAAATAACTATTTAAAAATCAATATTAATGTTCAAACAAATATAAAATTCATTATTATTTTATGCTTTTGGTCTTTTAATTAAATTATTTGTACTCGGCTTGTGATATTATAAATTCTGCTGAAGTACTTTTAAGCATCTAATGAATGTCTGAATGATAAAGTAAAGTAAAAGAGGTGAGCCTCCGGTTGTGATCTCAGGTTATGTTAGGAGAGTTCTCACCCTTGGCGGCGGCATCGCCACCACCGGACTGTCCGGGGTGATCAGCGAAGATCTCGCAGATCAGTTTGTTGGATCCCTTCTTGAACTGGTCAACCACGGTGTCGTTCAAGGGGTCCTTGTTCTTTTCCAGCCATCCGGCGATGTTGTAACCGACCTGATTATTTGACAAAGATAAGCAATCGTTACTGTTAGAGAACGTAATACAAAACTAGAGATATTATGTAAAAGAAAGATACGCATATAATGGTATATATCTTTTTCTAAGTATTTATAATGTTTACTTACGTTTCCGGCATAATGGCCGATGGCGAAGCTGGCAGCCTGGCAGCCAGGCTTGGGGGGCTTGGGCTTCAGGTATGGGGGAGACTTGCCAAGATGGTTGTTGTTCAACTTCTCCACAAAGGTCTGGTCGGTGGCTTTGGGGAACATAGACTCTTCCTCAAGGATGGAGAGGATACCCATGGGCTAGAGTGGAAAGTCAGATGTGCTGCGATTAATGTGTATTAAAAATTTGCTTCGTCGAATAATACCGTGCGTTGGATATTTTTTATTGAAAAAAAAAAGTACTTTTGTTCTAAGATATACAGAATCTCATCGTTCAGTAGAATCAGAAACTGCTCGATTTTTCAATCCTCCAAAGCTTACGTTAATTATATTTTTTATTGCATCTATCAGAGCTGAAAAAGACCTAGTAATATTTGAAAAACGCAAGATATCATTATTTTTATTTATATATAAATCTAGTTAATTTAAAAGATTTCTTATTGTTTTGATCAAAAAAATTTTTTTTGAAATATTTTATTTTAATTAAAACCAATTGGAGCTTAAGCACAATCAAAACAAAAGTCTTCACCAATAAAATAAATGCAAATTTAAAACAGTTGTAAATAAAATAGTCTCTACTTTTTAAATTCATCAATGGCCACTGAAATATACATTTGTTTTTAATTGATTTACAAATTACAAATAAAAAATAATTGATGAAAAAAAAAATATCCACTTTTTTATCCAAGCGAAAAACAGTCAAATTAGGAATTTCACTACTGCTGGCTGGCTTTTTGAAATTATGGGTCATACATTGAACATAAATATTACATTCTTTAATAACTTAGAAAGCCGCCCAGTGCCGGGCAAAGCAACAAGCTTACCTCGAGCCTAATGGCTTGATGAATTGCAGATATCATAGCAATTAGATGGCAGCTCAAGAGAGCCATACAGAGCCATACTCATTACACATGACACATGACACATGCGACCCCGTTGGTAATAATGTGGTAATATGGAATATAATATATCGAACATTACAAATAGCAACAAGGAGTCTCAGACGATTATCTAATAACTGGATTATTTAGTTAAATTTCAAACTACATATTCTACTGGTCTACATATTATTTAGTTAATTACTTGATATTTTTTGTGCACCAATAAAATGCGATCTTTTTTATAATATACAATTCTTTTAGATTAAAAATATTACGGTTTATTAAAACTACAGAATACTTCTAATAAAAAAATATAATAATTTTAAAGGCATATTTTTTTCTAAAAAATACTTTAGATCATTACTTCAAATAAGGCAATATTATTGATAATAATAACAATTTGTTTTATCCGCGTATTTATATTCTGCACTGTTTTAAAACTAATTATCTACTTTAAATATGATTTTATAACGAGTACAAGCATTATCTCATTTTTCAAGAATTAATAATGAAAAATTCTACTTCAAATTCTACATTGTTGGGTTTACGTAAGTACCTTTTCAATCAAATCTATGGTAGGCTGTAGGTCCATGCCGAAGTCAATGAATTTCCATAAAATTCCCTCCCTTTCGTATTCCTCTTGCTCGAGCACGAACATGAAGTGATTGAAATATTGTTGCAGTTTTTCGTTCGTAAAATTGACGCAAAGTTGATTAAAACCGTTCGACTGGCCACACCAACGGAGACACCCAAGGAAGTATTCAATAACAAACATAACTCAATATGTAGAACACAAATGAAATAAAACATATTAGTGGAAAGAAATACGGAAAGAAATATTAATAAAACACGTAGATGTAGCGTGATAACATCAAACTGCAGATTCAGGGGCTGGGAATCAATAATTAAGGAAAGTACAAACATACACACAAAAGCAAAACAAAGAAGTCAGTTCTTTTGAGATGAAGTTTCGTTGAATATTAAAGCCCTCAATTACGCGCGGCCGCACGATAACTGTATAATAATACCGCGTGGAATTGTCACTATTCTTAGCTCAATGCTATAATATTTTACGAATCTCCATTAATGGACTCCAGGAGGCGTAACCGTGTCAAGTTTTGGTCGCCAACTACCTTTTCAATAAGGTCAATGCACATTTGGAGATCCATGCCAAAATCAATGAAAGTCCACTCGATGCCCTCGCGCTGGTACTCTTCCTGCTCCAACACGAACATGTGATGGTTGAAGAACTGCTGCAACTTCTCGTTGGTGAAGTTAATGCAGAGCTGCTCGAAACCATTGTACTGCAGGACAAAATGTAGCGGGATAAACGCAGTTAGTAATTATGAAAACGTCAGGTTGTTTATCATAGAAATATTAAAAATGTATTAGATGGATATTTATGCAGAGACGATGCTTCGTCCTGCAACAGGTGGTTAGGCTCCAACAGGATATAAGGTCACTCGAAGAAAATACACAACGACATACAGAACAGAAAGGACACCGCACGTGGTATGTAAACATTACATATTTGTACACGCAGAATATTTTAAAACATGGTGGATCTGCCGCAAATATCGACAGATTGTGTGGCGATGATCACGATACTGCACGTAGTTGATCGCTTTCATCGGTGGTGAACATGAGAAGGATGAAGAAGAACACAGACAATGGACGTTACATGATCGAGCGGGTCGACCAAACCTTCACGATGCCGGATCTGCTTCTTCGGGATGGACAGTCGAGACCTTCCTTTCATATGGAGGAAAAATTTACCTTCTCAATCAAGTCAATGCAAGCGAGCAAGTCCATGCCGAAATCAATGAAGATCCAATCGATGCCTTCCTTCTTGTACTCCTCTTGCTCGAGGACGAACATGTGATGGTTGAAGAATTGCTGCAGCTTCTCATTAGTGAAGTTGATGCACAGTTGCTCGAAACCGTTGTACTTTGGAGGGTAAAGGTGAATGGGACAGAATCAGAGATATTCATTATATCACCGTTATACAGACAGGTGTCTACTTATGTGGCTACTCGCGTGTGCAAGGTGGAGCTCGGGGCGGACTCATAATTAAACGAATTTGAATAAAGGCTTTTAAATACTGATTTAGTAAATTAAATAAAGTTTTTTAAATCAATATTTATTTTAATTTGGATATTATCCAATAAGTTAAGTCCGATATCTTTTAAGTTTAAAGTCTAATTTTCATCACAATAAGTTCACCCCAAGACTAAAGTAACTATAGTTCAAATGGTTCAAATCTCAGATGGACCGTTACAGATACTTTCAGAAGTGTAAGACACTCCCAAGTGTCGTTGGTTGGTTAACCGTTAACTTGAGATATCTCCAAAAGTTCCAGTGAATGGCATATCTCGAGTGAGTAAATCTCCGTTGTTCATCAAGGAGTTTATCGGTTTAAAGGTTTAAAGGTTTAAAGGTTTAAAGGTTTATAGGTTTAGAGGGTGGGTATGTAGTGGGATGATCGGGTAAATCCAAGTTATTGAATTATTCTTACTCTGTTAATGTTTGCGTCGATCTCGATCGACGGGTACCTTATGCCCAAGTTAGATTAAGTTATATAATGTTAGTTTACAACACTCCGTCTAGTTCTAGCAAAGCCTGTTAGTTGTCGGATCCTGTGGCTTAGGTCGGCCACTGTACCTTTTCAATCAGATCAATGCACGCCAACAAGTCCATTCCGAAATCAATGAAGGCCCACACGATGCCCTCCCTGGTGTACTCTTCTTGTTCCAACACAAACATGTGGTGATTGAAAAACTGCTGCAGTTTCTCATTGGTGAAATTAATACAAAGCTGCTCAAAGCCGTTGTACTAAAATTTGGGTTAAAATTAAATAAGGTTAGATCGGTGACATACAATGATGAGTGCTGACATCCTCTCGTTCTTCGTCAAAACGGTATTTGTGAACTTGTAATACAAATATAAGTTATTTAAAATTAAGAAAATTAGTTCGTTACTTTGTAATAAATTAATGATTAACGCTAATATACACATTAAAATCAACTGACCGAAACGGTAATAAAATTGTCTCGGTTATAATTATTTAAATACAATTACATTACATTCCGTTATAGATTAATAATAATCATTAACTGAATGTCACATTTCAGTAATCGACTGTAATAATATAATATTAAGTGTTGCTAGTAATTTTTCAAAACAATCCTTGTTTTAAAAATTTGTTAATGTTTTATAATTATTCTGAAAAGTTCTGCAATAATCAAATGACATTGTCGGTATCTGTAATTGCTGGAATATAATTTTGTAAAGTGATTCTTAAAACTAGAGATCGTCTTGAACGAAGACTCTCTTATTGTAACACGGGAACATTACATTTGGATGAATTCATTTAAAATTTTGATAATCATTTAAAATTAAAAATATTTTAATAGAAATACGCATAGAGTCAATACTCTATAACAATTTTTAGATTATCTAATGAATATTTTGGAAAAAAAATCTATTCCCAATAAACTTATCGTCTTTAAATTCATTCAAAAGTAATATTTTTCATATATAAGTCAAATTTAAGAAAAACAATAAACTAATATATTTTTATAAATATAGTCAATAAACTATTTTATTAATCTAATTTTAAAAAATAATGAAATAGTTCTCAATTTTGTTCAACAACTCCAAAAAAACTAGTTCTTTTATGTTAAAGTGGGAGACTTTCTTAAAATAGAATCATCGGTACTCAGATATTATTGAAGTTAAATAATTTAAATTAAGAGATATCAAATATTGAAAGTAATGATGAGCAGTACCGATGTTGCTCCGAGGGAAGAATACTCACGTCGAAGATTTCGAAGCCAGCAATATCCAGCACACCGATGAACTGACTCCTCTTCTGCTTGGTGTCTAGGGTCTCGTTACACTTCTTCACGAGCCACTTGAACAGCCTGTCGAAGATACCCTTGCAGAGGGCACCGACGGAGTTGGCGACCTGGTCCTTGTTCCTGCCCTGGGTCACGAACTCGTTTCCGACCTTGATGCGGGGCTTCAACAAGTTCTTATACAGATCCTGGCAGTCAACTCCGAGCAACTTGGCGACGCGCTCTCCTTCCTGGGGGACAAGTCAATCAAATATCAGCATTCGAAGGTTGATAGGATAAATGGACAACAATTGCGAATATCGAGAGGAAGTGTTGTGTACCTCAATGCCATCAGCCTCAGCCTGCTCCTCGCGACCCCTCTGCTTGAACTTCATGCCACCCATGTGCATCACACTGGCGGTGATCTTGTAGATCTCATCCTTCTCCTCTTGGGTGAAGCCGAGAACGTCGAAGGCTTGCTGTGTTGGACAAACAGATAAATCAGTGGGTGCTTAAAAAATGACATCAATTAGATCACTAACATTCATATTATGCATTCTTTAACTTTAAATTGGAATCGAAGATTTTATTACTTAATATATACTCGTACTTAAAAAAGTTACAAACGAATATTAAATTTAATATGTATGATAATTAAAAAAATTCATGGACTTAACGATTGAATAATAATAATAAAATAATAACGATTAATAATAAATATGAATGTTTTCTTTTAAAACTCTAATTATATGAATATAAATATGTGCAGTAAAACAAAATGTGAAATATATAAAAATATAAGTAAATGTAAGTAGTACATACCCCATCATTAAATATTTAAAAGAATCATTAGTATAGGCGATTGTGCAGTTTGTGTTAGGCATTTTCCAGGAATGGATATTTTGTAGGTGCGTTTCCGAATTCATTCGTTTTTGCGTTTTATAATAATGTTATCAATTATTGTCTGAGAAACTATGATAAACTATATACTAAACATTTTGTGCATCGATATCCATCCAGTGGATTATATCGAACGATGATAGATAATCAGTAAATATTAATTATAACCAATAGAAAAACAATAATTTATACAAGATATGTATCTAAATTACGCTAAAAGAATATTTATCAATGTTTTTATGTTTGTCCAATTTTGTGGTAAAACAATGAAAAATATACATTACGTGTATCACCAATATGTAGTAAAATGGAAATCATTATATATACGTGCATTATTGACTTTTTGTACTTGATACCAATGAATCGTCGGTGAGATCTCGCCCCCTTTTCACATTTTCGTATGTGACAGAAGACCTTCATAACCTCACCGACAGTAACTACAGAGATGCCGGTCATTTCAAACGACGATACGATGGTATTCACAAACGGAGAGTCCCGATGACACCATTCCATATGGACGCACACCGGGACCCGCAGGCGCGCACAAGATATGAACTTACATCGGTCAGGGAGCTTTCCTCACCGTCATCCATACTGGGGATGGTGATCTTACCCTGGGAGACGTTGTAGTAGTCGTAAATATTGTCAGACAGTAAGCACTTTGCTATAGATACGAGAAAAACAGAAAAAAATAACTTAAAAAGTGAATAATTTCGATGCGAAACTCTAACAGCAGCACGGTGGCGATATCGCCATACAATCGGACGGTCGACTTGTATCTTCGTTTGTCAGCAGCCGGTAATCGGGAACGACAAGTGCATGGGTTGCTGACTGGGTTACTTGTGGGTGCAGTGCCTTCACTGGCAGCGTGGCGGCGTGGGTGTGGGTGGCGGGCGGTGCGTGAGCGTGGACAAGCCAAGCGCCGGGCGGAAGCGGGCGGGACGCTTCCAATGGCACATTTTTTTATAATTTTTGGAAAATCGAAAACTATCCTTCAAAAGTGAACGGCCTGCTCTCTCATTGCATATAATTTTAATATATTCAAGTGAATGGATGAGCACGAGCACAAGCAATGAGAGCGCGTCTGCCGTTAGAGCGCGCCCGCGGCCGCCTGCTGGCGCGCGCCGGAACTCGGCACTTACGTCCGTGGCGTCGAACTCCAGCCCGTCATTGACGCCCGGGATGCGCGTCTTACCGTGGCAAATGAAGGGATAGTCTCCGATATGGTTGCTTAGCAGAGTCACCTCTGCGGGGGCAACAGATCCAGTCAATGTATGTGGAAATGAAAACCGTCGGTCTTAAGATTTGTGGATACATTTTATTTTAGGGCGCAAAATGGGAACTAGAATCGATGACACAGCGTAATTAAGTCCCGATTCAAGTCACATAATTTAACTAACCTTTATCTATGAAGAAGAAAATAAATTATGTTTTATATACACGTACTTATTAAAATTATAGAAGAAATTCCTTATTATAACTTTTTAACGCGTTTCACAAATCTTAGAACCGCGTATTCGTCAAAAAGTGGTTAAAAATGTATCACAGATCTTGGTAATGTGTGCTCGTTCAAGAAAAGTCCCGCTCGCTTCGTTCGGTCCAATTTAGCGCAGTCACTATTAAATACCTCCCAAAATAATAATATGTTAAGTGATTTCAACGACATTTATGTTAGACATGACAAAAAACAATTTGTAACAGACGTATATCTATCGAGTAAAGTCCTCGGTCTATACGAAGGTTTGAAAGATAACGATTAGTATTAGATACCGGTGAGAATGTTATTTTTTATTATTTGGAATATTTTAGGGAACGAAATTGTTTTCGATCCAGTTATTGGTGTTCGAAAGAAGAGGGAAGCTAGGCGCCATCAGGTTAGCTTGAGCGGTTGGTCTACAATTCGCGCTCTTACATCTGTGATCTGCATTTCCTCGTGATCGTCTACGCTGGGAATGGTGGTCTTGCCTTGAGCCACGATGTAGTAGTCGTGGATATCGTTGGACAACAAGGTAACGGCTACGGAAGGTGTAAAGCAAATGTCACATAATATGCTTTTTTAGTCATCTCGGCACGTCGCGAGATCACTCAGGGGAACAATAAACACCCGCCACAAGTTGTGTGTCGGTTGATCTTGTGGGCGGGCGGGAGGTTCACAAGTCACTATCGCAAGCTTTCGACGACCGAAATAATATATTTATTATAATTTTCTTTAAAATTTGATTACAAAATATGATCTACAAATTAAAAAAAAACATTTATATGAAATTATATATGTTTTTAATTTTACTTTCGGTTCGGTCGTTCGAAGGCTTGATATAATTGGATCGAGGTAAATAGAGGGCAAAGAAAGAAACTCGATGCGGAAGTACTTTATCCACTTTCAGGAAACATCCTACTGTTCAACAAACGTAAAACTACAGGTGGTCTCGCAAGAAAGGTCAGTTTTGACTTGCGAGAATCGGGGACCTCAGCCGGATCTTCCAAGCAACACTTGCGGCAAGAGCTCGCAATAATTCCAAACGTCAGGATTGGGCAAAGTATCGTTTCCCAATTTTGTGTATTCAGCAGCGCTCGGTCACGCCGCACTTACATCTGTCAGACCACACTCCTCGCCGTCATCCATGCTGGGGATTGTGGTCTTGCCCTGGGAGACGAAGTAATAATCGTGGATGTCGTTGCTCAACATGCAAATTTCTAGAGACACCACCAAAAAAGGATTAAATTACGGCAATACGTCTGTTGACATGCGTGGAACTTCATCTACAACCCCACCAGACACTTTCGGAATATTACAACTACATATATTGAAATGATCGAGCACAATAAAATCTTTCAATATTAGCTTATCGAGGAATCACATATTGTTATGTATCTCGACACCGTGACTCAAAGCCGAACAAAACTGTATCTTTTAAATCTAATACATCAAAAAATCATAAATTTGATTGTGCTTTCATTTTTAAAATGCATAATTCAATGGTATAATGTAAAAAAAATCGCTGAAAAATAAATACATTGTAAAGCATATCAATAAATAACAAGTGTTACTATCAACAGAATAAAAATTTAAAAAATCATTTTCGTAAAAATGTAATCATTTGTTATTCTTATTTTCGAATCTCAAATTTGAATTAGGACTTTGGTAGATTTTAAATTTATGCATGGTATCCTAAAATAAAACTTGATTTAAATTTGACGAAGCTTGCATTCGGTGACAACAAATGACAAAAAAAGGTCTAATACCATAGCATAATGAAAAGATAAATATGTTATGTCTCTTCGTGGATACATACCCTTCAAGTTGTCGACGGCGCCAGACATCATCTGGTAGAAGATGTGGTAGGAACGTTCCAGAGACTGTTGAGAGATGACGCGAGCCTTCTCCAGCAGATCTGCAAATAATTGTCATTCAGCATTACACCATCGTCAACACTGTCACACTATACAGCATCTTCAAATCAATATACAAAAGTTAAAATATCATAGAAATACTCGTATTTCTTACAACATTAACTTCTGATAGAGTACTGGGAGATTCTCATTGAATAATAATATATTATATAGAAGGAAAGCAACTTTGCATTAAAGTATTTATTTAAGTATTGATAAGATAAGAGAAGGTCAACGTTTATAATGTTAAGAAAACTTACAAGTCTCAATATCAGCTCCGGCCAGCTTTCCAGAGGGACCAAAGTGGATACGGATGAATTTACCCTGGAATAGAAGAACATCAGTCAATTATAAATTTCAATTAAATATTCGAATGCCTAATTTGATTACGAGTTCCTTATATTTGAAGCGTAAACGGTGAATGATTTTCTTCAATATTTCAATGAAAATAATTCACAACACGCGACTCAACCGAAGACGACAAAATCCAATTTGATAAGCGACTCACCACTTTACTAGTTTTAAAAGAACTAAAAGTTATTTTAAATGATCGCTCTAATAAAACGCTATATTTTTAATATAAATTATTAAATTATTTTGACTTTTTGTCTTTATTATGAAATGATAGTAGTTAAATGATTTATAATTAATATTGAAGACAGAAAAATACTTACGAAACGAGAAGAGTTGTCGTTACGGACGGTCTTGGCGTTACCGAACGCTTCAAGAACGGGGTTAGTCTGCACGACTTGATCTTCCAAACTGCCCTTCTTGGTGCTGGTTTCGTCCTTCTTGGTGGTGGAGGCGCCGACGGTGGCGAAGTACGCAATTACTTTCTTCGTGTTCTCAGTCTTACCGGCACCAGACTCGCCACTGGGGACAAAAACCAAACATTTCATTAAATCGTCAAACGGACAAAGGCGATTAACTAACAACTGATATGAACCATATATAAATAATTTTCTACATTTCACATTAATTATTTCGTAAAAAAAAATCACGTTATTTTGTGACGATGTATTGGCAAAGTAAATGCAATATTTTATGTGTCGAGAATTATCATAAAAAACGTTTTTTTTTTCGGGTTAAAAAAACAGTTTTTATTTTTCACAAACGCGAATTTAAAATGAGATCGATACATTAATTAAAATGGACGTATTTATAAGAAAAATATGAAGACTACTTGTGAAAATATATACATCGCCACCTCAATGTTTTTTGTGGCCATTTTAACCAGAGGTTTTAGGTGAAATAAACAATGACTTATCGTTTAATAAGAAATAATATATCAATATGTTTATTGAACGAGAAGTTGTGTTTAAAAATTACGGCTCGTATATCTTATTAAAAATATAATATACTCACGTGATCAACATAGACTGATTCTCGTGGTTGGTCAACATGTTGACGTAAGCTCCATCAGAAATGGCGAAGATGTGGGGGGGCACTTCTGAGCGCCTCTTGCCTCTGTAGAGCTTGGCGCAACGGTTGGTGTACACGGGGAACCTCTTGTAGGGGTTGATGGCGACGCAGAAGAGGCCGGAGTAGGTCTGCACCGCAACACAATGTTGTTTAATACAAATAGAGACATCTCCACTGACCGACATCATCACAAAACTTTATTTGGTACTTAAACAACTTAGTCCGCTAAAGAAAATACCGTCTCTTAAGATAATCATTTTTGACTTTTGATATCGCGGCAGAATTTCAACTATAATAAAAATTATACACGATTACAAGTATCTGGTGCTTTATTTTAGATGGAATGCATTTTATTATCATTTTATTATAATTAAGCATTTTTTTTTTGTACAATGTCAGCTTGTATTTTTAGCATTTTCGTTTTTGAATTGTTTTTTTATTATATATTTAATACCAAATAAATTTGTGCAGATAGAGTTTAAAAATTACAATAGTGTTAAGTATGTGGATAGTAAACAAAATTACATATCTGTTTCAACGTAATTTATAATCGAAATAATAGTTTACTTTCCATATATTTTGTACCTCTATCGTGAAAGTAAGATTCATAGGCATTTGTAATACTTAGGACCACAATTATATCTATTAGCAATATTTTGATGCTAATAAATACCACATTTTTTAAGTAAACTTTAAGTGTGGCATAGTGTGCGGTATATTCCAAATGCCTATATTTTCTAAATGATATTTTCCACAACAAACTCCCAGACGATTCTGGTACCGTGTTAATGCAATAAAATAAAACTTGGACTTGGTTCAAATTATCGATCGTAAACGTTATATTTGTTTTTGTCTAGATCGCTAATGTTTTTGAATTCGGTCCATGTTAGGTACATACATACAACAGTAAACATGATAATCGATGAATACAGCGGTCTGCGCTTATTCAACTAAAAATGTCGGATGGTAACATATCAGATGTAAACTAAACAAGCTCAGATCAACAGAAAAGAAAACTCAGAAACGGGGGTAGAGTAGTATACTTTCCCGTGAAACCTGAAAATAAAAAAAACATGCACCATTACTATTTAACGGGACCCCGAGCTCTTCAACTTGTTTGTATAGCTTTTGAGCCGGGGCGATTGTTAAACAGTTTTTTTGGTGCATTAAACACATGAAAAAAAACAAACACCATAAAAACAGGAACACGGCGCCTGTCCACGGGGCGATGTTCGTATGTCCTGGAGACCTCTGTGTCCGCGTTAGTGGCGGGGCCAGCAAAGGCAAGACAGGGAACAAGCACACAAATGACAAGCGGGGAGGACAACACAAGGAATATAATGAATTTACTGTATCGACTTATGCATTTAAGGGAAGTATAGCGTGAAACACGTGTTCAGTACGTATTATGCAAGGAATAACAAGTTCAGCAATGTTGCAACATCTAAAGTCATCGGTATTGACATTCGCAACTATCAATTACGGCTTCTAAGGGTCATTATGCAATGGGCAATGCGAGTGAAAATATTATCGCTGACATCGCCTCGCGTGCCAACAATAGTATTTGCGAACGTAACAAGTGGTGACAAGATCTTTATCGATTTAGATGTTTAAGAATAAAAAGCTTCTCCGTGCCAATCGACAGTGTATTTTAGAATCGATAAACAAATATGAATGCTGACTCACGTTATTTGAGTGATTAATTATTTGACATTAGATGATTAAGTCTCGTGCGAAAGATAAATGATCGCGGAGATCTCTCTTTTGATCTTAATAAAGTATTGACACGTGAACTTAAATGTTGCGCTGACGAATTTAATAGAAAAAATATTATTATAAGCCTCTATTAATGAAAAGGAAATAACATAGTAACTTTGGACGGACGATTTATCATTATTGAATTTTAGTTTTTCGTGATTGCAATAGGTAGGTGTACTTGAAGGTACAACAGTCTCGTTACTAAACTCAAAGGAATCAACCTTTGCGAGTTTATGGAGGTAGAGGACCGAGCTTAAGGAGGCGGATGGCGAGGATCTGGTGGCGGTCCACGCTCAAGCAAGCTGCGCTGCGGCGGGCGCGGACTTACGTAGATCAGCTGGTTATAGTATCTCTGCTTCAAGTTGTGCAAGACGGAAGCGTCGTTCAGGTATGTCAAGTTGGACATATCCTCGCACTTCTCGTACTTGGGCGGGTTCACCTGTCCGACCAGGTCTTTCTTGAAGTCCTTGGTCTGGAGACGGGAAAAAACATAGTAATATTTGATTAGTCGACTTCCATCTTTACGAAACTTACATAGATCATCTTGAAGTAGTAGCGCTGCTTGAGATTGTGCAGAACGGCTGCCTCGTTAAGGTAAGTCAGGTCGGCCATGTCCTCCACCTTATCGAACTTGGGAGGATTCACTTGCCCCACGAGGTCTTTCTTGAAATTCTTCTCCTGCTCATACATAGCAACACATTCGTTATATACAAAGTGCGGCAACGCACCAAGAGCCGAAATATCTTCGTACATATCCCATGTATTCGGGACACATTTATGTTAATGAATTTAATCGATTATTGAGGTAATATATTGATAGATAGCATCAAAAATATAAGTATGTGAGGAAATTTATTGAGATATACATAATTTAAAAACTAAGTGGACATGAACGATTTTAATATGATTCTACTGAATTACGAGTAGCTTTCAAAAAGTTATATTACGTTAAAAAATATGAAAAAGAGCTGCGCGTATAATAAGTTGGTATTATCGTTACCGCGGCTCATCGCTCAGAGCATCCTGCATCTGGGACAGAAATACTCCACCGGCAGAAAAAACCAGCAAGTCCATAGGAAGTTTTCATCATATTCTAAATTACTGCAGACATACTTTAGGATCTATTTCAGGATGAAAATCTCCGTAAAAGTTAAGCATATGCATCCTACATTATATACATGTGATGCATGTTCAAGAGTGTAGGATACACAAAAAAATATACAACGAATACTGTTATATCTTATTATAAAATTATACTTAAATTCAAATATAAAAAATAAAATATGTATGTATCTTAAATATGTTAAATTTTACAAGTTGTTCTGGAGTACTTATTACAATAGTCATTTTCATGAATTGTATACTTTGTTAATGTTAAGTCATCATTGAACTACATCATAGTCATTTGATGCTTCTTTAAACATCTTATACGTTTGTAATGTTTATATTTCACACACTCAATTGACAGTTTGATGTTATCAGTGAAGATTGATTTGAGAATCTCATCCCTCTTTAGATAGTCTGTTTGTCTGTTTTCTGTTTTTTTCTCACCTCGCCGCCGGGAAGGCCGACGGTCACCAGCTCTCCCTTGGTGGCCTTGATCTCACCCTGCAGGTAGCCTTCCTTCTCGTCAGGCACCCAGCAAGCCTTCTTGCCATCGTAGGGCTTGCTCTGGTCGATACGCTTCTGTTCGAGAGACACGAACAGGTAGGGGGTTGGATCGGGGTCATCCCCCTCTTGTTTAACGACCTTCGGCATGTTGGGGCGGACGAAAGTGTGGGGCTATCGAGACACGAGAAACAGCCCTGGAGCCTTCCTGTTGACAAACACAACACAGTTATACAAACTTTCAAGTTTAATTCTTCGATATTAAATAAATAAATTGACGTTTTTATATAAATCGAAGCTTTATTATTTGGGTTAACTTTTTGTCATGACTCGACCACCAAAAATGACTGCATAATTTTATAAAAAATCGTTCGTAAACTCATTGTTGTACGATATATATTTTAAGCAATTGCTTAATTTAAATACATTGAAAATTATGTTATTGTATCGGTTAAAAGTTGTCATTCTTTTACTAACAAGTAAACCTCGATTTAATAAATACGATATATGTTTATTTGTAATGTGGCCTTAATTTTTCTAACTTATATCTTTAGTTGTCTAGAAAAAAACAATAAAGAAACAATTGTTCTTGATTTTTAAGATAAAAATATTATTAATAAAATATAGTAAGACTATATATTCTAATTTATATTGTTAATGTTAAATTATTTATAAATAACATTTAATACTTTTGTATAATGACTGTATAAATTTGCAATACGTAGCAATTATTATTTTTTAAACAATTATAGTAGCTTCTATATTTTTTTCAGAATCTTCAACTATATACTTTTAACTTGGTATTATAAAATATCTATATTATTTCAATTTAAATGATAAAGTTAAGTCATTTATTCGGTAAAACTCAAACGTAATATTAATTTTCATGAAATTCAGCAGTTTTTTTGCTAAGCACGTTATTCAAATAACTCTTTTATTTTTTATAATTAAAACCACAAAACTCTTTGAATAATTATAAATAAATCACAAGGGGCTGAAGTTTCGATTTCATCAATTATACCGAGAGAGATTCTGAGTTAAACTCATCGGTTGTCTTTGCGTCATTTTAGAAACACTTGTCAATTAAATTCACTTTGATCAAACGAAACTTCAGTCACTTTTCACATTTAGTTCAATTTAAAGAAACATGCACTTTTTAATTAGCGTTAGGTGTGTTATATAATATGTGTGTAGATCGGCATTAAATATACATTGACTCTAATATAAGAAACTTAATTATTTATTAAAGCAAATAAATGCATCGATTCAAAAGATCACAATAATGTATTTAAATAACAAATCAATATTAAGGAAATAAATAACAATGAAAGTAGAGTCTATATATTTAAAACCGCGATGTTTTATTTGTTTCGGTTGATGGATTGTAAATTTAAAATTTTCTTTCAGAAAATAGTCGAAGATTGAGCGGATCCGTTCGAGATTTACGTTAAGTAAATATTTTATATTTACTTATCGAGTGATAAGATCGAGTTGTCACTGCAGGCGATGATAGTTGTAATCTCGTTCGGAAAGGACGAATTAATTTTCAGGGATGATTTTTTTTTCAGATAATCTGTATTTACAAAGCGGATGATCAGATATAGTAGCGATACCGACTTGCTTGTCCTGACCGTCTCGCCTCCGCAGTGGGACTACAATGGGCGGCGGAGCGGCGGAGGCGGAGGCGGCGATCCCTGGGCTATTCGTGTCTTTGGGCGGATTGCCAACGACACAAGAAACTCTATCCGCCCGGCGAATTCTTCGCTCGAAGAGGAAAACGCCGGAATCGACAAAAGCGACAAGAGACGTTTTTATGTTCGATCGCTTTGGCTCTTTCTAATGTTTATCTGGTGATGAAAAACGCGTTTTTTTTCGTAAATGAAAAACAAATCTGAAATTAATCATTTTTCGATTAAAAAAATGATTCTGCAATAGCTATATGCACTTGTAATTTTTAAGCAATGGTCATTTTTAAATTGTGACTGACTCTCGATTATAAAATTCTTCTCTAAGAAATGGCATCGAAAAAAAATACTTTCATTGATGCCATTGTGAGCCTTCATACGATGCGTTTGAAATCATCTAAACGTATTTATTGTTTGTATCTTTATATTATCGAATGAAAGCTGACTTAAAATGAGACATCTACAGCTGCAAATAATATCGTCATCGAAGGCAGGCGCATCGGATAATTTGATTATCCTTCATTGCGGCAATGGGGCATGACTTTAGGCGCATCCATCGGTCAACGACGCGGTGCAGCGAGGAGTTTCCTCGGCCGAGGGAGGGTGTCGCGCTCGTGCTCGTGTCGGTGTTCGCGCTCGTGACGCAAGGAGAGCGGCGGTTATTTCCAGAGCGCTCAGTGGCCGACGGCTATTTGCGTCCCCGCTGATCGTCCGCCCAGGCCGCTGACCATAACGGTAAACGAACAAAACAAGAAAAATACCGAGCGCCGATCCCGGGAGCTTTCCCGATTGCGTAATTTATCATTCGAGAACTCCCGCCCCGCATTCCGTTAGATCTTCGGAATCTCAGATCGAAGTGAGAATTCGGCTTAGAATTGTTTGCTCGTTTCGAATCATCGATGCACAAGTTTTCCTGTATTTTAGATGATTAATGAAATTGAAATGTTTCACTGTCACCCTCGATAATGAAAGTCCGATAAGGGTGTTATAGCTGTCCTTTCCAAAGAAGCGAGTAATCCCGCTGTCAAATTATAAAAATAATGAAATGTTCTTTTATATGGATTTCGTTTTGCAAAACCGAAAGTCGATCCGATTTGACACTCGGATGTATTTGTTGTTGTCAAAAAATTCACTTGAAAATAATCAAAAGCTCGAAGCTTTCAAACGATCCGAGGCACTTTAATTTTAAAATACGGGATGCGTTTTCTATCACCCTTATCAAAACGTTAAACAAACCCGAACACGATCGAATGCGATAACGAAACACGTCACGCGGGGCGCGGGATGCGAGGGCGGCTGTCAAACGCCGACCCCGGAGTTCTGATTCTACGGTTCACACCAAAAGTGACAGAAAATATTGGAAAACTTGTAACTCGATAACAAACGAAACGTCAAACGATGATCTGGCGTTCGGTCAGGGATCGTCAGGTCACACATCTCCGGCCGGGCGCTCAGGCGCGGCGCTGGGCGAGCGGCGTGAGCGCCCGGCGTCGATATCACCGTCCACTGTTATCATTGATTACATATTATTATTACGCACACACGGTTAGTAACCCTTGTCACTCGCGTCGGTTTTAGTTGCAACAGGCGTCGTGGCCGCTACTTACGTTCGAAAGCCGTTCTGACCGGCGCGCCCGTGTGAGTCCGCTTTATATACTCGGGAACGTGATCCGCTCCCGGGGAGGGGCGCGCAGGCCAATGGGCGCCGCCCGCCCGGACCAGCGGGAGCCCCTTTTTAGGCGGAGACGGCCGCGACACCCGAGAGCCCAGGCCCGGCGCTTCGCAGACCTCCAGCCCACGGTTGCACATCTGCACACCCTCACCTGGACCCTCGACCCTCCGAGCTGACCTTCGCTCGGGAACGTTAGATACTCCGCCACCTGTTCCGCATCCTTCGCTCATCTTGACACCGAGGAGCTATCACCGCCTCCGCCTCGGTCTTCCTCGAGCTTCGTATCCTTCATAATATCTGGCCTTCATTTGATCTGATGGCAGATACAGCTGGACCAGCCAGCACCTGCTGTGCGTGGCTAATTGCTGCCCTGCATCAAACCCACCTGTGCGTCCTTGTCCAATTTTGAAGACGACACGGCTTAACATATTTCATAATTCATAAAGTTTATTATAATGAGAAAAGCAAAAAAATGTAAAATTAAAGCTCACATTTTGAATACCCGTATTCATTTATGTTAGTTATCCTTTTTCTTCCTATTTGGAAATATGGTGGACCACGCTACAATATTTTGCTTGCATCGATATATCGTCAGAATGTTTTCATCACCCACATGTTTTATTGACCTTCATATCTGTCTAGGATCTGATCAGATAATATTTGGAAGCTGCGCTGGGCCTGCTGCAGCTACGAGTTCCTTACAATATAAAATTAAAAATCATGGAGACAACATTTAGTCGTCTCATATAGTTGCCACAAAATACCATCATATAGACTGTCAGCTGATAGCATCTTTACGTCGTTAGAAGGGTCACTAATGATATCGAATGCGTATACTAGTCTGATCATCATATTTATTGGTGCTTTCTTGGAAAAGCAGTGAAGTGAAATACCAACTTCTTCCACAATCCATCAACTCCTAATTAAATGAACGAGCCCTGGTACCACAGCTCATAGATAGATGTTGATTTCATATTGAAAATCATACGATTACTTGCAACAATAAGAATGTATTATACTATTCGCGCCTAATGTTATTTGTATGTACTTAACATCGGTGATCAGGAGAGAATCGATGTTTTTAACATTATACCTGTATGATCGGTATTCAAAATAATAAAAATATATTTACGAGTACTTACACTGGTAGCATTAAGGTAAAAACTGTCAATTCTTGGTGAAACTGCATAATTATAATTTTAAATTCATTTTAATGAAAAAATTAACAAATTAAAAAGATTTAGCTTTGATTACTTTAATTTTTAATTGTTATTTTTTAAATTTAATTTAATTAAAAATTATACTTATACTGGTGGTAATAATATAAGGTAATATTGATGTTTTTTGTATTTGTTTCATAATATTGTATTGAGTTTTTAAAAACAAACGTCATAAATATATCCAAATCTATTACAGCTTTTTAATTTTCGTTCATCACAGATAATGTAAAATAAAACTGATAATGCAGTTTATAAATTTCAAGGTCAATATGAAAAGAGTTTGGCATTTGCTTTAAGATCGTTATACTTCAGAGTTCAATGATTTAAGTTTGGTCTATTATTATAATATTCAGGGACACTGTTGTAATTGTTACTATTCAGGTTAATGTTTTATCCATAGAAACACATTCAAAATTGAAAATAAGATTATGTTAAGAGATATTCTTATGGTGCCTGTCAGGATCACGTCCATGTGGTCCTGGTAAGCCACAGGCCGTTATACTTTGTGTGATGGATATCCATGAGAACAGGACACGTGTACTGTGTTGTCATCTGGGAAATTAAGCCATTCCTTGAGAATAAACTCCTTAACTGCTGTTTAGTTCTGCTGTCCCTTGCTGTTGAAGTTGCTCAAGAATGTCATCGGGATAATTCGTGCAGTTAACGAGGCCGACATTGAATTAACGTTAATTTATTTTTTTGTCTCTTCGTTTGGTTCAAACCTGTGTGTGATTTCACAATCCCACCTTTTACGTGTGAGGGATTAGTTTCAAAACCATGAAGAGTCGATTGATTATTTTAAATAATTGTGAAAAAATATGTAGGAGTTATACAATTATTAATAATATTATTAATAATTAAATATACATATACTATACATAAAATTCTTTTTTTCAATGCGTCAATCCAAACACAAAAATAACGGCAGAAGCGGGATGCGAACCGCGGACCATGGAAACCAACAATGCCCAGGTATTCATACCGCTCAGCCGACTCGGCTATTACTATGCCTGAGGGCACACATTTTACCATATTGTTTATGGACAGACATTAGCAGTAGATATTTTAATGTAAGCACATACGTACTAAATGTCATGAGTGAATCTATAATAATCTACATTTTGGGGTTAGTTTAAGCTCTTCTCCTAATCGTAGAAGTCGAAAAGTAGAAGAAGAAAGAAAATGCTCACTATAACTTAATGATAATTAATTCAAAGTTTAATTTATATATTTATTTCCTAATAAATGAATAACGTGTTATGAATACTTAATTTACAACTATTAATCTTAAAATCGCATTTAAATTCGCACAACAAATTGAATACAAAACATCTAAAAAATGATCATCGGAAATTTTATTCGAATTTAAAATATTCCAATTTTATATTCACTCGGTAGGTACCTAAGCGTGATCTAATAACTTTTTTACATAAAATTTAATTTTAAGTTCTAGTTAAGATTATAACAAACATTATTACTAAAATATCAAATTTAAATAAATAAACTGAAAATACTACATTTAGTTTTTATTTTGACTGAACGCACTTTTCGTTCCTCCGACTGGAAACATCGTCAGCGGCAGCGAAGAGAGTCTTTATTTTTTTATGTATTTAACTAAATGAAAATTAATATTATTGTCAATAAATAACCTAATTTTATTTAACATGTCTTAGATTTACGTGTTTTACGGTTATATCATAAAATCTGAAATAAAAAAACAGTTATTTCCATTGTGACAATAATAAATAATAATTTTAATTCAATACTGAAATATAATTTTAACTTTTGGTTAATTATAATGCTTTCATATATACCTACCTATCATTTCAGCTTTGTATATCTGTTTAAGACATTAGTTCAATATTAATATTCGACTAAAAAATAAAAGAAAACAAGTGTACGTTAATCATCCATTTGTACAATTGTGATATTCAAATCGCATAAGTTATCTAAGGCACTATTTTTTTTTCTGGATAACAATTATTGTCGCATGAAGTTTGCCACAGACCTAGTGTAATAGTAAACATTGATTTTATAATAGTACATATCAAATAATTCATAAACAATGGAAAGATATACTAATGAAGCATGTTTAGAATTTGAGTGTTAACTGAATCAAATAATAGGCCGTCCATTGCTCAGCATCTAAATTCCTTAGAAAGGTCACAGCGGCGTCTCAATGCGGTACAGAGCAGTCTCACGTAGCGTCTAGCGAAGTGGTTCTTTTTTATTTGACTTAAAAAATATCAACTTCTTCCATATCTCCTGAAAAGCTACCTTTGCTAAAAAGTTCCCTACGGTATTTCAGCATAGTGATAACTGGATGCCTGGAAAAAAACAGCTGTTGTTTATTCTCTCCTGTGGCGTCCTTAATACATGTCTCAGAAAATTTCATTTTCGTCTCTTGACCTACTGAACTGAACTAAACGTTTCCAAATCACAATGGATTTTAATATAGTCTTATAATGCGCTCAATCACATTTTTATAAACAAAGACTAGTTAGGAACTAGAAAATTATATTGATTGCCTTTAAGATGGTAGACTTTCGTGTTTGCTTCCTTAACTCGTCATTCTTCACTAAGTCAAACCAGTGTACACCAAGTATTTTATGTAAGAACCTGTTCTACAAATGCATAATACCACTGCATTGATTATTTTAGATGACAAGATCCATAGCTTTGCAAAATAATGCAGTTGACATGTGCACTTCATATACAGAATTTTAAACGAGTTTAATTGCCAGTCTTTGAAGTAAGCTATTTTCAGTAACCTCTACGCCAAAATATTTGAAAATAACGGTCCTTTCAAACTTCTAATAAAAATATTGCAAGCAGAAATAAGTTTTAGTTTAAATATCAACTGCATAGTATCGGACTCAAATTTTTAGGTTATTTTTATAAAAGAAATTTCATCATCATCAGCCTGTGTCCGTCCACTGTTGAACGTAGGCCTCCCGCATGAGTCTCCATCCTCTTCGATCCTCCGCCTTCCGCATCCAGGTCACTCCCGCCATTCTTCTTATATCGTCAGTCCATCTTGTAGGGGGTCGGCCAATGCTTCGTTTGCCAGTTCTTGGGCGCCATTCCAATACTTTTCTTCCCCATCGACCGTCGTCTCTTCGACAGATATGTCCGCCCATTGCCACTTGAGTGTGCCTATTCGTTGGGTAGCATCCACTACTTGAGTTCTTCTGCGTATTTCCTCGTTTCGGATTCTATCTTTTAGCGACACTCCGAGCATGGATCTCTCCATAGCACGCTGGGTGACTTTTATTTTATGGGTAAGACTTGCTGTCAGATTCCACGTCTCTGCGCCATAAGTTAATACAGGGAGGATGCATTGGTTAAACGCCTTAGTTTTAAGGCATTGCGGAATTTTCGCTTTAAAAATGTACTTTAGTTTTCCAAATGCTGCCCATCCCAGTTGTATGCGCCTGTCGATTTCTTTTGAGAAGTTATTTCGCGCTAGTTGTATTATTTGTCCCAGATAGGTATAGTCGTTTACAACCTCTATTTCTGTTCCTCCAATGGAAATAGGATCGAAGGTCTGTGAAATATGACTATTAATCATGGCTTTTGTTTTATCCATGTTCATTTTCGGACCAATTTTGTTCGACGCTTCATTGAGGTCGTAGAGCATGTCTTGGAGCTTGTCAGGTGATTCGGCTATTAGCACTATGTCATCTGCAAATCGGAGGTGAGAAATGTACTCTCCGTTTATATTTATCCCACATTTTGTCCAGGATAGCAGTTTAAAAATATCTTCTAGGGCGTTTGTGAAGAGTTTTGGAGATATAACATGTCCTTGTCTAACACCTTTGTTTATAGAAATATTGTTAGTGCTATCATGGAGCTGGACCATCATTGTTGCAGATTTGTATAGAGATTTTATTATCTCTATATACCGATAGTCTATTTTGCAGCGTTGTAGTGAATCTAGCACTGCCCAAGTCTCGATTGAGTCAAATGCCTTTTCATAGTCTACAAAGGCGAGGCAGAGTGGCTGATTATATTCTTCGGTTTTCTGAATGATTTGTCTTAGCGTGTGGATATGATCAATTGTACTAAAGCCTTTCCTAAACCCAGCTTGCTCTCGAGGTTGAAGTTCATCAAATCGACCCGTCAGCCTGTTTGTTAAAATTCTGGAGAATACTTTATATACATGGGAAAGAAAGGAAATGGGTCGGTAGTTTTTGAGCAGTGATTTATCCCCTTTTTTGTGGAACAATATCACAATACTCGTACTCCATGTCGCCGGGGTTTCTCCATGTTCTATTACCTTGTTGAATAGTTTTTGAAGCTCTTTCAACATAAGGGTTCCTCGAAGAAAAAGAAATTTATCATGTATTATTATTATTAGCTTATTATGAGAATGTTGAGTATACTCGTATATTATATCCACTCCTCTAACTGAAGCATATGCTCGTCATGAACTGCCAACTTGAAAGTTCTGTCAGCCTCCTTATTTCTCATCTTATCCTATGTCTGCTCTATACATAGTTCTCGAGGGCCTTCAAGGATGGCACGAACCCGTAGGCTTGAAGAAAAGGCAACAATAATAATGATCAAAATCATATTTAGGTATAATTACTTTTGACTGTATTCAACTTCCATATAATCATTTAACTGCTGCGAGTGGGTTCAGGTGTTTGGCATATCTACTTTATAATTCGAGCTCGCCTTACATTGTTCACCGTCACCTGTAGTGGCTGGTCGGTGGTGTCTAGTGGGCTGGTCCCCTGCTGGTCGTATTCCTGTCCTGGTGATTAAGCCGCCACGAGCCGCACTGCCGGGCCACGCGGAACTCCACGTGCTATTATTGTGGTGTACGCTTCCCTGAGACATCGATAATCACACTTGAGCTGTCAGCGCAGCGACTATGCATCATCTCACGAAACATTACACCACTAGTCAATTTCTCATAATTCATTCCCATAAATGCACTCGGAACAATGTCAATACAAGAACGCGACGTTTCTTTTATTTCACAAGCTCCTTAAAAGATCTACATATTTAATTTTAAATTCATATCAAAACGTCGTGATCCTGGCTATGGACGCATGATTTGTGTTTGAAATAGTATAATAACAATTCAACATATGAAGTTTAGTTGGCTGTAGGTAGTTCTCAATACTGCACAGGGTGAGAGTATGACAGCAAATATTTAAAATGTTTATAAGTTTGTAATAAATATTTTTTAATGTAAACACATACAGGAGAATACCGACAGATAGTGATGCTGAAGTCTCATCTGTGGATTAAATGACTTTTAGATTCTTTGACGTTCAGAAGATAATTCTTACTCTTCATGGATTTGAAATGGCCAGGGACATAGCCTCTATTTTTAATTGATTTAAAATGTTGTTTTAAAATGTTTTTGTAAAACAGGTGCCGATTTAAAAAAAAAACATTGTTGAGAGTGTAAAAAAAGGTAACAATACTAACGCAACAGTTATGTACTCACTTTTGGATGTTCATTGAGAATATGATTATTTATATTTTTACTAAATAAATATTTTTTGAATTGAGTTATTTTTTTCGTGTTGAATATAGAATAATGAAACATATTTTCCTAATTTTTTATTTCCCCAAAGGCAATTTATGTAAGGCCAGAGCTGTTTTGATGAACAAAATATTTATATTTTTACAGTGCTTCTTACACTAAACATTTGTGTAAAGCGAAAGAGTGATTTCATAAATGTTTCCTCTTAAACATATCTCTCAATATAAATTTAAAATTGGTTGCCTTAAAAATGACTGGTTACTAGTAAATATGATTTAATTGATAAATTTTTGGAATCAAAACATTATTTTTCCAATATTGTAGGACTTATAACGATTTTTAATTGCAATTTTCATAACAACATGTTTGCATAAGAAATTTATTCCATTATTTTTCTTCGTAGTTATCAATCCGGTGGATTGGCTTGCAGCAAAAAAATCTTGCATGTCGATCTCCACTCCTCTCGATCCTCTGCAGTCCTCTTCAGCTCAGCATAAGAGCTACAGCTCATGTCCTCGAACACTTGCTGCAAATACTTCCGTCTAGGGCGCCCTCGGCAGTTTCTACCCTCAACCATCCCTTCCACAATGTCGTGAAGAAAACCATCGTGGCGCATAATGTGACTGATCCATCGGGCTCGCCTCTCTGAGAGGGTTCTTACTAGGTGCCTATCTTCCTTGATAATGCTGATAATCTCATTGTTCGTGACGTGGTCTCTCCAGGAAATTCCGAGAATTCTTCTTTATGACCACATCTTAAAAGCCTCTAGTCTTTAACAGGAATATATCTCGGAAAAAGCCTAAATAAAATAATATAAATAACAAATTGCATACAATTTAAGAAATTACTCATGAAAAATACTCTAGAATTCATTTCACAAATTAAGAATTAGTATTCAGAACTTGTTCTTTACGAGTATTTCTGTAAAAATAATCTTTCTTTAACATTACGATGCAATTGCTTGAATCACTTTGGTAACAAATAAAACACCTAAAAATCCTTGAGTTTGCAGATGGTTTATTGCATTCATAACAAGTAAATAACGTTTTCGCCATTAAATATCATATTTAATTTATTTTACGAGCTTGGACGAAAGTGAGCGCCGTAGAGCTGAAGCTGCCGGTAAATTTATAGTCGAATTTCTATGCCAAAGTTCTCCACAATATGTATCTAATCGTTGAGTACTTAAGTCCCAAGTTATGTAAGGATTTTCAAAAATAAAATCATCGCTATGAAGCTATTACGTTGTAGTTACTCATCACAATGATCTTCCCGTTAGAATGACTATTAAAACTAGCGAATGTAGAGTTTTTTTTTTGCTTGGCACCTGAGATTATGTGAAATGTTTTATTTTTTCGGCGAAATGTGGAAGCACTAAATGATACATTAAAGAAAAATAATAATTTTGTATTAGTAAAATCATTATTTTCACCCCAAAATAAAATGAATAATCCACTTATGATTCTTAAAAAATTTATGTATCAATCGTTTAACAGAAAAAAACTATTAAAATTACGAGTATTAATCGTATAAAACCCCACTATGAATAATACGGGGAGAAGCAAAAAAAGCTGAAGGTTTGATTAGTAAACAAGTAATCAAACCGTCAGCTTTTTTTTGTTGCTTCCTGTATTTTTAATCTAAAAATTATCTACAACATTTTTATATTTATAATACTCTAACATTAAAAAAATATTCGCTCATTATAATATATATAAAAAAATGCGTATAATTATATACGCTTCATATGCAAAGTGTTAAAAGTAGATTTATTTGATTATGTTTTTCATACAAAATGTTCCTTCTGCTGCTACTACGAGTGTGTCGCTGCTGAAATAAAATTAAACTATATGAAAACCTACCCACGTAGCCATAGAAGCGATGGTGGGTACCTAATTGATTTTAAATATAGTCAAAGAGTATTGTTATAACAATTTGAACTATAGGTGAATATTGAAAATGTGCAAGTATGTGTTAAATAATAATGAGATTTTATTTATTCTTGCAAAAAAAATAAAATTGGAAAATATTTAAAGTTAAAAAAATACTCGCATGAATTTTACGTATTGCAACATTATTTTGGGCATCGATAAATACGAATGTTGTAGATGTTTTTCTGGGCACGCATTTCAGTTTACATAACCTCAAATAATGGACAGTTGACCCAAAGTTATATTTACGTGTTCTTCCAAGATTCATATTACTTTACTTTGTAATAATTATTGCTTCCGTCTACATCATGCAACAAATTAATTTGTGAGTACACATACCGCTTCTATATATAAATATTTCAATTTAGTTTTTTATTCTTTGATTTAAAAACATAACCAAAAATAAATTGAAAAAAGTTATAAGTTTACAAGTAATTACGAGTAATAATAACTACATTATTAATATTATTTATGTCAATTAAATAATTGATTTATAGTTTATTAGATTGTTTACATGCTTGCCCCAAATAAGTAAAAGTTTGTATCTAATTTTAAGTATTTTTAATTTTATATAAGCACGGATTCTAGTTAATATTATTTATTGAGTTAAATAGTCTTGAGACGTGCTATATTTTCTTAAGTATAGCACATCTACATCTTCCATATCCACCTTATAGCTGAAACATATGGTCGCCATAGATTTCCGCATACTGTTCTATCAGTTACCATCACGTTAATTGTTTTCATATTTAATATAAATTATATGAAGGGATAACTATTTTTATATAAAAAGTATGAGCCATGAATAAATTGGAGAAATATCGCTTTGAATTATTATATTATACAATCGTTCTTGATATAAATCATATGCAAGAATGTATTAAAAGGAAGACTTCATATTATGTATGTTATGAATCAATGCGTCACGCAGTAATCTCAGTTATTTTGTTGAAATTTCCCTCTATTCCAGACTTTGGCAACAGTCGGACTGAGTCATAACATCTTAATATAAGTCAGGTGCCGCCAATCTCACCAGGTGTTCTCTGCAACGGCCAAAATAACAAGGATCCCATTCATATTAGATACGTTTGATGAACCGCTTACATAACCGCACAAAAAATGCGTTTTTATTGATGATTATGAAATACACCTAATTCTCGTTTTCGCGGTATTATTTAACAGTTAAACATAGAAAAAAAGCAAAGCTTTTACAATTCGTAGCAATAATATTGTTTTTTTTAAGTCTCTTACATACTTATCATGTCATATATTCAATCAATGGCGCAATATATTACATGACACACCTACAAGAGACGGATCGCGCGACGATTTTCTCACCTAATTTGTATGGAATTTATTCGGATGAATATTGGCACGGGTTGAGTGCTCATAATGACCTTAAACTTTTTGTGAGTATTTCAGGATAGGAAGAAAAAAATAGTGCGTATGTAGATTAAAAATTAACGGACACACCAATGAAATCTATGACTTTTTTTCATATTATTATAAAACTAGAATGTAGCAAATTAAATAAATTGTGATATGACTGAACTATTAATAGGTAATAAATAATTGAAATCACAATTTTTAGAATATTCTGACTAAATTACAGTTATGGGTAGATTATCAATAAACCTGTTCGAATCGGTAACCGATATATGCCGTGAAAGATTCCCTTACCGTTGACATCGTTGGCCGTGATATATCGTTTTTCTACTTTCTTAGAATAGTTTTCTATGCATCATATGATAGCTAAATGATACAAGAACCAATGTGATATTTGAAAATAGACCAGATAAGTACATTTATGCTTCAAATACTAGTTTTATAATTGACATTATAATTTGTTTTCCACCAAGCTGTAAATGAAAGGGTTAAAGAAAATAAATACTGTTCATTATTCAGAATGATAGTCATATAATTTCTGTTATGAAAACTTCATCCTTAGAGTTGGTCACATTAGTATAAGAAGAACGATTCTAGGTTAAAATATAATCGTCCTACATAAAAGTGAGATATAATCGTACATTGATGTATTTTGAGAGGGCCAACTTGTGCTGCACTAGGAATATATATTCTGGGCGCCAATGTATTGTACTAACAATAAGCATCTTTAGTTACTCGAATCTTAAAGCAGCTGCCGCACTTCTTTCGGTGAAGATGAATATTCAAGATCGGAAATACAAACCGTCGGGAAATAGTTGAAACATTCCCAAGCGGTATAAAGAGTGAAAGTAATACTTCTGTTGATTGCGTTAGCATCTCAATAATCAAATAGCTATTTATTATGGAAGGGAAGCAAAATAAAAAATTGACGGTCGACTTATTTGAGAAGGATGGAAGAAAATAAATTTAAATTTAAAAAAAAAATATGCAATACAACGATAACAAAAGTTGTATTTTCATTTTAAAAGTACTTAATATCTTTTTATTTTGACTAGATGATAAACAATTAAAAATATTTTTACATGTTTTCTATAACACATTATGTTACTGAGAATCAAAGGCAGATCACTTTTATTTTGCTAGGGGTTTCTTCTTTTTCATCTCGACTCAAACCTCAACCTGACGGAATTTGCTCATAATTGTTTGGATATATTATATTTTTTGCATGCTTATAATCGAGGTTATATTCAACATTTTTACAGATAACCACGGTACTGTCAGTAAACAAAAAGAATTATACATCACAAATGGTTAGGTATTTAAAGAAATTAAAAGTAAAAAATGTAATTATTGAAATATGATTTAACACTCGTAGCACAAATCGAAAAATATATATTTTTCATTTATGGGAACATTTAAAACTTAATTTATCAATTTTAATGATTGATAGCATACCGTGTGCTTCAAATATCATTTGATTTATAAACATATATTGAAATTGACCTGTTTTCAAACAGAGTTTATTGGACTGTGCAATTATGCATCCTTGACATGTCATATTTATAAATATTCACTGAATGTTGAATGGGACACGAAATGATATTTGCACGGGAACTTGACTTTGAGAAGATGGACGAGATGGGGCCGATATGATCTCGAGGCATCAAAACATCAAACATTGTGCCAGGTGCTCAGGGCAGGTGCCACAGCGTTAACTTATTACCGGGATAATATGCTAAGGCTTACCTAGCTTACATACTTGATACATCACACAAATTTCAGCAAACGGACTACATGTTTCGTGTACAACTGTAGTCGTTATTGAGTGACTAATTCATACGAAAGTTTTAGTAAACTAGTTATTAACTCCAGATAAATTAAAAGATTGTTTAGAATTTATTCCACATATATTATGTTTGTCGACATGTTTCATCCAGGTCGGGTGGCCATTTTCAAGTCAATTAGTTAAATGTTTTTGGCTCTATATAAAGCAAAAAAATTATATACATGTGGAATAAATTCTACACAATCTTTTATTTATATCTGATATTATGGAATTCCACCAAGAAATATCGATCGAAAAAATGGAAATAAGTAGTTATTAATTAAAATATGAATATTTTTCTAATGTAAAATAAACTAATGACACCTTAAAAACGTAATCAAATTATTAATATATAAACAGATCCATAACCAATACTAGCGTCTGCCATTTATTTTATCATTTCATCAGAGAAAACGAAATGGAAAATCTTCTACTGCGCAATGTCATCACCTTATTCTTTGGAGAAAAATATATATAATGAACAATATATGTGTGTTTGTCCTTTATGCATTACTACACTATTCATCCTTTCGATGTGAAACTTACAGGATTTATTTGGTGTATATTGGCGATAGTTTTTTTTGTAAACAGTACTTCTAAAATAGGAAAAGAAGAATGAAGAACGCGTACATACTCCCTCGTCCATATGGCGGACTGTGCACGATCACGTATTTGTCAGTCAATATTACTAATGTTTTAATATTTCTAATGCGGTGAATAATCAATTCCACTAGTATTATATAAATCGATGTTTGAATGTACATACTAGTAATATTATAAGAATTATCGGCTAATTATTATCGTATCTATGGTAAATATGCTAGCTGTAAATCGTCATGTTTTACAACCTGCTAATGGAATACATTTCAAAAACGCTGTTCTTTTTTTTTCAAATTTGATCGTTTGGAAGCATTTTGTTTTTTTCTCTCAGTTCGATTGTTTTATTCTTTCTATTGTCTTACTTACTTCGTGTTAACGATCATTCCATTCGCAATAAATATTATAATAAATTATCTGTGATACAAATTGTACTTTATTGTGATTATTTTGTAATGCAACTGTATTGTGTAGACATTTTAATTATAAAATATACAGTTACGTGTAATATATTGAAATATTAAATATGTAAAAGTACATATTTAATATTTCAAATAAGAACCATCTCAGAGAGGCGAACCCGATGGATCGGTCACATCATGCGCCATGATGGTCTTCTTCACGACATTGTGAAAGGAATGGTTGAGGGTAGAAACTGTAGAGGGCGCCTTAGACGGGAGTATTTGCAGCAAGTGTTGGAGGACATGAGTTGTAGCTCTTATGCTGAGCTGAAGAGGAGGGCAGAGGATCGAGAGGAGTGGAGATCGAGATGCAAGATTTTTTTGCTGCAAGCCAATCCACCGGATTGATACTTGAAGATCATGAAGAAGAAGATTCATGTTCTGGTCTTTTAATGGAATAAATGTCTTATGCAAACATGTTGTTTTGAAAATTGCAATTAAAAATCGTTATAAGTCCTACAATATTGAAAAAATAATGTTTTAAGTCCAAAAATATATCAATTAAATCATATTTACGATTATTTTAAAAAGAGAATCATACAAGGTTCGTGGGAAATCTTTAATATTTATTTATATTCTTGTAAGAATAAAAAAAAGGAAGAAAAAAATATACATAATCTATAGTATATATTCTTTCATTACCCAACCTAACCTAGCTTTATTATTTTACGTTCGTATTGGCTTATATATTGTCCATACGTTTGTATTTATAAAAAGCGAGAATGCGAACGGTACAGGAATGGGAATGTGCAGATTGCGCTATAACTTACTTCGTGACGACCTTTACTCCATGCACTTCCATGTTAAGGGAGATAGCATGGAAGCGATGATAATAATGATAAGTCAATTTTATTCTTTCAATTATTAATATAAAAAAATCTTGAACCATTTGTTTACGTAAACTCTTATAGAAGTAGTTTTTTGTTTTGTATAATGTGAGCATAACAATATTGTGTGTTCGTGTTACATGGACACGAAAGTGACGATAGTAATTTAAGTCCGTTATAAAAATAGACTGCGATCGAATTAAGATACCGGCGGACATTTTTACCGGACAGAATTAAACTATCGGGCGACCAAGGGCAGGGTGGTATTCTGAAATTAACACAGAACTTGGTAGATTTAATTTTAATTTTCTTATACTTCTTAATTTTCGTGTCAGCATTATTCATTGATTTCTCCATGTTCGCTTCCTCAATCGGAGTATATAGACATCACGAGTCGCTGCCACAAAGCTCTGTCAGCCGCAATGGTCCTCGCCTCGTCCCATGTCAGCTTCGTCTCCCGCAGCTCCACCGAGAACATTCTATATATAGTTCCCGACGGCATACCAGGACGGCGAGTCCTGTCCAGGCGATTGAACCCTAATTCCGTAATATTTTCAATAATAAGATTAATAAAAAAACACCTGCAATAACCTGTCTTTCACCACATTATCCTTGTCGACATTCTTCTTTACTTTACTTTTGAGAGTTATGTAAGTTTAGATTGTCTATGCCTTGTCTCAGAACACCTGTATACCTTGAAATCTATATTGGACCATAGATGGTTTCCGGGAGCCTCCAGGGCAAGACCCCGCGAACTTCCATAGACTACGCGGCTGTAGTGCCAGATAAATATTTGGGTGTTCAATAATCCGGGTTTTTAAACATTCAAATTCTTAAGATGTTCGGATGATCAGCCCGACTCTCCCGAGGCTGAATGACAAACAAACGCTCTTACCAGCTTACAACTATACTGCCCGGCTTCTTCTTTACTACGATAACTCAATAACAATTTTATATATAAAACCGAAATGGAGTTTGCGTGTTTGCTTATTTGTGTGCAATGCCGGTAGGTATGATAGGTAGCTATGATAGGTATATATGATAGGTAAATATTTTTGAAAGATATTTTTAAATTATTTGATAGGAAGGCATTCTTATTAGGCAAAATTATAAATTCGATTTGAATATTTTATTTATTTATTTTTACTATTATCGAAATGGAAATAATATTAGTATTATTTTAGATTTACATGTTTCATGGTTATAATGATTTATTTTTATTTTTGTAATAAGAAAAAAACTTAGGTACCTACCGAGTACATTAGAAAAATGGATTATTTTAAATTCGACTCAAACTTAGAACATATTTCCGACGATAAATCATTTGTTTTCAGTGTTCAATTGTGTAAATAACGAAAACAAGCAAATTCTATATTTAGAGCCGAAAATTAAAAATAATTATTGTAAAGTCCGAGCAAAGGTAGATGACAACACTAGTAGTATTATAAGAATTATTATTAAATTATTATCGTACATATGGTACTAGCTGTAAATCGTTATGTTTTTCAACCTGCTTCTTTTTTTTTTTTTTTTTTTTTGCCTGCTAATGGAATAACATTTCAAATACGCCGAAAATAAAACTTCAATTCGATTGCTTGGAAGCATTTTGTCTTTTCGTGTTTTTATTCTCGCAATTCGATTGTTTTATTTTTTTGTGTTAACGATCATCCCATTTGCATTTAATTATATTATTATAAATTATCGTGATCATTTTGCAATCCAATTTTATTGTGTGGACATTTTAATTATAAAATATACAGTTGCGTGGAATATTTTTAAATATTAAATATGTAAAAGGACACCATAGTTCGCACAACAGGTTCGTAGGAAAGATTTTATATTTATTTATATTCTTAATTGTATGAATAAAGAAATGAGATGAAAAATGTATATAATCTATAGTATTCATTCTTTCATTACCAAACCTAACCTAACTTTATTATTTTGCGTACGTATTGGCTTATATATTATGCCTTAAACATTTGAATCGTGTACTCAATTATTAAATTTTATATTATTTAGGTAAATTAGGATTATGTATGCTATGGTATAGGTTGAGGTTAGAATAAATAAAAAACATTTTACTGGCTGGCTTCCGAAAAATATATTGTAACTGTTTTGAATGTGTGTATAATAATAGTTTTTCTAAAGTTTTCACGGCCGTATTCGGAATTAATGACTTTTGGCTGAAAAAATGTGGCCACATAATTTTATTCTCTTTAAGTCTCCCATCAAATCATTCAACAAAAATCATCGAACGCCTCCAAAAATATATTTAGACTCCACCACAACGTCGTCTTATATTGCCTCTTTCGACTAAATTATTTTTTCATAAATATCATTGTAGTTATAATTTTTTTTTATTCTTTTATTAAATTTTACAATTTGTCGTCATCTGTAGACCCTCGGAATAAATTACTTGGGAAGAAAAAATGAATATAAAATAATGCATGTGAGAACATAATTCCCTTTTTCAAATTTGGAATAAAAAATATAAAATTCATTTGTTTTTTTCTTATTTTATTTATTATTCGATTATTTTTGTGTGTATTGTATGCAAACTCATCTATAAAGCACTATAATTAGTAAGGATTAGTATGTTGTTTGTTTGAATGTTAGGCCGATTATAAATTGACTTTGATTTGTCTAATTCAAGGCATGTTCTTTGAAAGAAAAATCATAGAAGCAAAAAATATCATTCAAAGCTTCCGGAAAAAATTACTCATTCATGGTCGACACATTAACCGTGCTTTTCAGCTTCAGTTCAGCAAGAGTGCGATGATTATTCCTGTGTTAAGTCGTTGTAAGATTTTTTTATATTCCGAGAAGCAGCGGTTATGATTATACGAGTATTCTAACCGACTATTTACCTGATTTAAAATGATTATTATTAGTTTCGTTTATGTAGACACATACAAGATAATACCGTCAGAAAGTGAGGTAGAAATCTATCGGTGGATTACATGTCACTTTAAGGTTGCGTATGTAAAAAAATGGTTTAAATTATTAGCTAAAATATTCACGCTTCATTCATTTTTACAGGAAATCACTAATGAGTAATGTTCACTTTCTTCTTATGTAATTATTTTGATTACTGGTATAATACAGGCATTTCCACGCGTAATGAATTTTGAACTTATCTTTAAACTTCATTATTTATAATCTTCGTGAGGATTGAACCATTACCGCTTGCATTGTAGACAAGTGATTAAACGCTTTCTTATACTCTTCAGCATACTCAAACATGACTATATTATTTATTGTTATTGTTTATTATCGTTTCAATTAATTTTATCTCACATGCTTGTCTTACATTTTTTTTTACCATATCCCAACCATATTTGGAGCATATGGACACCGCAAATTGCTGTTTATACAGTTATATAAGCTCAGATTGTCTATACCTTGTCCCAGAACACCTGTTTACCCGGCGGTCTACATGGGAACATAGAAGGCTTACAGGAGCCCGCCAACTTCCATAGACTGCGGCTATAATATCAGAGAAATATTTGGGTTTTCAATAAACACGTCTTAAAAATACATAATGTTAAATATTTTCAACATAAATATGACAAATTATACAAATAAAAATTTAACAGCCGAGATTTTTTTATATGAAGCTGACCGTAAAGACATTTACCTAAAATATTTATTAACATATTTGAAACAAACAATTATACATTGCATAGTAATGACATAACTATTTATGTTGGCGAGAAAATGGTCCAAATTGAAGAAACATCCACGAAACAGTGACACCAGCTTCGTCTGTTGCTCAAGGATGAAGCGGCGCTTCAAGGTATGTTAAGAAAAATGTATTTTCAGCAGTCGCATTGAATGTGATGCGTATTATTAGTGTATCGCCTACGAAAATACTCTGAAAATTCGACATTTCAAGCATTATACGTATTGTCATCTCTCTGATACATGATTCTTAGCTTGTTTAAAATGGCCACCACAAATTACAGGTCCCAATTATTTTGTTCCGTTTCAAGTTTGAAGTTCATCTGAATTATATATTGTTATCAACGTTCTTATATGATCTCGTATAGAAGCTGAAAAGCTCGAAGTCAGCCCAATGGCTTATGTTTTTTTTGACATACTGTATTATATTTGTATTTAACAATATTATGAGTATTTTATGAAGATGGCGTATGTACTTAAAAAATAAAGTTTATTTTTATTTATATTTAAATATTTTATTTTTTATCCTTGTATTTTATCCCCGTCCTGTTATTTACTCGCTTCATTTACCTTTTATCTTGAATCAGGATATCAGCGCGTTAGAGAACTTGTTTATCTCTTTAACATAAGAAAATTGTGTAAAAAAATATATTAACATACGTTTTACGAGTATATGTAAAGTATTTATGATATGAACTCATATAATTTAAAGATTTCTTATAAATGCAACACATGGGACTGATTAATGAAACAATGTCATTACTTTGTTAATTTACACTATAGGGTTGTGTTTTATTTGTGACACATTCAGGAAATTATTTAACCAAATGAGCAGCATAGTGACACAGAGACCTAAAATAAGAAAAGCTGCATTCTTAAAGAAGCAATAATAAGTTGCTTGGCTGTGGTTAGAGTAAGTTAGCATTAGCACGAGCACGAACATCTCCGGCGCCGTCCCGTTGATCGTCTATTCGTAGCCGCGAACCTTGTCATATTATTTCTCGCGTTTATTTCCATCGCCCGTTTTCCCGACCGATGGTAGCCGTTTGATATTGCGTCTACACGAGTCTTGCCAAAACATCGAACAAGAATTTTCTTTCGGTCCGAATCCGTAACGACGTAAAACACGGTGCACACTTCAAAGTATAATGCGCCATGAACGGACCGCGCTTGGAACAGTAATTTATTTATACTTCGGCCTTTCTTTAAGACTCTCGGGTTCCCGGCCAGGTGCGGGCAGTATGGCAAGTGAGGTATTGGGATTGTAGTATCGATTCACATTCGTAATTATTTGCGGGGCCGTCTTGGCAGGTTGTATAGCACTATGATGATCCTAAATAAACGCGGTGCATGCCTCTTCACTCCACACTCTAGAGCAGCTCAGCAAGAAGCGCAAGCAGTTCATTACAGGCTACTCGCACTTTCATCTTTCGCAGTTCCAGGAGCCGGCAATAAATATTCTGCCTTTTTAGGTCTTTGAAGACATTTAATAAATATTGAATTGTTTCTTTACAGAAGAATGAAGTTCATATTTTTTTGATCATACATTTATTTCTTCCTTTTAACTTAACATACGTATACAAAAATAAAAATAGATTATTGTAAATAAATTGATTTCTTCAAAATATTTAATTAATAGCAATTTTACACACTTTAATTAGGATTTTCGATACCAGTATTTTGGCATTTATAATCCGTATAGGTTGATTTTATCACCTGAGACTATTATACCTGAGATTAGTAACTAAGCAATGAATGCATTTGTAATTTACAATATAAATTATATTTATATCATAGTGGTGTTTAATAATAATATACAATACTCCAGGAGTCGATCGAGCTGTTATATTCGCGATAGGGTTCATTTTCAATTGAATTCAAAACAACCTTAAGATAACAAATTCATGATATACTCGTATTTACAGATATATCACAAAAAGTCAATCAATATGTTGATATTTAAAAAGAATTACTTGTTTGAAAAGATTTTCTTAAAAGGGTCAATAATTTGATTGACAATTCTTGGTTCAAACTTAAATTAGAATACTATATTAATAATATAAATTTAAAATTTAAAATTTAGAATTTAAAATTTAATAAATAAAATTAAAAATTAAAAATATAAAAATATAATAATTTTACTTATGGCGACGTGATGCGAGTTCGTCGAGAAGCCATTTTCAAATACGAATATCTACTTGTGAATTTTTCTTTTATGTGGATCAAATAGAAAATGAAAAATATAATATAAAACAACAACAAAACATTGTTTTTCTTTTAATACAAAACGTATTTGCTTAAATTATTTCTTCAAGTTTAAATATTGTACCAGCCAATGCAGCCTTTATAATTATATCATATTATACTTTATTTATAATACATTTTCTGATTGTGAAACATTATCAGCCATGTTGACGCGGTACATTACTCAAAACTCCGGAGTTCAGATTTAGTCAGCAATTTTTCACTCAAAAAAATGACAAATTAAATATGAAGGAGAAATGACATTTTATAATAAATTAAATCTTCCCATCATTTTGAATTTAATATTTTTTACAAATTGTGGTGTGGTAAGATTATTTTAATATTAATCTGATTTTCACTGTCAGCATTAAATAAATAAAATAAAAACAGTTTTTTTAGTGAGGCTTAGATCAGTTCGGACTACATGTTGCTTACACGTAGTCTACCGAACTATGAAACTTCTCATTGGCGATGTTAAAACATCAAAGATGTAACATACTGAAGATCATAACATAGGCAGTGCTATATGTAAAGGTTTCTACGTGAGATAATCAATTAAATAATATTATGAACGACTCTTTATTTGTGAATATACAAGTAAAGCTGAATATTTACCGTGACTTGTATGGAATGTTTGGTCCCCCAAAACCTCAGTGCATCCTAACTTCTACAGTGTAGTAAAAAGTACTCAATGGAATACATATTCATAAAACATCAATTTCAATACGTTGAAATATCTTAACTTTCATCATCAATGTTGAATGTGTCCGTCCACTGTTGAATGTAGGCCTCCCGCTTGAGTCTCCATCATCTTCGATCCTCCGCCTTCCGCATCCAGGCCACTCCCACTATTTTTCTGATGAAAGCTTCTTAATTTTAACCATTTTCAAATAATTGAGAAAAGATAACAGTTTTATTTGTATATAAATTTCTTTTGCAAACGATTTTATTTAAGTCACTATTGAACATTGCTTAATAATGAACAAACGTTGTAAATTACCGACGTAAGAAAACTGTCTCATGAAAGCTTTCAGTGTTTTGTAGCCATATATCTTTGTGAAATCTAGCGATCGCCAGATAGTCGTGCGCTCTTGACGAGCCAAACTCATCTGCGTCGTGTGATTGATGGGCCTGGCTTGAATGACAGACGAACATATTCACAAATTTAAGCAATAACTGTAATTTGAAATCATGAAAAAAGTACAATTTAAATGATTAAATAACTTAACAGTAATATAAAACATATCGCTTAAAACAGCCCATATAATTAAATATATACCTTATTAGCCTTAAGATTAGTAAAATTGAAGATACTAACAATATTTGTATGTATATCTGGTTCATTTATTTTCTACATTGAGTTAATTTTGTAGGTACGATAATATTTTTTCTTTTAATTGTTAATTGTAGTAATTATATATTGTATTTTTTCATTTTTTTTATCTTATTATTCTCATCAATAAAACTTATAAAGCTTACATAGTTTATATTAGATGTTAATTTACGCATTTAATATCAATCTACTGAAATGATGAATATTTACTGTAATACCTGTTTACATATCTATTTTGTTTAAAGGTATACTTTATTATTTATAAAACATTTTCTGTTTTCTTGACTTTTTTTGTAGTAATGTTGTGCTCATGAAAAATCTTTTCTTTTATGTAAATACATACAGGAGAATACGGAAAGATGGTGATAGTGATACTGAAGTCTCACCTGTGGATTCTATGCCGCTTACCACGTTATGTAGGGCTACGAATCATCCAATTATTACAAGAATTCACTATGAATGTGAGGTGTTAATGAGACGACTTTAGTCTACAGTTTTTATTAATATACTATACCTGGCATTTTTCGGGTGAGGGATCAAATTTGCACCAACCGGGAGTTTCTTTATAGCTTAAAAATCGATTAAAAAATCTCCGTCGGGGATCGAACCCATGGCTTTCGATTTGGAAAGCAAATGCTTTAATCACTAAGCTATACCTGCCTGCAAAAAGTTTTATCTTACCAATTTAAGTAGACACTTTGAATTTTAAATTTCCTTAAATTGATTGGAAACTGTTAATTTTACATAAATAAGTCTATATTCATTGAAATTCTATACAAATCTCAATACTTTTATGACACCAAATGTATAGTATGGAGAGTAGGGATTCCCTAGATTAAGACATATCCGGGTCTAATTAGAGGAGCTGCTGCCGCGGCCGTAAATCATCATTAAGATTACCTGTGAAGCAGATCTGAACGGTGAACGAGCGCTCATTTATTTGGCAATTCCATTTAATTTACTTGTCACTTGAAGTCACCTTCCTTTTAGTCTGTCTTTATTTAATGAAGAGGTCGCTAGGTTGCACATAAAAGCACATAAATAACTTATTACTAAAATTAAAGGCTACGGATAGCATTCTGCATCACGTGAAATGATTATTGTAACCTCGATCGTCTTTGGACGAAATCACTCATCTCATGGTATGTTGCTGATCTGGATTAAGATGTGTTCGTCACTCACTCACTTTATTTCAGATCTCAGTTAATGTTTCCTAACCTTATGCACTCTTGTCAGAGTTTTTTCTGATTAGAAGTCCAAAGTCAAGACTGTAGAAAATGTTCTTCAGTGTTTATTAACTTTGAGTAACTGTAATCACTGTAAATAAATACTCGTGTTTAGACAACTATTGAGAAACAAGTAATAATCCTTAATTTATCTAGAAGAATGACACTTGAAATTTTTAAAACATATTTATGTTCTGATGTCTGAAAGCGGATCCACGTACAAAACTGAATTTATTATGATATTACCTAAAATTAAAGCGTATCTAACATATTATCAAAATCTAGGAACTAGGCATAGTAAAAACTTGAAGTTTTCGGGGCTGAAATGACTTGAAATGGGGTAAAGATAAGGGGGATTGACATAATTGTAAGCGATAATTTGTGGTGCTCATATACTAGTACATAACTAGGAAGCGGTTATGGAAGAAAAAAATAGAAAACTTTCATGTTGGTAATATTTAATACAAGACATGACGGTGACTGGAGGACTAAGATCTAGGATCGTGTAATTTTACGAGAAACATCCTTAAAATATACAAGTAAAAAATATGCATAAAAATGTGTTGTACGATCCAGATTATAATGTCTATTTTTGCAATTTTTTCGATCGATAATTCTTGATCGAATTCCAACTTATCAAAATAAAAAAAAGCTATTTACAAATCAATCCACAATTTATTACTATTAAATCATATGTTTCGGCTACCCAACATAGCCTAAACATATGGTTCAGTAATAAACAAAATGTGGATTAAATTCTGAATAATCTTTTATTTTTATTTTGAAAAAGTCTTTATTAGAAAATTTTGTTAATTTAACTTATTATTATTCATTATATCGACTTAAATAGTTTCTGACTGTTATTCAATTATAACGCTTTGAAAATACATTTGAGAATCGCCCGCGTTCTTCTTGACTGTGTCACGATGTTTGCGAGTTCTCGTGCATTTTCAGTTGGTTAGGTAAGCATCCACCGTCACTCTGCCAGGACAGTCGCTGCTCGCTGCTCGCTGCTCGCTGCTCGCTATCAGTGGGCAGGAGGGAAATGGGGACGACCGACTAAGTGGGTCAAGTTTTTCTCCAAGTCTCGCATAGGGACGGAAATACAACACAAAGCACTATTCGGGGAACCGCTGACTGGAATATTGTATTTAGAGCCGAAGTCACTTTGTCATTGTCATCTAATCGTTCACCTCTCATATCACAGTACTAATAGGTGGACTCGATGGAATGTGTAAACTCTACCCTTTCTTGTTAGGCGACGCCCATTATATTTTTCAAATACATTCCATGATAATTTTCAATAATTTTAATATAAATCGTTTGGTGACCAATAATTCACACAGTAATAATAAGTTAACCTCAAAGTGGTAAGCATCATAGAATCTGCAGATTCGAAATTGATTAGCATTCTTACTGCTTGTGAAAAATACACAATAATTATACTGATTTTTTTTTAACAAATTCAGTTATCATAATCACAACTAGGTTTATTAATGCAAAATATTGTTAAATAATCGTTTATGTTTTTGAAACCATGGCTAATAATAAAATATATTTCTATATCTACAACTCTGCTATATTAATTTATTTTTCAAGTTTTTTGTCATCCTTGTCCCAGATTTTGGTTCGCAATAACTCATGCGAAGGACGTCTTTTTTATATTTATGTCTCACAATGACTATTGGAGTGCTTGCTTAAAATAGACACGTGTAGAGGGACACCAGCCGTACCAAATTTTTTTTTGGAGCAAACTTTAAAAAACCAAGTCAATGTCGGCAATCTTATACTTATATCATTACCTCTGGAGCATATGTACACCACAAGTATCTATCAGGAATTTCTATCAGCCTCAATGATTTTTGTATCATCCCGTGTGGGCTCAGCGGTCCGCTGCTCCGCCGAGGACATTAAGTGTAGTATTCTCTGAATTCTCGATGGCCATCAGGACAGCGAGAGATCGGAATGTCTGAAATGAAGGCAGCTGTAGTTAATGCTCTCCCGAAAAATTTGAAGAGTATTAATTTGTTCATTTAATTAAAACATTAAAAAAAGAGTATTTTCCAACCAGATCTACCATAGACTAATGGCCGACTGTAAGATGAAGAGCTACCATGTCTGCTTCTTTGTTTCTACATTTCTATTTTAACTACGAACATTTAATTTTTATAAGATTTGCTACTCTTTAAGTTCAATACGATTTTCAGTCTCGCGTTCAATGATAACGAATATGAACATCATAATTGATTACAATTATAAAATAAATTAAATGGATGGTTTATAGCAAACCATTTAGTATCGTGAATGGAAAAAATATTTCTTCAAACTTCATCCACTCTCACAAATGTACATTTTTATTTCAGTACCACATTTAGTATTTGAATCGCATGATCACCCTACAAATTCAGTTATGAATGTATGAGAGTATTTTTTGCCGTCACTAACAAGACCGAGGAGTTCACGCATTCACACGTTTATTGCGGGAGGAACAAACGTTGCGGGCAGATGAGAAGTAAAATATGGTTTAAATAGAAACATAATGCAGTCATTAGAGTATTCGGCACTACAACATCACGGAAGTAGACGAATCTTCACTATTTAAAACCGGACAAGTCTTATTGACTGGGTTGGACCGCACTTTTCTATTTATGAGTGGGTGTATCGTCCGCAACAAAAAGTACGCCCATATTTAAATATTTAAATCATACAATTTTCTTTATATTGTTAATGATGTAGCATCTAATCCCACGTGTAGTTATTGACAACGTTAAGATTCCTCGTTTCAAACACATGTGGTAGGCGACTTGTAAGTGATCACATCATTATGGCAAAAATGACATAAACTTTTCAGCATTTATCAAGCGTTTGCTCGTACACAGTTTAACTTAAAAGAAAATTTGCTTCGCGCAACATAATATGAAACTTCGGATTTTCGACCCCTGGATGAAAATCTTCGTATGCAAGTTAATGGTTTCTTTCGGTTTGCTCAGTAGCAACAGTTTGCTCTATGATTCAAAACTGTGGCAATCCATTATGCTTTAACAATTGTTTAATATATAATAGATAACTTTTCAAATTATCATTCGTATTAGTTGTATTTGAAAAGTGTTTCGAGATGAAATATTTGTCTGCGTATTTTGAATTCAACAACCGTTTGGAGTATGTAAGGTGATGCTTAACCCTCGCCTTAGGATGCCAAAAACCTTCGCGCGTTCCGATGGTGTCAACTCATTACACATTCTGATTTAAAGTGAATAAAATGAGTAGAAATTCGAAAAAATGAAAATATTCAAAGATATCGCTTAATTTTACAATAGTTGATGTCAATAAGCAGTAATAATTGACATTTAATAGCTAAAAACATGAAAAACATCAGACGAAGACCTCAAACGGTCAGACGCACCTTTGCGCGTGAACTTCCGAGAGCTACTAACATCACTTGGCCTGTCGACATACGGATGAGCCGATATCATTTCGAACTAGGCGACTAACTGAGGTTTCCCGTCTCGCTCACTCATATTAGTCCGTCAGCGAGAGTGAGGAGTATAGATGCCGCCTCCTCTGGGTATTTTTTAATTTTATTTTCGCACACACTTCCGGCAGGTGCAATGATTCATAACAGTTGACGCGTCTTGATTGTAGCGGTGAATTTATTCCGGATTTTAGAAAAATATTTCCTGCTCCCGACGAGTGCCTATTTTTATAAATATTTTTTTTTTCAATACGTAAATGTATTAAGGAGGAATACCTAAAATCTGAACCCTTTGTGTATTATATTTACAGAGATATTTAAGTTATTACAAGCAATGTGTAGTCGATAGACATCATCGGGGAGGAGAGGTTAACGGCGTTTAAAAATTGAAAACCAAATCGATTTTAATCGATATTAGCTTTGTCGTATACCACACGTTATTATATATTATGTATTGAGATGAATTTTGAAGGTCTGGGTGATTCGCAGCAGTAATCATTATCACCTATCGATGAAACTCAATAGGCGCCCCCAGGTGCCGCTAGGTGCTCTGGGCCGGGCGGCGGTGTTATTTGCAGGCGGCTGGGAGCTATTTGCAGTCCGCTTATTCCCGGGAACAATCGCCGCCGCCGGGCAGCTTCCCGGACACGAATATTATTATCATTTTTTCAAAAAAACTCACACCGGACAGTCCCGTTTTGCAGGCAGTCTCTCGGCCCTATTGGGCGTGCAGGACTTGTGGCTATGAAAACAATCTACCGATATTCATTCCCTTGTAAATTAACAAATTTTAGGGTCCTTTTATCATTTGCATCCAAATAAAAATGTTAGATATTCGGCCATTGAGAAGCTGTCTATTTGTATTGAGCTTGCGTGAGATCGTATTCAAATTAAAAAAAAAAAATTAAACACAGTTTTATTGGTCAGTTTAATATTCACTTCAATTACTCTACGTGACTTTAGATACCCAATATGTCAGTCATCTTTTAGGGTGATGAATGTGATTATTTGTAAGTAGCTATTTATGCAATGATATATCGGATAGAGCATGGCCAACTATCATAATATTTGTAAACAAATATCTGAACGTCTCTAGTTTAATAAACGTTTAAATGTCTGTTAATATCATTGGATCGCTTATGTCGAAATAATGTCGATGAATGTTAATAAATAAAAAAAAATAGCTAGCAACCAAAGCTTTCTGTAACGCCGGTGCTCGTTCTATCGCCAAATTTAAGCAAAATTGGACGCGAGACAAAGTTAAGCGGTAACTAACTTCATACCTGATTAACTAACTGATTCAGGCTTCGAGGCTTGTCATTCGATAATCTTAAAAAATCTAATTAACAGACCACCAAATATGGCTCGGATACTCCAACTTCCGTCTCTTCCTGCCCTCGGGGCTTTCGCTCTGAAATCTGATGTGTAACTTAAAATATCAAAAACCAAGATTCATATTGTAGACATTAAAAGTATGCGTATATGTATGTTAATTATATAGGCAAAATAAGTATCACTTATAAATATTTATTTATTTATTTACCTTGTTTTCAAACATTGAAAATATAAGTATCACTTATTTAGAGCAACTCATATATTTTTATTCACAATTCCTCCTTCCTCAAGGCCGCCGCTTTTCTTTGAAGTTCTCTGTACAGAATTGTGGTGTCGTCGAGAATGATGTGTAGTGGTTATCATATAAGGTAGCGATAGGGAGGATTGCAAGTATTTATTAATTTAGTTGTAATGTAATTAGTTTAGATGTTCCTCTTGAGTCGACAAACGGCAATCTTGTAAGGATTCTCGGAAACGGTTCCACAGATCTGACGTTGATGAATAGATGCCGTTGAGATCAAATAAACTTTTTCGGGCAATTAATGTTCTTAAAACAACTGTGCTCCATGAAAGATATCTGACGTTAGGGTGGTTTATCAGATGCACTCTTTTTTGAATTGAATCAATCAAATCCAACAGATAATTTGAAGATCCGATCCAAAATTCCAAAGATTCGTAATTTCAGTATTCGAGAACCAGCCTGATAAAGAATTGGTAATGGTACGTCGGTAAAAAAACAGCATGCTTTAAGCGGGATGCCAAGTGGTCTCGATACATTACATACTCTAAACTTGATAGACTCGAAGTATTTAATTTTTATGACGACTGTCACTTCTAGAATTGTAAAGGAGCTCACATTGCAGGGATGCATCGTTGAATGATAGTCCCTGCGGGTCTTTTTGATGGAGAAAACATGGTTCGTTTATGAAAACGTTAAACCTAACGAAGCTAAGGTAACCCCAACATGAAACCTTATAAAATTGTATGTTTATTTTCGGTACTTAATTTTCTCTGGTATTACTCGTACACGAGTATGTACATTGTGTTTAATAACTAATTACTGCATCTTAAATAATTTCTTATTAACGTTTTTTTATTTTCGTTTGTTGTTTATTTAATTTCATAAACAATAACCAATGCTGCAAAATAAAATATATTTTTCGTTGAATTGTAAAAAAATACAAATACCTTAGGAAATTCTGTAGTAGAGAATAAATCCTACAAACGGCTATTTTTCTGAAAATTATCGACGTGATTCTAAATCTCACATTGACTACCACGATATTAGTGTATATTTTTAAGCCATTTTAATACATAGTTTTTATCATCATTCTATACTGCTCTCTAGCTGGTACAAATGATCGTCACAAATTACTGTCATAAAGTTCTTTTAGCCTTCACGGTCTTCACCTTATTCGTTGTCAGCTCTGCCTCTCTGAGTTTTGTTTAATGCAATTTGACGAATATTTCTCGAACGATATTTTTTATTATGTTTTCTTTATACTATTTGAAAATTCGTTTACTTTTCATCAAAAGTTAAGTATTCTAGATTATTTATTGAGTTACACATATACTTGCCTTTTTTAACTAAGAATTATGAAGAAAAATGTTTTTTTTTTTAATTTAAAGCTTAAAAGAATTCACGCTGAACATCATCGGCATCTCTGGCAAACGAAGGAATGAATAGAGGAATCTGAACAAATTATGTCATCTTTGACGCAACATATGAACATATCATAATTAAAAGATGCTAATCAAGATAATATTTCATTAATTACTTCCGGCCGTGTCCGAAAATCCCGCCCAGGCCGATAGTACTCGCATTAGTGGCCGCGCCCGGAATAGCCAGAGCTGCTCACTGGGCGCAAGAACCAATACCAACACTAGCCCCAGCACGACCACCAGCACGAGCACCGGCACCTGGCGCGGGAAACCAGCCTCTGCTGCTGGGCGCTTGGGCTTCTTCAGTTGCAGCACGAGACTTAATTATTCTATCAATAGTCACCAATTTTTTCCGCAAAAAATAAACTTTTGCGAGTGTATTTTCTTGTCCAACGCCAGAGCCGTAACATAATTTCCCCGCATCTGTCGACTATTTTGTCTTGTTAAATGTTAAATACTTTTCAAATGGTTATCTTTCGATCGAGAAAACGTACAATTTGGGATTGATTCCCAGCGTTCCCAAGGCGAGAATTGAGTTCCTTCTGCAACTCTCAACCCTCTCAATGTTCTGAGCCGCGCTGGTGAGGGTATGACATGCATCTCAATAGACGCTGTTGCACAGCAACTGGGCCTTCTATGCATTAATTCGCATGTCCAGTCGCAGAGAATTAGCTTGTAACCTTGAATTTTTTTAACTTTGTAGCGTACAAGTAAACACTACAGGCGCCTAATGTTTTAGATCGATGTAAAAGTTTTAACGTTTTTGAAGCATTGTAATGATACTCAAACATATATTTATTTGAAATGATTAACAATATTAACCAATCCTTTTATTTTATATAAAGGCAACTCATTAAATTATTTCTAAAGTTTTCTCAATGACTATTCCAAAAAATATGTATACATATAACTAAATTTATTTATTGTTTGTTCATACATAAATTATGAGAGAACAATAAATATTTCATTTAAGATACATTATACGAGTGCAAATATCTACAAGCCAATAATATTATTATTTGCCGAAATGCATGTTATTGCCAAACTCTCCGAGTGATTTAACTTCCTGTGTTAAATGTCTAAGACAGGCAATTTCCGATTGTTATTTTAATAGATTTCTGAGAAAATTGGTTTTCATTTAGCTTCTGGCCGCCTGACGTCAGGCAATTACGTATGTATGAAAAGCTCATCATAATATACGTGTATGGCTAATTCACTGGACTACGTAGTGACAATAACGAACATATAGTTTTTATTAACCTTATTCTAATGCTTCGTGGATATGTATTTTTATAATTTTGAAGTCAAAAACGTCTGGTATCAAAACGTGTTCTGTTATTTACTGAGTACTGCCATTATATATTGTTTCTTTGCTTGGTGATGCTTCACTTCCATTTCCCGAACTCTTCAGCAGCTGCAGCGTGGCGCTCCGTCCCTCGGACTTAATATGGCGCGACAGCGTATGAAGCCATATAAACTGACAAATGCTTGCATAATTAATAAACTTAAATTTATAATATTTATAATAATGAAACTAACGCAGCACCATCTGTGGAAGATGTCTACCAATACAGATCAATAAAAAACATTTTTTCAAAAACCCTTCCTATATAAGGTTGTGACAAAAAAAATGTTATATTGTAGACTCGACAGTCATTTTTGTATAATTTAGTAAATATTTCTTCTACCGTCCTCAAGCAAAGATATTATTTTGATGAACAAAAATTTGATTCTTCACTCGAGACCGCTTTAACGTTATATTACCATTTTTTTATTTAAATCTAATATTTCCATTTTTAAAATAACTAAATATTTATATTTATTTTTGTAAATGTAAATATATTTTTTTGACTTTTTAAATAATAAACAAAATCTGTTTAATATTTTCAGTTTATTTGTGGGCGTTTTGTTATACATTCTCGATAGATGAAGGATATTTACCTTTTTGTTCACTTTAGTTTCAATTTTACTTCTTTCAATTTTCTTTAAAGAACGACATTCCCTGTCAGTTTTTTCGTCGTTATCTTCTGTGAATTATTATTTATTATCATACTAGTATGGAAAATCATCACAAATATTTATCTATCCTATAATAGAATGAACATAATGGTAAGATAGGTGCAGACTCCTACTCCTATTCGTTTCGATTATTCTTTCACCACTGCATATATCCTTCGTCTCGCAGTCAGCGGGCTTTTTCAGTATTCGTAATTTTTCATCTTTATATTTTGAATTTAGCAAATGAGTTTTATGTGTTTCACTGTTAATAAATTACAGGGTCGGACTAAATTGCTCAAATTTTTATATGTCAATCGCGATTTACATATTCGCTATTCGTATTGTGTTTTTTTTTAGAATACTAAGCAATGATTTTATTTTACCATCCTCCTTACTTTTCCAACATTAGTGATTTAAAACTCATGATTTTTAATTTATAAATTCGATGTAATATTATTATACGATTTTCATAAAGTATATCTCATGGCGATCGATGTGCTCGGTGCCGCGTGACAGTCGCAAGTTCACCGCAGCTCTGGTCGCCCTGAAGGAAGATGATGTATACAAGCGACTGTCGGCTAACTGATGCCGACATCTCCCCGGTGATGGATGACGAGTTATTTCCGATAAAGTGTAAACTGTCCAGAGCGTGTGATGAACTGCCCGCGTGGGACGATCTGACACAACCGGCCACTCCTTAACATGACATACGAGTACATCTTAATACATCAATTCTTCATTTACCTTCAAATCGAAACATCAAATAAACAAGGCAAATATCTTCACTCTCGTCTACCATATTCGTTCTCCACTTGAATTATATGGTCACCACAAATTTTCGGCACACAATCAGCCGTTATTTTCCTTGTCTCTTTCCAAGTACACCGGAGCTCCGCCCAGAACATAATATGCATAGTTCTCTGTCTATATTTGGGTGTTTGTTTATCAACATTTTTTCAAATATCTCGTGAAATTAACTCGACCTTCTCGAGGCCAGGATCATCAAAAATCGTCTCGCTCACAATCTCGAGGGGAAATTGAGAGTTAGGGGGAAGAGTTTTTTGGGACAAGGGGAACCGTGGATGCTCTCATTCCGCAAGTGATGTAAATGCGATTTTCGCTTTATGGTGATCGTTTTCCAAATGTAATGCGTAATGATGTCAAAAGATGCGCGGAAGAGCGGCTGCCGTGCACCAGCCGCCTGCAGCAGTGACTCACGCAGCACGAGAATAGCGCTGGGCGGACAACACCAGAGACGACTGAGGACTTCCCACCGAGACGCAAAATCAAATGCGTGCTGCTGAAATTTATATGCAAACCTGTATTGTCCGTTCCAGAAGAAGATCTTTCGCTGTATATTGAATTTTACGATTCATTTAATCGAATCGAATTGATGCCATACAAAAATTATTTCTATAATAATAATGTAATTGAGAAATCTGGTATCTCAAAATGCGGTTATACCGTGATCTGCAGTCGGGAACACTTTAAGAACAATGGAAGTCCCCATCTCTTACATGAAAGAGTCAATGTCGAATATATGTAAATAGGTTATGTGATCTTAAAGAGTACTCCTATATCTGCTACCTGGATGGATCATATGGCCGCCACGAAGTAATAAAAAAATATAGTTTTTATAATACGAGCAATTATAAAATGTTATGTTTGACTGCTGCCTGCAAATTAACTACTCCGATAGAACAAAAAATGTTATTTAAAGATTGCAATGTACCGAGTACAATATGAAAGTGGAATATTTTAAATGTATATTCAAATTTTTAAAAATTTAGGAATTAAATCAATTTTTTGTTTTTATTACTGTGTTTTTTCTAGGCTATGAAAAAGTTTGACGACTGTAATATAATATCATTAAAACTCACATTGCATATTCATGTGAAGATAAAATTATTCTTAAGGTTTATACTAGCTTTGCTTACAAATGGATACATTACAATTGTGTCCAAAAATTTAATTTATTGGTCTTACTGTAGTTTTATTATTTGTTTTTTAATAAATGAACAAAGTAGTAATAATATGTACATGTTAAACGCAGATTGGCTAGTAATGTGTTTTAGTGTATAGTTTGTGGTGTTCAATATCGAACGTCATCATTTAAGGTTATTATTACAAAATTAAAAATTAAAATTCCTTGGTAAATGCTTTATTGCAGAAATATAGGGAAAAATGTTCTACAACGGAATGAACGGAACTCGGAAGTGCAGTTGCTTATAAGCAACATTCGTACGTATATGTATATTGTATAGGTACTAAAATATACTAGTTTGAATACAAGAAAAATACTAGTTTTAAGCCTAAGGTAAAAACAAAGGAATGTTTTTGTAAATTTTGTACTGCGGCATTTGTCCCGATAAGGGCACAGATGGAAGAATGGAGCATTCGCTGTGGAAGAGTTCAGCTCTCGTTAGACGATGGACGATGCAGAAGGATCTTCACCAGCACCGTCCCCGGATCATCAATCTAGCAGCAAGCCCTGTAATAAATACGATAATTTACAATTTACGTATAAAATAAATATAATATTCTATTTAAGCAAATATGTCATTTACGGTAGTCTACGTTATTTCAGAATTCATATGTAATACCTCAATCTGTCGATAAAGGAACATGCTATAGTATATTTTCTAAAATAAATTATTCAATTACATCGTTTTTTAAATTAAATCTTACATATTAATATATGGAATAAATTAAATTCGGGTACAATGTCGTTTTTATCGAAGTGAATATTTTTTCATACAAAATCAATAAAAAGTAACATAAAAACGATCCGCCGAACATCTGGCAAAGAATTAAGAAAATATTGCACTCAATAGAAAATATAGATGAATGATCAAATGATAACTGTAAAAAGCACTAACACTGTGTTTAATATAGTTATTTCCACAAATGATCAATTATTTGTGAGACAATAATTAACCGTGTAGAACTGATGAATTAATATTATTAGTATAAAAATGATGCCAGTATAATATCAATCATAACAGAGTATCAAATTGACACATCAAAAGAAGGACATTTAAAAGTCAATACTTACATCATGTTGTGGACGGCACTGTATGATGACAGGAATCCGCAACGAAGCTAAAAATAAAAAAAGACAATTTATTAAGATTCAAAAATTTCGATGGCAGGTAAAATTTTGCGATGTTCTCTTATATTAAAAATAATATATACTTTTTTTAAGAAAATTACCTGCATGAAGTTGTAAGGCTTGCTCTGGTCAATACGAAGGAAGTCATAGGGCTTGCTGACATCATAAGGTTTGGCAGCATCGTAGGGCTTGGTACTGTCATAGGGCTTGGCGCTGTCGTAGGGCTTGGCGCTATCGTAGGGCTTGGCACTGTCATAGGGCTTGGCGCTGTCGTAGGGCTTGGCGCTATCGTAGGGCTTGGCACTGTCGTAGGGCTTGGCGCTATCGTAGGGCTTAGCACTGTCGTAGGGCTTGGCGCTATCGTAGGGCTTGGCACTGTCGTAGGGCTTGGCGCTATCGTAGGGCTTGGCACTGTCGTAGGGCTTTGCGCTATCGTAGGGCTTGGCGCTGTCATAGGGCTTGGCGCTATCGTAGGGCTTGGCACTGTCGTAGGGCTTGGAGTTGTCATAAGGCTTAGCGGCATCATAAGGCTTGCTCTGGTCGAAGCGCTTCAGGAAGTCATAAGGCTTGGCGCTATCGTAGGGCTTGGCACTGTCGTAGGGCTTGGCGCTATCGTAGGGCTTGGCACTGTCATAGGGCTTGGCGCTATCGTAGGGCTTGGCGCTGTCGTAGGGCTTTGCGCTATCGTAGGGCTTGGCGCTGTCATAGGGCTTGGCGCTATCGTAGGGCTTGGCACTGTCATAGGGCTTGGCGCTGTCGTAGGGCTTGGCGCTATCGTAGGGCTTGGCACTGTCATAGGGCTTGGCGCTGTCGTAGGGCTTGGCGCTATCGTAGGGCTTGGCACTGTCGTAGGGCTTGGCGCTATCGTAGGGCTTGGCACTGTCGTAGGGCTTGGCGCTATCGTAGGGCTTGGCACTATCGTAAGGCTTGGCACTATCGTAGGGCTTGGCGCTATCGTAGGGCTTGGCGCTATCGTAGGGCTTGGCACTGTCATAGGGCTTGGAGTTGTCATAAGGCTTAGCGGCATCATAAGGCTTGCTCTGGTCGAAGCGCTTCAGGAAGTCATAAGGCTTGGCGCTATCGTAGGGCTTGGCACTGTCGTAGGGCTTGGCGCTATCGTAGGGCTTGGCACTGTCGTAGGGCTTGGCGCTATCGTAGGGCTTGGCGCTGTCGTAGGGCTTTGCGCTATCGTAGGGCTTGGCGCTGTCATAGGGCTTGGCGCTATCGTAGGGCTTGGCACTGTCGTAGGGCTTGGCACTGTCGTAGGGCTTGGCGCTATCGTAGGGCTTGGCACTGTCATAGGGCTTGGCGCTATCGTAGGGCTTTGCGCCATCGTAGGGCTTGGCACTATCGTAAGGCTTGGCACTATCGTAGGGCTTGGCGCTATCGTAGGGCTTGGCACTATCATAGGGCTTGGAGTTGTCATAAGGCTTAGCGGCATCATAAGGCTTGCTCTGGTCGAAGCGCTTCAGGAAGTCATAAGGCTTAGCGCTATCGTAGGGCTTGGCACTGTCGTAGGGCTTGGCGCTATCGTAGGGCTTTGCGGTATCGTAGGGCTTGGCACTATCGTAAGGCTTGGCACTATCGTAGGGCTTGGCACTATCGTAGGGCTTGGCACTGTCGTAGGGCTTGGCACTATCGTAAGGCTTGGCGCTATCGTATGGCTTGGCGCTATCGTAAGGCTTAGCGCTATCGTAGGGCTTGGCACTGTCGTAGGGCTTGGCACTGTCATAGGGCTTGGCACTATCGTAGGGCTTGGCACTGTCGTAGGGCTTGGCGCTATCGTAGGGCTTTGCGCCATCGTAGGGCTTGGCACTATCGTAAGGCTTCGCACTGTCGTAGGGCTTGGCGCTATCGTAGGGCTTGGCACTGTCATAGGGCTTGGAGTTGTCATAAGGCTTAGCGGCATCATAAGGCTTGCTCTGGTCGAAGCGCTTCAGGAAGTCATAAGGCTTGGCGCTATCGTAGGGCTTGGCACTGTCGTAGGGCTTGGCGCTATCGTAGGGCTTTGCGGTATCGTAGGGCTTGGCACTATCGTAAGGCTTGGCACTATCGTAGGGCTTGGCACTATCGTAGGGCTTGGCACTGTCGTAGGGCTTGGCACTATCGTAAGGCTTGGCACTATCGTAAGGCTTGGCACTATCGTAAGGCTTGGCGCTATCGTAAGGCTTGGCGCTATCGTAAGGCTTAGCGCTATCGTAGGGCTTGGCACTGTCGTAGGGCTTGGCGCTATCGTAAGGCTTGGCACTGTCGTAGGGCTTGGCGCTATCGTAAGGCTTGGCACTGTCATAGGGCTTTGCGCTATCGTAGGGCTTGGCACTGTCATAGGGCTTTGCGCTATCGTAGGGCTTGGCGCTATCGTAAGGCTTGGCACTATCGTAGGGCTTGGCACTGTCGTAGGGCTTGGCACTGTCATAGGGCTTGGCACTATCGTAGGGCTTGGCACTGTCGTAGGGCTTAGCGCTGTCGTAGGGCTTTGCGCTATCGTAGGGCTTGGCGCTATCGTAGGGCTTGGCACTGTCGTAGGGCTTGGAGTTGTCATAAGGCTTAGCGGCATCATAAGGCTTGCTCTGGTCAAAGCGCTTCAGGAAGTCATAAGGCTTGGCGCTATCGTAGGGCTTGGCACTGTCGTAAGGCTTGGCACTATCGTAGGGCTTGGCGCTATCGTAGGGCTTGGCACTGTCGTAGGGCTTGGCGCTATCATAGGGCTTGGCACTATCGTAGGGCTTGGCACTGTCGTAGGGCTTGGCGCTATCGTAGGGCTTGGCGCTGTCGTAGGGCTTTGCGCTATCGTAGGGCTTGGCGCTGTCATAGGGCTTGGCGCTATCGTAGGGCTTGGCACTGTCGTAGGGCTTGGCACTGTCGTAGGGCTTGTAGAGCACTGTCATAGGCTTGGCACTATCGTAGGGCTTGGCGCTATCGTAGGGCTTGGCACTATCGTAAGGCTTGGCACTATCGTAGGGCTTGGCACTATCGTAGGGCTTGGCGCTATCGTAGGGCTTGGCACTATCGTAGGGCTTGAGGCTTAGCGGCATCATAAGGCTTGCTGGTCACTATCGTAGGGCTTGGCACTGTCGTAGGGCTTGGCGCTATCGTAGGGCTTTGGTATCGTAGGGCTTGGCACTATCGGGCTTGGCACTATCGTAGGGCTTGGCACTATCGTAGGGCTTGGCACTATCGTAGGGCTTGGCACTATCGTAAGGCTTGCTCTGGTCAAAGCGCTTCAGGCTCTAAGGCTTGGCGCTATCGTAGGGCTTGGCACTGTCGTAGGGCTTGGCACTATCGTAGGGCTTGGCGCTATCGTAGGGCTTGGCACTGTCGTAGGGCTTGGCGCTATCGTAGGGCTTTGCGCTATCGTAGGGCTTGGCACTATCGTAGGGCTTGGCGCTGTCGTAGGGCTTGGCGCTATCGTAGGGCTTGGCACTGTCGTAGGGCTTGGCGCTATCGTAGGGCTTGGCACTGTCGTAGGGCTTGGCACTATCGTAGGGCTTGGCACTATCGTAGGGCTTGGCACTATCGTAGGGCTTGGCACTATCGTAGGGCTTGGCACTATCGTAGGGCTTGCTATCGTAAGGCTTGGCACTATCGTAGGGCTTGGCACTATCGTAGGGCTTGGCGCTATCGTAAGGCTTAGCACTATCGTAGGGCTTGGCGCTATCGTAAGGCTTTGCGCTATCGTAGGGCTTGGCACTGTCGTACGGCTTGGCGCTATCGTAGGGCTTTGCGCTATCGTAAGGCTTGGCGCTATCGTAGGGCTTTGCGCCATCGTAGGGCTTGGCACTATCGTAGGGCTTGGCACTATCGTAGGGCTTGGCACTGTCGTAGGGTTTGGCGCTATCGTAAGGCTTAGCACTGTCGTAGGGCTTGGCACTTTCGTAGGGCTTTGAGTTGTCATAAGGTTTGCTCTGGTCAACGCGCTTCAGGAAGTCATAAGGCTTGGCGCTGTCGTAGGGCTTGCAGCCATCATAAGGCTTGGCGCTGTCGTAGGGCTTGCAGCCATCATAAGGCTTGGCGCTGTCGTAGGCCTTGCAGCCATCATAAGGCTTGGCGCTGTCGTAGGGCTTGCAGCCATCATAAGGCTTGGCGCTGTCGTAGGGCTTGCAGCCATCATAAGGCTTAGCGCTATCGTAGGGCTTGCAGCCATCATAAGGCTTAGCGCTGTCGTATGGCTTGCAGCCATCATAAGGCTTGGCACTGTCGTAGGGCTTGCAGCCATCATAAGGCTTGGCGCTATCGTAGGGCTTGCAGCCATCATAAGGCTTAGCGCTGTCGTATGGCTTGCAGCCATCATAAGGCTTAGCACTGTCGTAGGGCTTGCAGCCATCATAAGGCTTAGCGCTGTCGTAGGGCTTGCATCCGTCATAAGGTTTGGTTTGATACTTACGGGTTCCTTCGAGGGTCACGAATTGGTACTTCATTGTGATATTTTATTGATCGGTCTTTAAGAAACTGTGCTGTCTTCTGAAAATTATTAAAAATGTGTAATAAATTAATAAAAGCACTTCAAAATTAAGTATTTTAACTTTCCCGTTGCTAAAAAAAATTTATACGTAAGTCTCTTGACTTATAAAAATGTTTTATAAAATTTTGGCAGTACATGTATTTTTCTATGAAATTGTAATTTGTTTCAAGTTATTCAAAGTGTATTGGATTTTCTTTATATGTTTTTTGATCTTCAAATTAAAGAAAAGTAATATGTTTATGAATAAAATATAAAAACAAATACAGAAATTTTGTTTTTCACTTAGATTGTTAAGTACAATTTTGTATTATTTTTTTATTATGGCTATTGTGAATCAGTCATAGAATTAATTATAATAAATTATTATCTACTCATAATGAAATGAGTATAGTTTTTTAAAACTTATCGTTGAGATTATTTTTATATTATTTCAGATTAGGAAACAATAGTTTAAATATTTTCGTTTTAAATATTTGTACATGGATACTACTTCAAAAAAGTGTACATCTGAAACTAGTTCTTTAGTTAGAATGTTTCATCCATGATTAAAACGGAAAAACCATTGGTATTTAACAATTACAAAAGGACAAAAGGATTTACAAATCACATTGTCTTTGGGTGATATTAAAATTGGTATAATGAACAAATACTCACTCTGACACACTGCTAGATGTGAAATGATAATTTTTCAGTGGAGAGTTTCCATTTTATAATTGCGAAAGAATATCCTGAAAAAGTGGTGGGGATCTTGTAGCCAATCAGCGCGCGAGAAGATCGAACCACCAGGCTGACCGTGACGCGTCAGACACGAGGCTCCACGCGCCCTGGCCGCGGCTCCCGGACACACTGGGAGCTCTCAAACTTGCTTGTACCACTTTCATACAACGATCCAATAAAGATTCATTTATTTACCATTACATTGCTTTAATAATCTAATAAATATCCATATAACAATGCAGCCACAATCATGATATATCAAATAATTCCTTATTTAAGGCATAATATTTGTGAGCTCGTGCAGTTGTTTAGCAGGGCACTGTTCACTTGATGTATGGAAGAATTAACACTCGATGCTCTGAAGGTTATCATTTTCTCGTTCGCTCTCAAATCTGAAGTATATGGTTGTCACTTTCAGCTATTATGTTTCTCACCTCATTCCATGTCAGCTCTGCCTCCTGTAACTCCTCCGAGTACATGTTATGTAAAGTAGTCGACGGCGCTCCAGAGTGGCGATGGCCGAAGGGATTAAAGTAAAGGCAGCTGTTATTTATGCTGTCTTGCGGTATCCAAGGTTTCCAAGTCAGGTTCACATTTGCAGCTTGACCGACTGTAGTATGGAAGACTGCCTTATCCATTTCTCACCTCATCATTCCTTACGAAATCTAACCCTAATGCCTCGAGTATTTGGCGCAGGCTTCTTGAAAATCCCATTACTTTTTGATGAAATGATTAAAATAAGTCACCCATAAATCCTATTTAACAAATCACCTTTTGAAATTGATGAAGTACAATGTTGTTTCAAATAGACTTTTAATTAATACCAAACCTTTCCATCATCGAAAACGAATATCTTCTTATTCTTCTTCTACTTCGTGTCAGCGACGTCAAATTATTTTTTCCCGGTATCTGGCAACATCGATAGCTCGTGTGTTGCCCAGCGTTTGGTCCTGAGATGTGCAGCTTGTTGGGCACATGGAGCAGCATCTTAGGTGTGAGGCGGTCTGTGCAGGACTCCACAGTCGCATGAAAAGAACCTCCACGCGGTGCCCCCTGGAAACGGAATTTCGGACTTCCTCTTCCGGCCAATCTCTTCAACCCAGCGATATCTTCTTATTATAGTTGACTGACAACTAATCACTTAACACTTTTACAGAGTTTAAAGTTTACACTTTTACGAATAGATTTATGCACTTTGATAATTATTACACTTACATTTATGATTATATGCTAACCAAGAATTTACAAGTGAATCTAAATTTGGCTTAAGTTTTATTTATAAATTTGATTGACCTACTCACCATAAATTTAGTTGATTCATTCACCATGAAAACTGATTACTTAAAGAAATCATAAGTATACTCCTGTTTTACTATCAATAATATGAAATATTTTGATCAACATCATTACATAGTCAAACCTCCTATAACGTTTTACAAATATATGCTTACTTAAAATAACGTTCGTCAAATGAAGGATAGCTGTTATTATTATTATTATTATATTAGTATTTGTATAGCGCTCTTTTATGACCGAATGATCATTCCAAAAGCGCTTCTTTGCCTCTCTGAGTAAAAAGGTGGGTCTTGAGTCTGCTTCTGAAGGATGCCTCCGCTTTAAGCTCTCTTATGCTTTCCGGTAGCGAGCTCGAGGCCATTGGTGCCGCGTAGCTGAAAGCCCGATTGCCAAAGACCGTGCTAGGACTACCTCCCGTCAACAGCTGCAGGGTGCTTCTATTTGCTCTAGCCGATCTGAGTGTCACTCCACGCGCGCTTATTTCTGAAGGCTGATAAGTTCTGTCAAATAGCCCGGTGCAGTTCCGTTGAGTGTCTTGTAAGCTAAGAGGCATAATTTGTACTGGATCTAGCCGAAACTCTCAACCAATGCAGTCGGTGTAGTATTGGAGTAATGTGACAGAATTTGGGCGCATTGTAGACTAGTCGTGCCGCTGCGTTTTGTAACGACTGCAATCGCTTTAGTTGTTTGGCTGGCTGGCCTGCGTGCAGTGCGTGCGTTATACGAGTACCCTAAAAACGAAGACGGATCTTTAAAGTAGTATCTTAAATAAATATTTTATGTGATTTCTGGAACACAATAGTATATTTTAAATATGAGATTATTTTTTATAAGGAGAATAATGCAATTTTACCGTTATATACTGAATCGGTTTATTCGATATTGATACTCGTAAGACATTATTTCCTAAAAGCTCGCAAGGAGCATGTTGTGCTTTAAGGATTATCAATGAATGCAGTGCGCAAGTATTACTATTTTCTGCATAACATTAATAATCACAATGCACCTTAGTCCGGTCAAGGCTGAATAATTTGTCTTTTGGCTTATCTTGCATTTGACCCATTAAATTGCAACAGCAGTGATATTGTTTTGGTTATTGAACTTGTTTGATAGCGAGGTACTTGAGTGTTCAGAGTTACCCTGTTAAGCAAAATGTTAACTTATTAATAATATAGTTTGTATTATCAAATAATATAATGTTCGCCGCTAATCAGCATCTTTATGTATTTAATGAGTGTGCTCACAATTTTTTTCAGACGAATAAGATGTAAGTCATCACCTCGTTAAAAAATAATAAACAAAGCATTATTTTGCAACATTGTATTCAATTTCTGATATTATTTTTCAGTCTGTTTAAAGTACAAAATTTGTAACTGTACTTTCAAAATTATGTTTGTAGATTTATTTTTTCTGGGATTTGTTGTCTCTTGTTCATTTATTATACATTATACGCCGTTATTATTTTGTAATGTGTGTACCTTATTATATTACCTTCGTCCTGTTCGGAGTGCTCATCATAGTGTTGACTGTAAAAAATATATAGTATTAAATGATTTATACCAGTAGGTCACTTAGTTTGTCATTTTGCACGAATACTCCTCCTAATTGTTTTTTGAGGAACAAAAATATAAATTTTCATTGGCTCTTTAAACAACTGCAGAAAAAATGTGACAAAAAAGAAGTACCCAAACAAAAATGCTGTTTATGGACTTATAAATTAAATAAAAATTATATAGTTTTATTTTGCTTTTGCTGGTACATAATTTATTTCGTTATAATCGTATTTATCAGTACGTGATGTGGCTCGGTTTCACCCATACACTATCCCTGCATCCAATGAATAATTAATGCAGATGGCACTACAATATAATATTTTCAATAAGCTCCTCTCCTGGCCGCCATCGCGACTCTGCCCCGGTAAATGCGTAATTCTTTCATTATTGATAAAATATGATCTAATTAAATAAATTATTTATGTGTCGAAATAAATTATTCGTTCATTTTCGTTCGTTAATTTTTTTGTAATAATAAGAAGATATTGATACGAGTGCAAGGCATTTCCAGCCTAACATAATTGCATGTACTCGTATTGTGTAAATTCCTCTGACTTATAATGATACTCTTGATGTACATGGCCTCATTGTGTAGAATGTGTTACATTTTAGATTCTATGAAAGCATTTTCCAATACGTGAATATTTTTTTTTTTTTTTGTAATAATAAGTCAATACGGTGACACTTATCACGGTAGCTTATTGATATTTTAAATAGAAATATTTATTTTATTTTATTTTATAAACACTGGAAGTAGTCTCTTAGATTAAAGCATTGTCGGTGTTCCAGAGAAATGTAACACTAGAGAAATGACATGGCAATTAAAAGGAGACTCGTCCTAACCCTTAAATATTCCCTCAGTCAGCCAGTTCGCCTATTATGGTTATGAAAAGGGCATATATGATAGTTTTCGTGACATATGGTTTAACATTACTCTGATATTTTACTCTTGTTAAACTATCATGCTCTTCCTTACTCTCACTTTCTCGTTATCTCCTCTCTCTGCAAGCTGCAGACAATCAACTCATCAGCTGAAAACATTATTTGACTTATCGTTAAATGAATGCTGAAATTACTTATATTTTATTAAATATCGATAAAAATATACTAAAATACAAACATTAAAAAAGTGTGTCAACATAAAATATCAATTTTATTAATACGACTCCAGAAAGTTTAAATATGTGTGTTACAGACGTATTATTGATTTATTTTTCATAATTTTGAAACTGCAACAAGTACATATTATGATAAAAAAAAACTCGAATGTTCTGAATCACCTGAAGAAAAATTAAGAAGTTTTTCGTGGACGTCAGTTATTTAATCTAAACCGCCGGCCGCGGCCAGTGGGAAAATGGTCAGTGATCGTACGATGTTTTATCACCTCACTTACGGATGTATTTTCGGGTCATAGAACTCTTCCTATCACTTAGGTTTTTTTTTGTCGACATTTTTTTAAATAAATAGTCAATATTTATTAAACACTCTTACTAACTTCCTAAGACTTTTAACAAATTGAAATTTTAATACATTGGTTGTCTTTTCTTACCGTTTTATGCCGAGAGATTGCTCGACAGTCATATACGAGTAATATGTAACGATTTCGAATACCGACAAAGCTGAAAATAAAATATCGTTAAAGAAATTTTATGCTCTCTTATTATTTGTAGATTATTTTTAAAATAAAGTAAGAATTCACTCCCCTGATTGATGTACAACTTTTTTGAGACCAGCAAAAATGCTTGGTATTAAACATTTATTAAGCTACGTGGTACGAGTATGTTATCTTGTGAACATTGAACATAAGTTTATTTATAAAAAAAAACACTGTCATTTGCTGAGAGTACGTGGAATGCCAGTCCACTCCAAGATACATAGTTCAGTAAAACTAACAAATGTCATTATTCAGTTATTAAATTAAGTCATTGTTCACTGATGATATTTCCCTACATCACCATCTGGACGTCTATGTCTATGTCTACCACTTATTATTAGTATAAACAAATATTTTGTTTTCGATAGAACAAGTTATGCGTTATCATCATCACCATGTATGTTTTCTTAACTGGAGCCTATGGTCGTCATGAACTTCCGCCACGAAACTCTGCAGCCTATATTCTAAATTATCTGTGATAGTGCAAGCTCACAAATTATGCTCTTGTGATAAAGTAGACGTTTCTCTGAGACAGCTGATTGGGCTTCCCGCCCACAGACTGCTGGGCGCTGATTGACAAGTTACCGCATTCACACAGGTGCAGATCCGCACCTAACTGCTTTACTTAATGTACGATTCTAAGCTAACGATTATAAGGTATAGATTATTAAAGAGAAATCTGTATAGAGCAGATTTCTTTTTAATAATAGTTTAAAAATATAATAAATATACCTTAATTGTTTTATTTGCATTATTAACCTTATTGTTAGATGAGTAATAATGAAATAGGTGTGGAATAATTCAAAAACATGAAGCAAGATATTGATATACCCTCTGTAACCTTGTATGCGCACCAAACTACATGAACCAAGCAAAACGTAGAGAAACAGCTTAAACTATTTTGAAAACTTGTATTAACGAGTCTAATAAACTTTGTACATTTTTACTCTTTTATATCTTTAAGGCTATGTTATTACTTTTAAAATGCAAACTTTCCATCTGCAGCGTCTAGCCAACCCATTTAAGCTCTTAGGTTCTGATCGTAAAAAACCAACACCCACAGAAGCTTTCATATGTCGCTTATATTATATTAAAAAAACGCGTTTTATATACATACAATATAAACTCCAAAAAAGCTGAAGACATAAATTGTTCATCAATATCATAAAAACACGGATCTATCGGTAGATAATTTTAAAGTCAACTACTCAATTATCTTAACCAGTCCACCCATATATAAGCTTTACGTCACTAATCATCTCACTCATGTAGAGCTTTCCGTACTTTTCTTCAGTAACCCAAAAGGTCTTCTGATTGACATATTAATGGAATTCTTCGCCATTCTTTCACGATTGCCATCAACAAGCGATTTAATTTTTATTTTCAATTTATGTGATAAACGGACTACTAAGTTCTGACAATTATATGCAATAAACCGAGTTTCAAATTTGCCAACAGGTTAAAGAAAATCAAAATGAAATGTGCGCAAACCTTCTAGTAATATAATTGTTGTAACGCAAACCAATGAATTCCAATGTTTGAATTCATATTACCTTGATTTTTTTGTTTTATTTAATGTTGGTAAACAATAATTTTATTTTGTTGTTAGAATATGCGGATCGATGGCATAATATAAATAAATATTGTAAGTTCATACATATGATCGTTTTGTATGTTTTGAAATTAATCGAATTCTTCGTTTGTAAATGATATAATAGTTCTATTGATTATTTTTCGCAATGAATCTCTAAAACAGATATAATTTTTTTCATGTTTTATAGAGGAGAAAGATGCACCGATTTTTGATCCCTCGTAAATAAACCTCTTACCCATTAATTACGTTGTATTTTGATCACTCTATACATTCTCCCTTTGGTCCTTCATCCCCCGTACTGATGAATTGTATGCCATTTGATCTCTTGGCAAGCTGACCCCTCAGTCTTGTTTTATCAATTGCATTTTTTTAAATTTAAAGTATCACACAATACCGTCGTAAATCGTTTCTTCCGACAAAACTGATCTATTTTACGGTTTTGTATGTTTTTATTTTATTTCAAACATTGAAAATAAGTTTTTAATAAAATGTACATAGTAATAATTAACTTGATTGAATTATTATAATTTAACCTGTGATTAATGAAATTAAATCAAAATTATAGCTTTATAATATACAACTGTATGTACTCGTATTATCACAATAGTTATGTCATGTAAATTATATTATCATTGTGACTACGTGGGGTCAATTAATAATTGTAATAATTAAAATGTAAGGCTTATCAAACAGATTATTTTTAAAAAATACGGTAAAGAAAACATATTTAACGTCTAAAATAATGGCGTGTGCTCAACAATTAAGATATATTTCGTCAATGATAAACTAATACGACTTTTTGTACTTAAATTTTTAGAATGTTGTTTACAGATAAACATGTTGAGCTTTTGTCTATTGTGATCACAATCAAAAGCTTTTCGTTATCTTTTCTAACGGAAACGTGATATTTTTTATAAAAAATTAAGTAATTTTTGTATAGCGTTCTTTATTTATCACAAAGAGTTCAATAATTTAATAAACTTTACTCTACTAGGTATCATAGACAAAAATAATAATAATTGAACTATAGTGTCGGACTGGTGTGTTCATTGTTCGGTTATTTTTATTAATTTATATTTACGGTAACTATCCATTCAGTTCAATCAATTCCGAATATTACCCAACTCTTTTTCTTCTAGGGACGCTTTCTTTCCATTCGTTAGAGTCCCAGAGGAAAATTGCAGCTCTCAAACATTCATTCCTTCTTCTTCGCGGTGCAATTCACAACCCTGGGATTCTTGAATGTTTTACCTTCTACGTTCCAGATAAGCACACCCGTGCTCGTAGCCATCGATTGTTTTTGATCCCAGTTGATGCTTGTGGAGCTTCGAGCACTCAATTTAGTACAACGGCAATGGCGCTCATAAATGGCCTACCGCACACCTCGATCCTTTTCTTACATCTTTTTCCTCTTTTGTCGATGGTATTGTGATAAGCTAGATATATGTGATCTTTGACACGTGTCGTCTTCTTCTTCCTTTATGTTTTTTTTCTCTTTTGTATGTATTGTATGTTTATGTATACTCTATGTTTCTTATTCTTTGTACCTTGGAACTGCGGTTCTGTTAAATAAATAAATAAATATTTTTTGCATAAAATATCTACTCGTGTTTGTACATATTATGTAGAAGTGTACTCTCTTTGTAAAGTGTTGTCAACTACGGCTGATTTTTGTAACCTGTGAACTCCGCGTGCTTCCCAGACTATCTGACTATCTTTCTGTGAGACCACCGGGTTCAGGGTCCACACTTACGAGCTGATTAATCTTCCTATCACTAGAACACTTTTTTGTGTCGCCACGTGATTGATCGTTAAAATTTAATTTAATAAAAAAAAGTTATATTTTTAGTTGGATACTTGTTTTTTTCAGTGACCCTTGAGTTTACAAACTGACACAAAAAATTAACAGTTATTTAATGTGAACAAATACCACATCGTTTCTCATTTCTCTTTATTCCATAAGAGGAGTGGCCTCCTCTAGTTGTGAAATTGATCCAAATCAAATAACGCACCTGTAATATAAACTGCTATTTATATTTTTACAACATTTGTAAACGTTTTTACACTTTTGTAGTTTTTCAAAATATTTTTTTAACATTCTCATTCCCTTTTATTATTCACTACATGTATGGAGAAGAAGGAATTTTTAAAATTAATTGTATTTTATTTTTAAAAATACATTAAAAACCATAACAACAATTATTCTATAATATAGTACATATCCCAGCAGGTCCACCGCTTAACCGACAGCGGTATGGAAGCTGCCTTGTCCGCTCTCTCACCTTGTCATTCCTCATAGAGTCAAATCATTCATATGTGTTGGTATATTCAAATTATTTTACGCTTTACAATTTGATTGAATAAAATACATATTTATTCAAACTGGTTACTTTTATCAGCTTCAGTACATTTTTTTATTTGTGAAGTTGTGTAGAAGAGTTCTTGATAAAATGCTTTAATGACACCAATCACGTAATTAAATACAGCATCAAAAATTCCATATCGTAAGCATAGATATATATATATGTGCAGAAATAATTTCTGACAAACATTGATAACCAAGTTATCATAACCTGTGAAATTGAAAATAAACATACATTTTGTGAAGTCTACAAACTAGTATGGATTATATGTCAATATATGCTTAACTGATTATAAATATAGATATTAATTATATGATTAATAAGTGTATTTAATTATGTTGTCGATTGGATCAAATCACATATATTTAGGGTCACCAGATCTTCAGTTTTTAACCGGATATTTCGGTATTATGGTTATCTGTCCGGTTGAATAATCATGGTCGTATGATTTTTTATCTAGACATTTGGAAAAAATTGAATGAACCTTTTGTGTAGGTGAGATGCCATTTTTTCGATATATCGGTAGATTGGATAAATAAATAAATTTGGTCTTCGTTTTTTTTTTATTGTATTTTTTTCATCTGACAAACCTACATACATTACATGCAAATATACAAATGATGTCTAAATATCTTATTACAATGATAATAATTATAAAGATCTTAAAATGTTACCTGTGTGATTTAAGTACTCGTATTTCGCTTTAAGCTTCGACGTATATTTATAATTTGTTACGAAATACGATGGAATATAAAACATCTTGTAAATGTAAAAGATTCAATAGTCTTCATTTCTGCAGTCAATGAAGAAATGTAAATTGACCTGTTTATGACATATTCTCTTATCTTATTGCACACATTCTAAATGTAGTGTTGCTTGTCTCCATACTGAACATTGAAGTTGTCATAGTCTCTGAGGAAGCTCCTGTTCTTGGCGGCGGGAGGAGTGTCGGTGCCCTCACTCAGTCCGTCACCGTCGCCCCCGGGACGCTCTGCCCTCTCAACCCCCTCCGCCCTCCTCCGGGGAACCAGTGGCAGCAAAATAGTCTCGTAAACATTCTCCAGCAGTCCGATAACACCCAGCACCGATAGACCCAACAGGAAACCCTGGAAACACCAATTTAGCAATTGCCTATCTTGTAATAGTAAGCAATTTTTGCGGTACCGCGCAACGGAGCGATTCTTTTAATCCGAGTATAAAACTGAAATCGCGTTTTGTGTGCTTGAAAACCCGGTAGGTAGGTAGAATAGGTAGTTATATATTTTTGAAAACATTCTTATTTACCAAAAGTATTAATTCGATTCGAATAATGAATTTAAATTATTGCATACTTTTGTCTTAATGAAAATAATAGTGCTATTATTTTTAATTTACGTATTTTATTGTCTTTTTTTGTTTTATTTGTGACCGTTAAATTGTTGAAATTGTATTTTGAAAAATTTAAGCTTCCTACCGACTTACCGAGTACATTATAAAAAAGGAATATTTTAAATTTGATTCAAATTTAGAACAAATTTCCTAAGATCATTCATTTGTTTTATTGTGTGAGTAACAAGAAGCAAATTTTAAATTCATCTCCGTAAATTATAAATATTATTCATTTTGAATCTTCCGAAGTATGACATTTCACGTGAAAGTCTGAACAAACTGGGTAGCGATACACACAAGTATATAATATTAATAATTTTATTTTAAATTGTCATACAACTTTTCTTCAGTTCACATTATTTTATCAGTATAACTTTAAATTCGATATAGCAATGTAATAATAATATATTTTAAATTTGGTTCAATAGCTTAGGCGCCACGAAGATTAAAATAGATTCCGAAAAACTTTTTTAATTTTCATTTAAATGATATCTGAATACATTTTTTAAAATAAAAATCTTGACGAAAAATTTGCCGGACCTTTAAAAAATACTGACATGAAAAAAAAAACCTTGTAAACTGTACTACATATTTAGTCATGTTAGAATACCATTGGGATATCAAAGGCTCATTTTTTTCGTAAAAAATATTTTTTAATTGTAGATTTCTCGAATAAGTAGTTACAAAATAATGTCTTATAAGAATAGATATAGTCGGATGATTATGCTTTATTTTATAATCTTTTAGAGAATATTATTACATTTCCATATAGTATTTTTGCTGTAATAATATGTGTGTCTTTTATAATACGCCAATTTTTTTTTTTTTTTTTAATTAAATATTATGCAAGACAATATTTTTACCATTTTGAATACGTCTTGGAATAATATTACATGTACAACCTACACTTTTGGCTTGCGATATGTATTTTTTCATAGTCCGATAACGATATAATTATTTGCATTCGACTTCACCCAAACAAATTTGTCACAAGAATTGTTTATCAACATTTCCGACCGTAACGCTCCTATCTTCTCTGCCGATACTCGCATTGGTCTGTGATCTTTAACATTATTAATATAATCGGTTTATTACATTATTATTATTTTTTTGTAAAATAATCATTCTGATATAACGGTGTAATTTTTTAGGTCATTCGGCCACGACGCTCGATGGGTGTCGCTATTTCCGCAATGTACACACTTTTATTGTAGTTATAATATGTGATCTTAATAATATGAATAATATAATGCAAATCTGATGACAGTATTGAACCGCCATCCGTGTACTGATAATATGCATTGTATCAATTTACTTCAGTTCTTCAGCAAAATTCATATTTATTAGATCAGTGGTCTTCAACCTGTGCGGCATCTGTCCCCATAAATTTACTGTCGGTCCGTGAAAACAATCACTGGTAAAAATTGTAATTTTATAATTTCTTAAACACTAAATCAAGTAGCAGAGAATTTATGTACTACACTCTAGATTCCAAAAGCACAAGTATACATTTTGCCTGTGGCATTTTTTTTATTGCCTATGCCTATTAACAGAATTGCAATATAGCTGCCGGGAATATATGAGTGTATGAGTATTTGAATCAATCTGTATGACGATTTTTTAAAATAAGGCCTAAATTCACAATTATATTAATGCCACAAAAGTAAGAATATTTCGTCTGCGACGCATTTTCGTTTTTTCGGTCAGCTAATTATCGAACACTGTTTCCCAGAATGTATGGATGTGTTATTTTACTGTTTTCAACGCCTTCTCATTGATGTGGTTCAGGTTTTCATTATCAAATTGAAAAAAATTAACAAAATTGAAGATTAAGTTTAAGTTGCTCAACGCTGCCATGTTAAAATCAACTGCGTGTCCTCAATATTTAATTAATTAAAAATGTCATTTAATAATCATTTAATGGTTTGAATAATCTTTATCATACTTTTGAATGATGTCAATAAAAAAACCCACGATCCAGTTAAAAATATATAGAGTAAAAATTATATGTTATTATTTTGTAAATTATTATTTTTTGTTACCAAGCTTCCTCCAAAGTCTGCCAGGAACAAAGACCAATCGTAGCTGTGTTTCTCTTCATATACGGATACTGTTTTACTGTTGAAATAAATGTAAATCTGCAAGAAAAATGAATTAAAATTTGTAAGTGACAGAAGATTTTTCATCCGACGAGAAAATAATTGCAATTTAAAAGTGGTAAAGAGTATTTCTGCATCTAAGAAGGTTAAACTAGGCATCGTCTTAAAAGCTAATTTCAAACGATTGGAAAATATATGTAGCTTGCGATGCAACATGTTACCTGCGTGTGGAACTTCTCTGCGCCGGTCTTGTACTTCCACTCGCCCGTGTGCGGGTTCCACGTGGTGAGGGAGTTGCGGTCCACCACGTGGGAGCTGTACAGCGTGCAGGAGCAGCGCAGGCGGCACAGGCAAGGAGACTCCACGTTGCTGGTCAGACTGACAGACATACACTTTTACACTCATCGTATTTCACCCGGTTAACACTCCACGTTGTAGGAAGAGGTTTTCTAAATCGTGTCGCTCTTACAGTCATGAAGTTTCGTGGTACCAATGACTTCACGTACAAGTAGAGGAACTTCTTTAATTGTGCTCTCTTGAAAAAGTAGTAGATTAAATTTTAAAAAATTCCAAGCATTTATGAAACTATCATTTATCTATGAGCTGGGCACAAAACTAAAATGTACATAAAATGAGTGTTTTGAATATAATGGCGCGAAAACAAATGTATTAGGAAAATATATTAAAATAATAATAAAATAAATAATATACTACAGTTAAAAAAACGAATGGTTTTTTAGTTTCGATCAATGACTCTAAAAATACAGAAATACTTCAATTGAAAGCAACAATAACATTTTTGGCCGGCTGGTAACGCTTACTGGCTTCCTTTCGTATGTTATATGTTTTGCATTAATTTATAAGCTCTATAAATACTATTCGGTGTGAAATTGATCCCCCGTAAGGCATCAATTTAACAGACGACGCCGCTCTTTTAAAGTAACAGTCAAAGCATATTAGTCAAAATTGGTAGTAGACGAAGGTGAACACAATGCTAAATCATTTATCGTAGATCCCTGTAAAAAATGAACTATGCTAAAATAGCCGGATCGTCACCCAGTACTTCATCCATTAAATTTCAAGCTACATAAGAGCTATTCATCACCGTCTATCGGTATTTTCCTAAATGTGCGTGTTATTACATCAGTTAATGTGTTGGCTCATGATAAGTGATGCCCAGTTACATGCTGTGTCCTAACCGATGCATGATATATTAATTTTAAGGAACCTGATGTAATGGACGATGAGCTTCTTCATGTCCGAGTAGTTGGTGCAGGGCGGCACGTGCGGCGCCTCCATCCACGGCCCGGAGCAGCCGACCTCGCGCGCCAGCTCGCTCCAGCGACATCTCTGCGCGCACTGATTACAATCAAATATTTCACAAATCATTTTAAATCAAATCTCATTCCATTTTTATATTTTTGATTCATGGAAATTAAAACTGAAATTAAACGAAAATTGTATTAAAATCTATTCCACCAGAACGATCCTATAAATAATAAATCAGGAGATCTAATAAAACGAGGTGTCTTTTGTTACTTTTTTTCTCGGTATTATTAATATATATTACTAAGCAATAATGATGATTATCATAAGATCTTTTAAGGACGCACAAACACGAAGAAATATAAAAGTATTTAAAACGTTACAAATAATAAAAATATAAAAATTTGTTTAGATGTAGTTGTTTCTATTTAGATGCAGTTGCATTTATGAAATGTGAAAACTCGAAGAACATAGATATTTTCAGACTTCAATACTATTGTAACATACTTTCGAATTTGGTAATGGTAAATTAGTTGGAAGCTTAGTGTATTACGATGAATAATGTGAATAAAAGGTACTGTCCAATCAGTTTTTAATTTTTTGCACATCTAAATTTTGGTAGGCGTAAAATTTTATGCACGTGAACCATTTTTTTCTCACAGATATACTTGTGCATATTTTCGCTCATACTATTGAAATCGTAAAACACACACTTACATCTTCTTCGGACTCTACGGTGACCTTGTACCTGCGTCCTTCTAAAATCTTAAAAGAGACAACATTATCTGCGAATAATTCACACTAACAAGCTACACCACAAATATCGTAGGACCGTGACCAATTGCCATTTTGGTCTTCATTCAACCTGGAATCCTTACGAAAAATTAATGCAAAGAATAAAAAAGCTTTCCATTTTACATATCATCGTCAGTATAAAAGTAGATACAAAAACATCATTAAATATGATCATATAATATAATGTTCGCACCAAAGACGCACTGTACTTGCTGCCATCATGACAGGCCTTGGGTCCCGCAGCCAGCATGCCCAGCTGCTGCACGCCGAGCTTCACATCCAGCTCCTCTCCCACATTCACGTACAAGTACTCCAGCAAGTTACCCGGGGTGTGCTCTGATAGAAACAACATATATTTTAAATATAAATTGCTTATTAAAACGTGTTTACGATATATACTTTATTAATAATGAGACTTTTTAGTAATCGATTTATATTTTTTAAATGCGTTTTTTCGGAACGACATTTTCCGATTGGCGTGCAGATTCTCGCAAAAACTAATCATGCTATTATTGCAACAACAAAAAACACCCTTTATTAAATTAACTATTACTTGAATATAAGTCTTTTGAAAAAATACATTTTAAAATATTCTTGTTCTAAGAAAAACAATGAAAAAAAAGTGACAGTAGAACGTTTTCTGTTTTCAAATGTATTTAAACCATTTAATTTTTCATATTTGTTTACACTACATTTACTGTAATATATAATGTAACTAAACAATTTTATCGCTTTCAGGTTAATATTCCGACCCCTATTGTGCACGCCAATCGTTAATACCTAAATTTCAGAACACCGATAAACGAATTTACCGGCAAACGGCTCATCGACCTGATGTATGTAGACGTGGTACCCCGGGGGGATGGTGCTGGTGGTGGTGTCGATGTCCAGGATGGAGTGGTTGAGCAGCAGTGAGTAGCCGGTCTCCTTGAGGGCGGTGGCCACGGCCACGCGCGGCAGAACGGTCTGACACTGACCGTAAATGAAGTGCAGGCTGTTCTTGATCTCAATATCTGATAACAAATACGTGTACAATCACATAATATTTTCTTTGTGAAACCTCCCCACCAATTATTTAATCGCGTAACCAATGTATTACACGAGTAATCATTAGGTAAATTGCGTAAAGGTAATGAAATTCTCTAGGATTATTCATTAATGGTGGTTACAAATATATAAGCTACATTTCTTTTATATATTGTTGCATTTGAATGAGCTTTTTCGTAATTATTTAATAATTTTAAATATACGTATAATGCATAGAATAATAAAGTATTAGTATTCTTTATTATAACGTTTGTTTATAGCATATTTCAATAATTTAATAACATTGAAACAAAAAAGTATACTTAAGATATTCCATTAGCTTCGATATTTACATCCATATACTTAATTGGGACAGGACATTGATCCTAAGTTGTCCCAATTAAGCGGAAAAGAAATAATTTATAAACAATAATTCATTATTATTGCGACAATTAATAAGAAGTCGTTACAAAGTAGCCATTGCGCTAATTAATGCAATTTATACATTATATTAGTATCTCTGCAAAGTGTGTTAAAGTTGAAATGTCAAATGTATGTTAATAACCCTACTGCATTACAAAGCCGACGTTTCCGATACTGAAGGTGGGGTTGACAACCCTCGACTTTGAGGACTTTGGGGACAGGTCAAAAAAAGGTTACTGATCCATAAAAAAATACTCACGAGGAGAAGTAATAATTATACGAGTAACATAAATAAAAAATTATAAAGTTGTCCAATATATTCTAATAATATAAGTCAATAAGACTATGATATACAAGAGCATTAGCTGAATATTTACAAAGTCATCATCATTTATGTTATATATTATATTCATTCAACTACGATAAATCCTCCAACCATTTTACATCCCAATACTTAATTACATAAAATAACCGTTTAACAAGCACCTTCATTGATACATACTCTTGCTTGATAAGGAGGGAAAGTTCTTTCTTAACCTTTTCGAATAACGATTGATATACCGCGAAAGAGAATACAAGTAATATCCGAATTGTGCGAAGTTATTTTAATAAGATCAGTACGTACGATAATATCTGATTTTAACCAATCAGCAGATTTATAGAATAATATGGTTCATCAATAATTTAAAAAAAATTAAGGATAAATTTTACTTCAAAAAATACTTTAAATTTTAAAATCCCGTTTTATTTTCTAATTATAAAAAAAGTGTGATTGATGTGCAAATTATGATTTAAAACTAAAATATAATACGCGTTTTCTGTGTTGAGAACTTCAAATGGTGACACGAAATAAGGGATCCGATGAAAATTTCCATATAACTTGAGGAAACGTTCTCGTAACGGTGTTGCCACTAACGAAATTACATAAACTAATCTTAAATATAAAAATATCATTCATAAATCTTTTTTCTGACAAGTAGCATTAAATATTATATTATACTCGTGTATTCATTAAATGTTGGCCTCGTGGAACTTATAATATATAGCACACTTTTATGGTGGCAAGAGAAACAGAAATATAAGTCTGTGCAAAAATTTTCCCAAGGACGAATAAAGGTAAACAGTTGAAGATTGATATAAAAGTCATAAGTCATCACTCACTGTCGGGAGTTGAGTTGAGGCCGTATGCAATGAAGTTGTCCTTGTCGCTGTAGGTAGCTTCCTCCCAGAAGTCCCTCAGGTCCACGCCATCGAAGGGGAAGTACTTCCATTCAGAGGTGTAACGCGGGTGCCCGTACAAACCGTACTTCTGTCACAATAATACACAATATGTACGTGACAATCATTTCAAATTGAAGTAACTAAATATGTATGTATTTTGAAATAACGACGATTAGAATTTTTTCCATTCCTAAACAAATTAACGGACGTTATCTTGAAAAATATTACTTTTAAGAATTTGAAAAATTACTATAACTATGACTAATATTGTATTGACGTAATATACTATTTGATCATACTGTATAAAAATAAATAATTTGGTTGCGATTTATGACATCATCACACGTTCATCCATTTTTACGGAGACTCAGCACGAAAGGACAGTGTTCATGGGGCGAGTTTCGTTTTCGTCACCAATTTTGATTAACAGGATATATATTTGTTGATATTTCCCCGGTGATAAATTCAAATTTACACAACCACAGAGTTTAGAAATTTATTCAATTACGTATTTTAATTTTCCTTGGATACCTCAAATCTACGACCTGTGGTATGGTAAGCAATCGATTTACCTCTAAAGCACTACCATTATTTTAAGTAAGTAATCAATTTGAAATCCTTACTCGCGACAATGTTTTTGTTTTACTTTGCAAAGTGTATTAAAGCTAACTTATTTAATTATGTTACCTGCAGCACGTCCGATTTGTATGGAGGATCACGGCAGACAGTAACTGCTGGGTAGAGGATAGTTTCATTGAAGTCAAAGTGCGTGTAGGTAGTGATGGGAGGATTGCGGATCTTCCGGAGGCATTCAGCTATCTACAATACCAACGCATCACTTTATCCGCCAAATAATCGTATCTTTGGATGTCTCCTGTAATAGGCGAAGTTCCTGGCACCTGACATCACAATAATACCATGCTTAGTAACAACATTCTTAAAAAATAAATTGGAAGAGAATTGGAAGAAATAATAGATGGACCATACTCGTGTATCTAGGACCAACATATACGTGTATATGATTTTCTTATCTGAATGGACCTTTTGTAATTTATATTTGTACTTACCTGGTAGACCACGACCACCGTGCAGGTGAGGAGCACGATGGAGCGCACGATCTGGCGGGGCCCTCGCAAGCAGCGCACGCAGCGCTCCAGGGGCCCCAGCGCGGGGACGGGCATCTCGCCCATGCCGGGGATCATACTTACCTCCGAACACTAACAAAATCAACATATTACATTGTATACATCTGAAGTCACTCACTATTGTGAATCCTAAACTGACGGCGTTAAGGGTAGAAACTTCTTCAAATATGTGTATGAATACAGGTACTTGAATGCAACAACATGCAGAAATTGTACAATTTTAATATACAAGTTCATTTGAATCTTATTAAATGAATAACTTGAAATACAAAACAACTATTCTGGAACATTCCAAAACTTTTATGTTCTAATATGTTTATTACTTCAATTTGCGAGTTGTGACGATCCACCGACGACCGCGACGCGCCGGTACCTTTGGGTATATTAGAGGGATCATAAGTTCCATTGTCTATCTTCAAATACACATTATTTTTTCAATAAATATCAATAATAAAAGAATATGTGGGTTGGATTGTCCACTATTTTTGATCCCTGAAACTAAGTCGCATCAAGTGTAAATCATCTCGTAATAATTATAATGATTTATTATCCTATTTTGATTTCCGTAAATATTCGATGACGTGAATAATAAAATCCAACAAGTGATTTTGCTCTTACGTTTTTCAATCGAATACCGTTGGATAATTATAAAAATAAAAAAAAAGCCACCATTGAAATTATAATCGAGTATGTTGATTGAAAAACTACTTATTTCATTATTTTTATGTTCGACTTGTGTGTTAGTTAAGAAAAATGAATTATTATACTGGGGTTGTCATTCGTCCAGATACGTAATGATATGTGACTGTTATAAGCGATGACATATCCGTCGTTATTAACAGTGGTGTTCCGAGGAAATACAAAATGTCCTGATAAATAAAAAATAAACATATCTTAAGTCTAGAAACTAGTCACAAAACAACTTCTATAAATTAATCAATTATTTGGGTTAAAGCTAGGAAAAAAAATTTTTGCTCATCAAATCAAAGAGGGGAAATGGCAAAGATATGTTATCTCGTAGAAAAAAGGGGTTTTATTTGGCAAACAATGGGTATTGGTTTTATTCTCAATAAACTTTTGTAAAGAAAAGAAGCAGTTTTTTCTATAGCCAAATGATCAGAGCTAAAAATTAGTATTTGTTTATAGCTTGGAAGCAGAAGGGGGCATTTTTCTTACACCAAATTTTAGGAGGTGAATTTATCTTCTGATGATATGACATAGAGTGAATAGAGTAAAAAAGCATGATTTCAATGTTCTATCAGTTTTTAGTTTATGTAACTTATAAAAAAAATGCAATACAATGAGGTTTCTGTAAAATGTCAACCCTTACTTTTGGAATAAGCCACGATTTAGGACAAAATGGTTCAGGCCTCGGAAGCATCAAACTCATCCGTTCTTATTAAAAATACTAACATTTAATCACTCAAATATACCCCAAATATTACTTTGTGTTAAAGGGAGGATTTCACATGAAGGTTCCTTGAAGAAGATGTGACGTAAAATATGTTTTCGTGTGTACTTACCTTATAAAATGATTATAATTACGTCTTGTTTGTATTTTACATACGTATTAACAATGTTTAAAAACGGCGAGTTATTGTAATTAAATAAAATTAATTACTTATTATACAATCATTTCATATATTGAATAAGCTGTACGAGAAAAACGACTAATCCCCTTGACTTTCCCATAGAACTGAAGGGCGATTTAGAAGAACGGCGTCAATTTTATCTGACACCTACTAATAACATGAAAGCTGTAAATTATACAGGAAAATATACTGCCTCATTAATGAGAGCTGAACCATATTTCAGTTATTTGACAGTTTATGATAGCCATATTATTATCATTGAAAGCTTTCAAATAACCGGCGGGTCGGTCCGTTTGAATGTTTATCTATGTTTATGATAAAGGATGAAATAATCATAAATAATTATCTGAAAACACAGTATTTATAAAATGAAAATATTATTATTATCTTTTTCTGCTTTATTATTTTCTACCTAGTTGGACCATACGAGTATCTTTGTCTAAAAATTCTGACATATATTTATATCAACCGCCATGATCTTCTTCTAGATTCATGTGAGCTCTGCCTCCCAGATTACCACCGAGTACATTGTATGTATAACTTTTTAGGATGGTCAGAGCCCGCAGCCTGTAAATTAGAAAACTGTAGTACAAGCTCTCCGACATACGGAGAACATGTCAGCTAGATCCACCTTCGTCTCTGAACGGATTGTGGTATTTACCTTCATCTGTACCATTCCTTAGAGTTAAACCACCGTACCCCTAATATTCGTCAATAGCCCTGGGCAGCAAACACCCAAGTTTCACCACTGTATATTATATGTAATTCTAAATTCATGATTTGAGGCTCCCTGGCTCTTGTCGTTCTCGAGGACAGTCGACCACAGAACGTTTTCAAGAGATGTTTAGGACACGAAATTGTATCATTACAAATAACTTGGTAACTGACTTTCCTGTTGTTAAAAGCATGTTATACTCAATTATATTAACACATTTTAACAAAAAAAGTATATTATTTTTTAGAATATATAAAAGTAATCAGGTACAAACTAATTTAGGCTAAACAGTTAACAAACTGTTTGTATTTTTAAGTAAAATTATTTAATTTTTATATTAAAATTATATTTTCATACTAATATTACATCCAGTCAAATTTCGCCAGTGGATTCTATTTTGTACAAATGGATGTCTTTTTAAATTGTTTTTCAGAATCCTTCGATAAGGGAATAATATTTCTTTTTCAATAGACAAAAAACGGTAGAAAATATTCTAAGCTAATTTTGTTTTCATTTTAATTAATTACATTCGGTTTTTTATTTGATTTAAATAAATTGCATTTGTTTTTTTTTGTTTAATGTGATTTTTTAAATAGGGTACCTGCTTTTATATTCCAAGTCTATAAGCCGTAAGTTTAAATAGGGAGAATGCAGTGATTCAACAATTTAATTGTATAAAAGTTGTCAATAATGGAAATTCCATGCTAAAAGTATTTCTAAATTATGGAATTCGAAATGAGGATATCAAATGAAGAACTCTAGTATTGGACACTACGAAAATAATAGGAGTACTGAGGTAATGGGCAAGACACATCTGTCAAAGAGACTATTCGGAAGAAAAGTGTAAAAGTGGTAAAAAAACTAGGAAATGGGAGTATATGACAGCCCCATACAAGATAAGCTGATGACATCGGATAAAGAGCAAGACATACGAGTATTACAGATAAATGACAAAGGCTTACATTCAATTTTAAATTAGATTTTATTTTTATTAAAATGTAACATAATTCAATGGGCACAAATATATTATAAACACAATTTTATTAATGCCTATTACCTACCACATTATTGGAATACGATTATGGATCATATTACGGATCTCCAGGAAAGGTTTTGTATGAATAACAATAAATAAATATATTATCTCTTTATTTTAGGGCAATAATATCTTGTTAATTTAACATTTTACATGATTTGTATATTTTACATGAAAATTTAAAAATAGTAAGCAGATGAACCATTAGTTATCAAAAGAATAATCCATGATAAAAATACATACATGAGTTTGTTTACTTTAAATTGTAATTTTATTTCGAAACGAGTGTTAAATTGCAATTAAAAGTATATTGAAATATAAAAATCATAAAACGAAATAAATGAAAACTTAAAGTCTAAACTTATATGTAATGGTAAAATATATCAAGAAAATTATTTATAGTTTCAAAAGCATATTATATTTTGATAAGTGATATGAAAAGCATAAAAACAATGATTAATAAGATGGACAAGTCATAAAATAATGTGAAAAACAAATACATATATTACATACAAATCTTTATATATCATATACTAAAAATGTTTCATGATATTTTATTTAATTTGTGTTAAATTGTTAAAGAGATGTGTTGAATTATTGTGTTCTGATACAGTATTTTCATTTTATCTCGTAGTTCAAAATTTCGCCCTTATTCGTAGCAATATTTAATGAAAAAATACACATGGTATAACGTTTCAAGATCATGATATACTAAATTAAAATAAATATAACCACAATAATTCACTATATAATATACAACAAATGAAAAATGTATACTTCTGATCCAATTCTATTCTGCATTTAAAGTCATCCAAATACAATCTCTTCAAAGAATCAATGGTTTTGCATGAAGAGAAGAAAACTACGGTCTATTATCCTACACGGGAACTGCTTTCTAGCTAAAGTATATAGACAACACAAACCATTAAACATATCCCAATACTGTCACATTCTTAGCTGATCTAACGCTCCAACTTTACTTATGCTTTGATGTGGTGATCGATAACACAACACTCAGCATGTCGTTGTAGATTTGGTAACAGGTTTACCTTTTTACGTAAGATTAATATAATTCTTAACAAATTCTAATGATACTTAAGAATTATCAACGGATAATAAGCAAAAGTAAAAGACGTCATAACTTGCATGTCGATTATAATCAACCTCCAAAAAGTTTATTTACTTTATAGATATGCCTCACAAATAACTTATGAAACATTTCATTATATACAAATATAAATAGTTAGGTACTCAGTTATGCTAGAGTTACACTCAAAGAACTAATATCATGACAAGCACATGAAATACTTTACTTTTAAGTATCTCGCCATTAAAAGCTTAATGGAGTTATGTTTATGATTTTTTATGGTTATAATTTTTTCATAGGTTGGATAAGGTATTAAAATTGTGTATATTTTTATTATTATGATTTGTAATTAATTGTAAGATTGCTTCACTCTTTAAGAGGAACAGACTAATACAGATATGTTAATCTCTATGGCTCCATCTTATTTCAAAGACTTGTTTGAGTGACAACCAACAATACTGCATAACTTTATAATCCTACTTAAACAAAAAAAAGCTGAAAAGATGTATATCTCGATCACTTTTTTAAATGTTGATCAATTTTGCAATTCATATTGCAAAGAGCCCTTAATTCATGGGAATATTTCAATAAACATTCATCTTTATTCCAGATCAACAAAAAGTTGATTTACAATAATTAAGTACTTGTTCAGTAATGATATATTTTTAAGTCTTTTTTCTTCTTAAATTCTATTACGTGTTCCTTTTGAGCTTGCCATAGATATTTAGTGTGGAAAATATATTTTAACACATTTTTTATTACTTTAATTAAAATTATCTTAAGTACAATTTTTATGTAAAATTTAAATTTGTTAATAATCGCCTTTAAAAAAAATTAAACTGAGAATAAGTTTAGATGTTGCCCAAAAAAATTATTAAAAATAAATAAACATTATATTCAAAAATTCTATCCACAAGAGCAATACGAATCGCACAATTGATCAACTATTAAAAAGATTACATCTATAGGAACAATAATCTCTATAGCTGAGTCTATTTTAAAATACAGTGTTATTATGACAACCATCAACTGGATAACGTTACAAGATGGCACAAAAAGAAAAACAGAGCTATACAAATCATTGTACTCGTAACATATCTTTTAATAGTTAAGCAATTCTGCAAATCATATCATTTGTATAGCTAATCTTTAACTATTGTTTTTTTAAACAAAAGTTAAAGATTAGCTACAATGAGTATCACCGTAAGAACGATATGAATACCAATTACAATTAAAGGTGGTGGATAGCGCCAACCAGTGTATTTGGTGAATTGGTACTTGTATAGCAACACTTCTTATTACTATGTATCTCAATCAAAATCAAATGAGTATGTTAATACTGAATGAGATTTTATGTTATTCAAAAAATTTAGAATTTCAATTTAATATTTCATCTTCAATATTAAAAAAAACATCCTCCAATGACTAATTATGGCAAATACATGCTTACATAGTAATATGTTAATACTTTTAAAGTGAACCTACCTGAATTGTGAAACTTAATCATATTATTTAATGATATATGTAGCAATTTAATTGTACCATGATTTTTTTTAAGCATTATCAAATGGTTCAAATTGATTCCTAATACTACAATATAATAGCAACTTATTTTAATAAATAATATTAAATTCATTTCTGTTTGAATACATATTGTACATTAGCGGTATAATTAAATAGATTGGTATGTGTTTTATATGATATGAATATATTTTTAATCTTAAACGTAATGAATAATCCTTAATATATTAGTGGTAACCACTTGCTTCACTTTAAAACATTTATATTTTATGATATATGTTCTTAAAATCATTAACTTAGGTTAATGATATAGTATATACATAAATAATAAATATGGCATCTATAAAATGATTCTTTGTCATACTGAAATAATATTTTATTATAACAAAATAGTTTTCAATTGTTTTAATAATTTATAACGTTCACTTAATTTTTAAGTTGTATTGAAATGCAGCTTAATATTATTTTTGATAATTGGATACTTTTATAAATCAATTTTTTTTTTTAATATATCTGGAAAAATGGCAACTCACAGAAACACATGGTAATTTTAAAGAAATAAATAGATATAAAATCTTAGTTCTTTAACAAATGAAATAATATGCTTTATCCTTTAGTTCACGCTTTGAACATGTAGAAAATTTTAGTAGATAAAAATAAGACAGAAAACTGCTCTTTAGATGTAAGGGCAATCGGGAGTGTGGCGAGCGTCAACTAGGCTTATGCTTGTAGATATGTACTCATCATAAAATATGAGGCCTATACTTGCCTGAATAATCGGTTTCAAATATTTTTTTAAAGAATACTTTCAGTTGGGTCCAAGCAGTAAATATTATTTTACAGAATATATTTATTTGTGTGGAGTCGGTTTATTTATTTAGAGGTAATTCTTTGGATCTCAATCAATAAAATATCGCACGTTTTATACCTATGTCATTTGTCATATAGGAAATACTTACGACTAAAGTCGTCCTTTCTTTTTTCAAAATATTTTATTTTACCACTTCTGGACAATCATTAAAGGAATAATTTAGTCAATATTAAAGTAAAGATTAAAGGAATAGAAGAAGTAAATGATAATCCACCGCCCGTCGCTCCAACTTTCCTGGTGTTATTCCAGGGCTTCATATCGCCGAACCTGCTGAGCAGGTCTTTACTGAGAGTCGTGTCGCAAGCCGTGCCTCTGATGGCGTCCTTCACTGAAGCGGTCATTATTCTAAAGTTGACGTCGTCTTTATCGAGAGTTGAATACATGAAAGCGGGTAACCTGTCTGACAAAACCCATAAATTTCCTTTCTCGTCTACCTTGACGTCATTAGGGAAAACCATCGTCACGTTGCTCATGAAAATCCTCCCTTGCGATTCGATCGTGTAGGCCTTATTGCTCGTCTTCCAGCAGGCGATCGCGTTCAGGTTCACCAGGGCGTAGAACAACACTCCGGTCGTCTTGTCCACGAAGGCGACGCTCGCTTGAGCGTTCGGTCCTCTGTTTCCGAGAAGCTTAAATTCGAAGAAGCTCTCGGCGGCCAAGGTTTCGTTTCTCAAAACTCTCGTCGACACGGAGAACTCGTTCGTGCTCGCCAAAGGGTGGAAATATAAAGTGCTGTATCCATCCGGTTTCGGAGCCGAAAGCCCCAATCCGAAGAGAGCGTCTTCCCACTGGAAGTTGATGCCGGTCACGTTGAAGTCTCCGGAGAGCGGGTCCGGGTGGAAGTAGTGGTGCTTGACCCTCCAGGACGTCTGCGAGCGCCACGAGTACACCACCAGCCCGGGGGCGCCTAGGTCAGCGGCGTAGGCGAAGCTGTCCTCGCAGGAGGTGTCCTCCACGGCGATGTTGGCGAAGAAGGAGTCTTCCTCCTGCTGCTCGGCCGGGATCTCGTAGCGGCGGATCAGCTGGTCGGTGCGCAGGTCGTAGACCACCAGCTGCGGGGGCGCCAGGGGGCGCGCGTCGCCCAGCAGGTCGGCCAGCCCGCTGTCCAGCGCCCACAGGCGGCCGCAGCGGTCGGCGCGCACGCGGAAGGGCGACACCAGCTCCGGCGCCGCGCCCTCCGCCGCGCGGTGCGCCGCCCAGTTGGGGTAGGGCGTCAGCTTGGGCGACTTGTCAGAGGTCTCTGAAAGTCGAATTCGAAAATTTGATCAATCCTTCCGACATTAAAAAATGTTGACCGCGCTAAAGCGAAAACTATTTTATTTTTTAAGTTACGTCGATTACTGACAGGTTAAACTACCTATTCGAATAATAAAAAAATATTCGAGTAGGTAGTTTTAATTATTGTATTACCTCCTTTTTATGTATTTATTGCCATTCATATGTCACACTTTGGACCAAAGTTATATATATAATATCCATATACTTATTATATTTGTACTATTTGACAGCAGATCGATCATCGTCTGGCTTACATTTCTGCGGTTCTATCTTTTTCCGTAGATACATAAATGTTTAATTTTATGTTAACGTCCGAATCAAATATTGTTATTGATGTGTATTATAACATCTCATCATCCATCATATGACAAACACGCTGTGACTTGGTTAAGTGAAATTTAGTCTGCGATTTATATACTGTAAATTAATAAATATATTTCTAGCTTAATCCTCGTATTGAACAAACCTTTCAACATACAATAAGTAAGTACTTAAAACTGTACCGAATTAAAAAATATATATACTTAGTATTATCGTGAATTGTTATATCATTTGCCAACGATTGTTTGTTGTATGATGAAACATATATATTATAATATTTTGTGTACTAGTTTTACGTTACCCAACTTTTAATCCTGATAAAGGGATTGCAAATTCACGTCTTACTTTTATTAAATTGTGTATATTAATATTATACTATGGGTAAATATGTATTTGTATAAATGAAGGTTACAAGCTTAGTACAAAGTATTTGTCAAAGCTTTGTTACTCACAACTCACAAGGAAAACAAACAGCAATTTAATACTGTCGAGTAAAGCGAGAAACTTCACCATTACCCTGATCTCGAAACATCAACAAAAACATGTACAACACAATAACAATATATACAAGTATATAAAAAGTATTTTTTTTAATTAACAATTAAGTGTCCTAAATTTTAACGCTTGTCCAAAAGGGATTTTTTTTCGAAGCTTCTTCTTCGTAGTATCAATCCGGTGGATTAGTTTGCAGCAACAGAATCTTGCATCTCGATCTCCATTTCTCTCGGTCCTCCGCAACCCTTTTCAGCTCAGCATAAGCGCTACAATTCATGTCCTCGAATACTTGCTGTAAATACTCCCGTCTAGGGCGCCCTCTACAGTTTCTACCCTCAACCATCCCCTCCACAATATCGTGAAGAAGACCATCGTGTCGCATGATGTGACCAATCCATCGGGCTCGCCTCTCGAAGCTACTCAAATGATAATATGTATGGAAGTCGCTCTGCTCTGCTAATGACAAATAAGAGTTACCCACTCGTCTTTGCGGCGTTTGTGTCCAGCACCTAATAGTGCTCACTTTGTCTAAAAAATATATTCAGAGTGTTTTTAAGTCTAGGCCGTTATGTTAATTTAAGTTTCAAATTCAAAGAAACGAGTTGATGCCGTACTTGAGAATTTAAGCCAAGATTTCTGAATACATTTCTTCATAAAGTCGATGTGGTTTACAAATAATTTTAATGATAACTTTTCCTTTTGAAAGAAAGTGATGAGACTTCACTTAAAATATTGTGAAGAAAGTGACAATCGGTAAGAATCGAGTGCGATGTATCTATACTCATACTGAACGCTTTAAAAATACGAAGATATATTGAAGCTAGAAGACGAGCGTGTTTTTGCGGACTTTTGACGGACGGTAACGGAAAGTTGTAAAGAATTACCATTCAAGGACACGTATGTGAGCGAGGCCGGCACGCCCTTCTTCCAGCGCGGCACCGTCACGAAGAGACGCTCCCCGGCCACCTCCAGCCCCACGGGGATGTTGTTCTCGGGTATGAAGTCGCCGCTGGCCAGAGCATCGCGACGCTCATCCTCGCTTGCATAGGCGAAGTCCAGCTGCTTCCACTGGAAGGCGACCTCCAGGTTGTCGTTGGCGCGCGCGCCGCCCGCCAGCGCGGCCAGCGCCAGCACGCACAGCTGCCACGTCTGCCACATCTTCATCAACACCACCCACCACCTGGAACGTTCATATATAATGTTTAGGTCGACCTGAGATCGCAGCTTAATGACTACAAAACCATTCCGTGATTTCCATAGGGTTTGCAATGCCAGGATTTCTCACCGTTGTTTGTTGTTGTTGAGCTGTCTCCGTCATCCATTGGAATACTGATCAACGAAACTAACGCAAGGAGACACACACGCAAGTGAACTTGGCGAACGTCAAATATATTACGGCAATTCATGAAATAACATTTGAAATCAACCCTCGTGTAATTAATGACTAAATTATTAGCTTCTCATTGTATGAAGCCTCTCACCTATCCTACACCAAACATGGGATATTAGGCAAGAGTTCTTTTTTTTCCTTCCGTATTGCACGTATGCTTAACCATCTACATACTTGATGTGTAATATTTTAATAATAAAGCATGTAACTGCGTAACACAATACATTATGTTCTAAACTAAATCGTTGTATTTTAGAAGTTACGTGAATTTCAGGCTAAAAGTCTAATAACGTTGCATAATCAGCACTTCACAAACAGCGTTATAAACAAAGTTATCCTCAATATGATGAGCGTCATAGCAACAATCAAGCAGTTCAGATGAAATCTCTTCATCGCCGTCAAGCGATATTCTACGTTTATATAAAAAAAACACAATAAAGCCTGGAAATAAAAGCACATAGTAATTAATCATCAGGTAATGTTTAGTGAACTCAAAATGCCCACAAAAGTCCCTCGGGAGCGTCACAGGCCTGGGAAACAACAGGGAGAGCGGGGAAGGCAAGTTGGCAGGCGCTAACCAATGATAAAATCCTATGGTTCATTTACGACTTGATTTATTTATATATTATTATTCTTAAAAATTTTGAATGCGATTGCATAATCATGTATTTTTATTTTCTTATATCGGTAATCTGCATACTAATATCATGAACATTGCATAACACCTACTCGTCTTAGGAATTATATAACGTTAATGACTTGATAATTTTACATTCAGCAGATTCTTTGATCTTTATTATATTTTATATTTTGTATCAGTAATATGACTTTAACTTTTTAAATTCTACGTGTGACCTTACATGTACATGTAAATATAAACAATATTATACATTGATATAAAATCACATACGGCGTACGAAATAATCGAATTAAAGGTTTAATAACAATATTTCCTGTAGTCTTTTGAGTGTATGCCAAGGAATTCGTCCATTAACTTAAACAGTCGGATGTTGACCGTAAAGTATCAAGCCTTGAAAGAAATAAAAATCTCATCCATTGTTCTGCGAAGTGATGATGCAACCCTTTGTTTAAATTCTGAGAAGACAGCAACCGGGATAACTTTTTATACCATTTTTAATCATAAAACATTTTATTAGTCAGGTATGTTGATGCCATTACGGGGGTATATCTGATTGAAAGTTGGAACAAAGCCAATGCCGACATTTATATATGGAGTAAAATTTATAAACTTAAAATTATCATACAATGACACACGAATTGTTACAATTTTATATATAAAAACTTAAATTGAGTATGTTTGCTTGTGGGCAATGTTGGAAGGAATGATAGGTAACAGTATGGTAGATATTTAAATATTTAAGCATTCTATTTTACCAAAAGTATAAATTCGATTCGATTAACTAATTTCAATTATTATTGTCAAAATAAAGGTATTATTTGAGATTAAATGATTTTTTGAGATTTGAGATTATTGAGATTTATGGATATAATGTTCGTTTTATTTTTAGCAGTTTAAATGTTTAAAATGTAATTTTAACCTTTTTAGGTACCTACCGACTCCTACCGAGTACATTATAAAAATGGAATATTTTAAATTATTTTCAAATTTAGAACAAATTTCTGTTGTGATTCATTTGTTTTCAGTGTTCAATTGTAATAAGTAACGGAAAGAAGCAAATTCTTGATTCATAACCATAAATTAAATTTAATAATTAAACATTGTTAATTTTGAATCTTTCGATTTGTGACATTTCATGTGATAAATATAGCATTGAGAAGAAAGTAAAAATAGCTGTATGTGTACATGTGATTTCTGGTACGTGTATACGAACGATGATCTTTGGAGGAATTATTCCAACAAATTATAATAGGATTCTTATTTTTTTTGATATATGGGTATGTATATTTGAGTTATATCATCGCAATAATAAATTTGATGCATTATTGAGAGAAGTCCCAGCAAAACCCATAGCGCCATCGGACTACTGATGGCGCTATGGGTTTTGCTGGATTCTTAGCAATATCTAATCTGTGGGGATATGAAAAGAACCTCCACGGGTGCCCCCTGTATATTTTCCGGCCAATCTTTTCAACCCAGCGACAACAAAAATTCATACTCAAAGGAAGGCCTCCCAACTGGCAAGAGCCTTGACTGGCCGACCTGGAAATCAGATTAAGAACCGGAGTTGGTAGAACAAAGGACAACCTCGAGCGGTGGGGAATGCTTCATATTGTGCGACTGTGGAACCTGCAGACCGCCTCACACCTACGATGCTGCTCCATGTGCCCAACAAACACACGAGCTATCGATGTTGCCAGATATTGGGAAAAAATAATTTGACGTCGCTGACACGAAGAAGAAGAATCTTATCTGTGGATTCTATGACGCTGACAATGTTACATTTGGTTAAGCGCTGCATGTGGAGTGTTGATCCGCCAACGTCTATGAATATATAATATGAAATGAATACTAACTATCTAAAATAATACTTTGTTGTTGTATCCCACCACTACGAAGGTTTATACATTCCAAAGTTTCGATGTTTTCCTTATTAACCTTGTTTATTGACACGTGTTTTTGCATAAAGCTTATCTATTTTATCTGATAGCTTTCCAAGACATTGTTATTTCAAAATATTAACTGTTCACTGAATACCGTTTCGACAGTAATTCGATTATTTGAATAAGTAATTAATTAATGGGTATCAAAATACGGCGCTCATAATAGCATTAAAACAGGTAGTTACTGAGTAGAATACAAAGTATATAATAATATCGCGTGCAGAATATTAATAAAGTTATTTTACGTTAACCTTTTAATGTTCTTATACATTTCTGAAAAATGGTACAAGAAAACTTACTGAAATTGTGATACGCCCTCATAACGCCTAAAAACAATAAAATTATAAAGTAGGACGACTAAATACTTATGCGATTGACTTACGATTACGTACACGAGTATATAACTAACTATAGTTAAAAACGCGCAACTAAGAGATTTTTAGTTTATATAACTTTGACCCGCTTCATTGTGAGAATATATTTTTAAGTAAAGTAAAAATCGAACAATCGTTTTTTTGGTACTTGGGAGAAATTAATATTTCACTCTATTATTTACGTTTGAAAACGAAAAAAATTAAACATTTCGTTATAATTCAGTATTTGTGAATTATTCTGTTGCAACAGAAAGTTTTGATTACTCTGATATATTTTTCAAGTTAAATTAAAATGTAATTTTAATACGGAAATAAATTGAATCAATTACCTACTAAATATTAGCGTAATTAGGGGGCCAGGAAAATCGTTTTATCCTAAAATATTATAAACGGCAAAAGCTACTTTTGGTCTCAGTGGCATGTAAAAAAATTTAAAGGGGTTGTTTTTCAGGGTGGCAAGCACCGAAGTTTCGCTACTGCTACTATACTTAAGATTTATATTTCAGCATGTAGTGTTATGCTAAACATATTATAAGAATGGGGTGGTTCTAGTAACCCAGCCGAACACCCTGGCGAGGACTTCGTCAGTTTTCCACTCGAGACATGCAAATCCCCTTTTCATCTGTATAGAAGACACCCACGCCAATATTCTCTGTCTATTAAATACATTCGCTCGGAGGTTTATTAGCATACTTCATCGCAGACTACTCCATATTGTATACATCAGATATTTGCAATCCCTTGCCCGCCGACGCTTTTTTCCTGTGTTTTTTTAATAAATATATTTTAAAGGAGTTTGAAAAGTAGCAGAAAAGATGACTTTTTTGGTCACACATATTTAAAAAAGGTAAAGGATTTTTGTAATCTATTGTTACTTTAATGTGTTCTATGCAGCAGCCTGAAAACATTAAGAATCTCACGGAATACTAAAATTCATAATTTTAATTTCAATCAATTATAAAGGTTTTGTGTTTTGATTGTTGTGGCACATGAAAATGCCATTTCGCATAAATAAGCTGCGTATCGATTTAGAATTTTCATCGCCTCAACCTAACAAGGTTCGTGTAGCCGCAAAAGCTTTTATGTTTCGACCGTCCAAAATTACTGCGATATTTTTCTTCTCGCAAACATTTTTTTAAATTGAAGTGTTTCATAGTGGTTATTTTTTCAGTTTGGAACCATAAAATTGATTGTTGCGGAGGTATAGAGGTTTGCGGGCCGCGAATTTGTCAGCTCTGGTGTATAGCGTACATAGCACACAGCACACATTACACACGGCCTGAAACAAGTGACAAATACTAATAACGGCTTGCTCCAGCGATGGTCTCGCCGGGCGCTGCTTTGTTAGCAAAGTTGACTCTTTGTATTGACATCTCCGTCGCTAAAATCCGTTGCTGACCCGATGTAAAGAAGCCGAGTATTGTCGGCTCACAAAAGTGTACATTGTCTCGGCATAGGCGAGTTTCGCAGAAACTTTTATGCGGCTCGAGGAAAATTCGTAACGGTGTCGGTGTAAAATTTTGAAGTGCGGAATGAACGTATTCAAATAATGTGTTTTGTATTGTTTACGAAGACACTTCCTGCGTTTCTTGCTAATGATAGGCGGCAAAACGCTGGAATTTTGGAGAACCGCTGTGAGATCAATATTAAGTAACTTCACACGATATTGCATAGTAAGAAATCGCAAGAATAATACAATGGATAATTAACAGTACCTCCTTACGATACGAAGTTTTGTTGTTGTTGATTTATATTTAATGTATAAAAGAATAGTTACGTGGGGTATCCTGCAAATGACACATAAGATTGGACTGTGCGTAGGATTACATGGACAGGCGTCATCGGATGAGGAGTCAAACCTCTTGATGAACTTTCTAAATATTCCTTGTCCAGTAAAACGCCTTTGCAAGACAGAAATCCAAAGTTTTTTTTTATTTTCGCACTCAATATGTGCTCGATGGAAGGAATGAAAGACTTTCTGATTTCTCCGGCCTCTTTGAAATCGACAAGCGTTGTGGAAGTTCATCCTGCATCAAGTGAGTGACAGGTTAGTTCAGCACAAAACAGCTCTAATGGTGTCTACATTAGTGTCAAACATAAAAAGTTTCCACATTATGAAATTGTTGTTGATAGAGTTGTATGTTGTCTGTAAGGCGATTGTTTTCTTTCAATTAGAACTAAAATTTATGCTCCGAAAAGAAACAGAAAATTTATTGATTAATCATTACAATAGAATTGTCGTAATTACGAATATACAAAAATACAAATAGGATCTATAAAGTCTTTAGTTTAAACTACACATTTATTTATGCAAGCGATGTCTGATTGTATCGTCTGTAGTGAAAAATACTCAATTATATTTTGCGGTCAAATGGCATATCTACATAATTTAACCCATAGTCACGTTAAATTTAGGGTGAAAGTAAAATACAGCCAAAAATTACAGTAAATTCGCCATGTTTCTAAGACCCGGTCTTAACGATCGCTTCACACGCGACGCAATTCTTACGAAAACCGACGATAAAGTCGCGATAAAAACCTTAAAATAACCCACGGAAATGGATACATTAGTAGGAGCCACTACCTAACGTTAGGCTCGGCTTTTGGGTTAGTGAGGTTTTTTGGTTATATCAAAGTACAAAATGGCACATTTCATTTAAAGTATTACATAAATTAAAACAAAATTATACATGTTTCACAAAAAAAACGATTAACCTCAAAATGAAACGTCGCGTCATGTTAACTATCCAACCTCTTTAAAAATATATTGATGATATTTGCCCACCACATTTGAGACCATGTACCAACTATGTTTTCAAAATTGTTATGACCATAGTTTGCTTATGTTGGAGAGTTATTCTCTCACTGCTACAGAAGATTATAAAAAAAAAATCAAGCCTTCCAGTCTCTCGTCATCCTGAATATGTACGAGTCTAAATTAATAATTGATGAGTATAATATTTTCATCGAGATATTAGGATGCGGATTTGTATTGGGATCTTTGGTGGTTGCTGGTCGTGTTGGCTGATGGGGTGTTGTCCGCACCATTATTGTCATTGTGTGCTTTTTACATTGCGTGATTGTGCGTGTTGAGGAATGGCGTTGCGTGGGAAATATTTAAATCAAACTGGTACTTCAAACTGACGCACGGCACATAAATTTCCGTTACTTTATGTTTTTTTTTTTATAATCCCGATACTTTTTATCCAGAGTAAATTATTTTTGTATTTACCGTCAGAATTGACCTACTTTAAAGCACACAACACAGTAAAATAATAAAAGTGAAATATCGTTAATTAATATTGAAAATGAAACTAACAAGCCAATTTTGTTATTTTGCTAAAAGCTAAATATTTTGATTAGTGTATCGTCTTCGTCTTTCACATCCTTATGCAGCTTGAGTATATGGCCGCTACATATATCTGACATGTAGTTTGTCAGCAGACTTTGATTGTACGCAAGGTGTTCAAGAAATTATATTTACCAAATCTTCGACGAGGAAGTGGAGGACATAGAACGAAGCCGCCTTTTTATCGATCTCCAATCCACTCTCGTTATACTAAAAGCCGGCGAATACAGAAAATATTTCATTGAAGTTTGGAATGCAGTGCAGATGTGGGACGAGATGATAGATCCGGCGATAAATATATCACCCTAATTGCATTTATTCTATAAACAACTAGAAATTATTCTCTGTACGAGTTTATATTCAATCAGAAGATTATATTTTAATTAAAAATATTTTAACTATTATGCACAGTGGACTCCATTTTATCGTTCGAACAAGAAAAGTATTATAACGACATGATTCATTTGTTTTTAAGTACATAATTATTTTTTATGTGATCTGTTCGGATAATAAATAATAATAAGTTGACGCAATCTCCCGTAAGACCCGCGGCTGGTAATTTGATTTTTTTTTCATTTCAAAGTAAAACCAGTTGAAAGTGAAATGCTGGAATTTTTTGCTCGGGTTATTTTGATATTATTTGTAACAAGGTCACGCCCGGTGATGTGGAGTGATTCAATTGCCAGGGATTTACATAATACGTAATAAAATGCAAATGTGGATTTTTTGCTTCGCCGGGCAAAAAATACCAAATTGCAGAAGAGACGAGAATGGTCAAAATAAAAGACTGGCAGCCGGTGAGATGTCACTCAGGAAACTTACGCGCGCGCTTGTTTGTTGACTTTAGAATATAAAATTCGAATAATTTACTTTCAATGATTAAAAAATTAATCCAAATATAACTCTGCGACATTTATCGTCGTTTAATTTCGTCGTTTTAATTTTGACATTTTCAGCTACAATATTACGCATACAGATGAAAAGGCTACCGAGTATAAAAATCAGTTTAAACTTTGTTGTTTGACTTTGAACCGTAACAAAAGATTATACAAGGAACGTTGATCAAAATATCAAATAGTTGTGACCATCATTTGATTTGGAATTTAAATTTATATATTTTGTTCTGGTTTCTTTATTTTGTTCTATTTTTTCAGCATTCACTTTGAGATCCATTATACTCGTAAAGAATAAATATTTTATGAATTTTTTAATTTTTATTAGAATATTATTTTATTATTTCAATATTCTAATCTACTTTTATAGATCATTGACTATATTACAATATTATTATTACTTAAATATACATATACTATACATAAAATTCTTTTAGGCAGGGCAATGGCGTAGTTCGCCGAGCGGTATGAATACCTGGGCATAGTTGGTTTCCAAGGTCCGCGGTTCGCATCCCGCTTCTGCCGTTATTTTTGTGCTTGGATTGACGCGTTGAAAAAAGAATTTTATGTATAGTATATGTATATTTAAGTAATAATAAATATTTATTTATTTGCCTTGTTTTTACATGGGTCCACACCCAACTTGATCAATGTAAATACTAGGTATATAGATAGGTTATAGTTTCTTTTTTATTGGTAAATTCCGACAATTTTAAGAATCGAAAGTGCATAATTGATAGGCTGGCTCTCTTAAACCGGTAAGAACCCATAGGGTAATAACACTGTTCCGCTTGGAGCGTTTGTTAGCATCTTTTTTAGTGAGATTGGATGATTAGCTCAATTCTCCTGATCCTTGGTAAATTTGGTTCTAAGAAGCTACTCAACCCATATATATAGAGTGCTAGTTAGCGTACTAAAATTATTTACAAATACAAAATATTCTAATGCAAGCATATTGTTTTAACAAATAAAACACCGATCGATAACATTGTTATTCTAACTGGTGCATTGTGACAAATATATTCCTGAGGTATGCTATCACTTCAACATCTTGCAAATCCACGATTTAAATTCCTAATCCGTACACATACTCGTAACATAACTAAGTCACGGCTATATGTTTGATATACCGCGAAACAAACAACGGTGTAACGGATATAAAATCATAGTCATTTCATGTATGTGAACGTTAAAATTAACTTGATAAACACGGCTTTTTAAGAAACGTTAGAATATATAATTATTTTTGTCTGAAGTCTGAATATGTGGTTGAATCCAGCTATGAATTATTCGTAGTCGCTATTTCACTCCGAAGATTTCTGGCTATCAATCCAAGTTCTATCTCTATTCTTCAAGTCTAAATCGCCTGACGGAGGCATAAATTAGTGTTTTTACAATACAATAAACATAGTCGAGGAGCTGAAAAAACACCGTTTCTGATGTATGTACGAGTATTCTTAGGTACCTCTGAATGGAGTTCAGTGATCACTTTCAATAGCATTAATTTACAATAATTTTACCTTAAAAACAGCCTCAAATGTTTTTAGTTGGTAGAGTTGTGGGCACGCCCAGCGTGTAGCCTAGTGCCGAGGTTCTCAATACTGGCGCTGCCACAACTGGCTGACCTTGCCCCCGACGGAGAACAAGAGCGATGTTTCTAAACCGACACTCTCCACTCTTCGGACCGGTGAGCACAACGGTCTCGATTTTTTTCATAATACTCTACGATTAAAATTCACGTAAAATTCTCCGTATTTTAAAACTAGATGCCAGTCGGTCGCGATGACTATTCCTTTTTATTGGCAGACAGGAGTTATTAATTCCTCACAGATGGAAAACACCAAGGCGCGAGTGCTTAGTATAAATTCCGCTGTCGACCGATTGCAATCACCGCATACCGCAATCCTTGCGAAATAGACAACACGTTAACAGTTACGCAGGAACTTACATAAATATATATGTGTCAGGAACTTATATAGTATAAGTATTTATGCAAACATATACTGATTCAAAATTGGGAATCACACGACCGCTGTGATGTAAATACCGGTATTTTTATTATAAATAACTGATTCTCTTTTTTGATAAACAACCATCACTAAAAAATATGTTACAGATATATATATTGTGTTATAGATCCCCATACAGCGTTGAGCTGACTTCAAGAGCCAATGCTTATAAATCCACAAATAGGGTTTCTTCTTCTCTGATGATATTTAAATGTATTTGATATTATATTATGCATTGAGTTTTAGATAAATAATTTATTTTCATATTTTTAATTTAAGTCGTATAAGATTCTTAAATTCTACTACTACATTGTTATTTACAAAAATGGTTTATCGCATTTTATAAATGTTTTCCGCTTTATTATTTTTATCTAATAGCTAGCTAAAGAATTAAAATAGTCGATAGCAGAGAGGCATTGTTGATCCAATCTTTACCAGCTGGCGGTGACTTTGGATTAGATTCTGATCTTACGAGGCAGTAAAAACTTAGGAAAATATGCATTGAGCCTTTTTTGTTTCCATATTACGTTGGTTAATTTTATTTATAATCAGGTGACAACCTTGGCACATTCAGAAATATTGCAAGGTTCGAATTTATTAAAGTCGTAGTAAACATTAAACGGTGTTCAATCACAATTACAAATACATTTATATTATCTGTATTGAGACAATATTCGCGTACTTTAAACAATAATGTTATGCAACGTTAAGCAATAAATTTATAATTAAATTATAATATTATAATACTATCATTTTTTTATTGACATTGAAAAAAATTAAATAAGTATATCATTTAATTAATTAAATTTAATATTATTATTTAATGTATTGAGGAAAGTAGGAGTTTACAAGTACACCTTCATAATTATCCTGCAATTATAAATAAGAGAATCATGAAAATAAATAAAATAAAGCACAAATATGCCTTGGATACTATAGTTGCCTACTTTCATACTCCGGGCCCTCGTCCTGAAGGGCGTCAAGAACTATGAATAATATGTACTCTGTGGAACTCCAAATACAGAGAAAGCTTGAGATATATGATATACGCTCCACCTAAGGAGCGAATATAGAAGGTCGGTTAGAAATTGAAATATAAAAACAGGTTTCGTTAAATATATAATATTTTAAGCAATTAATTGACAACATTAAATATATTGTACATTCAAATTATAAATAAATTATATTGATTTTGCATCGATTGTGGAAAGTAACGGGTTATTTATTATAATACTCGTAGCTTCTGTATAATACAATATATTATTTTCTGTTAATTGATTTTTTAAGAATATTTTTTTATATGTTCATACTACTTAAAGACCCATGAATATTCAAATAAGTATTTTACATTTTTGATACACATAAAAAAAATATAGCAAATACCATCATTAATATAAAAAATATTAAAATCTGAAGTGATTTAAAAATAAAAATATTTTATTTTAGGCTCATCGTCACACATCTTATGTTATGTAATATCCGAGCTAGACTAACAAAAAAGATGTTTTATTTATTTAAAAAATTCACGTAAAAAAGTTTAAACTTAATTTCGAAATCGTACATTTTCAAAATAATAACAATTGTGAAAGAAATAATTTATAAAACATGCAAAGATATAAACATTTATTTTATAACAAGTGAATGCTCAAAACATTGAAAAATATAACAAAAGATGTTCACATTTAGTTAAAAATCTGGTAAATTTAAACTTAATAAATACATTTTCAAAATAATAACAATTGTGAAAGAAATAATTTATAAAACATGGATGCATTTATTTTAAAGTGAATATACGATAGGTATAATCTGTTATTTCAATTCGATTCCTCACGTGTAGTGTTTCATTTTCTGTGATTAATTGATGCGAGAAATCTGTTATAAGATGGTATGTGCTATACATATAAAAATACTCCATATTCTGTTGCTTATAGATTAGCCTTTTTACAAGAACGACGGATCTCATCTCACGATCTCATTGAGAATTCCGAAAATAAATGTTAGATTTCCCGAGGAACGCGAGCGCATGAGCAGTGCTCAGTGCTCTCCTCCAGCTGTCAGCCCCAGCCCCAACTCCGGGTGTGAGCGGCAATAAAAAAGAACGTAGATTTCCCAATCTGACGCGCCTCTTCGTCGTTAATAATTTATTTCTTACCATATATACCTTTACGGGTTTTTACGGCCAGGTTTGTAAATTCTTGGGTTGAGCCGTGTGTGACAAATTCATTCTAGCTGATCTCGAAGAAAAACATTTATCTGATAGCCTAACTACCTAATGAGACCAAATCTTCACAAGATCGTCAACCCTGGGGATGATCCATGCAATTTTAGTCGAAATATTTGTTGCAAAAATTCGTCACACAAGGCTCAATCCAAAATCAACAAATCTTACATACATACTCGTATATATGTTTAACATTATTTCTACACTCAAGTCGAAGTCTCCTGAGTTAGCCGAGGACGAGAGTAAAAGGCCCGCAAGCCCCATGAGGTAAATTAGACTAGATATGATTTCATGTAAACATATTTATATAAAATCAAAAAAAAATGTTTATTTATATTTTTGGTAATGCTCTTATGCTTTAAAGTACATATCTGTTTCCTCTTTTCCTTAATTATATTATAATTTGATTACAATTTTTATTTTGATATTGAGAATTTATTTGCATCGACACATGAAAGAGTGTGAAATAAATGCTTACTTAGTTTTTTAGTCGGTCCTACCTCTCTATAATCTGTTGAGAAACTCTGGTGTCGCAGACTCTTGCCGAATTGGTTCGAAAGAATCAGGATGGTCCCTCATACAAATGAAGGCACGACTCTGGGAGCTGTTTGCGCTCAATCACAGGGAAATCCGAAGTCTCATCTGTAATTCACTGGGCGGGCGCAGGAAGGGAGGGAAGGAGCTGGCTTATTATATATATGCGTCACCTCCCTTCAGTCAGTCCCTACACCAATGCATCATCATATATTTTGGAACAAATGTGATAAGAACAAAAATAACACCCTTTTTTATTGGATCACAAAAATGTACAACGCTGTAGAAAGATACTTTTTCGTATCCAGTTATTATTTATTACATACGGATTCTTTTTTTATTTATGTTATTTATTCCATATATTTGGATTTTATAAACTCATATGACTTTTAATAAGTAACATTTCCTGATACTTGTTACAACGTGACTGAAAACGCAATATATCTATTTGAGTTATTTTCATTACCCCACACGCACTCCGCCGATAGGTTCTAACTAATTCCACAGTTCACTTTCATTGCTCAGTTTCCCATACACTTACATTGCTCTACCTTAACTACATACCAACCAAACCGCTTACCTACTACCACCCAGACCCAAAGAGTGAGCAGAAGAAAATTAGATTTAAAAAAAACGATTCTAATCTTACTCGTAGATCACGCGCCATAATTAGAAATATGATACAGAAATTTCGTCAATACATTCGGACTAAATATATTCATCAATAACTAACTCTGGTTTCCCCTAGCGGTCTATTATTTTTACAAAATTGTTTTCAAAATATATCGTAAAAACCAAGTCAAATCGATCTACACTTCGCACCTTCGCCTGGCGATGTGATAGGTACTTGTATAATCAACAGGAACCAAACCTGAGCTATGCGATTACTAACAAATGCACACTCTCTTTTATTTATAAACATTTACAGTATATATAAAAGTGTATTATATTTACGTATCATGTTTAATATAACTTTGCATTACGAACATTCTTCTTTATGAATTACAGTTAAAATATACAAATGAATCTAAAAAAAAAACATATGTATCGGTTTAATTATCTTATTGGTGAAATATTAAGCACTGCTTTTCAAATATATCAAGCAGCAAAATAATATAATAATAATCATGGAAAACGATTCCAATTCTACTTTTTTAAATATTGTAAGTAGAACTCTGATACATTGTTTTATAATGTATAACAACTCGTATCTATAATATAAATCCGTATACCTTGGATAAAAACATAACATTTATTTCACTAAATTCTATGAAAATATATTAACAATTAATTTAGAAACATTTGCGACTAATAACGGGATACATTAAATGCATTACCACATTTGCTTCTTACAACACTGCATTATTATTGAAATTTTAAAAACTTTCTATTTTCGAATTTGATGTAAATGCAAAATAAAAATATTAAATATCTTCAACATATATTTTCACTAATCATTGTTGTTAATAACGTTAAAAACTGACAATACTTGGTGAAACAGCATAATTATAATTTTATAATCATTTTAATTGAATAATTAGCAAATTATTGTAGATGGTCTCCAGGGAGTCCGAAACATGTAATCAATTAAAAATAAATGTGAAATCAAAACTAAATATTTTTTGATTTATCAATTTTTTTATTCAAATTAATTAAAATTATAATCATTGTCTTCATGGTACATTTTTTCGATTCATAAACGATTTTTTATTGTTCAATCTATCGATGTGAATATGATGACACTCGTCATTGGGCCTGGAAAGCTAGGAATATGTAATCAATTATAAAAATATATTTATACGAGTTTATTATAAAAATACAATTAATATAACATTGTTTAATGTTACCTAATCTCTAATAGCAATTTAAAGATTTGAGGTTGTTATCGTCTTTTTAACTAGTTTACAAGCGTAATTAATGAAGTAATCTCTGACCATTTCCATATAATTATGTTGTGTTTGAGTTAATGTATTCTCAATAAATCTATAAAATCGAATCCATGAAATTGAACAATACCGTTGAGAATTAATGTGATTAAGCATCAATGTACCTGCAATAAAAAATCATATTACAGACTATGAGTGTTTACCATTTTAATTTGTTATGTTCCAACTTAAACCCAGACTATTTGAGCAAACCGATTTTAAGAAAGGTTTTTAATAATATAGAAACGATTTTTATAATATGCATACATGGAGGTTATAGTTTTCATTGTTCCAAATATATAATGTTTATAAGAAATCCTGAAAATCCCAATATAGCGATTTGAGATATTTAAAGTCACATTTTTTGGGTTTCCACGTATAAATCGTCTCCTATGCATTGAGCACTTAAAAACGATAGCGTACATAGGTACAAGAGTAGGCAACAGTATTATTTGTAATAATTGTTAATTGTAAACTCTTTTAGAGATATATGTTGCGCGCTATGAGATACAATGTGCCTAAAAAATTAAGTAAAATCATAAACTAGATTTGTATCGTGTCTATTGTAATTATAGTATATAATTACGTACATAGTTATAATAAACAATCCCAATATGGATCTGGTGTTTATATCTATCAGACTAAATTCTAAAGAAACCTCAAATAAGCACGCAAATGTATTGGCCGTTTTTAAATATTGAAAAATCGCACCTTCAGTTGGGCTAAACGGGTTTACTGAACTTTACCAATGCAACCATTATTGGTAATTCCACTCAGCGCGCGGTGCTTATTGACAAGGACTTTAGAGACTTTGTGGGATCTCGGTATATTTTATCAGTTATTTAGTTGTAAGAGAAATAGCAGATAATATTTTAAGACAGTGGCTCCCAATCGAGAAATATAAGCGTTCCAGGGAGAAATGAGGGTGAATCGCGAATATTTTGGAGGCATACAATTGTAGTTATTATAATTGAAGATTGTTAAATACATTTTTTTCTTTTCTAATATAAAATTTGTGCTCTTCAAAATCGTAAGGATGTGAGTTGTCTTTTGAAAATTAGTCAATAGATATCAAAATATGTAGATTGAAGCCTCTGTTTTATGAGAATAATTCATAGCCACTATCGTATTGTCACTAAAAAAACTTTTTTTTTACCTAAACTATCTGAGCCATAATTATTCCCACAGGTTGTCTGGATTGGATATATACATATATTTTATAAAGTGCTGTCTTTGAAAGTATCGATAGAAATAAAACTATTGTGGTCCGAGGTTAAAAAAATAATTTAATAAAAACCATGCGTTTGCCATGTAGGTAGTAAAAATACAAAATGTTGAATTTATTATCTTATTTACAAGGAAAATTTAATCAATTAAATCATTTTATATATATGATCAATGTAATTTCCATGATAATGTTTGAAAGACACAGCATTACTTAGCTATGAGAACAACATTGGCGAACATTTGAACCAAAGTAACAAAATTAATTACTAAAATAATACGTACATAATCCCTTAAAACTTAATTATTATTTTATTAAAATAATGTTTCTCATAGAGTTTAAACTCACTAAAATATGCATTCCGTAGAGCCCTTTTCCACGGCAACGTCCCGTTTTTTGCGGGTTCAGTTTTTTGCAGGATCACGTTTAGTAGTATACGTGCTACTGTGGTAACATTCACATGAGCGTTCGGTTTGCAGGATGCCGCACAAATCCGATCCGTTTGAAATGTGCTGTACGGTTTTGCCACTACAAAACCGAACGACTGGATCCAGTAAAAAACGGTATCCAGTTTAGTTACGTACATAGTTTGATGAAAGTGTTCCCACTAGCATTCTGCATACGGCTTGTCAAAGGTGACCATGGACATTCTGAAGTAGTTAAAAAATTTGGATTCATCCTTTCTCAAATCACCCATGAGTTTACGAAATGTGCCTAATCTCGATCGTAGTTTTAGAATCGGGTGAACCCAAAATCTTATTTTTTTGCATTGATTTCGGCGGCGAAAGCACCAGTATAATATCAGAAGAGTATTCACGTCCATTGCGTCTGAATTTTCTTCTCCGACTGCCAATGCCATCCCGTAAAAAACAGGATGCAAACTTCTGTGTGTGAACACAGATATTATTTTTGCGGTATCCAGTAAAAACCGATCCTGCAAAACTGGACGTCCGTGGGAAAGGGCCGTCATTTGATGCGCGTATTTTTTTAAATATTGTAATAAAGATGAAATTCAATTATTATTTATGAAAAAAAATTGACAAATTATTCTCATGTTTCTATACATGATTCTGTGATAAAAAAAAAGCATTGCAACTAACGCTATAGGAAGTACCACCCACACTGAAGCTAGTATACAGGTAGAGTATAATCAGGCCTCTTACTTAATATCCTCCAAGTACAAACTCGTGGATCTTGATTAAGCTTCATTATAAAATAAATGCTCTACTTAGGCGATAGCTACTAGGTACCATCTTCCGTAGGGAAGTCGATCCGATTTGAAACAATTATTTCAATAACCTGGTTCCGATCTACCATATTGTAAATGACACTTTCGGTTTTAAAAATAAAACATCCACAAACATACACGAAACATGTCTTTTTTCTAAAAATAAAAATACAATCCATATTAAATGTTTTTAAATACTATAAATAAATTTACTAATTAAAAAATTTCATATCCTATGTAGAAAATTAATATTAACAGTTTAGCAAGTTTTATCTTAAAAAAATACAATTATCACGAAGTTTATATAGTGTATAAATAAACTTTAAAGAAGAACGAAGACTGCGAAAGTTTTGTTTTACTTCGGGACAATCGACAGAGAAATAAGAAATATCATTGCAACATACAAACTTAAGACAAATACATAATAAATAATTAAGTCTTCATTTAAATTACTATATAAAAATGATAATCACCCAATCAATATAATTCGATTTTCTTAGAACATTAAAATAAGTTTAAAAAAGTATAAACATAAAAAAACCCTAGCTGGAGAATATGGTCGCCACATATTAGTGCGATTAAGTTCTGTCAGCTGTAATGATCGTTACTTTCGTCTCAGCTCACCCTGAACCCGAAACTCAGAAGAGTGCTCTATATGCATAGTTCCCGAGGGATGTTGCCCTCCAGAGCGAGTGACTGATACATAACATATTCAAGTAATATTTCAAATTATATTATATTTTGAGATAGATAAATAAGTGTACGCTGCCGAGGCCTACGCCGTTTGGTCGTATGGGCGGTTCAATTAAACCATTTTAGGTCATTCAAAATTGAGAAAGTATTTTGTGCTAACGATATAAGCAAACATTACAAAATTACAGACATAACGAAAAAATAAATGTGTGCCTGAATTTTATGCAAACCTGGGTGTCATCAAGGGTATGACGGTCCTACGAATGTCAATACGAGATATTCAGAAAGTATTTAAATAATATTTAGATTGCAAAGCTGACCTGAGAAAAAATAATTTAGTAAAGTAATAATGTAAGACTTGGTTAAGTAGCCATTGTTATTGATTATTCGTTTTACATAAAATTATCACTGCTACTTTATTACGAACACATTGTGCAAGGTGTTTATAAAATAATATATTTTCAGCCTAAATCCGTCCATGTTCTCTAAAGCAGTGGTTCTTAGGTTTTTTGATGCCACGGAGAATTCTTTAGTTTATTTTTATCAAAAGCTTTCAAATTTACCTAGAAACTTATTTGTGTTCAGTTATTCAGTTGATAAAATTATAAGCGAAACATTTTAAGTGCTTTGTGAATCAATAAACACTTTTAACTAGTATTTATTAAGTGCTCACAACGCATATGCGTCGGAAGACATTAACTTCATTACTAGAATTAATGTCGTAGAATCCTATAAATGGACATTCTTTGCGGAAATATACTTTAAAAATATATGTAATACGTTCAAAACTAAACAGAAGTCGCCGGTCCCTTTTTATAAACAGTTTTCCATCAAAAAGTTTTGCACTAGAAATTACCGCGAATTAGATTACCTATTCCCCACCTGCTCACCTCCACACGCGCCTCAGTCGAGTGTCGACCCTGGACCCGCCAGCACTCGGCCGACACCGAAACATTCACTCGCCAAACAATCGCATCTCCAAACGAACAGCAACTCACCTGGTTTCCTTCGCCGCCGACCGATCGCTCTCTGACGATTCTTCTCAGCCGAATTCCCTCGAATCTATTGCAATTTCACTGTCGCGTGCGAATACAGCTGACACCCGCGAAATCTGTAAATCGGCGTTGTAAGGTTGCGATACTTTGGAGTTATCGTGGGAAAGATTCACGCGACTGCACGTATCAAACCGGAGCGCCACTTCCACTGACGCGTCTCGCTCGATCGCCGTTTGATGTTTAACTATCGTCACTGGCGGCCGCTGCCGAGGCTGGCGGCTGGAGGGAGTCCGGCACAGCCTAGCGAGTGGTGGTAGGCTTTGCGACTTGTAGATACGCATTTCAGTAACGTTTTAAAATTTATCACTAATTAAACTAAACCATTTTAATAGTCTGAGCTGATAAATAACTGTATAATAATATACTGGTAAATATTTAAAAAAATACTAGTTAGAAACCGATTTGATACAATTGTATATAAAATATCATGTTATAGAATTGGCCAGTAGAGAAAAAATGTTTACGGATTATATTATATAATGTTTTATTCTTCTACTGAACCTCCAAAAAATATTATCGTTTATTAATCGAATTATTCACTTGGCCTAACTAAAGCTAAAACCTACCTATGCTCACTGACAATAATAATTTTATTCTACTCCGACGGCAGCAAAATGATGATAAAATCGTCATAACTTATCAGAAGCCATAGGGCAATATTCCAAATAGAGACATCGTAATGATTAATTTTCAAAATGGTGATGATGTTACGCCAAACCACCCAATCCAAAGACGAGATGCAAACGCTCTTTTATAAAATATAACACGAAAGAGACTTGTTGGGCCTGGAAAAAAACTAATCGAGAACAAATGGTTAAGAACGCTAGCAAATATCTTGTGCCCGGCAACACATTCCATGGTCTAGAAATAGTTGGTGACTTTTTATCTAAGTCTATGCCTATCGACATAAAATCATAGATAAACAAAGCTGATGGTCATAGGCGACATGAAGGAAAAGTGCTATAGGAAGACAACTCCAATACTGTGGACCTAGTTTATTGAGAAACCTACAGCTTACAGCGCTATCGGTGTCTGCTGCTGTAAAGAGAAATGAGGAGAACCATTAGGAACGCAATACTCAGCCACAACTCAATGAAATAGGGTTTTATAGATTGGAGACCATATGAAAAGTACTTGAACGATAATATGCAATATAATTGTTATAGCCTGCGTTCAGCTAGTCGGGCGAGAGGCCTTGAGACAATGCAACCCACCCCAGGATGAGTCACCACTCACCTTGAATATCACCCTAATACGACACATATAAAATCCGCCTTACTCTTGCAACATATAGTCCAAAGGAATACCAAGATCTGATATTTGTCTTGGCATGATACTATATAGTACAAGGGGTTCACCTCCAGCCGCCACATTACCAACATTTTGGAAATACGTCCTCGCAAGGTATCAACTTTGTGAGATGTGTATAATTAGAAATTACCAACAACTAAAAATGACTTAATTTCTAATTGTATCGCCTAGTTTACAACTTAAAAACCATTCCACACAGTGTAGCTACTTTTGGAGCTACAAATAATTTATAAATGTAAACTTTGTGTTTTATAAACTTAAATTAAATCGTGGCTTGCTACTTTGATAAAAATCATAAGTTGTTAGAAAACTTAAAAACATCTAAATTTAGAGTTAATGTATATTTTCATATAATTTCATACAATATATTAATTAATAAAATACTGTACTAGCAATCTGGGATAAATAAAACATGATTGCACTTATTTTCAGCTTCACAATTTTTACACCATATAAGTTTATTTTTTACAATGATATGGTAGTATAGTAGTCGCTCTTAGAGCATTATAATGAAATACTCCCCTTCTAGTTTTACGCCAGTACAGTTCATAAGAGTATTATATTATAAAACCGCCTCAGTTCCTGGGCTTTGAAAATAGAAAATGTTCCGGAGATTTATTAAAAAGTAAATCAATCCTGTTGAGTTAAGTGTTTTCTACCCAATCAGCAATATTTTCCTCACTGAAAGAAATTCTGTATCTGATCAACGTTAGCTTACCAAATAATTCTCTTAGGCTATGGAAAGCTCTCTCGATATTTGTCTTTCCTGTATCAAGGCTCCTTAAACATAAAGAATCAAAGCCCTTTTGCTGTTATTGCATACAAAACATAAATCAAATCGATACGCATTTTCTATTTGTTTTATTACGTCATACCATTTTTTAAAAAATCATTCTAATATGTACTGTGAAGGACTTAACCGGAGCAGCCCAAATGTAATAAAACCTAAAGAGTCATTTTAAACTATGATTCATAAAAATTACCGTTTAGTTTGGATACAAAACCTAAAAATATCCCCACAATACATAACCACCTTAATTTTATTACTTAAATATACATCTACCATAAGAAGTTAAAACATTCAAGAATCCCAGGGTTGTAAATTGAACCGCGAAGAAGAAGGAATGAATGTTTGAGTGCAGCAATTTTCCTCCGTGACTCTAGCGAATGGAAAGAAAGCATCCCTAGAAGGATTAATACAATATATATCCACCAAGAACATGCATTTTTTAAATTGTATTTCTTAACACACTAAGAGCTCCGGAACCCTTTCCAGCACCTGTATTACATTATTATCACTATCTGGATTTCGTCAAAAAAATGATCTATATACGAGTATACATGCAAACTCCCCAACACTTACACAAGCATAAAACATCCTTCCCGCATGCAGTCCCCAGCTGCCCTGGCTGAGCGCTTTTAAACCTATTGGTTTCGACCGAATATGCTCTTGAACGTGCGCTTAAAAAAACGTTCTTTTTATTCCATGGTTTCGAATAATTCACTTCAATAGCTGCGATAATGGTGACCTCACAAGGCGAAAACTCATTGCTTAAAAAACCCAATCGATTCTAGAAAACTTGACGGTGATTCATTTATTAGTATATTATACTTACCTAAAGTTGACCGCATACTATTATAATATGAATATGTACTGGTTATCATTGAGAAATTAATTAATATTCTTATATGGACCATTGTCGTTATTTAAAAGTTTAGATACAAGTATTTGGCATTCATAAAAATTCAGAGCCATCGCCACAAAACGTACAGACGAACAAAAAATTACTTAATGGAAAATATAGTCTACGGAATAGCTAAATAGCCACTAAATATTATATAACTCTGCGTCGCTTAAATAACACTGGCCTATACATCTAAGGGCTGAGTCGGAACGTCGGGATAATCATCTTGTTTTCTTAATTTAAGAATCTGATTAACAAATCAGACAGAATGCGCCATGGCTACTATAGCTGCCGTATCTTCAACTCCCCGGGCTCCCGCCCTAGAAGTCGTCAAGAATCATGTATGTTACTAGGTGGACCTCCAAATGCTGAGATGTCTTGGACAAGGGATGGACAGACTGGGTGGCATTGTTTCTCCCAGACAGCTGTGCACGTGCGCCACGGTATGTAACAAGGCAGTGTGACCTTCTAGTCCCCTAACACCCCAGCCCCACTAGTATACACAAGTACATTAGTCAGACAGCAGCCCCCTCAGACTTATCGCAGTTTTATTTGCAAATGAATACGCACGCATCCCTGAATCCAACGTTTTTCTTTTATTTCTATTTGAATATAATTATCATTATTACAACCATTATCTAAGCCAGTTTTTGGTCCAGTTAAATGCTATGTAATAAATTAGTTATACAGGAATAGAGAACGGTCGAAATGAAAAATTAACCATTAAATAAAAAATATATATTAATAATTATGACAAAACTAGCGAACGCAAAACGATGGTTTTGACGAAAATAATACCTAATAAACATTTCACGATGAGCAGTTGAAAAGTGTGGTACTACTGTAGTCCAAAATTTTACATGACTTTTCATAAATACATGACTCTCATATAAAAATACAAAGTCTCTCTTATGTGAGAATCCACTATCACAGGTAAAGTAGCTGAGATTTGGCAAATTGACTTAAGCTGGATGACAGCGCATCGTCACACATAGAGACCACGATAAGGGGCAAATCTCAATCACGGTATCCCAGTGCTAGCACAAGCATTCTAAGTCCGCTCTCTAGCTGGAGAATGTGGAAGTCACAAATTGCTACCAAACAGCTGTCAGCCGCCGTGCTCTTCGCCAAATCAGTTCCGCCTACCGCAGCTCCACCAAATATATTTTATGTAAGTGTGTATAGAGCCCGACGGCCTTATATGATCTCTAAAGCGCAGAAACCTGAAAAAGACATCTATAGTTTATGCTCTCCTGTGGGTAGAATAATATAAATACATATTTTATTAAATTTATGAAGAACCTCTTTCTCTGAACATCTTTCCTAATCCCACGAAATTTCGCGGAAAGTACTTTGAGAAACACTCCTCTACTCCATAAAATATGTGATTATGGTGCTTACCCACGATTATAACATTAGTAGACTAATTTATATAAAGAGCTGGAGAACTTTGTATATTTTGTACAACTTTTGTTTAATTTGATGAGTTTAATAAACGATTTCTAATTCTACAAATAGCTTCGTCATTCACGGGACCTCTTCTCACAAATGTCTAGAATTTATGTTAACTTTGGTGTTAGTGTCCACGCCTCATACGCATTAAATACCACCAGATTATGGTTTTGTACAGGGAAATTTTTGTCATTTTATGGACACTTCTGGACTTGAAATACCGGTACTTACCTGTTGAAATTGTTCTCTGTTAAGAGAAGAATTATATTATTACTTTACTTCCAATTTACAACATTAAACATATATTTTTTGTATTATTTAAAATAGTTTAACGGTATGTAATCAAATTGAAAATAATCGACGTAATCGCGTATTATCCCAGTCGATTAAGAAATTTCCATGGAATCTTATTGGATTGTTGTTTCTAATGTATGGTTCTGAATGAATAATGGCATACTTTTGAGGATTTTCAATATAGGTAGTTTAAGCGTAATACTATTTTGCATCCTTATAAATTATCTATAATCTTGTGACTGTAGTCTAATCACAGGTTTCAATTAAAAGAAGCCATCGTCTACTTATACAATATAATATACATCGACGTGAGATCTATGAAACAATTTCCTAACAATTGACATGTGTCGATTTATAATAAAAAGTATATCCAACAGACTTAAAAAAAATCTCAGCATGTGCGTTGGCTCGATCATACAATGGAAATTTCTTTCAGTAACTGATTACCAAGTACATTCGATCCCCTTAATACCAACACGCACGCATCCACTACACATCCTTTCCACTGGATATCTAAAACTGCCTTACTGTTCTATGTGTTAACTAAAAATTAACCATCGGAAAAGCTTCTCAATACTATAATATTAATGTTAGTTACTTAGTTAATTAAAAAGTGTTAGTTAATTAAAAATTAAAACGAGATTTTGAATCACGTGTGTGAAAATACAGACTGAAAATATAGGTGGACACACTGTAGGGCGAAAGACCCGTAGATCCTCCAAAAAAAGGTAATTCATTCCATAAATGTGTATGACGTCACAGGAAGCGTTCATCCCCTCGCACGTGATGTATGCGCATCACGCCCGGCACCAGGGACTAGGTGCCGACTGCCGGGGCTGTAACTAGGCGACTATAGGCTGCAGGCTGTAGTATATAGTCTATAGGCTGAAGCAGCCAACTCTGACGCCATTTGGTAAAGTCACATTGAATAGACATCGGAAACCCCTGACTCAATCTTTTCTACGTGTTTTGCATTTTCCATTTATTTGATTTTTTAATTTTATGTTCCATAAATGCCTCTGGCAACGCGGACCTATTATAATTAATATACAGTTAGACAGTTATGCGGTAACCGTTACCATAATATGGCTATCACAATACCAAGCATGTTTCAACAGAAAAACTGTTGCCGCAAGAGAGTATGAACCTCAGTTGCTGTTAATTAGTACCCCATGCTCCGGGCATCCTGGATTTATTGAAAACCGTCAGCTGAAAAATGGGTCGAAAAATATGCCGCACTGCAAATTTGATAAAAAATATAAGTAAAACACATATCCTTACATTTATGCGTGAAACTACTCTTATGTGTATAATTTACGAATCAGAGAAGTTTCCGTAATTTAATTAAAATAATTTCGTATTACCGAAGTCAGATAATAATATCAGTTTTGGACCTTTGTTTAATTTGTCCTTTCTGTATCATTTTTATACTGTTTTTATACATACACATAAATGGTTTCCTCGCGGCAAAAATGGTATTCATGGTAATTGATAGAACTTTTGAAAAATACTGTCAGCAAATAGGTCGCTTTGGAAAAGGGAAATCAAATACGGAGGAAGCCCCTCCGCTCGAATTTCAGTTTCAGCTAATCTGACCGGAATATTCCGTGCCGATTGTAATAAAAATGGCAATCGATCTTCATAGCCTACTAGAGTACTAGAGTATTATATATTCGCACATACTCATACTATCGGACTGCCGATCGCCGACAAAGCTGATTTCACATTTTTTATGTATCGGTTATAAAAATAGTTAAGGCGACTGGATGTATCGACCGTAATAAAATATAACATTTTCACCTACATTTATTTTTGTAATCTTGGTAGTAGACGAAAGTTGTCCCATGAATACCGCCCACAATCAGCGAGTCCCTTGAAAGAGCTTCTTGTGGGTGGTGTATGTTGAGATATACATTATGTTAGTTACTGAAAATGGATACGAATGTTAAGTAATCAAATAAATTATTAGTGGGAAAATCACGAATATATCATGTTTAATAACTGCGTTATATGTTTTTGTTATATTTCTCGCTTTTTATCATGACAAATGAACAAGAAATTGAACAATGAATGACACTTCTGAATACTTAGTCTAAAACATTGCGCACTTTTACCGAGTAACCTTTATTACTTTGTGGAGGTCGATGGCAAGAGGGGCCGCGACGGGGGGTTATTCTGAGGAGGGGTTTTGTATATAATTTAATTGAGGAAATTTTACTTTTTACTACTACCTACATCCCCCTAGTTAAGCTACAGTGATAGTGATGGTTTTTTGAAGTCACAGAAAACCTTTGATTATAAAACAAGTTTGAGGAGCAACTCAATCATCAAGGGTATATATTTAGTGAAGAATGCACCGAAAAGCAAAATTATATCGAACCACTAATGATTATTAGTAATTAAATATAAACATACTACACATCAAATTCTTTATACGCATCAATTCAATCAGAAAAAATATCGGCAGAAGCGGGATGCGAATCTGCGAGCCTTGGAACCAACCGTTGCTCTTGTTCATTACCCTAATCCACTCGACTATCTCCTGCCCGAACTGACGCGCCGAATAAGTTGTATTTATACCATTGGTACCATCATATAACGTTAGATGTCTCTATAGTATATATTCAGAGTGTGTATATTATTATATTGAATAATAAAAAATAATAATATGCACACTCTGAATATATACTATAGAGACATCTATCGTTATATGATGGGAACAATGGTATAAATACAACTTATTCGGCGCGTCAGTTCGGGCAGGAGATAGTCGAGTGGATTAGGGTAATGAACAAGAGCAATGGTTGGTTCCAAGGCTCGCAGGTTCGCATCCCGCCTCTGCCAATATTTTTTCTGAATGAATTGATGCGTATAAAGAATTTGATGTATAGTATGTGTATATTTAATTACTAATAATATTGTAATATAGTCAATGATCTATAAAAGAAGTTTAGAATATTGAAAAAATTAAATAATATTCTAATAAATATTTAATCCATATACATATAATGATTATTGTGGAATCTGTAGATGTCTATGTATTGTTTGTTCCTTATTGGGTTTGTTGTATTGTGTAATTATTTTGGAATAAAGGAATGGAAGTAAAGTTATGTGTTAAAGCCTCTTGCTCAATAGGATTGTAGTAGCAACACAAATATATTTGCATTATAATAGACCAATATGATGAAATTGCATATTTTAAAAAATATTCATTAATATTAGGATCACAAAGATATATCTTTTAGGTGGTTTCGTGAATATAACGAAAATATTTAAATATTCATTGATATATATAGTCAGATCAGGGATTAGGATAAGGACTGCTTACACGAGCGATACAGAATGCATTTTTACTTCTTATATTTGTCTATTGAAAAGAAACAGCTTTAAAGAAAATGATCAAAATAGTGGTCTATTTTCAAATAGTTGAGCATTCATGTAATTCGTATTACTAGTGTGGGTAACGACTTGGGGGTTTTATAACGCTCGATAATAAAATATATATTTTTTTGTTATCTCTATTTATTAGGTTAAAAAATTGTGGTGAAACAGAACTACTAAACTAGAAATATAGCATTACATTATTACATCAATATTGACAATCATTTTAGACAGTTTTTTAATATTTCCCAATCCAAATGTAAGCAACCTACTACACAAACTATCAACAGTTGGATCCATTTCATGTAATAACAATATCCAAAAGTCAACTATTTTTTGAATGACTAGTTCCATCACACTAATACGCTTACTAAAATGAACACCAAAGAAATCATCAAACTAATGTAGAAACAATAATTTGCCTCCGTCTTGTGAGAAATGAAGCAAAAAGAAGATTTTCATTGTTTATAAAACGAATTCAATATCTAAATAGAAGTCGTATACTTTTAATGCAATTTTGCAAAAGCTTCATACAAAAACAATTATTATTTTTAGGTAAGATCAATGTTTATTTTAATAAAGGCGTGTTAAGAGTTATTCTTAATTCTCTTATTTTTACACATATACAATACAAATTACAATTATTAGATAATCGATTGATATTTTTTTTTGTATATATTTTGGATGCAAATTTTTATCCAGAACCTTTAAATGCTTTTATTGTCGATATTGTAGCAACACACTGACAATGAATTTAGTAAATAATGTTAGATACAGTTCAGGACAAAGCGGCAGAAATCCCAACAGCCGAGGGAAATGTTGCCAGTTTGTTTTAGAACTGATTAAAAAATATGTTCGAAATAAGTACTTTTTAAATATGACGCTTACACTATTAAGTATTTTTTTTGTTTCAATAACAATATTTAAATCTCATATTGATTATGAAATGCACAAAAAAAAATACAATGAAACAAATTCCACAAGTTGAATTATTATTTATTTGAAAAAATACAGTGACAGAAAGCGGACAGTGATAAAATGTTATAAAATAAAATATTCAATAGCTCCAGTAGTTTACTCAGACATTCAGGTGGGAAACACAATCATTTACAAATAGATATATCGGCTTAACGTTATAGCAAGTTAATGACAGGGGGCCGTCATTCCAACAACCGATGGTTGTGACTCCAGGGGGTCACCTGTCCACCCGGCCGCAAGCACTACAAGGAAGTGACAAGTCACAGTACAGAGGTTTATTGTTCTTATTGTTGGTGAATGCTCCGACAGGAATACTTGAGCCGAGTGCTTGACAGGGGAGTGGCGGCCCAACAACGGCTGTTGTGATGTTAGGAGTCGCCTGCCGCAGAGCCACCGCGGGGAGGGCGGCGGGGGCTCTGCTCGAGCAGGGGACCTCTGAGGGCGCGGGCTGGGGGCGACAGGTCCAACAACAGCCGTTGCGATATGTGGCCCATCACCTGTCCGGTGTCTATGTGTATTATCTTTACGGAAGGTCAAACGTCACCTCTTGCAGTCTGCTGATGGACGGTTATTCCAAGTCATTGTTACAATATATAAGTATGATTATATATAAACTATTATATCGAGATGAAATGAGACAAATCTATCAGTGCTCACGGCGAGTCTCGAGAACATTAGTCCCTATTTTAAAATGCGGAATCACAGTCTCTCTTTTATATTATGTGAAACGTTAATTATTAATTTAATAAAAAATTATTGACTATTCAATATGTGAATAATTGACTGTTAATCTAATCAAATAATTCTATTTGAGCTTACCTTAAAGTCTTGTCAGGTGACAAATTAAAATCAAAAATATAAAATAAAACTGACCTGATGATTTCTCCAGGTCCGGGCCTTAACATAACAATTCCCTCCACCGCTAAGTAACAGTGCGGACACCGTCAACGAGAGTGGTGTTATTCAGAAACCGTCTCAACTGAAGAGTTTTACTTTGGAAATGAACAATATCATACACTAAGCGACGCGACAGGCGGTTAAGAGCTCGGCACACTCGCCCCGGAGGATTAGTGGGAGGAGGCTTACTTATCTCACCAAGATCCGAGACTTTCTCTCAGCCCGGCTTATCTGTCGACAGGTAACAACAAATCAATATTTCGGAGTCATCTTCAATTACAATTTGACAATAATTGCATATTATAGAGCATGCACGGAATAGCCTAACACACTTTCTTATATTACCGGTAATCCATAGTTTTATTATACATATCGAGTATTAGCAGAACTGACAACGGCAGAGCTGCTCCATCACTCGAGAGTCCGCCGCATCCGACACGGAGCCGGGCAACAAGCACTGACAACAAATCTTCACCCGACATCTTGTTCACTTATTGATTGTACCCAAATAAATTAACAGACAAAAATAAATAAAACATGATTAACTATCAAAGCTTCATTCTGTACATAGAGATTTTCAATAATAAAGTAACGAGACTCCATTCATTCATACTTCATGGGAATCCTGTAACAGACCACCGCAGTGGAGGAAATCGGCATAAAAAAAGCAATAACTACGTTGTGGCGTAGCAACCTGGGCCAATAAAAGTTCAACATATCCCAATAGAGCTTTTAAAACAGTTGCATGTAATGTAATATGTAAAATTATAATTTTTATATTGATTTTAATTAAAAAATCAATATATTAAAAATATTTACTTTTGATTCACAATTTATTTTGAACGATTACATGTTTCGGCCTTCCAGAACCATCTTCAATAATGTCTTCATTGTCAGTTGATAACCTTAATGTTAATATGTAAAAGCCTTAATTAATGATTGCCGCTTTGTAATATGTTATATCAACCAATCACACTACTGAAGGGCAAGTGGATGACTGACGAACATCCAACACGACAGTGGTACAATTAAAATAAATCCAAAAGAAACAATCTCGTTGGGAAGTTAATAGTTTATTTAATGGTTCACTGCCGGCCTCCTCCACATTGCGTTGCGGTGCATTCAGGGGTAAAGGAGCCAGGGGTAGATGTGGCGCGGCGCCGGCGGAGATCACCGGAAGCGCGGCGGCATCATGTGCAGCCCGCCCACCCCGGGGAAGCCCATCTGCATGGACTGCATCTGCTGCAGCTGCTGCAGCTGCGCCTGCGCCTGCGCCTGGGCCTGGGCCTGCGCCTGCACCTGCGCCTGCACCTGCGCCTGCGCCGCGGCCTGCTGGATGGAGCCCATCACGCCGCCCAGCTGCAGCATGCCTACACACAACAAGCCGTTAGCCGCGGGCCTCTGCAGCGCCGGCAGCCTCCGTGGCCGGGCACATCACAGTATCGGGGCGAGGCTGAGCCCAGACACCACAATCACATCAGAGGCAAGCATTCGCTCACTGTTTATTAAGTTACTTTGTAGTGCCTGCCAAAGCCCGGCCCGCAGTGGTTAGTGCTGTCGTGACCGCATCCCTGTCCCACGCGACCGCCGCCTCTCCTGAGGGGGAGGAGCGGGCCGGCCTCGGGAGAGAGAGTCAGCCCGGGAGCTAGTGGAGTGCCGTGTCATGAGTTGTTATTATCCGGGATGCGATACGAGATTACTAATGATAGTGTTAATGTTACCCTCCACACATGAAAACTTGTAGTTTGAAAAATTCACAATTTCAATTAGAAGTAATATAATATAAATAAATAATAATAATACATTTAAGAATGTATGATTCAAATTATGGTTGCAATTACACGACGCGTCTCAATCCATGAAAGCATACATTCAGAATAGACAAGTCAATATACATGTGTGTGTGTGTAGTTTATAAACAACAGGGGACTCTCAGTCCAACAGCAACAAGCTGTGATCGCCAGGACAATCACCTGTCAGTGTTCCTCACCTAGCCTCTACCTACGCCAGCTGCCGGCGGGTCGCTTCACCAGATGTTCTCAATTCATTAGGATATGTTCAAAAATTATTTGTCAAGTACCTACTACTGGTCAACAGTGCGCCGAAATATTACACTGAAATAAAAAATACATTACTTACCCACTAACCTTATAAATATGGAACATCTCAATCCTCCAGCTTCGATCAGTATTGATGTTTATTGTTAGTTGCCAAACAAACAAAAACACTGTGTGTGATACAATTATGAACATGATCAAAAATAATCAATCCAGTCTCTGCTCAAGATCAACATTTATAATTAACTTTACTTAGAATAACAAATACAATATTTTTTATTTAAGCAATTCAGAGTGCAATTTAAAAAACGAAAACATTATATTTCAATGAAACAATTGTCACTTTCAAAATATCTTCAACGTTTCAGGACCATCTAGAGTCAAAGATGGAGGATGTGAAATACCCACGATATCTGTGATAATGCAATTTGACACACCCGAGTCATTCCCGAAGCCCGATGTTTAACTTACCTTGTCCCGAGTGTCGGTATAGATACACGGGGAAGCAGACGTTTAACATGTGACATATGGCGTGTACCGACAATGATCTGGTTTAACAGAGATAGACAGAATGTGTCAAATTGTAAACACCCACGTTTAAAAAATCTATTCATTATAAACCAAAACTTAATCAGTCTCAAAGAAAACCTACCACATATTTAAAAAGTGTTTTGAAATAATAACTAACTAGGCATCTAATATTCAAGGAACCAAGTAGTATATAATATATATATATAATAATAATATATGTGATCTGTTGAAGCAACTCACAACCATGCTAAACATTCAAATACATGATAACTGGGCATCAGCTGTGCTAAGTAAACCAAGCGTGCCACACACCTACTGGAGTAGACACCTTCCTCTATCACATTACTGTTGCGTTAGGCTCGCTCCATCCACGCACTTTTGAATTTTCTTTTCGGATAATAAAAAAAACATTACTTAAACGACAAGACTGATTGACCTCCCACTTATTTAGGATGCAGAGAACAGCGCTACGATCCCCCACACGGAGAAGCACAAACAGAGCCGCCGGCACTCATCCCTCGCCAAGCGTTCCCTCGTTAGTGACGCTCGCAGGCAAATGAAACCAACTCACAGTTGCAGTCTATTCAAATAACGACATTGACAAACGTGATGAATGTTTTAATTTTTGAAAAGAGAAAAATTGGAGGTAAAAATCCCATCGTAACAGACGTGAATACCGGAACACCAAAACTGACAAATGTGACAGTGTGAGCTTCTCAAACCAAAGAAAATAATACCACGGACCAATAGATAAATTAAAATTAATTCATATCAGAGCGGAAGACAGGAAGATAATATACAGGAAACAAATATGGCACGGTGGCAACGGCCTAATTAAATAAGTAAATAATATAGAACTTATAAAGTAATATATATATATGTAATGCAGGTAAGTAACTTGGTACTTGAAAAATGTCTACCTTTGAAGAGCGCCGGGCTGAGCTCGCGCTCGCGCCCGCCTTGCGACCAATCACATCACTTCACTTTTCATCAAATCAATTGAAAAAAGAACAAACAGAACAGATGTAGTGACATCGACAAAATGGCGAGAATCAGGGATAAATCAAATGGACTATAAAACCCGACACTAAAAGCGATCAGAGTTATTGAACAACAAAAATGCTTTGTGAACCATTACTTATGACGGATTTGATCATTTAATGTTATTAAAACTAGTCAAATTCAGACTCTTTAAAAATTTAGTATTGTTAATTGTAGGAACATTCATCGAACAATTTTATTGTCAAGAGTTTTTTATTTTTTTTAAATATGCTTGAAATATCACTGTAGAGATGATGTGGAATGTTTAAATGAATAATTTAACTAAGTATACTAAAATTTAAATGAAAAATCCTTAGTGATTTGGAATGTCATTTTTAAAATTAAATAACAATTAAAAATTAATATATACAACAATAAAAATCCCTAAATTACATTAAAATTATGAGAGTAAATTTGATAACATTAATAACCTTAATGTTATTTTATTAAAAGTTGTGAGAAAAGCCTGATAATGGTTCCCGGTCGACTACTGCTGAAGAGACGGCTGCAGTCAACACGGCAGCTCTCGCGTGAGTTAGACTAGGCGGGTCATACATATTATAATTATGCAAATAGACATGCATTCATACGCAGTCGCAGACTGACAAATTTATGTAAACAGATACTCATTTTTAATAAAAAAAAATATTCATGGTTAATTAATATTTATCATAATCGACATTGTATTTTAAAAATCTTTTGGGGGAAATGACAAAACTCGAACCTTGTAAATTAAAAGTTAAGTTAAAAAAACATTGTGAAACAGAGCATTTAATTAAGTAGTGGGAAAAAAGTTCTCATAAACAATAAATATGGTTACAGTGTTACTGGAAATAAAGAATATTGTAATACTGAAACTAATATTGTAGGGCGTAAGCCTATTATACATATATCATCTTAAAGGTCGGTTCAAATGAATCAATCTTACAATACGTCTTTATTACTGAGCAGCACAATAACAAATGAAAATTCATTTTAATTAATAAATAATATAAACCAAATTAAAAACCTTTCATATCCTATCGATACTGAAATGGTGAAGGATAATCAATTTATTATCTAAAAAACATAAAACAAAAATATAGTAAAACTCTTTAAGAATAGACCGGAAGAGATTCTTTTAGATTGCACTTTACAATACAGATAGGAAAGGATCAGGAAGATACTTCCTTTGTAATTGTTTAGCCGCGGGAGACAACGATGATGATTATTTTCTTTATTTTAATATTTACATTAAAATATATGACGATCGAGAACACAATAAGATAAAACGGCGCAGTCCGATATTAAATTTTTTCAATGACATTAGAGATACGTAGAAAGCGATCAAGCCGACAAGGCAGTTGAAAGAAAAGGAACTTTTCACTCCTTCGATTGGACCGGATAGTTACCAGATAAGCGAACAATAACCGCAAATATATCGGTCAGATATATCCACAATTTGGGCTGACACAGCCGAAGGGGAGGGTTGTGACTATAAAGGATTGAATAAGTAAAGAAAATGCGTATTCAAAGAGACAGCAGATTAAACTTACCCGGCGGGAACTGCATGCTCGGGGGCCGCATCATGCCGGGCAGGGCCATGTGCTGCGGCAAGCCCGGCAGCCCCATGTGCTGCGGCAGCCAGCGCATGCCGGCCACGCCCGCCACGCCCGCCACGCCCACCGGCATGCTCATGGGCATGGACACGGGCACGAACTGTGGCGTGTGGTGGTGCGGTGGGCGCGGCAGTGAGCGCAGCAGCGCGGCGTGCGCGTCCTGGGCCTGCTTCTGCGCCCCCACGGCCATGTGCACGGCCATCTGCTGCTGCGCCACGTGCTGCTGAGCCACGTGCTGCTGCTGCGCCGCATGTTGTTGCTGTTGTGCTGCCAGTTGCTGGAATTTAATTAACTTCAAGGCGCTTTGATATTTTTCAATTTCTATGGGAGGACCGATTTTTAATTCTAGACTCTCACAGGGGAAGATATGTTCTCAGACTTTTCAAATAAATAAAAACTTCCCGATTGTCCGGCATTGCATCATGTGTGTTAATAGCCCCGAAAAAGTGACCGGTTACATATTTTAAGAATATAAATTTGATAGCATCCCTCCTTTTATGGACATTTTAGACAGCACTCGATCGGCTGACAAATGGTATCGGCAAGCAACTGACCTCAGCAAAAGCCTGGTGCAGGCTGGGCTGTGGGGGCGCGGGGGCCAGTGCAGGGGCAGGCGCAGGCACCGGCGCGGCGGCGGGCGCGGGGCCGGGGCTGGGCCGTCTGTAGCGAGAGCAGAAGCGCGCAGCTCCTCCAGGGACACGTCCTCGGGCGGGTGCATGATGCGCGAGGAGGCTCCGGTGGAGGTGACGAGCGGCCGCGCTGGGGAGCCCACGGCGCTGCCCCCAGTGCCCGTGGGAGGTGCACTGATCGTCACGTTGCTAGAAAACAATATTCAACCATTTCGTATGTTTTAAAATTTATCCTCGTCTGCAGCTATTACCCTGACATAGAGCTAACAAATATTTTTGCATGACAAGGTTTCTTTTTAGTTTATCATTTTCTTGTCCTCAAAGGGCCTTAAAAAAAAAAAACTTATTTATGATTGACTACAAAACTTTTTATGATATTGAGGGTATTCCCTCCCGCCGCCGTTCCAAAAATTAAAAGGTATTAAATTAAAAATTTTAAAAATTTTGAACACAGAAATATCTTGATTAGATAAAACTAATATTAAAAAATAAGATTTAGATTTTTCTGTGAAGGAGAACATTGAAGTCACAAAATATTTATTTTTTCTTTGTAATAAATGCAGGAGGAAAGCGGTCTATATCTGTAAAATATAAAGGAATAACATGGCTACATGACGGGTATCTATTTAGAGTGATACGGATCATTTACCTATAGGCAGGAAAGGCAGCTTTAGGAGGGGCGGAAGAGCTGCCGGGCTGAGGACCAGCGCCGGGGAACAAGGGCCGCACTCCGCCCATCACCATCCTGTAACATCACACATTCAAGATCAGACTTATCATAACCGCAGCTGTCGCTGCCATCAATAATATATTCTCCGGTATAGAAAACATGAAAAGTCTGAAGTCATGTGAACATCCTAAACGGAAAAAGGCAGGGCCATGATATTTGAACAAATCGTTCAAACTATATACTTCTTCATTATTTTTACTTTGATATGTTCAACATTTAAAAGGGGTTTAGAGATTATTAATAAATAATAACCAATCGTAACACCTTAAAGGCGGCGACAAAACCGTCACCGAAACATACTTCTACAGTTCCCTGTTCCGTTGCACATCAAAAGTTTACATATTTTTTTACTGTGAACCATCTCATCGATGATTCACCAAACAAATTTCAGCCCTTATCACTCCAGAAACAAAATCATATAGGTCTCCAGTGACTCGAGGATTTATATTTATATATGCACAATAAAATGTATGCCTATTGTTCATGGCGATGCTACGACGACTAACAATTAGAATTAACATTTTATGTGGCGCCGTATCGGCCGCCTCTCGAGTGTTAAGGGCTAATAAATCTTCACCGATAGTGATTTGTCAATAGCACAACAGAATGAACTCTCACCCTGGTGGTCCCTGCATGAAGGGAGGAGGTGGCATGGGTCCCATGATGGGCATCCCAGGCGGCAGAGAGAACATCCCGGGCAGCTGCGGCGCTGGCGGGCCGGGCGCCGGGGCGGGCCGCCCTTTGAAGGCCTGCGCGGCAGCAGCCCCACGGCTCCGGCCTTCTTCTTGGCTGCGGGCTCATCATCGTCACTGTCATCTGCCACACTTCCGCTACCACCGCCTATTTACAAATGGATACAATGATAATAATTGAATAAACGTACATTACTTTAACCGCCCTAAACACACGAACGAACGTGACTCGGGGCGCACAAACCGGTCTATTTTTCACTATCCCGAATGACGTTCATCGGTAAGAAAAAAAGTACATATCTTAAATATTTACAACTAACTTGATGCGTTGGAGGTACATATGATGTAGGGATACAGTTTTGTAAGTAATAAGTCAAGGACAGTCGCAGCAAGCGGTTCTTTCCCTGTTTTTTGTGACGTTCATAATAATTAGTACTACAAGCAGGGGAGCGCAACACTTGCCTATTTTATCGTGATTTTTATATTTGAACTTTTATTTCGTTTTGTGAATAAGATTATTTTTTTTACTTTTCATTACATTTTGTGAATACGTCTATTACGATTACTTTTATACGTGAACGTTTTGAACTTTTTACTTAGTTGGGAATAATTTTATAAGTGAACTTTTTATTAAGCTCTTTATTTTTTGTGAATACTTTTATACTTGAACCTTTTATTTTTGCGTGCTTACGTCATTTTGAAATTTATTGTGAAATTTGAACTGGGATTTTATTTTAGAACTATTTTCACTTATACATTTTTATTTTTACGTATCTACTTTTATTTCGAGTTTTTTTAAATATCGAACTATTTATATTGCTGTAAAATGTCAAGCGAAAAACGAATTTTAAAATGAATCAAGTGGAAGCGTAATCAAGAAACCTGAAGAGATGATGAACTGGACAAAAACTCCGTAGGCCTAGGTGCAAAGGTGTGCCTAAAACAAATCATTTCCAAAAAAAGTGGCCCTTGGTTATACAAAAGCATATAGAAAAGCAAAAGTGATGGTACTGAGGTGGCGAGACAAGAAGGATGTCTTCTTCCTATCCACTGTACATAGTTATACAATGATTGAAGTGGCCGCCGGTAAACAAAGACTAACTGTTTTCAATAAATACAATTTTACTATGGGGGGTGTTGATCGTGTAGATCAACATTTAGCCATTTGACTTATTAAGCGTTGTGGAACGCATTTGTTGTATATAAATAAAAAAGAGGAACTGAAAACAATTCCAACTTCCGGGGAAAAATCATAATGCAATATTTGGAGAAATACTATTCCCCAGAATTTGCGTCCAAAAAAGACCCTCTGCGACTCCAAATTCATTGCGCCTTACTGAAAGGCATTTCATTGATGTCATTCCACCAGCAAATAAAACAAGTGCCTCAAGACGATGCGCCGTTTGCTGTTTCAAAACTGATGAAGAGAGGAAAAAAGTAAAACGAGAAATGTAGTTCTATGCATTCCTTGTTTTAAGAGTTATAATACCCAAAATGTATTTTGGTGTATTTTGATGTAACCATAAAATGTTACATATAAAATAAACTTTTAAAAAATAAATTTGTTTTAATTATTTCCACTGGTTTTCATCAACTATTATAAAATTAAGCGATATGTTTGAATATTTTCATTTTTTCGAATTTCTACTCATTTTATTCACTTTAAATCAGAATGTGTAACGATTACACATCACCCGAACACGCGGAAGTTTTTAACATAGTAAGGCGAGGGTTAACATGATTTAAGCAACAACAAAAAAAGGTGATTTTTTTAAGACCACTTTTTGGAAATAAACCCGACACTAGGGCGGTTAATAATGGTAATATGTTGGGATAAAATATTGTATGGAAAAAAGACCAACCGCTTTAGCGTAGTATATTATTTTCATTATCTGATAATCGTGACCCCGGACAGCAGCCGACTCACTGTCTCGAGTTCTTTTTCGTCTTACCCGGCATCTGACAGAGCAGATCACTCCACGTAACGAATTATAAACTGTTTTTTTTATTTTATTTGTCCAATGTGGAGATTTGTTGAATTGCCTTTGACAAAATCTGCGACTTTGATTTTCCGACATTGATAAGCACAAAGAGGTGCGAATAACAGAAAATATTGGACGTTCGAAATTATTAGTTTCAAATAAAATAATTATTACATTACAATTGTTTTTATGATCCTTCCACAATGAACGTAAACCGATACTTTGCAACATTGTTAGTTTAAAATAACATTATGGATACTTTGCAACATTGTTAGTTTAAAATAACATTATGATCGCGATACTATGATGTAATAAAATATATGAAATTATTAATTGATACATTTCAATTTTTAGTCTAGGAATGATGTGGTCTATTTTTACCTAGCGAGTACTAAAACTATACATAAAAATGACTTAAGGTTACCGTTTCTTTGTTTCTCATGTTCCTTGATGTCATCTGCTGGAATGCCTTCCATTCCATAGATTTCAATTTCAATATTGGATCGATTTGAGAGTGAATTAGGTACTTTATCTATGGCTTCTTTGTGCACCTAAAAAAATACAAAGAATATAAAAAAATAACATGGCTACATTTTTGGAAATGATATTGCACTGCAGAAATACGATAAACAAATTTAAATAATCATGTAAATCTATGAATCTTTCGCACCAAAAAGTATATCATCAACAGACACAATACATATTGATTAAAGTAATTGAAAAATACAACAGAAATATTGTTATTAGTGTTTTATTTTTTCTTTCTAAATGAATTTATGTAGACACAAATGAAACTAAAACATAAAAGGCAAGCATCATCCTGTTGTGTTGAGTGTTTAATACCACACCAAAATTAAGTGGTATAAGTAATATGATTATATTCATACAACAATAATTAATAAAAATCTTTAGGTCAATAATGTGAAAAATGAATTTAAATGATTGTAAAAGATTGCCCTTAACTCACCTGCATGCAATGTATTGAGAGTCCGGGTCCCGTGTACAGCTTCTTGTGGCAAATGTGACATTTGAAGTGTTTAGCCTTCTGGTGTTGAATTAGAATCTTTTCATCGTCAAACTCTCTGTTGCAATACCTGAACATTACAGGGTTAAGGAAACTGACTGAAATAACTGCAGTGGCTATTAATCACAAGAGATTCAATCACAAATACATTCTGAATTAGTGATTTCTGGTGGAGAATTAAATTAGGTTACAAATGATTTTTTTTTAATTCAAATAAATTAATTACATTAAATCTTGGCTAGGTGGGTTAGGTTTATTAAATAAATTAGATAAATTAAAATGATTCAACTATATAACACTAACAATGAAAACCCATATTATTATTAGCATGCGATGCAGTTCATAAATCTGCTAGATAGATTGGCTAGATATATCGGTTGTCGGATTTGATGTCACGTTCAAATTGAGTGTTATAATGAAATAATCCAGTTGCAAACTAAACACAAATATTATGTTGTATCAAATATGTGACGACGCAGATAATTTTAAAAATCCAGCACGCGATCGATACTCGGAAAATGCGATGATTTTATTATTTGTAGAAAATTTACCAAAGTAACTGATGAATAAAATATTCTTATATTCATTATATTTTGGAGTTAAATAATAGAATTTATTGATATAAAATATTCAATAGACAAAATCGCATTGGGAATAAATAGGCGCGACCCAGATATGGAACAGCGCGGGCAAAAGACAGAAGGGTTCCCGATGAAAAGATGTGCAAAGTTCATTTTCACGTAAAACGACAAAGGATACCAGCACCATGGTTTGGATGCCTTCTTCTTTTTGCGTCCCATATTTATAATTTATAATAAATTTAAATATCCTTCTACTGTAAAATTCGCTTCAGTTTCTCCGTCAATATCAGACTTCTAAAATGGCCGCCAGACTTTTATTCCGCAGGATTCATATACGACGTACGTTTATAGAAAAATGAGATGAGCAAGGAGTGCTACCACTACAGCCACTAGTGAACGCGTGTCTGAGAGATTAAAATACAGAGTTACAATACTAATAAAAATATTCCCTATATTTAATTTGGCAAAATGACATAAGGTAAAAAAATATAAGTGAACAAGTTATTTTGAATGAAACAGTTATCTATATACTGCTTAACGCGGGAGATACATTCCATCAAAGTAGAGCGTAATGCGAAACAGCGCTAAACGAGGGTATTTTATCATGTAAATAATGGGGTTAGGTATTAAATTTAATAGTAATGTTTCTTTTAATAAAAATAAAACCAAACATTTATTTCTTACAAAAATAAAAACAATACAAACGAATATATTTATAAAAACAAATAAAATTCTAAGTCAGATAGATCATTCACTCTATTGTGTTTCCAATTTTTTGCCTTTTTGTCAAGAAGGCATCTATAGTCCATCCAAAATAGGAAGAACCCTATGACACATTTATTGCCCTGTGCTAAATGTCGTCCGATATAACGTTGTAAAAACGTTCGCTACCTATACTAATTTTATCAACATAAACAAAAGACTCTCTTCTTATATATAATAAGTTATTTAGGTAAATATATCACAATAAAAACAAAATAATAAAAAATATATGCATATTGTTACAAATTAGAAAAAATACGGCAATTTGTAACTATAATACTATAATATCTGACGCACGTAGAAGGCCATGTCACATTACTGCGAAAACCAGTGTTGGGGTATAAATAATCGTATTTTCGATTGTTTTTGTAAATACCTACTAAAATTAAATATTAGAATTATTATCAATTATAAGTGAATATTAACAGGTTTTAAGAGACATGTAAAACAAACTATAAATAATAATATTAGTAATATGAAAATTATGAAGAAAAGCAAGTGTAGAGATAAATATTAGCACATAACCTTAAAAACACATATTTTAGTCGGAATCCGATAAAGCAGTACATTCTAAATTGTCTTCGTCACTATCGGAATCAGAACTACAACTTTCACACACATTTATAATCAGGTTCTGTTCACTTAAATTGTCAAAGCGTACATCGCGATCCCAATCTGCATAATATTCTCTTTTTGTTTTGTCCACCACTTTTTCCAATCTTCTGCCGTGACATTGTCACATGCCTTGTTCAATAGAGTCAACATCTTGTTCGCTGTGAATGGTGGAGACGTGTTATTTCTAGCCGCATAACCTAAATGTAAAAAGGATATTCATTACATAAATAATGATTAAAATGGCGTGAGGTAGAAGTGATAAATTATATTAATATACCTTTTATTTGAGCCCATATCATTTCAATAGCATTATATTGGCAATGGTATGGCGGTAATCTGATTACCGTGTGGCCTTTTGTTTTGGCCAGTTCGTCCAATACATATGTTGGTGTTGGAGGTTTATACAAATTAACCAATCGGAGCAGCTCATTTTTAACATTGCCTCATTACTTGGCACTCCTTTGTCACGAAGCCAACTTATAATTTCATTTTTATTGTTTGCCGTAGTAGGAGCTTTGTTGATTTGGACAGAATGGTACGAAGCGTTGTCCATTACTATGGCGTGAGGCTCATGTAAATTTGACAATAAGGTCATAAACCATTGTCTGAAATTATCAAAATTCATCTCTTCGTGATATTCTGTTGTTTTAACTGACTTAAACGCCAGAAGACAATTGGGCACAAAACCTTTTGACGTTCCGGCATGACAAATAATGAGGCGCTGACCTTTTCCTTCAGGAGTTTTCGTCCTGGATTTAGCCGTGTCGTCGGTCCATATTTTACCAACAGTATGATTAGCATTGAGCCAAGTTTCGTCGAGAAAAACGACTTTCTCCCAATTCCTAATGCTCTTCATTTGCCTCAAAAAATCGCATCTTTTCAGGGAAATATCCGTGCGCTCCATTATAAACTTTCTTTTTCACATTTTTTATATTTGAAGCCAATGTTTTTCAATACCTTACTAAGAGACGTCGCACTGCCTTGATATAATCCGACTGACTTTAGAGAACCTACCAGTTTAAGAAGTGTTGGTATTTCGTTGCGGTCATAGTATGCATACACGTGATTCGTAATTGCTGCCAAATCAAAGCTATCGGGTTTTGTTATTGAGCATTTCTTCTGTCGTTTCTTATTTGGTGTTAATAATTTTTTCTCTTCTAATGAAGATTCACCGTATTTCTCCTCTGTGATCCGAGACACTGTAGATTTACTGATTCCTAGGGAATCCGCGACCCGATCTCGAATGTTTTCAACAGACAGCAATGGTCCACCATTTTGTTTTTCTTGATGAAAATAATCTCGCAAGCGTACGACAAATTCACGTAATTCACTCCTGAGAACAGTTTTTTTCTGTCTCTTCGGCATTGTAAAAACACAAAAATATGATTCAATTAAACAACTTTAACAATACTAACAATAAATATAATAATTACAACAACAAAAAACACGAATCGATCGAAGAACAACACGCTACTGAAAGTCAAACATTTGTACTGATCCGTTATGAAGCCGCCATGCGGAAATAGAGATGTTTATATACGATTCACTTCGAATTCAAATTCGATTTTTTTTCGAAGAAGAAGAGAAAAAAAATCGACCTAATCGAAATAAATATTTTTGCCCCATCCCTTTTACAAGGGGCAATAAATGTGTCATAGGGTTCTTCCTATTTTGGATGGACTATAATGTAGTTGGCGTTTTCCTTTTTCGTTTTGTTAGAAGTTATTGATAAGTGGATAAAGCATCTATAACACCCCGTCTTGCTTTTGAACTCCTGTCAAAATTTCTTCGACGTCTTCCACATTTACCTTATCTAAGCCGGTTAATTTAGCTAATTCCACTATTTTTTCCACTATTTATGCACAATTTCAGGGAATAACCCCGGGTTGAAATAAAAAAGCGCTAAACTGAAACAGCGCTACACGAGACAGCGTTAAGCGGGGCCTCGCTGTATAAATTAAAATCAACGAGTGTGTGTGTATGTTTATCTTGTATACATTCTACACCATTCATCTGATTGCGATAAAACTAAAATTCCCCTGATAGAATAATCAAAAATTAATTTATATTACAAAAATTGAATATTCAAAAAATAGATTTTTTTCATACAAGACTACTGAAATACAGAACAGCTATTTTGAAAAATTAAAATATTCGATTTTAATAAAACATAAAAGACTATTGTAATATAAAACATCTATTTTGAAAAAACTTGCTAAAAGGTATTTAGTTCATTTATATATTATAACCAACAACTACTTATATTCCTTTATTACAAATTTAGTGTTTTTGTTTCTTTTTATTTTCCACTATCTATAGTTTTATTGGTTTATGTCATACATAATTATGTCCTTATTATAGATTGGCGTGGGGCTGTACATAAGGCATCCAAATACCTAGCGAAATTCATAACCAGGTTTTTGGGTATTTAAAGAACCGGGTTATTTTTATAACTATTAAATAAACTTTAATAAATAGTATATATAGGTTTTTTTTTAAAAAAAACGGAAATGGTAAAACAGGAATGAGTGCCGCTTTTTCGTCCTTCATGATACCTTCACCATTTATCCGATCGATATGAAAATTTTAGGAAATATTACTTTTGTGTATAAATTATGTGCCGGCACAGAAGATAGGTTTTTCTTTTCAAAAAAAAACGGAAACTGTAATCTATGTTTGACAATGAGAAGAAAAATGCCATTCTGTTGTTTTTAATGCATTCTACACCATTCATTCGATCGATATGAAACTTACAGGTTTTCGGATCATGTATAAATTAATCCAAAAACGGCAACAGTAAAACAGGAATGAAGGGTGTCTGTATCCCTTTGGGGGCCCATACATAATTAATCATTCGTCACTTATTATTATTCGACTTTTAATATTTCCAATGGGGTTTGTAAGCCTATAAATATTATATAAAATGATGTGTTGATTTGTAAAAAATGGGACATTAATGGGAATATGCAATCCTATATTGTTCCACCGATTTCATGAATCTTACATGAGTTATTGCATGGATATTTGCAAAGGGACATGTTTAATTAATGTAAGTGTTAGTAATGGGGCGGGAACGGGACGGGAATGGGCATATGGAATCCAATACCATTCAACCAATTACAATGAATCTTATGACCTGTTTTTCTTAGTTCAGTAACTAATTAATATAATTTAATAAATAAAATAATTATTATATTAAAATTTAAAATATTTTTGATACTTAAATAAAAAAATTAACACAATTTAATTTTGTCAAGTATACAATCTCTTTTTCATCACTCATAAGCAGGCATGTACTATAGCACAAATGATCTTATGCTAGTCTCGTCCACTTATTTGAATAACATTCTTTGTAGATTTCTTCAGTCCCAACAATCATTACACCTGTATTACAATATTATCTTCTTACTTTGTTTTCCTAATAATAATTATAAGATCACACTGAATGCTAAAACAAGGTTCATATTTTGGTATTTTTTATTTTGCCGAGTAAAATAATAATGACACAATTAAGATAAAAAATTATATATTTCACTAATTCTATACAATTCATTAGGTACAATGATGGAGATAACATAAAACTGACCATAAAACAAAACTATCTTATACGACCTGCCCCTAATGAAAATAAAGGATAGCAATAGCTAATCTAATTGCATCTATCTTAAATTAATAAAACAATGCAATCTATTTTCCTGCATGACATTTGACTCAAAAAGTAAAAACAAGACACTCAATATTATTTTGCTCTTAAAATTAAAATATTGAACAAATGTTATTATTCTCCTGAAACTCAAATATTCATTGCGATAGTTCATGTGCAAGAATACTTCTATAATGATATTACTTTCTCAAGGTCAGAATCTGAAGTGTCGTAAAAAACTGAAGTCTAGAATACATTATAATATTAAGGTACAAAAGCAGTACGTACAGATGACACCAAAAACATTTTGTCCAATATGGCTGTGATTATTATCTTATTGTACAAGCATTCTGATCGGTGAGTAAAAATAATTAAACCTAATCTTATTTCAGTAGTATATACACAATTAATTAATTACATTTGATATATATTTTAATATTAATCTATATTAATTCTATTTTACACAAGGCAAAATTGGATTTAACATCGAAAAGATAAAATATGTTTTCGAAAAGAAAATAATAATTACATTATAGTTAGTTGGTAGTTTTCTATATTAATCATGATAGTCACTACATTACATGAACTCGTGAAGAAGGTTGAAATCTGTGATTCTTTAGTAATTTGAATTCTGGGAATTATCAAATTTACACGCAAGACATATGAAGAGAATAAGGCATACATGCATACACACAATCCACTTGTTAAAATATTACCAGGATCAAATCATTATTAATTATATTTCATAAAAAGCATCAACACTAACTAATATGTATTGCAAACTGTATTATTTGTTTGACTTTTTGTTATTATAATACATAATTATTTACTGTTAAGGTTGTGAAATTAATATTCGTACATCTTTATAGCCATACATTAATTAACGGCAACATTCTCCCATAAGATTAATTTAGAGAAATAAATTCAACTTTTTGAAGATTCAAAAAATCGTTGAACACGCGGAATATAAACAAAATCATAAAATGAACATCAAATAAATTATTTTCAGTGTAAATTACTTTTGGTAAAACTGAACAATGAAAATATATAAAAGGAAAGTCGCATTAGTTACAACATTTATAATTCATAAAACGGCTGAACTAATTTTCATGATCTTTGATTTATTGGATCCATTTTGATACTGAATAGACAAATAAGTGTTAAAACATTAGTTTTCTTTTATAAATTTTGTATAGAACGGGTTTTTGATGCTGGTTCGAATAGATGGCATTGTATGCATTATCATTTTGGATACATCGCCATTTCTATTCACACAATTTTTCGTATTCATATGAACTAAAAAACTGAATTTAATTCTGATAAAAGGGGTCGACACAGCATTTATTGATTCTGAGGCGGCACGAAGTTCACCAGTCAGCTAGTTGTTTATAAATATCCGAAACCTGTAAAGTATCAACTTCTGAGTGATACATGATATATCTTTACGATATTTTATGAAGAGCTTGATAGATGATCAAGGTTGTATATAATATTGTAAAAAAAACTATAATAATATTGTTATTTCGAAAACATTTTGGAAATAACCAATACGATCATACCAACAGTCATTTTGTGATGTCAAATTAATTTTAACAAAATAATTGTATATAATAATAATAAAAATGTAGAATTACATATGAAAAAGAAACATGACCAGGTGATAACAGTAATCAGGTGAATATACAATATTATTTTTCACAAGTCTTCCCAATTAATTAACTAATTTCACAAACAATCAGGCAATATATAAGTATTAATATAAACTTATGCAAATAATTACACTTAAAAAAGATAATATTAAAAGCGACAATAAGAAGAATTAATTATTGTAGGCAGGAATGTTTACAAATAACCTTGTCTTCTTCATCCATGGCACAAATAAAACATTACATTCCTAAAACGACAAAGCCTAACATCCAATGTGCCCAAACGTTATCTTGTATAGTAGCTCACTATTGATATGTATTATACCTGTAATGGAAAGCAAATATAAGTTATATCATATTTAAAATTAAAAGATTCAAAACAAAAAGGGATGCCACCATCACTTTTGTGGTATTTATATTGACAAAGGGCACAACAAATAATATTTATAATATTCAGTACCATTAATGCACTACTTTTATTTATTATACTATTTTTGTATCTGTGGAAGACTAGTCCGGCACATTGCAGAAAGCAATGAACTGCTCAGCATGTTTACATAATGCTGAAAAGTCCACTGCCTGGTGCATCACATGGAGCAAACATCCCTTTCTGTTTGACATTTGTTTGTCTGGTGTCTCATATTATTTAACAATGTTTAACCTATTAACTTACATTATATCTGGTAATTGATAGCTTATTGTCGACCAAATTTATTTGAAAACATAATATAATTACTAATCACACAGAGACAGGGGTTTTTAAAACCAAATTTTAAAACTCAATCTGCCATTTATGTATAGTATATAAAAAAAAACATTGGAAATGGAGTCTACAATTTTAAAAATATTAAAGGTTTCAATAAATAATGGTATAAGAAAATGTGGACATGGATAAGTGTTAATGTGTATTAATTTCATGAACCGATTAACAAAACTAAAAAATACCATTTATTTAGACATGGCATATTTAATGACAATATTTAATCCATATTTTTAATTCAAAAAATATATATATAAAAAATATATACAATATCATACAGCATTATAAAAAATACTTTTAGGACAAATGTATTGCATTTTATTTTAATATTAAAGTTTACTTTTTTTTTGTGCTGAGTGAGAGTAATTAAAAAAAACACTAAAATGAAAAATAATGATACTTATTTGGTACATATACATACATTACAATGTCACTGTTATTATATTAGGAATAAGGTAACAAAATACGTGACAAAACTGATTACTTTATAATATTTGATTAACAATTATTATATAAATTGATAATTTAATATTCTACTAGCAATCTAAAAACATTGTAAAAAAATGTAATATAATGATAAAAAAAGTCTGAAATAAGGATTATAGTATTCTGGGAGTATTTACGTCAAGATGATAAGCCCATGCCAAGGTTGAAGCCAAGCTTAAAGCCAAGCCTGAATTTATGCCATTAATAAATAAACTGTGTTTTTCAACTTACAGGTGAGATTGATGACATTTATTTTATGCAAATCAACTTTCCCTTTGAAAAGTTAACTGACAACAATAGCACAATATAAGTTCTTGTTCTATCAATGAAGTAAAGCAAAATTGGACGTAAACTTAAACATGGATGGGTTGCCTGTTGCTAACCGCGTGTGATGATTGAGTTGACCCGCTCCTTTGGAGCAAACGGTCTAGACTTCAGTAGTGTCAGGCCAACCATCCGATCTCCATACAAATTCTGATAACAAATCTCCTAAAATAAAGCTTGGATATTACAGCTGCTTTCTATTTAAATCTCCGAGGAAGTCATCGGGAACCATATCTGTTCCTAGGCATATCTCCAGGTACAGAGATGCCTTGATACAGAGGATAGACAGCGGCAGCTCTCAGAAATTGTGGTGACTACATGCTCCAGATATAGAACATATATGGGAAGAAATGTGGAAAGTCATCCAATAATTCAAATTTATGCATCATATAATAATAATAAGCTTTTTATTCTAGCAGGATTGGGTGGGTTGTGCAATACCCAATCTGCCATATTTTTAGATACATAGATACATTTTAGATACAAAATAAAATAATATAAAATATATAAAATACTGAATAAGCTTAATACAAAACGTAATAATTATATACATATCAAAACATACTAAAATTAAATACTCTTTATAAGGGATCTCCCATGAATTATACTAATTGCAAGATTGCTCAACAATGAAAAATTAAATAGCTCTACAAACATAATCATGTGTATAGCTATTATCTCATTTTAATAAAAATTCAGATGGATACGTTTGTAAGGCTCTTTCTCTTCACAAAACTTGAGCAATCTTGTGATTTGTATCACTCTTGTGAGTAGCTCTTAACAGTAATACTAAAAAAAAATATTCTTAAAAAATAATATAGTCACTGGTTTCAAAAAACACTCTATTTCCTATCACTATTATTGGGATAGAAAGTATTGACCTTTATTTCAGTATGAAACTGTTTCAGATTAAAGAACCCCATTACACGTGAATACCAATCATTTATCACTGGATAACATAATAATTTATGCTAGAGCAAATTGGATGAAATATTTGAGTCAAAGAGTGATAATAGTATGTAGTATTTTATTGATATTATTTTAATTTAACTGCCATTGTGTACAGGTTGCTTTCTGTATGGATGGATTGACATTCTTATATTCTTCATAACTATTTGAATTATAAAATATATAAAAACATTAATTTGATTGAGATTGTGTAGAATATTGTAGAATCACCTGCGATTCTAATTTGTAAGTAATTGTAAGTAAAATTTATAGTCTTTGAAATTCAAATTACAAAACACATGTTTTTAATTGTGACTTTAAACCTACAAATATACATTACTTTGATATGCAATTTTTTAACCAATTATATTTACTCATCATTTAGTATTAATTTAAGTAATACAAAGAAAATATAAAACAATATGTCCACCCAAAAGTAAGAGGAGCAAAGTTTAATAATATATTAGAAGCATTTTTTTAGAATAAAAAAAAACAATAAAGCTGCATACAGACATCAAATGTGATTCGTTGATGCTGTTGGTTCTGAACGAACAAGTTACAGGATAACGAAGTTCAAAGCCGTATTTTCGCTTTGGACCAAAGCAAAGCAGCAACAAAACATTTTGCAGCACAATTTACTCAATTTTTTTATAAAACTGTTCTCTATCTAATTCTAAGTCGGCCATCAGTTCACATACACAATAAAATCATGATTTTAAAGAATGTAATTGTCCTCCGCATATCTTTTATTTTTTGTTATTTTATAAATATGCATGGAATTCGATATTGAATTAAACTAGTTAGCATCCATCACTCACCGCAATGAAATTAACTGGATTGGCGTCCCAATGAAATTTAATAAATCAATAATTTACAGACATAACTAATGATGATTTTCGATCTCCGATCAAAATAACATAGCTCTGAAAACGTAATGCTAAATGTATCTGTACTGAAGATTGAGGAAGCCTTTGCAATATAATTATATTAATGCTAGCGGAATGGCCCGCAGAAAACATGACGATTGGATTTGTCAAATTTATCAACGATTAATAAAAAATCACTGGCCAACAACATTAATTACTCCCATTTTGCTATATCGCTTTTTTTAGTACATTTTATAAAATCGTTGAGATATTCCTAATGAAAAAACATAATTTCATGAAAATATATTTTTTATTAAATTTACAACTTCAAAGAATGTTTAATGGATTATTTTAAAATTATTTTCCAGCATTGAGCATATTGCATGAGCGTCAGGAGAAGACGATGATCATAGAGGAGGTTGAAGGGAAGCAAGAGGACTTGTAAAAAGCTGGACACACCTGATAAGGAAGACTACCGAGCCCTATATTGGGTATGGCGATTAGCAAAGCTCACAAGTGGGAAGTATGGAGCAAAATGGTGCATGAGGCTGTGGACATACCTGACAGTCAGCGTTAAACTCAACAAAAAATAAGTTACAATGAGTTCTTTCAGTAGATAATAAATACCCATGTTTTCATTAGATAAGGCGTAATAAATATTAAGATAATTAACTGAAAATTATTGGCAAAATTTTAATAAAAAAGTAATGTAAAAATATTGATTTTTTAGTTTCATTTCACATAATTTATTGATATTATAATTCAGTTAATAAATCTCACACTAAATAATGACAGGAATATTTAATATTTGCATGTACATAAATAACCCTATGCTTATAGAATTCTAACACAATATTCATTATGGTTTTAGTATTTTTGTGATACCATTGAAAGTTTTTAGAGGGTGAGATGAAACATCCATTCATAATAAATAATGTAAAATAATAACTTAATATTTCCATTTTTAAATTAATTCATAAAAAAAATGAACCGTTATAATATGATTAATTTTAATTTTTCATACTAAATAATCATTACATATTATTTGCCAGGGAAATATTAGAAATATTTTAAACCCATATAAAGCATTAGAAAATAATTATAATTTCCACATTATTTTTAGTATGACAATGCCAATGAGACTTTTTAAAAGTCATCAATGAAATTGTCAATCTATCTGTAGAGCTGCCAATACTTACAATATGGATTCAAGACTATGATGGTAACATCCTGCCAACTTGAGGACAAATTAGTTAAAATTTACTCTGTGAAACATTGCAGAGTATTAAAAACATGTGTTCAAGTATTTTTAACATGATTTATGACCCCTGTCACAAATTCATTGTTTTGGTCTACTAGGTATTCGATACAGACTGACCTTTTAATAATACTTGGTTGTGAAAAATTAACCTTTAAATCATTTTAGAATTGGATAATTAAATTAAAAAATCAATATTTATTTGCCATGTTAACATTTTTTTAACAAATGTTGTAATTGTCAAAAAAGAAATAAGAACCAAAATGCAATACATTTATATGTGTACAAATTGTATATAAAGGAAAATAAATAGTATAAATCCATCTATATATCTTTATAAAGAAATATATAATATATATAGTAAATATATAAAGATTAGATGAATTTAATGTTATTTGATTAAATAATCCATCTTCTCAAATAATATTTAATTTTACAAATCTTTATTTTGAAAATTAAAATGTAATCCTACTGAGAATTATATTTAAGAAAAAACATATTCATTCATTCCTATTTTGAATTAGAAAATAACTTGAATTATAAGGTAACTTAAGAAGAATACTTATTTTACCACATGGTAATTCACAATTAGGATTATAAAGCTCGAGCCAAACAATAAAGAAAAGCACAATGAAATAATGCTTCTCACCACTCATCAGTTAGAACCCATCACTGGTGATAACAAGCACTTGCAAGCATATTGTTGTTTTAAAGTGTGAAGAATGCGTAAATTTTATTAGGTAACCTACATGTTTATAATATTTTTATTAAATTATAACCGGAATTCTAAAGAATGTTAGCGCATCAATTAAAGAGCACAAACATCAGAATATAGGTTAAATTAAAATAATAAATATATAATAAAATATAATACTTTATTTATAGCAGATTGTAATAAAGTTATTGCATTTTACTACAGATCTGTCTACGAGACACAATCTCCAGTGCTTTGGATGCTGTGGCAGGTAGAGAATGTGGGCTTTACCAACAACTATACAAATAACTAAGCTGACATTGGAATTTTAAATTTAATTATTCCATTAATAAAGTTATTTTGCAAAACGATGCAATATAAATATATTTATATGATATAAATAAAATATCTCAGATAAGTCACCAAAAATGTCATTTATCAGAAAATAAAAAGTACAATGTTTTAAGAGGTGATGTTATAAACAAGTAGCAGTATTGCAACACCACAATACCAAGGGTACTTTGCGAAAAGACTGTAAATTATAGTAAAATCATTTTTTATACACCGTTTTATAGAAAACTCGTGATTATTTTTGGCAGTGCACAATTGAAATGTATTTATTTATAAACAGTTTATCACATGTAAGGCAACATGACTTGCACATTTCCTTTTGGCGCAGTTCCCCTTAATATCGGTGACCGCCTATTTTATGACAAACTATACAAATGATGATCACATTTTTTCACTGTTATCAAAGCTGTCACTTAAAAATATCTCACCTACCATTTCCACGAATGATTACTTAAATAATCGACTTCTATTTCATCGCAACGCTCTCCTTTATGATATGGATAAATCACCACAGTCCAGATGGATCGGCACAATATGAAGGGCAAATTTTTGCATCTAACAGAGTATTGAACCACAGCAGACGTCGTGAAAGAGATGCTTCGGTATGGATAACACAATATTTCTAGTACCGTTTATAATATCAAACATTTTAACTCATTTTCACTGTAGATTAATAAAAGAGTAGGTATAGATCAAAGCCACAAACCATCATCATCAAATCAAGGCGCACAGGTATTTGTAACCTAATATTTAACTGTCGGATAATCTCAAACAGCATGATTGATATATCGCACCCGGCAGTCAGCGGCTAAGCTGCAAACTACTTATTCATCTGATACGTTAAGTCCATAATAACCTCAAGTCAATTGCAGATTATGCCGTAATATGAAGTGCCGGTTGCCCTTCTACCGGTGTCGCTGGCTGTGGACTCAGTCCAGGGACTGCACCTGCACGACTCCGCCCGACCGCGGAATGATCTCGTACTTGATGACGTGCGCGGGCCCGATGTGGACCTGCCCCATCTGCGTGAGCTCGCCAGCGCGGCCCGTGTTGCGCAGCACGAGGTGGCCAGGCGGCAGGTGCTCCTTGTGCTGCTGCAAGCTGACCAGGCGCGCCTGCTGCACCAGCGCCTCCTCCGAGCCGTGCACGCTCTGGTGGTGGCCGGACAGCTGGTGCGCCACCTCGCGGTTCTGCTGCTGCTGTTGCTGCTGTTGTTGCTGTTGTTGCTGCTGCTGCTGTTGCTGGTGGGCACTGCTCAGTTGCTGCTGTTGTTGACTTAGAGAACCTTGACTGTCCCTAAAGCAAACCGAATAACCGTTATATATATATTTTTTTAAACAAATATAAAAACATACATTTTTACACAGTAATTTACATTCCAATGTTTTTTTTTTTCTTTTCTTTTTTTTAGATTCGCTTACCACACCACTTAAAGATAAGATCTTGTGTGTGGCGTGGGATTCATCTATGTTATTTTACAATTTTATATATTTATACAGAATTTTACATATACACATTTATACTTTTACATGATTTTGATATAATACTAATATTACATAAATAAAAATTTAAGGCACTATATATAGAATTAATCTTAAGTATATATAATTAATAATACATTTTTAGTACATTTCATTATTTCAATTTGTTATGCAGTGACGTCGGTTCTGTTCGCTAATCTTTTAAAGTACTGTTTTACCTTTTCAATCAAAATTTTCATATCACTGATCGCTTTTATTTTCCGAGGAAGATTGTTGGGTAGGTGCCTTTTCAATATCACTTTGATGATAAGTTTTTGTACAGTTCTAATGGGGTTGGTAGTATTTAGGTATGTTCCTCCCCAACCAACAATGCCATATTGCAGTTGAGATTGGACAATGGAGTAGTATACCAGTTTTAGATCTGCTTTAGTTAAGATGTTTCCGAGTCTAATGAATATATAGATGCATTTGCGTATACGTTTTACTAATTCAGCTGTGTGTGTTTTCCATTTTAAGTTACTGTCAATAAATATACCCAAATATTTTATTTTATCAGTAGCTTTGATCACAGAGCAGGTTTTTTCGCAGTTGGTATTATTACATCCAGGGTAATGAATAAATAATTTGGGTATGGGAGTTGTTGTTATTTTTTTGTTAATGGATAATGGGATTAGATATGTCTTTTCTGCGTTTAATGTAAGTAGATTAACGTCAAACCAAACCATCGTATGAGACTGTTAATATCATCATTTGCTAATTTTATTGTATCATTCCAGTTATTGCTCTCAATTATTATTGCTGTATCCTCAGCATAAGATATTATTTTACCGTTCAGATTCTGTTTGAATATATCGTTTACATAGATAATAAATAATAGTGGTCCCAATACTGTTCCTTGCGGTATTCCAAATTCACTTGTTTCTTTTTGACTCGGTATTTTATTTATTTTGACTAATTGTGATCGTTGATATAGATAACTTTTTATCCTTCCAATAAAATATTCATAGCGTATATTGAGGACTTCAATGAATCCACACTGATTTTATACTATGGTTGTGTCGAGCTGGTTCATCAAAAATATCAATTGAAATCATTTAAAATTATAAGCCCACAAAAATAGTAAAAAATCACTAGATGCATATTTATATAAAAAAGGTATATAACAAATGTTAAGAAGAAAATAACTTAAATTGATTAATCTTTGTGAATAATCTGATTATTGGTCGCCATCTTGCGTCAATCAGCATTATACTTTACAATATCGTTCGCAAAAGCTAAGCGGTGGCGCCACTGACAATTGGTGGCCGACGAGAGGACCGTGTGGTTCCCTGTTGCGCCACTGATGACGGGAAAGTCAAGGAAAAAGAAACATTGTCTCCCAGTACTGCGGCTGACAATCAACAATCAGGTAAGGTACCACTCCCCACATGGTCTGCCACTCTGATGCCAACTTTTTTGAGTCGGTCACGCTTCAGGACCGCTCTTCCTGGCCGTGGCACAGCCTCAAGGCATTTGCATTAAGGCATGCCAGTATTTTCAGTCAAATCCTTGTATTTTAACTTATTTGATTTTAAAAGTGAATTTTTATTTGTCAGCACTTTGTTTCCTTGCAGCGTTTGTTTACATAAAGTATAATATTCACCCAAAAGTGAGAGAAAGTAACAGCACCACTAACCCTTCAGGAGAAATTATTGGTAAAAGTGGAGGACTTAAGATAACAGAAATTAGGGTTACAAGCAAACTCAAGTCCTCTTCTATATTTATTGTGAATGAATAGTAGAAAATAATCCACCGGAGTGATAAGGGAAAATATAATAACAATGGTGCCCGGGTAATTTTATGAAGGGTATAAATTAAAAAGATAAAAACCTGTTATTCTGCATATGCTCCTGTTTGATGGTGTGCACAAGGTTGGTGCCCGGTGTGGTGATCTGCGTGCCGATGGTCTTGCCGTCTCTGTTGAGGATGTGGATCTGATTCCCGATGAGCTGGCGGTTACGTGAGCCCCCTATAAGAATCTGGTTACCGATGACCTGACCTTCACGGTTCGTCACCTAAAAAAAAGTAAACATAGATTTTAATGTTTTTTATGTTATATAATGTCTCAATTTCAGATAAGATGCGGCACAGTTTTTGCAGGCCGGGGTTCTGTTGATAGAAACAACAACAGCTGCCTTCCTGAAGAAGTATGTAGTGATAGTCAGGGTCATTGCTGGATAAGATGAAAACTGGGTGATGGGATTTTTATTAGATTCATAACCATTTAAGAAAGAGTATTATTCATTAGAGTAACTTTTAACAGGTCTTTTACTTTTAATCCTGTAATGCAGTCATAAAATCTATGTAGAAAACAGTTATTTCGGTCATTTTGTCAATTTGATATGGTGGCTGGTATTGACCTGTATATGTGTGGGCCCCGTGTGCTGCATGCTAGTGCTGCTGGAGGAGCTGTGGTTGGAAGCCTCGCTCTGTCTTGAGCCGTCTCCTCCCAGCTGCTGCTGTTGCTGGGACTGTTGCTGTCCATTCTGCTGCTGCTGTTGTTGTTGTTGTTGTTGCTGTTGCTGCTGCTGTTGCTGTTGTTGCTGGTTAAGATCCTGTTGCTTCTGCATGTAAAGCTCCGTTTGCTATAAAACCGAGCAAAGCATTACAGCATTAGAAATAAAATTAAGCAAGTACTGGAGTAAAGTTCATAACGTTCAGACACAGTAAGATTCTAGCATTTTTTTTTAATTTTTATGTCCTTTAAATAAAATAATTAACTGTTTTTGTCTAATGGTAAAAAAACTGCAACTTAAATTAATGTCAACACGTCCACAAAAAAGCAGACAACCTTTTAAGAAACCTGTATAGATGTTAAGCTCATGAAAAATTATAATCTGAGGACCAGATGACAGAGTGAATTTGCTTTAATTTAATAATAATATAAAAAATGAAGATAAAATAGTGCAACAAGTGACACATCAGACATACAATTACCTGCTGGTTCCTGGGCGGGATGTCCATGTGCTGGCGCTGGTGCAGCAGCAGGTGGTTCTTCTGGAAGAATGCTTTTCCACACGTGTCACACACGTGCGTACGCAGCGTGCATCCTCCATTGGGGTGCCTAGAAATCAATTTAAAAAAGATATAAACATAGCATAAAATATTTAAACTCAAGTATTGCAGTTATAAGGTGTGCAAAATAGTACCAGAATTTATTGATCGATTGGCAATCAGTGCAATATAATAAAAAGGTCAGTAGATTATAAAATTGAGAAGCCTTGAAAAAGCCACAAGATCACTCCAGGTCGAGGGTTAGCAACTAAAAACAACTACAAAGACTGACGGCTGAGGGAGAAGAGAGAAAATTAATTTGATACTTTCTGACCTGAAGGACTTTTAATTCACAAAAAATATTAACCTATTTACCGCACATATGCGTTCTATTGCAGTCATGAGCTTTACATGAATTTTGTAGCCGAGAATTTCAGTTTTTTTTTAACTATTTTAACTCAATAGCTGCCATTTACGCAGATCGGCGTACAAACAATCCGTGCCACAACTGCCATTTACGCCCCACCGCGTAAATCGCCAGTATGAATGTTTCGAGGATGATATTTCTAAGTTCTAATGGTAGATGGGGCTAAATATTATTTTGTACAATATTATGAACTGTTTCATAATAACATCTCTTGTAAAAGATGATAATTTATATTGTTTATATTACGTAAAGCAGCATTCAAAAAAGGTCTACAGATTTCTTGGCGCAGTTTTTTGAATCTCCCGCTATCGTAAATCACATGGTGCTTATTACATTGCTGTGATGTGTTCTAAAAGTTTTTTTGATATTCAACGGAAACGTGGGCGTTTTCATTCCGGAATTGAGAATTGAGTTTGTGTTTTTTATTTTTTTATTTAACTTGATATATCATTTTGTGTCTAATTTTATACAATCATTTTTGAAACTTTATTTTTAATATCTGTTACGGACGTCCGATGATGTATAAAAAAGTAAGATTAAGGTAATCAATATTTACTTTCATTTACCTTTATCTATCTTCATTTATCTTAAATTCATTTAACGTCCCGCGGTACTGTAGGGTGGTGTACAAATTCAAACGGATTCGGCAAAATATCAAGGCTAAAATGAAGTACCCAAAAAGTGAAAGGACACCAGACAGCGAGCCGGAGCTTCTCCTTCTCGCAGCTGCGTGCTGAGCGTCATCTGCACTCCTCTCACACGAGCGTGATCAATAAACTCATTTGCCGCGCTGGAAACACAGGTGCAGCGCTTCACGATAAACCCATAATTAAAATTTTTAAATTTAAAATCTTTAAAACATTGTGTAAATAAAATGTAATACAATCTAGTGCAAGATCAAATATAAAATGTGAAAAAAGTTGGAGAATCGTTGCCGACTGGATACTGGATAGAATCCATGATAACAGTGTGTGTTTATCTTATATGCTTTGTTTATTTATGTTAGTGAGTCATTGCTATGGCGAGCCACTCAGAAGTTTTCTGTTGGTGTTCATTATTTATGTCAAAAATAATTATGGGTATACTTGAGGATTCAAATTATTTATCAAGTGTGTACTACAGATATAAGAAATGAATGTCTAATATAAACAAAGCCCTCAATGGCAATGGGAATGCCCTAAAGATTAATTTAATTGACGACTTAAAAAAAACTGAAATAGCTTGGTGTGTCATAGTTGACAGAGTATATTGTTTGGGCGCCTATTGGGTTAATGTTCAAAATTAGCAGAATATATTTTGGAATATAAAATCTATTGGATATCAATTGTAAATATTTGTAACAACTGATAAATATTGTTTGCTGGAAAAATACTCCCCCTCAACGGCACTGCGGTCAAAAGGTTAACCAGTTACTATACAAGAAATGCAACTTTAAAAATAATAGATATCAGGATTTTGATCTAAATATGACGTCATTATAAAGCCATACATTAGGATAAACACAAATAAATTTAGGAACATTACCTCCGGTTGTGTTGGTGCAATCCGTGGCGAGCTGCGAATCCCTTGCCACAGTCGGCACAGAAGTGAACCTTGGGGCGATTGACGGCGGGATGGTGGGCGTGCTGAGGGGCGGCCTGCGTGTTGTTGGTCTGGTTGCCCCCGCCCTGCCCCCCGCCTCCGCCGGTGCCGCCGCTATGCTGCAAGACTCCCCCGGTGGTCAGCAGTTGGATGCCAGTACCGGAGCCTAAAAAAGTATCATTTGAATTAATAATATAACAACAATAAAACAGTTCGACGAGCAATCACAATTTTAATCAGGCTTTTAAAACAAGCTAAATGGTTACACACTGAAGTGCTACCGTTATTGGGGTTTCAGATGAAAATAAAAATTATATTTATATACATTTAGTGATGCCTTAGTATAGTAGTGCACGATGTACCTTGATGTGCCTGGGTGGGGTTGAGGAAGTTGCCGGGCTGCAGGGCGGCCGTGAGGGCGCACAAGTCGGTAACAAAGGTCCTGTCTCCGGTGTGAAGACGCACGTGCAAGGCCAGCGCTTCCTGTAAGACAAATTCAACAAGCATTATAACTAAAGCCACACAGATTAGACTGGAATTCTTATAGAAACAATATATTATGGGGATATCTCAGACCTGGCAGCCTTTTATCCTTCAGTCTGTCAAACAAAAAGTAAACTAGTATCCTCCAAATGCCACAGAAGAACATACACTGCATCTAACATTTCTCCAAGCCTTGGAGATGACAAAAAGAGGAATAATAATTCTAAATGATGTCATATATTTTTTATTTAGTTTACCTTGGTATTGAAGCAGTTGCCGCACTCTTGACAGGAATATCCAGCATTTGTCTTCTCCTGTATAGCACCATCGGGACCGATTAACTGAAATTAAAAATAAAACTTTACTATTTAAACATTCAACATTGGTAAAAATTCACATTTGTACATAAAATGGAAGCAAACGTAATACTTGTATATACGAAGGTGATCCGTAAAATATGTTTTCCATGGCGCTAGAGTCCTGAAAAGCGCTGTTATGGTGGATCTCGCGATTCTGTAGTGTACCTTGGTTTCTCCACTCCAAATCCCTTCCCTAGCAAGCTTAAATCATTTTCCATTTAGTTATAATTTTGTCTTATTTGATCGCGACACACCTGTATCGGCTCCATTAAACACCAGTTGCGAAGCACTGCTCTAAGGGACTCACCACTTGCACGATCTGTGGCTTGAGCTCCTGTGCGGTTTGCTGCCCTGGCGTGTGGCCGGAGCTGCCGTCGCTCAGGATGTGGCTGGGATGCAGCATCTTGCAGTGCTGCAGCAGTTCTCCCTTATTCTTGAAGGTGTCACCGCAATCGATGCAAGCGTAAGCTGCATCACCCGTATGCAATCTAAAAATAGGGTTAAATTTAAAATATAAACACTACCAATCCTTAATAATTGAAACTAAAAACGCTTTCTGGTTCTGTTTGATAAAAAATTTGAAAAAGCAAAAATGATTAATTCCTTAAGTTCAGAGAAGCTGCAGCTGTGGTAATAGTCATCTAAAGAAATCTAGCTCTTAAAGTGAGTATATTCTTCGCAACAAAACAGTCATTCGAAAATGCATAATTGTGATTTATTGAAAGGTGAAATATGGAACAGTAGTAAAGGTATCAGTAATGGGTACTTCATGTGCGCGACCAGGGTCCTCTTCTGCAGGAACTCCTTGCCGCAGATGGGGCAGGAGTGCGACACGCGGCCGTGCATGCGGCCGTGGTTGACCAGCTGGAACTTGCGGGTGAAGGCCGCGCCGCAGTCGCTGCACACAAAGGGGTTCAAAGAGCCGTGGAACCTCGAGTGCATCACCTGCATTCAAAACAAATCATTATTCATATGATCCAGGGATACCTTTCCATTTCCGCATAAAATATTTATAGATTATTTTTTTTTAATAATAATAGTGTCCAGAGAGTTCCTCAAGATTTAATTTTAATGATAATTCTTCCTACAACTGTTAATTCAAAATCATTTTAGAATCAGATGTCCAAATATTAATTCTTGCACATTAAAATAAGACTTTTTCACCTGATTCACATAAGATTTTGGTGAGAAACTTACAATAAACGATAATATTTGGAAAACAATCATCTTTTTTAAATTCTCAAGCTCGTCAAAACAAGATACGCCCGAACGAGGATCACGATTATGAGTAAGCAAGACAAACTTTGTGTCGAGCAGATTTTGGGCGAGGTAACTAACAGTTTGATGGCTACAAACATCCGCAGACTCACATGGGTTCAAGGTACCAGTATTCAGTATCTACTGTCTTAATATTTTAAGTTAGCAAGAAAGGAGTGGAGCTGTACTTACGAGGTGTTCTTTTTGTGCAAAACTCTCTCCGCAGTCGGGACAGACAAACGGCCGCTCTCCGGCGTGGAACTTCCTGTGAGTCACAAGGTGGCGCTTCAGGGGGAACCCTCTCCCACACTCGTCACACACAAATGGCCGCTCCCGGCTATGCACCTGAAACATGACAAAAAAAATATTATAACTCCTCAATTTGTGACACCGTTTGAATGAAAACCCCAATGTTCCTTGTTGATCATTTCATAATAATGAATATGTTTTTAATTGCTGGCGGGTATAGCTCAATGGTCAAAGCGTTAGCTTTGCAAGTCAAAGGTCGTGGGTTCGATCCCCGACGGAGGTTAAAAATAGGAAAATATTTTTAATTGATTTATGTGCTCTAAAATACTCTCGGTTCATAGTAATACATTCATAGTAAATTCCTGTAATAATTAAGGATGATTCGTGAATCTCGGGCTGTAGTCTATGACGTTGGCGGATCAACACTCCACATACAGTGCTAAGCCATATGCAGCATGGTAAGCATCATAGAATTTCACAGATGAGACTCCAGAATTACTATCACCATGTGTTGGTATTCTCCAGTATTTATGTGTTTCTATGTGTTAACATAAAAAAAAAGGTTTTGAAGATAATGATACCCTTGAGTGTGTCAGCAGATGATGCTTGAGTGTGAAGGACTTCTTGCACTCATGACACTGATAAGGACGCTCAGCCGAGTGCAGCAGCAGATGTGTGTTGAGGCAGTGCTTGTGAGCGAAGGCCTTGCTGCAGTGCACACACACGTGGGGGCGCTCTCCTGCAGATATAACACAGAAAACGTTAAATTTGACTTTTGTAAAAATTTAATTAGATAACATTAAGTTTTAATATTTTTCAGAAACAATGATTTAATATTTTGTTAAATCGGTTACCTGTGTGAACTCTACTGTGAGTTGTCAAGTGATGTTTCAAGAGAAAAGACTTTCCACATTCTTCACACGAATAAGGCCGCTCCTTGGGCAGAGATGAGGGCGTCTGTAACAAACATTTCATGATTAACTCATTATGATCCGCCTTTCAACAGACATTCAGTCATGACATTTGGATATCTAATTAGTGACAATACACATATTCTTAAACAAACATAAGAGTGTAATATATTTCAAATAACCTACTAATCTTATTTATTTCTCTTTCGGTACCAGAAGTTAGCTACACTTCCAGGATCTCATTACATAAATAAAATAGGCTCATATGACTGTAATAATGATAAATATATAAATAAACTGACCTTGGGCGAGTGGCTATTGGTGCCCGGCTCCTGCTTGGTCTGCAGCAGCTGTGGCTGCGAGGCCGCCTGCTCAGGGGAGCCGACCACGCCGATGCTCTCAGAGAGCCCCTTGAGCCCCCCGTTAAGTAGCGTGTGGTTGATCTGTGAGGCATCGATGACAGTCCCGGCCTGTGTGATACCTTGCGCCGCCTGCAGAGCTCTCTTCATGAGGATCTCGTTGCATTCTTCGGCCGTCAGCTGGATGGGCCCCAGCGGCGTCATGAAATGCTTCCCCGGCATGTTTGCTGTTCATACAAAATAAATAAGTAACTATTTTTTTAGCAACTGTTTCTTTGTTGCGCTTGTAGTTATTGATTCAAAATTTAAAATATAAAGCTGACAAATATAAACTGGTTTCACTTTTGAAAAATGAAATTTAACAAAAGTATAATTGCTTCCAATAGCCCTTCTCTGTTCCGAAGCTTAGAATAGGTTGACAAGAAATAACAATCTTATGGCAACATCAGATTATAGTTGCAACAATGTTGGCAATATTAAAAATAAAAATTAATTAAAATTATATTGTGTACTTTTAATAATTTAAAATATTAAAACTCATATTTTTAACTTATATTTATTTTTATATGCCTATGGTCTGTTATTTATTCTTTGGGAAATCTTTAGTACTGGTAACTCAATTGCTGCACTCAAACATTCATTCCTTCTTCTTCGTGGTTCAATTCACAACCCTGGGATTCTTGAATGTTTTAACTTCTATGTTCCAGATAGGTACAACCGTGCTCGTAGCCATCCATTGTTTTTGATCCCAGTCGATGCTTGTGGAGCTTCAAGCACTCAATTTGGTACAACGGCAATGTCGCTCCTAAATGGCCTACCAGCACACCTCGATCCTTTTCTTACATCCTTGTCCTCTTTTGTCGATGGTATTGTTTTACTTGATCTCTGTGATCTTTGACATGTGTCATCTTCTTATTCTTTTGTGTTATTTTAATTTTTTATTATTTTTTCTATTTATTGTATATTTATGTATACTCTATGTTTCTAAATATTTGAAAAAAAAAATGGAATTTCGATTCTGTATATAAATAAATAAATAAACTCTATCAAAAGCCGAGCATACTATAAAGATAATAGTCAAGACTCATTTGATGGGTGTAAAAGTATATTTTAACAAAACAATTGGATTTCCACTTATTTAGAACAATGAGTGGATATGAAAAAAAAAAAAATTATGTTTCAAATGGAGCGATGTTAATTCTTTATATTTTAATTTGAGACAATACAGGCTTTTAATGAAAAATCCATCATGCAGTTGGTTATTTGTACACGGTTCACCTTGTATAGTGTGGTTCTGCTGCGTGGTGCGATGGCTGGCGTTGTGCGGGAAGGTCTCATTGACGAGGAACATGGCGCGACTGCGAGCGCCGCCCTTGCCGGACTTGTCCTGAACCTGCGCCTGCGAGGACTTGTGGGAGGCCACCGTCAGCGTAGTCTCGGAACCGGTGAGCTGAAAAATTAACAATTCCAGATAATTTCAAATTGGCGTTTGATTTAATTGTTTTTAAAGCATCTATTTCTACAGAGCTGACGTCTAGAAATTGCTTACTTCTATATTTATTTGACATCAAAGACAATAAGCCACGAAATGTTTGATAAACTCATCACTTGAAGAGAATAGGGAAAGTATATATATATAGAAATCGATGGCCATAACTTGATAATTCACAACTGCATTATTATTAAATGCAGTTATATATGTAAACTAATATATGAGATATTCATGCCCAATTAAATATTTGTGTATAACTTCATTAATAAGAAATATATTATTACGTGTTAAACCAGACGAAACAATCACCAACCAACAATATATGAAAAATAACTCCAATACAAGACACAAAAAAAAACTGTGAGATTGTTTACATCCGGTGAGGTTCTGGTCAGCAGTGGAAGGAGAAAATATGATGGTCGTGTATCCTGGTACTGTAGCCAGGTTGATCAAGTACAATTGAGCACCCATCATCGGTTAAAGAAGTAATTCAAATTGCGTAACTTAGTTAAAAAAGAAAATAAGGATTTTATATTGTTATATTTTTCCTTTTGAAACTTAATTGAACCCCATGAACAAAAGTAAAATAAAACATAATTAGTTGTCCATTATTATACAATTAAGAAATATTACTTCATAACACAAATTTAAAATATTTATTGTCATTTTATTGTAGTATATGTAGTATTTAAGTATAAAAATCAATTGTGGAGACAAAGTTAGGTTATGTCCCAAAATAATCTCTGTAACTTTCTTCTTCGTAGTATTAATCCGGTGGATTGGTTTGCAGCAACAGAATCTTGCATCTCGATCTCCATTCCACTCAGTTCTCCGCAACCCTCTTCAGCTCAGCATAAGAGTAAAGTAAAATAAAAGTAAGACTCTGTAACTATTTGACTTTTAATCCATCAAGTTAGTCAATGTTTCAGAGACTACTCTAGGACTTAAGCTAAAGGTGAAATAAACTGCATGGATATAAACATTGCAGACTCATCATCAATTCAAACTTTCATATGCTTCATTTCTTGATGCTAGACGACAGGATAATATTGTTATTAAATATATAAATTGGTAAACAATGGTATATGGACTCACAGTATTTCCCAAAGTGTAACTGAGATTGTTAGTGGCGTCCAGGTCTCCCTTGGAGATGTCCGAGGTGGCCGTGAAGCCCCAGGTGTAGCCGAGGCCAGACGCGTTGGTGGGAGTGGGCATGCACATTGTTGCCGGCGGCGTCACTACACCATCAGATACCTCCGGCCAATACACCTCTGGTCACTGTCACTGACACCGGCACTGTCACTCTCCCAGCCTGGCCTGACATCATGACTGCGCCATGGCGGCGAGGAACACCGACCTTCACAGACTGCCTCAATATTATCCAGGAAATGTTTTTATTTTGAACACTTAAAAGGACGACGTTTGTTTATCTAAAGATAAGCAGTATATATTTTACACAAATCAGAATTTCATATTCTTAAGCATGAATTTTTATTTTGTCTTTTGGAAATCTTCTGATAACTTCCCAAGTTTCTATTTTCATCAACCAGCTGAGACGGTCGAGAAATTTATAATTTCGAAATCTGCCTGAAGCGTTTGGCGGGCTGTCTTGTTATTATTCGAAACAAATATCAGACGGTTCGAATATTTTGGAACGCGATAACAAAGGAAGACCAAAAATAATTAAAATATTTTGGTGCGCAGCAAGATGACGAGCCTGTCTGAAGGAAGGACCCGCCTCCGGGACAGGTCGCAGCTCACGGCCTAGCTGGAGATCGCGTCAAGCTGTCGGCCAATCGATCACGGGTTCGCTAAACGAGAGCAGCCGCCCGAGCTCACTTCCACTCTTGACCGGAGTCGCGGAGACGCCAAGAACTGTGACGCGGGACGCTGGCCCGCGCCGCCTGCGCCTGGCTGCTGCACTGTGGCGCGAGCACGACACTGCGCGCTGGCGCTCGGCGCTGCGGAGCGAGGACGGTCCCAGGAAGCGCTGCCACTGCTCGCTACACACACGCGCGCCTTCACCGACGGCACACACAGGGAGCGATGCGATACTTGAGCGAACCACGAAAATCGGTCGCCATTTTATTATTTATGGATGTTTGCGTAAATACCAATCAATTAATAAATAATTTCCCTACAAATAATTATGCCATAGCCGACTTGGCGATGAATGAGTAAAAATCACAACTTTTGCTCTACGTAGTCAGCAGACTTGGCAACACCGACGCGTTTATAGCATCTCGAGCTGCTTCTATGTTTTTAAGCGACTTATACGAGTACTTGTAGGTAATTAAATAAAAAACGTTACTCTAACTTCTCCATAAATAATAAAAGTTATATTATTTCTTCGTTTCATATTTGAAACATATTTTCTTATAAAGGTGTGTATAGTAAAAAACATAAAAGTTAAAAGACTTAAGTATAAACACTGAATTTTGAATATTTAATATATATTAGTTATTATATATATATAATCGTGTCGGAAACAACAGTGTCAGATCCTGTCTGCCCAGAAGTGGGGACGTCGATGGCATTACTTCTGGCCATCATCAGGTCTTCCTGGGTGCAGCTATTCGGGCACAGTGCACACTCCAGAAGGTGTGACAGGGTCTGCTCCACGCCGCAGTCACATTCAGTCGGTCCGCTGTAAAACTACCAGGCCCTCATTTGTGTCCTCGTCTTGCATACTCCGATCCAAAGTCTGTCATTTATTAGTTATTAATATTTATTTATTTATTTATTTATTTATTTATTTATTTATTTATTTATTTATTTATTTATTTATTTATTTATTTATTTATTTATTTATTTATTAATTTATTAATTTATTTATTAATTTATTTATCTATTTATTAATATTTATTATATGTTTATTTATTTATTTATTTGTTATTAATGAATACATATATTATTTTTTTACAAATTAAATAGTCAATTATACAAGGTTTTTTTTTTATTTAATTATATTTGCCTTAGTAAAATGAAAAATGACCAGTGTAGAGTGAGCTTCATCATATAAGTATTTCCTGAGAAAATTCAAAATCAATTTCGTGAATTACGTGACTATCCCTTGTAGGTGGAATTCCTAAAAGAGGAAATTTAGTCACGTGATTTTGTAATAAAGTTTAAAGTGTTTTTACCCCCTCCCACTAAAATATATTGATTGGACAAAATTATTCTCAATAAGTAAGTTACTTGGAAGAAAATTTACACTGGAATCTTAACATATATATTTTCATTACCATGTTTTCTGGGATCTAAAATAATATTTTATTAAAGTAAAAAGTATAATTTTATTGTTTTGTTGCATTATATACATTTTGACCATCTAAGTTTTCTCTTAAATGCATGCGTTTGTGGAATCATTAAAAGCTTTGACGAAAATGTAACACTATGATAAAATACAGGCTATGAAAGCATGGTCTTGAGAAATAGACGGAGAAAAGCATACCGCTCGCTTCCAATGAGTGTCGTAAATATCTAATTAATTTTAACATGTAAAATGAAATATCCTCTTTTAGAATATTTTCCTTATCTAAGCAAAAATTTTAAATAAATATTTCATATTACCCAGTTTTAATTAAGTTGAATTAAGGAAGAAATATTAAAAATTATTTGTTTTAAACATTTTTTTCACTCGCTTTTAATAGTATTTAGTTTATGAGTTCACGATATATTTTTAATGTTTGATTTAATTTATTCTGGTAATAATAAATATTATACTTTTTACGAAAGTAAAGTTACAACAATACAAATGTGTTTCGTTATTTAAAATTGTTAAAAAAAAAAATATATAAAAACTTTATAGAATTTTTCGTCATATTTTCTTTTCCTTTTTATTGAGTATCTAAGATTCGTTTTTATTTTACAATATGTTTGTTCGTATATATTACTACATAATTATCATAGCCACCTCCAACCATGCCTTCTGCGCAGTGAAAAAGTCTGACGTTTTTCTCTTGTCTAGAATAGCCATTTAAAACATTTTCGAAGAATATTTATTGTTCAGCGCAAATTGACAGCTTAGCTTTGCAAGAATAAAATTAAAAAGGTATGTCGGTTATTATACCCATTTAACCAACGATTTGCTGATTAATGAGTATTAACATATTTAATCAATGTATATTTGAATGTGATTTTCTATTAATTATAGGAATTATGAGTATTATGACAATAGAAAAGGGTGACGGGGGCACTCCACTGGCGGTGTCCAGTAATAATCCCTTGGAGCAGTTCGTATTGCTCGCCAAGGGCACTAAGGGAGTCGCCTGCGCGGAGCTCATCAAGCAAGCCCTGGAGGCATCCGGTGTGCATGTCTTTGGGGAGCTAATCGACATGCCCAACATTAAAGAGGTTAATAATCCAGGAATACAATTTCAATTTAGCACAAAGTAACACCTCTAATTATCATCAATATGTTTTAATACAGATTTTCTTGTATTAAAAAGTGTATATATTACGCGCTTGGACGAAAAAATGTATTTGAAAAACACCTTCAATATTGCTAAATTTGAAACAAACATATTTGCCAATAAAATGTAATGTCAAAATAAGTAAATTTTTATGTTTTTTTTACATAAACAAATTTACTTTTATCGTTCTGTTAATAATTCTTGTATTTTTTCTCCACTTCTTGATTATTTTTGGCAAAGCTTTAGTCGACTGTATCTTGTTTTTTTAAGGAACTATAAAAATGTCGAATAGTGAACATTGTGATTAAGTGGGCAAATTACCATCTTACCCATAAACACTATTTTCCACACGTTTTCTGCCCATTTCGACAGTACCTCCGATTTAATTTAGACCATCCTAACCTTACTTACACAAATAATATTGGTTTATAAAAAAATAAAAATATAAAGTCAGATTTTAAGTACAGTGGAGGCCCTGCTTAACGCTGTCTTGTTTATTGCTGTTTCGGTTTAGCGCTCTTTTATTTCAACCCGGGGTTATTCCCCGAAATTGTGCATAAATAGTGGAAAAAATAGTGAAATTAGCAAAACAAACCGGTTTAGATGAGGTAAATGTGGAAGACGTCGAAGAAATAGTTCAAGAAACAGCAGCTAGTCTTTCTAATGTTGAGCTCAAGGAATTAACTGAGCAAGAAGAAAACAAAAACATTGATATTAGTGATTTCGAAGAACAAAAAAAACTTTCGATGGCGTTTGTAAAAAAGAGTTTGACCACTATATCTGAAATTATGGATCAATTTGTTGAAAATGATCCAAATTTTGACAGGAGTTCAAAAGCAAGGCGGTGTGTTATATATGCTGTATCCACTTATCAACAACTTCTATCAGAACGCAAAAAGAAAACGCAAACTACATTAGATGCCTTCTTGGAAAAAAGTAAAAAAATTGGAAACACAGAATAGACTGAATGATTTAACTGACTTAGAATTTTATTTGTTTTTATAAGTATATTCGTTTATATTGTTTTTATTAAAAAAAAACATAACTATTAAATTTAATACCTAACCCCATTATTTACATATTATGATAGCCTCGTTTAGCGCTGTTTCGCATTACGCTCTACTTTGATGGAACGTATCCCCCTCGTTAAGCAGGGCCTTACTGTATGTTTTTTTGTCTTTTATTTCAATGTCAAAGAAACCATAAAGTTGTAAAATGATAAATCTGATAATGAATGCTTGTAAGGAACACTACCGATTTTATGAAAAGCAAGAATTTATTGGAGCTTTACTTTCGTATTCACTTCTATATAAAAACATTGATTTGTTAGCTGCCATATTCTTTACATGTACCAAGCCAACTCCACAACTTATAGTTCTGCCTTAGATTTCTTGTTTATGGTGACATTGGCCAGTTTGCACCTCTTCAGTTCAGATTCAAAATTACAGCTCACATTAGCTGAGTACATTGTTTATAAGTGTACACCGATAAAGTTGTACGTCTGTTCACAGTCACATAGTTGCAGGGGTGCACATTAAAATTACAATAATCAACTAAATAATATATGAGAAAGTGTAATTTTGAAAAGATTTAAACTTCTTTCTTGATGATGATTTTTTGATATAATTATTCTTACAACTAAATCATCAATCCTGAAGAAGACCCCTGTAATGGCGGTCGAAATAGTGTTAAAAAGAAATTCGCCACGCACGGCTAAACTTAAAAGCCACGACATCAATGATTCTTCTCATTATTCGCATTGTTTATGCTGTGCATCTTTGCACTAATAATCTACTCTTCCAATTCTTCCCTGAAGCCCGCGAATGATTGGTTTAATTATTTATTTTATTTATACTTGTCCACCAAATCATCATGTATCGGTTCTGTTGCAAGAATGTCAGTGGCCAGCTTTATGTTTACACCTTCTCAACTGATGATGAATTGGGATTTTGATTTTTTTTTTGCATTGGTTAGATTAAAATCAAAATATATTATCATTATATACTTACTCAGATAGCCTATTACATAGGAGTTATTTTGCACGTGCGGTTTTTTGACTATGTCACTATGGGCAATTTTCATACACAAGCATTTACAAATTTTAAAATAAATTGGTGTGAGGTGTGTCTAATGCTGTGTTTTAAAATGTTTCAGTTGGAAGAAGGTGCATACGCTGTACACTTTAGAACCTTAAACTTATTCGCTTACGGCACCTATAAGGAATACCTCAGAGACAAAAGTAAATATTTGGAGCTGACGCCCGTGCAGTGCAAGAAGTTGCAGCATCTCACGATCGTAACCTTGGCCACCTGCGACAAGTGCATCCCATACAGTACGCTGCTGCAGGAGCTGGACATGAAGAATGTTCGCGATTTGGAGGACTTAATAATAGAAGCCATCTATGCCGGTATTAATTAATTATTGTATTAATGCAGTTCATAGCTTTAAGATTACAATATAAATATATTTAAAATATTCATAGATCGCATCAACATCTCATACTTCTTGTTTCAGCAATTGTCTTTACTTGTGTTAAAGTCTGCTTATTGTATCCTATGATTTTAATATTGAGTCAATAAACATTCACAAAAATATTTTTTCAATTTTCCAATAGCTGTTAAATTTTTTAACTTTTGTAATTGATGATTTTCTTTTTGTAACATGAAAATAAAAGAGAAGTAAAAGAGAAGTTAAAAGATGTGTACAAGATGTAACATGTCGTATACATTCCATAGTGATAATTTTATAGTCATAACAAAATAATATATCTGTATAATAAAATGTTTAAATAAAATCATTTCAGATATAATTCACGGTAAACTTGACCAGAAAAACAGTCAGTTGGAGGTGGACTATGCGCTGGGTCGAGACGCTCGGCCTGAGGAAGTGGACTCCATTTTGGCAACCCTGCGAGAGTGGTGCGACTCTTGCGACGCCGTCCTGGGCTGCGTGGACACACAGATACAGCGAGCCAACGCCGAGAAGCAGCGGCGGACCAAACACAAGGACTCTATCGAACAAGACGTAATCATTTTATATTTAATGAATCATATCTGCGTCCCATTCTCATTGGTGTGCTAATGAAAGTTGAAATATCTTCTTGAATTTGAATGCTTTGACCGATTTTATTATCTCCTTTTGAGACATTCATATGAGCTATTTTTGAAAACTATTTATTTTGTTAAATAAATATTTAAATATTACTCATTCTCTTCGAGTGTTTATTGATTAGTTGCCCTTTTTTATTTTCAGATTATTAATATTAAAAAGACGCTGAAGGCTCAAGCGGAAGTGGAGGACAGCGTGGTTGGCACTGGAAGCTCAGAACTACATTCTTATAGAAATAAGAAACCAAATAACAAAGGCAAATCCTCAACTCGCAATACAGGAAAATTCTGGCAAAAAACCACATAGCTCGCTTCAGTGGTGACCCGTGTATTTTCACCAAACCGTTTTGTATTTTTTATAATATCCATTTTAATTAAAAATAATGTGCGTCTTCTTCCTACAATACGTGACTTATACATATTTACTAACTTGAACATATTTTAGGTGGCAACCAAATAAAATTTTCAATAATTTTTTAAAAAGTCCTAATTGGATAATAAATGTATTATTGAATTAAAAAAAAACTTTATAATTTATCTAAATGTTACTGGATATGCTGGTAAATCTGCACAAAAATATATTTTTTAATAAAAATAATGTATATTCAATAGTCATCTTTATTTAAGTTACTTAACTTTTTTTAAATGACATCATTAAATTAATCGAAAAAAGATTTTTTTACTTGAACAAAACAACTCATTCAATCACTTATTCTCATTTTCCGTTAGAATAACAGTTTTATAATCATATCAAAGAGATTGAGTGTTGTATTTCTAAAGTTAAAAATGTTTTTATGCCCAGTAAATTAAATAAGTATGAAATTTGTTGGAAAGACTAATTCAATACTGATCTCCAAAAATGTATACTTAAATGTGTAATTATTTCAGAACTCAAAAATATATTTGAAAAATAAAACACCATGGGTTTTTTTTTCCTATTTTCAACAATATCTGTTTTTCTTTTGATGCATCAAACATACTGAATGAGTTAAACATCAACAAATATTATAAAGCTTCCACAAATGTTGTCAAATGGCTTTTCCAGCTTGTGGTGGTGGTGGCGGTGGCTTTCTTATTCTTGGTATGAGTCAAGTCCACTTTGCTCAATCATTTTCATTTAAATTATACTACAATGCTGATTGATTTGACAATGATACAAAGCGAGAAGGAATGAATTATTGCACTTGTCAAAACCGTATTACGGCAATTTGTGCAATTTATGTGCTCCATCTGTAGATCATATGTGGAAGAGGAAGAGTTTTACTGGATCTTTGATCAACTCTCGGGCATCGCCCCACCAAACATACGGCATGAAGTTACAACCAAGAAGGAGCTCACCAAAGCAACTCACGCACTCCACCCTATGTTTGGGTATCAAAAGATAACAACACGGCTCAAATCAAGAAGAAGTTTCCTACAGTTGACAACGGAACTGGTGATACCTGAGGCCACCCTGCGGCTGAACATGTGGAGAAGCACAACTGAGGGGAATACTTGGATTGCCCCGAAAGAGGATCTAGCCCCTGGACATGACCAAGGGTGGAATATATGGAGGTCCCTTAACAGACTTCGGACCTGAGTATGCAAGACGAGGACAGAAATGAAAGCCTGGCAGTTTTACAACGGACCGACTGAATGTGACTGCGGTGTGGAGCAGACCCTGTCACACCTTCTGGAGTGTGCGCTGTGCCCGAATAGCTGCACCCTAGGATGACCTGATGATGGCCAGAAGAAACGCCATCGACGTCGCCCACTTCTGGGCAGACAGGATCTGACCCTGTTGTTTCCGACACGATTACATATCTATACTGGATCTTAGACATATATTGAGTATGAATTACCATAAACTTAATGGTAAGTACAACATAAATTATATGTGCGCATTTTTTGTACCAGTGGATATAAACAAGCTATAAGTAATAATTGCAAAGCAAAGAAACTTTTATCAAAATACTTAAGACTAAAAAAATAATACCTATCATCTATAAAAAAATGAAAACAATGGTTAATGTTTTTTTTATAATACTTATGATTTTTAACCCTTTCGCATCGGTTGTCGGGATTTGCCGTCATACGATTCCCCATCCGTTGACGTGATATATCATTTTGCTACTTTCTTAGAATAGTTTTTTATGCATCATCTGATAGCTAAAGGATACAAGAACCAATGTGATATATGAAAATAGACCAAATAAGTACATTCATGCTTCAAATACTAGTTTTATAATTGACAGTATAATTTGTATTCAAACCGAGCCGTAATGAAAGGGTTAACAATAATTAAATAATAATTATAAATTAAAGATACCATTGCAAATGCCTGCAATGGCAGCACTGAGATTGCTAGTGAAGAGTGGGAAAAGGACCAATAAACATGTGTTACAAACTTCGAACATTGGAAATTTTACTTTGTATACGGTTTATGTTACCCATTAAACGAAAAAAATATTAATCTACCAATCTAAATAAAAAAATGTAAGGGAAAAAATGGGATTTAATTCAATCAATTATTTTAAAATTCAAATAATTAGAGACATCTGTGAAATATAATATTTAATTTGATGTTTCTTTTGATAGATGACCATCAAGAACGCATTAAATCAAAATTATAGAAAATATTTACATACAATCATTTGGTAAATTCATCGAAATAAAATAATGAATCCATAAGATTTATATTTATCTAGTTTTTAAAAATCACAATTAATATAATTTATAACTCCAAATATATTATTGCAATATTTTTATTAAGTTTCCACTTTCCTTATATCTAGTTTAAATATATACCTATTAAACATTGTAATATTTCTTATGCTACTTTAAATAAACTATTAATTTAATGATCGATGAATAAGGAAACTTGTAAATTTTAATACCACATGCACCAGTGAAATAAATTAATAACATTTCATTGTTTATTTTGAAATTCTTTTAAATTACCGCGTATACTGACAAGTGATAGCTATTTATATGCACAGGCTATCCATTACTTTGTCTATTCGATGAGAAAGAAGAGTATAAAGATTTTGTTGGTGAAGTAGTTTTTATCCATACGGTCAACGATAGACCTGCGCACGGTCGATGCGCAGTCTGACATTTAATCCCAACGTCGCATATAATTGGCACAGTCTTACTTAATGTTTACATACAGAAAATATATGAAAATAGACTTTACAGATTAAATAATACCTCAACTCATAAAATTTTAATATGTAACACGCTGCTGTTTTAGGAAAAATATTTTTCGTTATGGATTAATTCATGATTAAGAAGTGTGCCGCTCGTGAAGAACGTGTTGTGCATAGCAACTACTGTGAGAGACGCGAATAACAGAGGTGCACAAAATAAATCGAAGTTTCGTTTCTCAGTCCGCATTGGATGCGTAGTGTTTCGCGTTGCTTTGGGAATATTCCTATTTGTGCTCCAATTATCGAGTGATCGTCGTCAGATTTTACGCAAACAATAGCTGACGGTGGTCGCTCTCAACGGAGACTGTATTGGATGCATAGTCAGGTAAATGCACGGATGAAATAACTCGTTTCTGTAGCCGAGGCTCTTTGTCTCACGCAAAATAAATATTATACAAAAAGATAACACGTTTGACAAAATGCATGTTGATGTTTATATTTTTAGCATCCGTGTTTATCATTCTTACATTTATTGTGATATTATTACGATGGGGCAATCAATATCTCTGAATTTTGTTTTGACCTCAGTGACTTTCGCGTATATTATCTTTGCCGTAATTCTCGAGGGCCGCCATTAGGAATGCTTTTATTTCCTTAAAAATAGGATGTCATGGCATATTTTATTCAATAGTAATCATGTATGTTATTCGAATTTCCTTGTGTGATAACATTTTCGAGTTCTCCATTGAATGTTGTGGAAATTCTCTTTGTTATGGAAGTCAGCTGTTCCAACTGGGAGATTGCGGGATGACTGAACTCAGACCTACGTTACTATTGCTATCTCTTCCTCGCTTGTTGTAATAAAATGAGATACATAATCAAAGCGGAAGTCATATTGTATAGTTTTTTGTTTGTACACTCGTTTGACAGGCTCTGTATTATTATTATGAAAAATGTAATGTCTTTATATTTTTGTTAGTATTTTGAATTATAATGACTATTATGTATTTACGTTTGTTGACAAGGAAATATATATGCTTAGGTGCAATGTTAGCATTAATCTTTATATTATAATATAATTTGCGATAACAATATCAATACACATAATTATTATAAATTATGTGATACATAAATTTGCATCTTAACAATTAGATATTCAAAATAATAATTTTCAATACTTTCTTAGCTTAATACTATGTAGTTACAGCTAAAATATAGATTTATGTATAGTTTTTAAGTTTTTCGATTTAAATTCAAATTTAACGTGAGACCGGGGTTGATAAAAAGTTGTCTTTAATAAATTGTCTCCTCCAGCATCCTCATTTAGATACAGTTTGCTACGCAATCCAGAGACATCTAAACATGTTCGTTCGTGGTATAAACGGTGCTGTGGTGGGATATACGTTTGTAAAGAAGGCCGGGCGATGAACAAGACACTTATATACACTTTCTTACATACTAGTATAATGTACATATGTTGCTGGAAATACTTGCGGAGTTTAATTTTGTGGAGACATGTAGCGGCCGATAAGAGCAGGTGTGGCAAATAGACGCTGCCAATTATACAAGCGCCTGTATCGTCCCCATTATCCTTTACGGATGCGTATCTTGACATCGCACTAAAAGCAGCCTTATAGTTAATTTTGAAAAGAGATTTCTACGTAGATTTCTAGGAGCACGACTGTTTGACTTTGTGATGAATGACGAGGAGAGGGAGCCTTCAATACTACATTCGTTCAAAAGAAGGTAAACCTGCCTGAGGACATGTACTTCGCAGGAGAGCACTGACTACAGTTGCCTTTTTTCAAGTTCCCGGGCTCTCACCGTCCTGGAAGGCAGTCGGATACCATACACACAATGTATTTAGCTGTGCTTCGAGAGGCAGAGCTGACATGTCGTGAGGCGAGGACTATGGCAGCTGACGGTGCTTTATGCCGGCAGTTTGTGACGACAATTTGTTCTTGTTGGGGCAGCGAACATGGACATAGTGGGAAATATAGGTCGTAAGTGGCAGGTGGCCGAGTCCTCTTATAAAAGCATTATTGGGCATTAATAGGTGAATAAATAATTTGTTAATGCCAAACATTTGTAGCGCAAAAGTGGCCGCCATCGCTCGTGCGCTTGCCATCTGCTCCTGCTCCATCTGTGCATAGTGAGACTTGTTGAAATTACCCCTTTGCCATTCAAAGTCACATACATGTATGTACTTGTATTATGATGATCTATACCCGAAGCCCCACCTGGGATCAGGTGAAACTTCGGGTATAGATCATCAGAATGGAAGAGCTATTTGTCATAACTCTTCGAGGATTGCCAAAGTCTGTCACAAACTGGAAAAATGAAATGTAATATGCGTTGTAAAAAAAAACTGTGCAAACATCGTCGGCGATCGGTATAAATGTGGTTCCGGCATAATAATCATCTTAAAATATCATCGTAGTTATAAATAGAATGATAACAGACATCAAATGTGTGACGTTGGCATCGAAACTCTGATCGTACGGGAAAGAATAGCCCTGTAAAATACTCAACGTAATATTAAGATTCAAATTTGGAATAAAATTTGAATTTAGTTTTTCGAATCTTTTTTTTTCAGCTGTGTTCAGTTGTTTTCCAACGTTTGGTAGTGTGTGACGACAATCTCTTTCGACAGTAATCGTCCTGGTCGTGGATTAACCTCAAGGGAAATTTCACTAATGTATTTCGTAGTTTAAAGTTAATTATTGTAAATAACTTCTTAGGTTTTCACGGCCAGATTTGATGTTGTGGCTTATGGGTTGAGCCGTGTGTGGTGAACTTTTTTCAACCAATATTTCGAAATATTGGTTGAAAAAAGTTCACCACACACGGCTCAACCCATAAGCCACAACATTAATTATTGCAGTTTCTTTATTTTTCAAAGATAAATTAGAGTTACCTTAGTGCCGTGAATCCTTATTTCCAGTCTATTTAGTATCAAGTACATAATATTATACAAAGTCGCATTATTAGTGGGCCATTGCTTTTGAATTATAATAGCCACCTTTGGGAACTTTGCGCGTTTAAACTTTACAATCCCACTCGTCATTACTTATGCAATTGGTAAAGTTTACATAATAGCCAACTTTATTGATAATGCGATGTTTTAAGTGTGCAACTATGAGGACACTAAGATTTTCTTATCAGTAAAATTGTTATGTATATAAATATTTATAGCTCTCACTGACGTAGATATTGTTCACGTTAAGTGTGTATGCTGATATTTAGCCATTAACCGTTACTTTGAAACAGAACTTGTTCCAAAAACAAGTTTGTAAATAATCCATATTATAAAGAGCTCCGACACGAGCGAGACAGAGTTATACATAGATATTTTATAAGGTTGAATGCACAAACTAGGGGATTCGCTCTAAAAACAATCTTCATGAACATAAAAAACTTTTTTACGTTCTAAATAAAACAATATATGTATATATTGTTATAATCTCACGTAGCTACTGTATTCTCATTTGTTTCTCGAAAGCGCGGGGTTACCAGGCGGTAGAAAATTAGATATAAACCAAAATGTATTTAACCCTTTCGCATCGGTTGTCGGCATATGCCGTCGTTCCGTTCCCCGACCGTTGACATCTGTTGACGTGATATATCGTTTTGCTACTTTCTTAGAATAGTTTTTTATGCATCATCTGATAGCTAAAGGATACAAAAACCAATGAAAATAGACCAAATAAGTACATTTATGCTTCAAATACTAGTTTTATAATTGACAGTATAATTTGTATTCAAACCGAGCCGTAATGAATGGGTTAAAATTAAAAGAACGAGTAGTAAAATATGTTATTAATTAGTTTATTATTATAATAAACAGCAAAAATATTTTTGTATAATATTAAAACGCGAACTTTTACTTAAATTTGCCCTTCAGTAACTACTTTAATAAAAAAAATATGGTTTGGCACTGGCAAACCAGTCGTGAGCTTAGCATTTTATAATGATCGGGTTTTCTGTTCTACACAAACATGAAACTAGCTGCTAACGAAAAATGAGCTTATTCAAAATTATGAATTTACTGCGAAATTCACGCTGGCGCAATACACACTAATGTTTACATGTGCAAATATTGCTTGGCGATTATGAAGCAAGGAAATATTAAAATGTCAGTGCGCTTCATTACTTAATGACTGTTTTATTCATAGAATGATGCGATTACTCGTAATCTTAAATCTTAATGTCCAGACAAACATTATTTGATTAGTCATATATGTATAAAAGTAACTTCACATTTTATGCCTTTTTAGTTTTTTTTTTCGAATGCATAATTGAGTACATTATTTTATAATTTCATTTTCGGTTTATTTTTTTAACAGATTTAAAAAAAAAGTAAAAATAATAATTATATGCAAAAAATAATACCTAAATTATTCTCTTCTTCATCCTTGCAACCCTATCTGTCTCCCTCTCTTATCATTCCCTGATAGACACACCCCCTACCCCCTTTCCTACACAAAATGGGTTCGACCACTTGTGGAGTATTATGCAGCTCAGTTGTCTCTTGACAGTGATGGATTGAGGAAGTCTACGAGTTTGTCGAAACTGCAGTCTCATAAACAGAAGCCATATCTTACGTGATCCATGTTAAAACAAGGTAAATAAATAAATAATAATTATTTAATAATTTTTATACCTATTTCAAGTCGATAACATGTGTTAAAAATTCTGGTAAATGTTAGAAATTATATGATATATAAATTCTGACATTTCATCTGACTTATTCCAAGCTGTGTGTTAAAAACATCTATATGTGCGTACATTTTAATTCATGTAAAATAAATTATATATTTATAATTTAATATAAATACACCGAAATCATCAACTCTTTTTTCATCATTGTACATAAAAATGTGATTGATATCATAAATTATTAATAATTAGAACTTTTCTGTATTAAATAATTTATTTTCTCAGTGGTGTAGTTTTGCTGTCGGCGCACAAGTCCACGGCTCGTTTTAACAAATTACAGAGTCGCATTAAGGCGAGCCTCTACCCCATACACCCCTAACAGCCAATCACAACTGTTTTGCCGGTCGTTGCTCCTGCGCCGATTATATCCCAATACTTTTTATTCTTCTTCTTCTTTATCATAGCCATTTCCCATCATCTGGGGTCGGCTCTCCTTGTGCACGTTCGCCATGTCTGTCTGTCCTGCGTTGCATTCTCGGTCAAACCCAGGGTGTTTAGATCCTTGTTTACAGTTGCAGTCCAGGTTGCCTGCGGTCTTCCAGGTCTTCTTCTCAGCGTGGGTATGTTGAGGGCTCTCTTCACCATGTGGTCCTCATCTCTCCGTGTCACATGCCCATACCATCTTAGGCGGTTTTCCCTTATCTTTTCAGGTATGGGGCCACCCGAAATGAACCCCGAATATGCTCATTTCGAACTCTGTCCACTCTAGTCACACCGCCCGCCCACCTCAGCATCTTCATCTCTGCCACATGAATCCTATCCAAGTCACGTTTCAGCGGGGTCCAACACTCCGATCCGTAGAGCATAGCTGGCCTTACAGCAGTTTTGTAGATTTTACCTTTGATCCTAACTGGAATCTTGCTGTCACACAAAACCCCAGAGAGAGAGTAGTTCTGTAGGAGGAGTGGTGTGTTAACTGTGGTGCAACCAGAATTGAAATTGAAGTACATCGACTTGGTTTTACTTCTACCTATCCCAATACTTTGTATTAATCCGACTATATGGATTCCGTGTAATGTTGTGAAGTGGCTTTTATTTTTGCCATATGTTATTTGTTTTATGGTAAATGGTAAAAGCTCGGCGTCAAAAATTCTTGTACGTCTATCTTATTTTATTTTGTAATAATTGTTTATCACGAATTGTAATTATTTAGCTCAAAGAAAGCCTCCAAGCTGCAGATTATGGTTGTCGAATTTAAATTGTCGCTATAAAGTTCTGTAAGCTGCCATAGTCCTCGCCCCGTTCAATGTCAGCTCTGTCTCTCGAAGCTCCGCTGAGTACATTCTGTCTATAGTAACTAACGGCCTTTCAGGACGGCGAGAGCCCGCGTGCCTGAAGAAAAATAATTTGTAGTTTATGAGTATATTTATATAGAATATCTCCCAGCCTGGTGCAACTTCGTGGCTTGATCGACTGTACGATGAATGGTTGCCGTCACCGCTTTCTTACTTTTTCAACCACAGGGAAAGTCAAACCATCGTTCTTTCAATATTCTACGCAAGCTCCATTTCTCGAAAGCTATTATACGGCTGCATTGAATTTTGTTGAGGAATTTGGTGTTAAGATTCGTAGCGGCATAGAGGTTAAAATAGGCTGTGTATAGGCGGCACATTCGATCGAGTGCATTTGCGAGTCCCAGATATTGCCATTAAGTTGAAAGAAGCATCAGCGCTTCCGAGGCGTAAAGCAAGTTTTTTATGTAGGCTTTTGATATATTTATATGTGATTAAATAAAGATTAAATAATATATTTATTAATCGATACGGACTATGACCGCGGCTTCACACTTTTTTTTGTAAACATTCCTAAACTCACACTAACATAAAAAATATAAAATATTGTTCATTTTCAACAAAATCAAATAAACCTCGGAGTAGTCAGAGGCAACTGTTAGCATTTTTTTTCCATGATGAATTTTAGGAAACTTACAACATATGTACATGGGAATTTGTAATATTATATTATTAATTCTTATTTTATTTCAATGCCAAATTCTTAAACAAATATAATGTGGAAAAACCACGCGTAAGAAATGACCAGTGACCGGACCATAGACCAGAGTTGAACAACCTTAAGTTTTTTTTGTTGTCGTTGGCAAAAAATGGCCGGCACTTTTTCGGACTCGTGACTTTACTATTGATGTAGTTCTTGTATCCCAACCCAACTATGATATATAATTGATGAAGCTTTTAAACTAACCGTTAGCTTTCAAGCGATGCTCCTCCATGTGTCCAATCAAAATATAATACCAACAATTATTTTATGATCGTTTGATGTAAATCGTCCGTATCGATTGTTACAGTAATTTATTTAAGTGCTGCCATACCAGTAAAAATAATTAAAATCTTTTTTGTGTGATAGTGTTCTTTTGAGATACAATAAAACACTAATGCATTTTGGCAATTATTCTTTTACCTTTTTTGTACACACATCTAAATTCTGATTGATACTGTTAATTCATAGAAGACAATTTGAAATGTTATCGTTCACGAGGGCAGTTAAATGAGTTCCCGTTTTAGAAATAAAGAACGTCATTTAAATAAAATCCAATTATTTATTTCGCGAAAAAATGACGTTCTCACATTGAATTATATAATATCGTAAATTTCACTCGCATTATTTATTATGATTTTTTACTTTTCACCCTATGGGAGATTTTTTATTTATTTAATTTACGATGAATGCCAAACATTGGCAAACTTATAATATTCATAGCACTCTTACAATAATTTATGACACATCAAAGCTATAATTATACCGCATTTATTGATTTTGTGGGATTGCTCTATTTTATTATGCCTGAACAACTGAACAATATTCTGTTATAGACTCTTAAACTAAAGTCTGCAATATATCTAATATTTTGTTCAATATGAAGTTCAAATAATTCTACACTCTATACTCGTATATGTTAGATCAGTGAAACCCTCCTTTCTTAGCTCAATTCAATACTTTATTTTTCAGAAAATAATCCACAATCCTTTCAAATTTAGCGAGTAAAACTATACAATGATTAAAAAACGCCACTTTTTGCATACAAATATTTAAAGAGAAAAAACGAACCCTCCTCTTTACCTAAAAAAAAGATGATTTACAAATAAATAATGCTTAGGTTATTCTTTATGAGCAATAAACCTTGTTTTGTGCGATTTTAGGCTAAAACATCCCTTTAGAAATAAAATGAAAATATATATCTGGGATTTTCAAATACACTTCTAAAGAGGCAATTTTTCCACCCGTAAGGAATCATCGTACTTTTAGAGCTATGTTCACATGAATGCTTTAGCATATTTCAAGTATTAAATGCTAGTTGTAATTAAAGATGATTGATCATTATTTTCTCAATAAACGTAACAATACTAGATGGAAATTGTTGCGTATTCGAACCCAATTAATATTGTAGGACAATAGAACACAAAATATTATATTTTATAATATAATCGCTATACACTTACGGTACATTTTCACGGATAATGACTGTAAAGTGTAAACGAACATCATTACACTCGGAGAGCGTAATAATGACGTCTAATTGGAATAAAACTTCTGCCTTGTAATTAATAATTCCTCTCAATTAATATTTTCATGCGAAATAATGTTCTGAAAAGTCTTTTGTAAATGAATAATAATTAGTTAGTCTGGTGATTGCTCGACCATTTTCGATCAAAGGTTCATAACTAAATATAAAAATGATAAACGGCGCCCATTCTTTGTATCCACAATCGGCTCTTTCCAGCAAAATCATCAAATCGGCCGACGCATTTCAAATTATCGACGTTTATCTATGGAACGCTTTGCACAGATGCTGAGTTCATACCAGATTAATGTAACTGATGTAATTATATTCATTAAGGACGCATTATTTCACTGGTGTCAAATTATAGTAGCGTTTATGTTTTCTGTATTTTTTTATTATTTTAATCGGATATTTTTGTATGCGTAGCAGCGAAATTATAAAAACGAAGATTTGATCAAATCCCTAACATCAATTTTGTTTAATTTAGTTGAAATAATTACTCTGTGGAGTGGTATTTCATAAGAAAGTAAGTGTTTATGATCAAACTTAACCCAACCTAACCTAACATATAGCACAGATTTGTAATTTTAACATTTTCCAAAAATTTATCATCTACCTTAGGGATTAGGTGAAGTTAGGTTTGGTTAGGTTAGTTTCTTAAACTTAAACTTACTTTCTTAAATAAAATCACTTCACGCAGTTGTAATTTTGACATCTTTCTTGAATTGATAATTTTCCTTAGATTTGATCTAATTTAAGACTTTGTTATAAAATATATATAAATTCAAAAGGCACGAAAATTTCACTAAATTCTATATTTTATTTATAGTTGTTGTGCATGAAATCAAATGTACGACATAATAATAATGATGTATCAAAGCGATTAAGGTACGAGTATAATAATTAACACGATTTAACAGTTTAACCCACCGCACCGTCCCGAGTACCCTTCAGACCCTTGCTAAGAATGAGGGAAGCTGTGCACTTAGGTCCCTTTGTCTCTCTTTGCACAAAGGTGACAAGCAACGATTATGCGCTCTTTGTCTCAAGACACAAGAGATTCAAACCGGCAGCTTGCGAAATTCACATTGCAAAAACTTGCAGTTGCAGCAATTACTGGTTTATAGTTCGCAAATTACACTATACAAAAAACGCAATCGTAGTATTCGGTGACGCGATTCACATGTATGGCGGGGTGCTTTGGCGTGTATAGATGAGGTGTTTTGAGAGCGTTTTTCCAGTTACTTATCGTTATCGGTTCAGCGCGATGTCAGGTGATCGATAATATTAAATAACGGTGAGTAACCGACATAAAACTCTACAAAATGTCTCATATGTAAAGAGCTTTAATTAAAAAAATGTATTTTACCAGTCATTCTATTTTTTCCTGAATTTTTTTCTTAGATTTTTTGTGCGGTGGACTAGCCATATTGGAATGGCAAGTGTCATAAAATCCAAAGATTTTCTGAAGTGTGTTGGCTTAATAAATTTCGTGTGCTAATATTTAGTTGCATGGTCACCACGAATCGCTGCCGGTAGCTTTTGGCATCTTCTTGTATCGGTTCGGAATCTTAAAATTTTGCCAAATACACCATTTATTAAGGAGGTTTTCCTTGACGACGAGAGTCATACAGCTTGAAGAGAAACGAAATATGGTACTTTTGCGGAATTAAGAGAACATGCACTTACCATGTCAAAGTTCGTTTCATATTTTATCTAGATGCATTTTTAATTAGCCGAAACATGCATTCTAAATAATCCCTTGTTTAATTGGTATTGTATACAGTATACACCATGTACATGTTTAATGAAAAGGATATAATAGTATAGGAATGTCGGAAATTAATCTTTTTATTATGCTTTTTTTGATAGTGATTTCAGTGACTCTTAGAACGAATGTCACCATTCAGTGAATGATTGATTCTACATAGATTCTTTTATTCTTCACTTTTGTATTTCAGAAGGTTGATAACTCATGTGTTTGAATGGTATTCGCATATGAGTGGAAGTCGGTTGAGTTGAGCACGGCGTGGTACGGCCGCCACCTCGGTATTATCATCACAACGATATTAAAGGAGTAATGGGAGAAGCCCCCTGCTTATTAGCATTAGATTCAACATTTAAATCTAGACGATGTATATAAAAAAAATTCCAGATTTGCAACTCAGTGATTATTATCTTTTATGAAGCTACGGATCACTTTAATCATTATGGATAAAAATTAATATGGGAGAAATGTAAATGAGTCTACGCAGATAAAAATAGCAATTCTCTGCTTCGCGGAACATCCTTGCGAAGCACCAGTACTCCGCGGTCAAGATGGACTGTCTTAACTATTGTATTGTTGTTAAACTGTTTTCAAAATTAATTTCTAAACGTAACCAGTAGATTTTTTCCTTACATAATTTGTATTTATTCAAAGCATGTTCACAATCCTCCATCTCCTTATTCCCACTGCTTTATTACAGATGAGTCATCGATTCTTTCGATATCCAAAAAAAACCGATTTATTATCTCGCAATTATGCCACGGAGAACACAGTTACCTTATCTTCAAAACATGCTCAGATATTGGGCAAAATACAATACATATGTTGCTAAAGAAAATAATGAATAGATAGGAAGCACCATAAAATAGTGATGTTTCCTACAAGTCCGCGTTCCCTCTGTACTTGTTTGCATTATCCTTTTTCGAGTTTTATTAAATTTGTAAACTTTTAATTACCATGTTGTGGCTTTTGGGTTGAGCCGTGTGTGGTGAACTTCCATGGAGATATTAATCAATAACGCTCATAAAAGAAAGTATAATCTTAATAAACCAACTCAAACTAAATAAATTATTAATCCTGAAGAAGACCCCTGCAATGACGGTCGAAATATTGGTTGAAAAAAGTTCACCACACACGGATCAACCCAAAAGCCACAACATCAAATCTGGCCGTGAAAACCTAAGAAGTTATTTTTTGAATTACCAGAATATATTTCTTCTTCTTTATATATCTGTTTGGTTCAGACAAGATTTTTCTGCATACTAAAAAAAACTTCGTGTTATTCAACATAACGGAACAATACGTGCCGTCTAAAACATGTATCGTAAACGCTTTTCCACGAGGGCAATCATTTTCCGAGGTCATTTTGGAAAGCTACTCTCCATTTCCACAACTGGTATCGCCACCTTGTAGAAAATATGTTTTGACCGGTCTAAAGTTTTGGACCCTTTTCCACGTGAATAGTTTTAAAAAAACAAAAGTGTAGAAGTATTTAATTAATAGTATAGCAAATTTTCTTAATTATTTGTCTTGGAATATTGCAAATAATACAAGTAAATATTTAGTAACTAACTCAAACAAAATATTATCAATATATTATTGGCCATCGAAGGTTACTCAGCAAGGTCAGAGAAATCGCAATATATTGATAATACCATTCAATGACTATTGAATTTAAATTACTGTAAATTATTTTATTGAAAGTAATAAAGTCTTGTCAGATGATGTGATTTATAAAATTTCACATTAAAGTCATGAAACATGAAATCACATTAATTCATTGTTAAAATAAATTATTAATCTTTACATTGTTCTAACATAATTACTAAAGTGTAAAATAATTAAATAAAAACAATTTTTCAGTATTTCAGCAGAGTTGGGTAATGCAAAGCGAATTTTACACATTTAAAAAAAATATATACTTGATATCACAAAAAAAACTAATAAAACGATATAATACCATAAAAATAAAAATAATTTTAACAATACATACAGTGCTTAAAGGGAGCGTTCAGTTTTTAAACGCGATTTCTACCATGTTCCTACTTGATCGAAATCTCTGGTAATCTAGTCGTATATTGGAATACTAACAATTTCAAAATTTGGAACGGAAAATTCAAAATATAAAAAACGAAAAAATATTGTTTTATTAACTGGTTTAAGGCAACGTTATTATTTAATAAGGTAATGTAAATAAGACATATGTTTGAGTGATTATACAAATGACACTGTTTTTGCTGTAAAGTGCAATGTATCGCAAACAATACAAATTACAATCCGATGCACTGACATTAGTAATGCGGTTTTACGGATTAGTTTTATATTGTTGTTTGTTCACTAAGCGGTATCGGAAGCATTGCATGTGCATGCGACAAAACGGTTGCACATTACCGCTATCTATGCTATATCTAATGCATCTTTTTGGGTCAATGCCACCTCCGGCGACTGTGGCGCATTGTGGGGACGGGTTTGTCAATCCCAGGCCAGTTTGTCGTGCCAAAAATCAGCAAATGTAACATACTGCTGAAGTGGTGACCTCTTCATAGTCTTCATTCATGTGGAGGATAGCGGAGATCTCTGTAGCGTATTCACTAGACTGCTGGGCGAGAGGTCATTGCGAAACCCTTTGATATAGCTTAACAAAACCCCTTGCTGACATCTGTTGTTAGAGTACTAAACCGCCAGGTGCGAACTGAATAGCACTCTTGGGCACTGGTCATAATCGTCGATAAAGAAGTAGTCAATCGTCGTCATCGGTTCATTGTTGTTTGGTATGATGTGGTGTTAAGAAATGTGCTACCCCCTAAAAAATATATCATGATCGTTCTTTCAAAATCCTACCTCATATCTAAGTAAATGATTTTCCAAAAAATATTTTTCTATGTAACATGGTTTCTGATGATAATCTCTTATGTAAAATGTATCTAGGAGTATTTCATTACAATTTTTTACTAGCTTTTCAAATCAAAGTTGAAAATATTTAGTGTAAATATATATTGTTAACATGCATTTTTACATATGCTGAAATATGGGACATGTTTTAAATTGTCTTGAATTTAGGTATAATCAAATCAATGTTTGTTCGTTTGTTACGAGCTGTTTTACAGTTAAGTCAATTGCAATTGATCTTTCAGAAGTTATTGCGTTCATGTTCGGGATGGTTTTTAAATAAAAAATACTAGCGAAAACAGGAACGGAAAAACCGCAAAAAAAGTGGCGTTTGGACACCCGCTAGTCCGTTTGACGCTCAGATTTGTCAATGTTATTTATTTTTTAATATTTCCGATGCAGTGTACAATAAAATATTAGTTAAATATCGTTATACATAAATGTTTCACGCTGTGGTCTGCGCAAAAAAAACATGCACATTACGTTTACGGCTTTATAATGTCATTTTCTGATACCTACGAGTAGCAACGCGCGTCAGGAATCGCTAGTAACATGTATTTATAGTTGTACATTGTCTTGTAAAATCAATAATCATCTTTCAAACGTGTTCTGTGATATTTTGCGATCGAAATATAAAAAAGATCGACCGCTAATGTGTACGTGAGATGCTGCACGTACATTGTAAACGGTAGAAAAATACTGCAGGTTACGTTGTTGTATTTTTGACAGATACGTGTGTTTGTTATTTTGTTATGTGTATGTTAATTTTAATATTGTATAGACCCTGACGTGATAACTCTTATTTGTAATAAATAATATAAATAAAAATACATACATATGTCTTTCGCTTCACATACATTCGCAGCAGATAATAATTGTTACAACGCGCGTATTCGTATTGGTCGTGTAGACGGCCCTTTACAAGAATTCCATTTTTTTAAGTCAGAAATACACAGGCAAAGAAATTGTCTTATTTGTGTTTGATGACTCAAGTCAATGAGATTCATATGAATGTACAAGTCTGTTCACACAATGCAGAGCTGACGACCGTGGCGACCGCAGAGCGAACAAGGCGAGAACAAAGCTTCGCTCAAGATGCCGTTACACATTCAAATCACTAGGCGGGACCGCATGAAGGAAAATGTGCGCCGCGTATGGCAATACGTGACTTTTTCTTTAAATCCAATAACTTTAATATTCATACAAATACTGAAGATAAGCGTGAAATTAATATTATAAGTTAAATTAAAGCTAAAATTCCGCAATGTCTTAAAACTAAGGCGTTTAATTAATGCATCCTCCTTGTATTAACTTATGGCGCAAAGACGTGGAATCTGACAGCAAGTGTTACCCATAAAATAAAGGTCACCCAGCGTGCTATGGAGAGATCCATGCTCGGAGTGTCGCTAAAAGATAGAATCCGAAACGAGGAAATACGCAGAAGAACTCAAGTAGTGGATGCTACCCAACGAATAGGCACACTCAAGTGGCAATGGGCAGGACATGTCTGTCGAAGAGACGAAGGTCGATGGGGAAGAAAAGTATTGGAATGGCGCTTAAGAACTGGCAAACGAAGCATTGGCCGACCCCCTGCAAGATGGACTGACGACATAAGAAGAATAGCGGGAGTGACCTGGATGCGGAAGGCGGAGGATCGAAGAGGATGGAGACTCCGGGAGGCTTACGTTCAACAGAGGACGGATACAGGCTGATGATGATGAATATATTTTCATATAATATGTATCAACCAGCCTCATAGCGCGTCGGGGACAAAGCCTTAATTTGATTAACATTGTATTCGATCAATTTATTTATATGAAGAGACGGAAAATAACTTAAAATACTGTTGTACCACAGTCCATTCTGGCGCCCCTCAATGTTGACTTTTATTTTGGCTCGTGTGATTTGACTCCTACCTCCTTACGTCCCTGGCTCTGGTAGCTGCGTTGTTCGCATATTATTACTTTACATTGCCAGTGTGCAACGGTGACTTTGTTTTATTTTCTATTCATTTGCAAAGGTGTAAAAAGTCTCGCGTTTATTAGCTGATACGGTTGTTAAATGATACTCTTTTTTAGTCCGTGTCACTTTTAATAATAGACGATAACTGTAGCGCAATATTAGTAACACAAGGATGTTCGTAATTATGTTATGAATGCAAGAGGAAAAACCTGGATACAATATTATTGGGAAACGAGTTTGTATCAGGAGTAATCATTTTTGAAAATCTTGGGTTTTAAGTATAATGTTACCTGATTTAATTTTCACGATCGGTTCTTTCTAGTAAGTGTCCAATTAAAATTGAACCTATTTTTACCGCCCAAAAAATGAATATATAGTATGGTTGATCCTTTGGTGGAGTGGAAATATGTCACATTCGTCCTCATGCGTGAAGAATCTTCTCCCACAGGTTTTGCTGGATGTCAGCCTCTAAGTTAAAAGTAAATGCTGTCTAAAAAAGTTTGTGTGATTTAATATAATAGTACTTAAAAAATACTCGTGTATCGCTATTTCGTTAAATTACAAAAAAACAACTAATTCTGAACTTTGGGTTGAGCCGGGTGTGGCAAATTCATTATTCTCTCCAATATTTTGACAGCCGTTGCAGGAGTCATCGTCAGGGTTAATAATTTTGTAGAATCCATGTTGCCTTATGCATCAGCATGGCATCCACCTCTAGCATGTGCCTAAAAGCCATCACAGACGAACAAGGACGACCTATCTTATGCGACATGATGTTAGTGGGAGTACTCATCTTACGTGACAATTATTTGACAATTATTTATTTTTATTTATATCCTTCAATAAAATTACAAAATATTTTAACATCTTAATTCATTATTGAGTATTTACATAAAAGTGTGGCCCTGTGAATTTATTGACACATTTAGTGTCAATGACCTCACACCCAGAACAAGCGTTAGGAGACTCAATGCAAATAGTTGACTTGTAACAACAAAAACCCTGTTATAAGTAAATCATGGATGACCCACAAATAACATGGCATTATTGTTACAACATCAAACTTCCAAAATTTCGCCTTCGTCAACACTAGCACTGAATCTGAAGCAGTATAACACTAAAAATGTCAATATATTCACTCAAGTTGGTTTCAACCACTGTTCATTGCGATTCTTTCGTCTTACACGTATCCAGGGTTGAACGATGGTCTTTTCAGGCCACACTTCAGGCTCCATGAGAGACTCTAGCGAAGTCGCGATGACCCCGACTTTGAAAGAAGTTGACAGCGTCCGTCTGCTGATAATCCTCCTGATGGTCATCCAAGAGGAATTGAATGCAGCGGTCACTGCCAAGAAGCTCTGCAAGTCATCCGCTGTTGTATCCGGGTGAAGACCTTTGGCGTGAAGATACGCCATCTTCACTCCGGTAACCTTCTTCGAAGGAGCTGCAGAACCGCGGATCACCCGACGTGCTGAACGCCTTTCCCCATCAGAAGAGGCGCGACTCATATATCCGAGTGGTAAACTTCCTCGGAAAGACTGCTCGTGGGAGAGTGAGAGCATCCACGGAGAGAGCATTCTGGGCCTCCAGTTCCTCGAACCACGAGCTGGAGGACCTTCTTGGGAGCCCTACTCAGAGCAGCAGGGGCTCCTTGCATAGCACACTCCGAGGATGGTTCGGAGTCTCTGCTGCCACAGTCGAGTGATGGTGAAACTTGGCGAGGACTTCTAACGATTTCCGCGAAGGTAGCCGGAATCTCCTTGCACTTCCTAGGCATGCGCCTTCTGCGGGAAGACGGCAGACTTGTTGGGTTGGGTAAAGAGTCCACACCAATGGACGTCGGTGTATCCTCCTTCCCGCATTGAACAGCCTTTAAGAGCCGCTCCAGCAGCAAACGGTGATCGTCTAAGCGACGATGTATTTGCGCGATGTCACAATCGCAACTACGCGCCATTCTGTAGGTAGAATGACAAGACGTCCGCTCGGTTTGAGTGTCGAGCGACGAATGGAAGAGGTGCGTTTAGCTGATGGCTAAACTACTTGAAGACACCAATTCATCACACTTCATCAACCCTGTAGAATGTAGATGACCTCTGCAACGGCGGTCAAAATATCGAAGAGGAGAAGAAGTTCGCCACAAGCTGTCCAATAATTCAACATCTGGTCGTGAAAACAATGAAAATATTTTTTATGGTTTATATGTTTTTATAGATGAGCAAAAGTTGTACGTCTTTGGTATGTTATTTAATATGGAAAATAAAAATATATTGCTCTAAAAAAATATCGCAGTGTCTTGACATTTAAAAAAAAGATAAGTACAAATTAAAGTCGTTAATTATCATAAAAAACAAGCAAGCCGGAATAAATTATGTTTTCTTAAGATCGGCGACATTAAAATTTATCCTTGAAGTGTTGTGATTTACGATGTCAGATTCCGCATTAGTCGAAATGATAAAACTTAATGGTTTCTGTATCGAGGACAAAACTCGACCCACGTGGGGAACAGGTTGAACTAAAAAGTGGCGGGAAATTATCCGCGAGCTGTCAAATTAGCCGCGAAAAACTGGAATGACAACTTATCGGCAAGTTTGTTTGCAGGGCGTTGTCTGGGGAAGTGACAGAGGCGGCCATGACTGGTGTCTGAATACCGAAGATAATAAAATTACTGGGTTTATCGCGCACCTGTTTTTTGCTGTTATTATTTTTATTTATTCGTATGACAATACCTTCTTGGAAACTTGGCAGATGTTTTTGCAATTAAATGCCCGTGTATAAAGTAACGTATTATTGTACTTTTTAGCTTCGATGTGAGCTATAGTTTAATGCAAAGCGGTGGTATTTTTGTGAAATTTACAACATTAAGCAAAGTTTACAAAGTTTTATGAACGTTTGGGGTAAACAGAAAATTTGTCATTTTAAAGAGGCCACGATGTATGGGTAATTGTTTATTTCGCATCAAATTTGCAGCGGGTTATCCAAATGTGGATAACGGTTCATTAATAAGTGGCGCTTGATTTGCTCATACAAACACAATTTCTATAATAAAAGATAAGCTAGTCAAAAGGCTAGCCTTCCCCATAGTATCCAACTGCTTCCTTTTTTAACATTCTTTGGCGAGTCTAAACATGAATTTAAATTAATCATAAAGCAAGTTCAAATATTAGACGATACGATACTTTATTATACTATCATACTAGAAATCTTGATTTCGATCCCCGATTAAATTAAATTAAAAATACTTCTCGATTAATAATTAATGTGTTAATTTTTCATAAATACTCGCGGTTGGTGTTGCATCGGCATGATGAAGCCCTTGCTGACTGGTACCGAAAACCTCGATATACAATCTTTCGTCTCTTATTTCTGTTCGCTTGACATACATTTATGTGTCGCCATATTGGCATTTTTGGACAAGTCCGCTCACGGGAGTGTTAGTTATATACACCGCCGCTCGTAGCGCGGGCGATAGCCCATCCCGAGTGCGGAGCCAATTGTGTCCCGCCTTTCGGCGAGAGATATTGTATTGTGGCCGAATGCTAGGTCGAGCCATAAATTTGTAAAGTTTTATCGTTAATATATGTCATTGTGCTTCTGAAAAAGTCTTTGTTTTGCTGACCTGCTCCTCATCACGCGACTGAATAACAATATTTTTGAGAGAGAGGGGATGTTAGTGTCAAAAAACTCACCCCTAATGTGCATGTTAGAATATATTATTCAAAATATGTAGAAGATGGAATTCATCTTGTGAAACATAATCTGATGACAATTAGCGAAGCATTTCTATTAACTTCTCACAATTCATTTTTTTTAGCCATCTATCTTCACAATGGCATGCATCATATAATCCATAGACAAGATTTCACCAACACCATCGATTACATAGTGTGAGTTTACTTAACAAACTGATACCATCAGAATGCCGTTTAATTCAAAGGTTGTCTATATGAGATGGCTATAAAAAGGAATTCATTGAATTTGTCTTTTTGTTGCTGGTACACATTTTCTGGGGAGTTGTGGGAAATTGTGTGCTGTCTCATTATCCTCGTAACATAAACAAATCCATTAGTAAGCGCCGCAGTCGGTCAGGCTCCCGGGGCTGGCAATCGATGACGTAAATCGCTAACGAGTATCCAGCAAACTACCCGGGGAGGCGACCTTCGGGAGTTTAATTATAGTCGACCGTGTATATATTGAAAGTGAAAACGCGCAAGATAAGACCATCAGCACAAGGCTTTATGCATCCTACGACTTTAATACTGTGATGCCAGACATATATCTAGGACGTATTTTAATGCAGATTATAATAAATCTAGAGTGAAGCTTCAAATAGTATTTTAATCTTCCTCCTGCTCGGTTATATATCTCGGACATACACGGTTAATGTAAGTGCTGGTAATGTCGAAAGTACCTTCTTAAATGCCATCGGTGAGCATAGCAATTTTCTTCCAGTACCTTTTTTTTAATCCTTCATACAATTTGAATATTCATATTTTCAAGAAACAGTTTTGCAATTTACCACAAACACAACACACGTTTCCCATATACAGCGTCCTGTCTTTCTGGATAAGCGTCATATAGTCCACTGGTTTTGACCGGTTGTGATCTCCTGCATGCGCTTCATAAAAAAGAGCCGAAAGACTTTTTTGGTCTGAATAAAAAACATTTTTTGTTTTGTTTTAAGCTGTTGTCGAGCTATTTGTATTGACATCAGCATGATGTAGTCCTTGCTTACTGTTACCGAAAACCTCGATATACGATATTTCGTCTCTTTATTTCGGGTCGCTTGTCGTGCATTTAGGTGCGCCGTGCTGTCATTTTGGACGGTTCCGCTAACGGGTGTGTTAGTTAAAAATAATTAAAATACCACCGCTCGTGGCGTTATCGGAAGCCGAAAATGCGCGGAGATCATCAGTCGGTCCCCACCCTTTAGTGAGACAAAGTAAGAGTTGCGGCCAGCGGTATGTTTCCGCTTGGCCGTAAGCTTGTAATGTTTTTAAATTATATAATCTGTGCTTCTAAAACAAAGTGTTTGTCTGCTGACCTGCTCCTCATCCTGCCCTCACGCGACGGAATAACGCCACTTTTTGAGAGAGGAGGATGTTAGTATTTTTAAAAATATATAAAAAACAATGAACTTCTATGATCTATATATATCGCTTCAAAACATAAACAGTCTACATAAATTTTGAGACTTTATATTATGCTCCGGATTGGCAATAGAACAATAAAAAAAAATACAATGTATTAATAAAAAAAAACAATAAAACCTCTTTTATTGAGGGAGCTTACATTCCTAAAGCAAAACCTGAAAATGGACTCGTAATGGCCACTTAGGCCAAGCGTTCAAGAAACATCACCGTCTGAGAACTCTTCTTCATCAACTATTCACTTGCTCCGTCCACACCTCGAAGGGGCGCCTTAAGTGACGTCACTCTCATCAGTTATTCACAGAGTTCATCCTTCTCCGTCCCGGGAACATTCGCCCTGAATCATAGATGGCCAAGAGGCAAATGCCGATCTGTTATCTCGAAACTCGAGTAAGGGGACTGAATAAAAAAAATCAACTATCGAATGCCCCTCTTTGGAGGGGTGAACTTTTCGTGGAGGAATATATTTCATCGTTGAATCGGGAGCCTATTTAATACATATTATCATTTTTATGTATGTAGGTATGTATATTGTGTAGTTTGAAGCTATGCTTATATGTTATTTTCCCAAAATATATCTCGATTGTGTTCTGAATGGTTTCGGCCATATATTTTAGAGATGATAATGATATGAAGAGTCTTGTTGTAACTTGCAATATGAACGTGGATGAAACAAATTAAAAGCGCAATCCGCGTTGCTAATTGCCGTGAACGATGGAAAAGAATAGTAGAAAATCAGCTAATCAGGCGCTGTCATCTGTGGGTCACGATCTTCAGCATTGAGTTCTCAACGAAAAAGGTGTTCTCAATTTGGGGCACTAGGCCACAATATTCCACTGTCAGAAATCTCAGTTATATTTTTTTTCTTAAAGCTGTTGCACCGCCTTCCATTGAAAACATCCACATGAAAAATGTGTGTCGGTGGATATCGAAATTGTTTGAATTCATAGTGTGTAAAAAATCTTCATTCTCGAAATACCCTTAAAACACTTTTATTGGCATATGATGCTAATTTTAAAAATAGATAAATCCACCTTTATAAAGTTTAAATGTGTATTTATATATTTTTCAAATTAGTAGCGTCATTAGTAGTATTTTAACAGTATTTCAAGAAGATTTTTTTTTACGTACTACGGTTTTAACCAGTTTTGATATCTATCAACATATTATTTTTGACGTGGTTTCTTAGGACGTAGTATATGATAAGTATGTCGATACTATATGGGTTTGCTAAGTATGTATTCGCTAGTAATATTTTTAAATAAACTTGTATTTAATATACATAGAATCGTATAAATTGACTATGTATTGACTTCTACGTCTATGTAAATACGGAACTTTCTCCTAAACGTTATTCAAACTGTCAACAGGTTATATAATTCTTCTTGCAATCCAATGTGCTGCTTATTCTCGGCGGAACATCTGCACAAGATTAACAACTTCAAAAGTAAAACTCAATGTTTACGAATCGAACGGCACTTATTCTTTTGGTGTGGGATTATAAAGCCTGTGACCAGAAAATTCATTATCACGTGGGAGTTGGACTGACAACTATCTACATCTTGTTCTAAGAGTGCCCCTGTGGGCGTTACAGCTTGAATGTCCGCATTACTAGAGGATTGGACTCTAAGACTATTATTTTAAAGATGTAAACAAAGATTTTGGAATGCCTTTGAAGACGTAAATTCAAACAAGACAGCTTTTACAAGACATTTATTTTTCAACATTGAATAGTGCTACTACTTTCTTGATTTTATTACAGATAGTATTTTTAGATTATGTGAAAGTATAAATTATTATGAAAATACAATAAATATTGACAATAAATGATTTAGTAGAGAACGTTAGTTGTTCTTGTTTAATAAATATATATAGTGGGATAACAAATGCTGCATATTTAATGACATTTTTGATTCGGTGGACATTTTTTTTACCCTTAATCTCATATTCTTTTATATGGCTGAGAAATCAGGCATTTTACTAAAAGCCATTGCCGCCGTACAATTGAGAACAGGTGCCTGCGCAGAATGTAGAGGGACTTTTTTGTCTTTGTGATGAGTGACGTAGTGAGGGTGCGTCATTATTGTGACGACTATTTGATCCAGCTACGGAGTGGATATTAAAAAATAACATATTTTGTATTACGTTGTCACAATTATTCTACTGATATAATCACCAGTGCTCGTAGACAAACTGCTGTACAAATTACACGCCAAAGTCACTTTGTGACTCAAGTTGTAAACCGTAATACTATGTTATAGTATGAAGATTGTTTAAATGGTTATTATTTTGATACTAGTATGGACATGTATATTTTTTATAGCTAATGCTTGCTTACTTCTTAATGACTTGCTTATTTGTTATAGATGCGTGGGAGGGTTATGTCTTGCGTGATTAAATACGCGGAATCAAATTAGAAGGTAACAGCGCACGTGGCGATATATTCAGCTTAAACTTCCATCAACTAGTATAGGCACACACATCTTTAACAGATATCTATTAACTAGTAACCGTACCATGTTGAAATACCGGTTCTCGTCTGATCACCAAAGTTAAGCAATATTGGGTGCGGGTCGTTCTTGGGTGAGGAAACGCATGGTAATGGCGACTTGACGTTAGTTGGGTTGATCCGCCCAAAGAAACAATTCAATTTATTTTTATCTTGCGAGTTTTTTGCTTTCTACTTTTGGAATAAGGATGTCATCATCAGTTCTAAGGAGGCTAGGTCCTATTTAATTTTACTCTGTGACGACGAAGACTAATGGCATAAAGTAATGGCGTATAATTAAGACCTGTAATAAAACAACACGGTCTTTATCCAAAAAATACGAGTACTGCAGCTGTATCTAAACGCAGTGATTCAATTTGTTGATTGGGCACTTTACCGACCTTGCTATTAAATGGTAATTATTCTGTGGCAAAATAGATTTTGTCGTGTCTTCAGATTTGCAATAAACAATTTATCAATAAAAACACGTATTCGGCATAAAATATAATGCCGACCTTGAGTTTTTGCAACCTGTTTTGTCACAATCTTTTAGTAAAATTTAGATGACTCAGTTGGTATTAAATAAAATCCGTTTCGTTTTTTATTCGTTATTCTGATTTTTGCAACAAAAGACAGTAATTGAACAATGACTACTAATTTTCCTCTCAGTAAATCATTCATTTTTCATCATTTCCATATAATTGGTTTTGGAGTAGATGTTTCAAATGTAATTTTATATATTTTTGCCATTATCTGTAATGAAGCTGCAACATAGGTGTCAAAATATATTAATTAATGTATATCAATCAACATGTATTATATATATTCTTTTGTATTGTTTCAGGTAGGAAAACAATCATTTACTTCATGATATTGGAAATACCATAATATCAGTATGTATATGGTAAGATGATAAACAATAAACATTTACACTACAATAGCAGTCTTGAAGTATCGATGTTTTTATTATTTGTATATATTCGCATAATTTACTTTTGTACTTTATAACTTATTCCGCCCATTGTTCTTAGGAGGACATCCTTCCATATAAAAAACATACTTCGAATGTATGATTAAAGTTCTAAGTATTCAATTTATCACGCCTTGCCTTTTTAGAAAACATTTTATAGATTTTGAAGTGAAAGGGATTTTTACAACAGGGAAGTGGTGTATCTTCATCTCACACAACGCGTCGTTAATTTTTCGTATAATTATACCAATTGTAAGATTGAATATAAAAAAAATCATTGCTGGTTTTAACAATTCACTAGATGGGTGACAGTAGTTTTGCGATCTATGTAAGCTTCATCAGTTCCGATGTGCACAAACGTAAAGATGTGTAAGTGAATATTTACTGATAGAGAAAAAGTTTCACTATACGGTATATATATATATATATATATATATATATATATATATATATATATATATAATCAATAGTGTCAGATCCTGTCTGCCCAGAAGTACTGGACACAGCGCACACTCCAGAAAGTAATGAAGTGGAGTGTGGTAGTGGGGATAATGGATGGAGTATATGTAGGCAATTTACTAATAAAGAAAGAGTTAAGTTAAAGATAAGGTGGGGAGTTTATAAGTGGGGATTGTATTATAAGAGTGTTTTACTACATGCATAAGCAGAAAAAAAACCCTGCTCACAACTTTTTTGTTCTTTTTGCTACGTTCATTGGTAATAATCACTGAATGCCGTTCTGTTAGCTACATGTTTTTGTCCATTCAAGTTCATGAATGGCATTTTTTGTTGTGGATATAGCCTTTGCTTGGGCGATAATGTGGGATGCTGTGCCATCTCCCAGGGTCCGTCTCCCGCAACGCCAGCTGCATCAGCTGACATCTGTCACCATCTGTCATGTGTCACGCAGAACAGCTGATCCCCCGCACAGCGGCCCGCGCCGTCACGCGTAATGGGCTCAGCTGATTGTGACAGATGGTACAGCAACCTTCTCTTGTTGCAAGGGTACACTATTATGTATTATGCACACACCTAATATAATATTTCTTTAGTCGTTGGCGGTGTCGATGGAAGAAGATTGTTAGGATATAGCCATACGAGATGCAGTGCAACTTGACTATCAATCTCATAACAAAGCCGAGCGGTACTAGAAAGAATGCATACATCACAAAGACTAACTCTATTGATAGTTAGCATACGTAGCATTTAGGAAAAAGAGAATTAAGCAATTATGAAAATGACTATAGTTTAAAATTTGATTTTTTTGTGAAAAATTGGGATGGAATAGGATGATAGGGGTCACGATGGTTTGACTTTGTGAGGAATGACGATGTGAGGGAGCGGACAACGCAGCCTTCCATACTACAGTTGATCAAGAAACGAAGCTGTAGTGAAGGACACTACAGCTGCATTTTTCTCAAGCCCCCAGGATTGCGCTGTATTAGAAGGCCGTCGAAAACTATACATAGAATGTACTTTACGAAGCTGCGGAAAACAGAACTGACATAGGATGAAGCGAGGAGAACCTTGGAGGCTGACAGAGATTTGTGGCGGCAGTTCGTGACGACCACGAATGTGTATATGCTCCGATTAGGGAAGCGGACATGATATGATAATTAGTTTTTTGTGGTGGTAACCGCGTGCTATGGTTAAGGAACTGTTAATTAATTTATGCCTGTTAAAAGTAACAGGACCCCGACTAGGTGTGTTAAAGAATTTAGAGAATGTGAGAGATACCACATTTTTGAAGTAGTTCAAGGAGTACTCCTATCAACTTCACTCGCAAGTCAAACTAACTCATTTGTAAAGTTTAGCCTGCCTTTATTTCTCTGTCTCTGGCCTTCATTATTCACGGGGTATAATGCCGCACTGGCGGGTGTGAGGGGGTCGCTTCCGCAGCTGAATAATAAACGAATGACATTTAACTTTTATACCAGCTGTTTTGAAAAAGTTCAGTCGTCGGGCCGGAGTATGGCGAGCGACATTGAGCGCTCTGGTCTAGGGACGACGGGCGACGGTCGCGTGCCGGTATTTCGAATCTAATTTATTTTAATTGCAGTGAAAAAACTGAATTTGTAAGGCAATAAACGAGGAATGCAAATAGCAGATCGGATGGGCAGATAGCCCGGCTTTAAACTGGGAAGGATGAAGGCTAATGGGTTGCATAAATAATATAACAAAAAATAATTTCCGTGCGTATTTATTTTTGAAAAAAATTATATATGTTGCTTTGTACATGCGTTAAAAACGTAATCGGTCGTGAAAATCATGTTTCGTATTTTCAATCGTATTTCACGTAGTGTTTACAATCCGTATAGCGTGGATCGATTTGTTGTGATCGGCAGTTTTCCGCTGCAATGGAATAAATAAATAAATAATTGGGTATCAGTGCACCGCGTTGCATTATTCTGTGCTGATATCTAGCACACCTCGATCCTTTTCTTACATCCTTTTCCTCTTTTGTGGATGGTATTGTTCTCCTAGATCTATGCGATCTTCGACACGTGTCATCATCTTCTTCTTTTATGTTATTTTTATTACCTTTGTATGTATTGTATATTTATGTATACTCTGTTTCTTATTATTTTATACCTTGGAACTTCGGTTTTGTGAAAAATAAATAAATAAATAGATGCTCGGAAACGAATATTCAAAATATTTTTAACTTACGATGGATGGTGATAGTGATGCAGAGATCTCATCTGTAGATTCATTGGCGCTAGCCATCTCAGTGAACGTCATAGACTACAGCCAGTCATGCATCATCTATATATTATGGGAATTCACTATATATATATATATATATATATATATATATATATATATATATATATATATATAGAGTTTATATAATACTGACTTAGATAACTCGGTATCGTCTCAATACAACTGTAATATTACAGTTCGAATGCTGTCCCAGTATCACCATATATTTTATATTGAAATCAGATTGATATAGCCCTTTGCTGACTGGTACCGAAAACGTCGATACACAATCTTTCGTCTCTTATTTCTCTTCGCTTGTCGTACATGAATGTGTCTGCCACATTGGCATTTTGGACTAGTTACGAAGATCGTCACTTGTAGCGCTGTGCGACACGGGCGCGCCAGTCGTGTACCGACCATGAAAAATGTCGTATTGCTGTTGGCCTGGCCTGAATGCTGTGAATACGTCCGGGCCATAAGTTTGTAAAGTTTATTGTAAATATATGTCAATGTGCTTCAGTAAAAGTCTGTGTTATTACTCTGCTTCCCATCCTGCCACCACGCGACGGAGTAACACCTTTTAAAGAGAGGAGGATGTTAATATTTTATGAAATTTTAATCATATAAAAATCAAATTGATAAACTCTTGCAAACTTTCAACGCAACCTTCTCAATCCATTCACTTTTACAACAAGTACATATTCTACTACATGCTGCTTATATATCATCCAACTGAATGCCACAATGTCCAATAAACAGTTAAAAAAACTCTTTTGCATGTTTTTTATGTAATTATGGGTGGAAAAAATTGTAAAAGGAATGAAGGAGATTTGAAAATCTACAAAAATCGCCCACCGCCCACCACGGAAGCCCGTATCGCCCACTAGTGGGCGGTACGGACCAGGTTGACAACCCGTGGTATAGTTTATTAAAATTTATATTAAATATTATTTGCCAATTACGTTTAACAAGTACTACCAACAGAGATAACTGCAGATTAGAGTAGAGATTTTTGTTACGCCCTGTGTTAAATGACGTCTTTCTTGTCACACTGCCCGTCTTTTACCCCATTGGAATTTATCATGTCATATTTAAACGTCTCTTACTACTATTGTACAAAGGAATTGACGTCATTTAAAATCGATTTTATTGTCGTCTTCTGTTTTCACTTTTATTTTCAGGTTGAAACCTCACAACTGCTGTCTAATAAGCGGAGTGCGTTCGATACAATTACTATATCATCATGCCGATCGCAATAAAGAGGTTTTTCTTTCGTAAACACATACAGAATTTTCGGGCTGTATTTATAGGCTGAAAATGGTTACTAAAAATATAAATTATTACAAAAAAACTTGCCCTCTAATGACATAATACCAGTTTTAATTACGACGTGTCTGTTGTTTATTGATTTCCACGATAGATACATAAAATGTATTTCAAAACACCCAATCTGTGAATTTTAAGCCGTTTGTTTATTAATAATTATCTAACACCCGCTGATTATTTATTTATTTCAGTAGAGTTGTGTTGGTTACCTGCTTAAATAAATAATTATCAGCCGTGTAGCTACCTGTTTTGAATATATTAAATATATAATTATTCAAATATTGTATTCAAGCAAAAGGTGTGCAGAGTTCGCTTATATCATTCAGTGGTATCGATCACACGCGATCGTAAAATAATATTTTTATTTTGCCATTGAATATGTGAGTTTTAAGATAATGGTATTTTATATTATCTTACCTAAATAACTTCTTAGGTTTTAACGGCCAGATTTGATATTGTGGCTTTTGGGTTTAGCCGTGTGTGGCGAATTTCTTCTCTCCGATATTTCGACCGCCATTGCAGGGGTCTTCTTCAGGGTTGATGACTTTGTTGTGAGTTGGTGTCAGGAGGTAGTTTAGCCGTCAGCCTAACGTACCGCCCCGAGCGTCATGTCGGGTAATCGTGTACGGTGGATATGTTCTAAGCATAGACATACAAGAAAGGACGACCACAGTCCGACATGACGTTCGTGGAGGTACTCTTCTTAGAACATATCCACCGCAGCTTAACCCAATCTATTGTGTGTGACTTAAAGCTTAGGTCACGTGACACGAAATAAATTAACCTAAGACTCCATTCACTAATAATTGATAGCTAACATCAACGGTATTGTAGACGGAGAAAAGAGCGTCAATCAAATGTTTTCTATACGCCTTCACTAGTAAAAACCCACGTGTCTGCGGTAAATGCATAATTTAATAGTTTTTTAAAGTGACTCATCTATTAGCTTAACTTGATTATTAAAACTCATTGAAAATAAATGTAGACATGCTTGTAATCATAACAAACGTAATATTGCAGTCGTCGCCATTTGTCATCGACAATCACAAATCATTGCAGACTGTGGCTCATAGACAAAAGTGTGGTTTTAGTTGTTAAGTGATACTTGTTGTTCATTGAATTATAATAATGAACAATGTATGTTATCATCGATAATGTCCCAAGGAATTAGCACATAATATGTTTTACTGTAATTTTTACCTGTAATTGTCTGACTTGCAGTATTTGATTGAATGGACAACGAGGGTTACTGTATAATCATAATCTACACATTCACAGCGCAAAGTCAATATGTATTCAAATACGAAAGTATATAAGTTAACATCCTCCTCTCTCTCAAAAAGGTGTTACTCCGTCGCGTGAAGGGCATGATAAGGAGCAGGTCAGCAAAACAAAGACTTTTTCAGAAGCACATTGACATATATTTACGTTAAAACTTTACAAGCTTCCGGCCAGGCGGAATGACATGCCGCCGGCCGTAATGCGACCTTCTCTGCCGTCAGTCTGCCGCTGACTCGTGCGGCCTGTAGTCGATCACCAGCGCCGTAAGTGGCGATGTATATAACTAACACACCCGTTAGCGGACCCATCCAAAATGACAACATGTCGACACATAAATGCACTACAAGCGGCCAGAAATAAGAGACGAAAGATTGTAGTATATCGAGGTTTTCGGTACCAGTCAGCCAGGGCTTCATCATGCTGACGTCTACGTCTATACGTAAATTACGGGAATTAATTATTAATTAATAATTATGTAGTATTATTACATGCAAACACAAAGATACGATTTGATAAGATTTGAAATGAAATGATAATCTTTTTCTCTAAGTTTTGTTGTTATTTAATTGAAACTATTTGCAAAGCCGTGATAATTTATCGCTTGATTAATAATATTTTAGTTTGCGGTCCGCCAGTCAGATTCAGCCTTCAGTAAAATTTTCCTTTGATCTTATAATAATTATTTTGCAGAGATTTGCCAGAATTCATAAATCATAACGATGGTGTTGTGGAGCAACCACTCAAGCGCCGGTTATGAGTTTTTCAATTAGCGAAATAATTTAATTATAAAACAAATATTAATTATAATCTTGCAGTGTCAGTATAGCATAAATTTTTTCAGCACGTTTTATTTTATATCACGTAGAAAATATGAGCCAGTAAAAGTTTGCGTATTGCGAAATCTTCACAATCGTGTTAAAATAAATATTTTAACAAACCGAAATGAAAAATAAACCGAAATATTTAATTTTGCTTCAAAGGCTCCGTGACCACCCAACCCTAAAATGTGTAAAATATGGTTTAAAGTTTTTTTATTTTTATAAAAGCTTATGCAGGAGAATAACATCATGTGATGATTAGATATCAACTGTAGATTAACTAACTATATGACTTTTGGCATTGTTGGGTATGGCTAAGCGCTGTATTTGGAGTGTTTATCCAACATTGCATTCCGGCATATATGTGTCGTTTTTATACACTTACGTCTCTTTCCAATATCGTTTAATACGCTGTGACAGATAACTTACGGGATTGGGATCAGATTAACACACGTTAAGTGTTTTTAATATTTTTGAGCAACATAAAAGCTTGACAATTGTTTAAAAATTAATTATATGTATTGTACCTGTATGGTTCGCCAGATATCGAACATGCAAACTTTCGCATGGCAGTCGACCGCCTCAACCCCCCATGCCATGCCCGGCGCGTAGTCTGAATTTCAGAAAATATTTACTTGCTTGCGTACACGAATAAGAATATTGATTTAGAATTGCGAGTTTTATAAATTCTTGCTTTTCAACGAATTCTGGATCGTGCCGCATAATAAATTAATGGCATTGAAATTACCACCTGCTTACTAGTTTTTCAGGTGGACGTACAGCACCGGTCAGATATTAATTAAATTAATAATACTTTATTTAATCAATCTAATTACTCAATGTTAACTTCTATATGAATTAGTGAAATTATTTCTTCACAGATGTTTCATACAATAATCGATCTTATTCAATTGCTATTTGGGTATGATACAAGGATGGTATGAAGAATATGCACAATCAAGTGGCAATGCGCACAACATATCTGTCGGCAAGACGATGGTGGATGAGGAATAAAAGTGTTAGAGTGGCGTCTTAGAACTGGTAAACTGAGCGTTGGCCGACCTCTTGCAAGATGAACTGACGGCATTATAAGAATAGAAGTAGTAGCCTGGATGCGGAGGACGTACAATCAATAGGGATGGAGACTCGTGCGGGATGCCTACGCTTAACAATGGATGGACACAAGCTGATGATGATGATAATGCCTGGCCATCAACTATTATTGTCTTGAAGGGACACTAAGCTGCTCAAGTTATCTCTAAGAGATCTAATTATTTTTCTTCTATTTATTCGTCAATCTGATATTTGGCTGTATATACTCGCAAAACAAAGAAATGTTCATTTTACATTCTAATATTCTTACAACTTTTAATTTGATTTAGTGATTTAGGGCCGGGGCTTAATCCGTCGGACGAGGAAGAGAAAGACTGAATAACTAAGTCTGACGATGTAAGTAGAGTAAAAGCTTATAAAATTACAAACTTGCGTTCGATACCGTTAACTGGTTGGGCTATCAACGTTAACTTTACAGTCCTGCACATGCGCGAGAGCGATCGTTAAGAAGTGTTATGGCGTGAGTGTAGCTGGTTGGAAGTGTTCTGTGTGGATGTACGGCGCCCCCGCCTTCACTGTGTTTACCGGCTATTTCTGTTTGTCAACACTGGGCCCGGCGCTGGCGTGTATGCAACACTTTTTGCAAAGAAAAATCTTCGCTAGGGTCAATCGAAAAGCACGGCGGTATTTCACCGACAAACAACTTCTTCTTCCACATATGTAAATATCAATTCCTCCCTGTTCTCGAATATGCCACCTTTGGATTAGACCCTAAAATACCTCCTAGACGTAATCGCCTTGGTTCAAAATAGAGCAGTTCGTCAAATAAATAATTTCATTTCCTTCAATATATACAATATATAATCGTGTCGGAAACAACAGGGTCAGATCCTGTCTGCCCAGAAGTGGGCGACGTCGATGGTGTTACTCCCGGCCATCATCAGGTCTTCCTGGGTGCAGCTACTCAAGCACGGCACACACCTTCAATTAAATCTAACCTCTAATCATTGCTATACAAACATAAAATTGGTTCACTTAGTTTTTTCTCAAGAATTAATTCCTCCCGCGCCCGCCTACATCCGACAGACTCGTTTCAAACTATAATAGTTGAACATCCATACGCGGTTGTTCGTCGTGTATGTAATGTATGTTGACCAAGAACTGGTATTTTCCAAAATACCTTCCGAAATGCCTTAGTAAGTCTATTCCCATTATTTTTCTGTGTCACCAGTCCAACCCTCAGGGGGTTGGCCAACGCTCCGTCTGTCAATATTTGGACGCCTCTCTAACACTTTTCTTTTCCATCGACCGGTCGACTCTTCGTTTTTTTTATACATATACATGTAACTAAAACTGTTCAAATGTTCATAAATGACGCGACCATAGAGTCTCGACATGTCAACCTGGTTGATCTAAGCTTCCTGCATACATTATCATATGAATAAAAAAAATATTAGATTCTATTTCAACATTTTATTTTCTTTGTCCTGTTTCGCACACTCCTCGTGTTTGTTTTCATTCGTGCTGTGCTTGCCTCTATAAATAGTCCCGCGGGCAGCGAATGACCCGCGGGGCGCTTGTGTGTATACAAACCAACGCTAAGGCATCACAAGGAACACAATAAAAATGCGAATCGCATATGCTGAAAAAAAATATATTAATTACCTCGCATATTTAAAGATTTTTTTATTAGCCTGTTTGAGGACGTTATATGTTAATTATGTATAGATTAATTTTATATTGACGAATAAGTAGATGATTTTCTGGAAATGTCCTGAGCTGTTTAGTATCCCTACATGGCTAAAAGCGTTGATAGCTAGCATCATCGTTGCATCTTCTATCTAAATAATAGTAGAAGATTGATTATTAGACACATCATTTTGTTGATATTAATATCTGGAAGACGATATTCGTTTTCAGATTCAATTTATTCAAGTTACAAAGAGTGTTAAGAGTTAATGTTCAATTACCCTTGTAGTTAGTGTGTCTGTGTAACGCTTCTTAACTTCGTAAATTAACTGCACATTCACAAAGGGATAGGGAGGCTCGATTTTTGAGTCAGGTATTTATTTGTTTATGGAAAGCGATATCGGACGTATAAAGGGGAAATTTTCTTCAGAACCTACTTCAGCGTATTTTAGATTTTTTTTTTCACTAAAAACAATTGGATCCTGTATCTTTCAACGATTGTTCTCTTCCGAAAGCAAGCTCCATCAACATGCTTGGATTATCAATATCGAATAATGTCAAATATTACGAGTCAATTAAGTGTAAAGCCGGTCTCGCTTCCAAAAAACTAGGTGTATTATATAGATCACGTCGGTATTTCAACGATAAACAACTTCTTCTTCTATATAAAGGACAAATCCGACCTATCCTTGAATACGGCAGTCACATTTGGATTGGAGCCCCAAAATACCTTCTAAACTTAATTGACTCAGTTCAAAGAAGAGCAATTCGTTTGATAAACAATGACACCCTTACGTCTAATCTACAATCAATGGAACACAGACGTAAGGTTGGTTCTCTTAGTCTTTTCTACCGTTATTACCACGGTCGCTGCTCTTCGGAACTTAAAGAACTAATTCCTCCTGCACCCACTCACAGCCGACAAACTCGTCTTACACTTGCCGAACATCCATACACGGTTAATATATGTCGACCAAGAACTGGCAGCTTCCAAAGTTCCTTCCTTAATGTCACCGGTAAGCTATGGAATGCTCTTCCAGCGTCTGTGTTTCCTCCTTCCTACAATCTGGATCTCTTCAAGAAACAGATAAATATACACTTGCAATCTCCCCAACCCACACACAAACACGAACACAACACACGTTTCCCGCATGCAGCGTCCAGCCTCCCTGGCTGAGCGTCATAGAGTGCATTGGTCTTGACCGGTTGTGCTCACCTGCATGCGTTTACATAAAAAAAAAAAAAATTTAATGTCTCGAAAATGTAATACATTATGCGAAATAACATATTTCCATTTGATATAATGTCCCATTCGTCTCTTTTGATATTGCCTGTGGTGGTAATGATTCCAATGATGATGGAACACAAAGCACATAAAAAGCGTCTGTCCTCCCTGCGCGGCGTCTCGCATTATTGTGTTTCATTTGGGGCTTTGGCTCCAACGCGATCCATTGTGCCGCCGTAATATTTCACGTTTGACGACTACACATTATATAGAAACCTTCATTTATTATGTATTACTTACGGTACACTTTCATGTAACGGGAATATCGGTTTCTTATCGCATTGTTGCCTGCAAACAATATTGGGATACTGATGATACATTGAAGGCAGGAAGAGTGCGTTAGTCTTTAACAAAGAAAAATACTCGTATATTTGAAGTATATTTGAAGAGTTCTGACTAAGATGTAAATAATCGTTTGTTCCTGAAATGACGACGTTTCGTTGTGATAACACTATTGTAAGACTAGTTGCACTAATAAAATAGTTAGTAATTAAATACACACATACAATTATACATCAAATTTTATACGCATCAATTCATTCAGAAAAAATATCGGCAGACGCGGGATTCGAACCACGAGCCTTGCATCCTTTGCTCTATTCTTTTATATCGCGCAGTTATTTTTTATTATTCAATCAGTCATCATTTATTCACAAGCTTTTTATATTATTAGTTTCCGACAGTCTATTTATTTAGTAAGTACCACTCGGGTCTCGAACCGAACTATAGACTGAATGGACGAGAAACAACTTCTTGTAAGTCCTACGCGGACATTACAATCAGTCATTTACCTGTGTTACTGATTTTTCAATTTCAATTTTTTTTTTTGATTCAATGAACCATATTACCTTCTTGATATTGTCTCAAAGTGACATTATTACACGGATTAAATTTTTTATTAGATTTTTTTTTCAATACTCTAATCTTAATTTATAGATCGTTGACTATATTTCAATATTATTAGTAATTAAATACACACATACAATTATACATCAAATTTTATACGCATCAATTCATTCAGAAAAAATACCGGCAGACGCTGCAACAGAACTAAAATATTATGGATTATTTTTTGTGAATTAAGTATGACCTCACCCTTTCATGACATAGACATAAATTTTAACTTCGTTTTCTACATTTTGGAATAATTTTGCATTTATTTAAAAAAGACTATCTTAGCTGTCGTTAGTATGAAATGTATTTTATGATACAATCGTTAATTGAAGAATACTTGTACCATTATCGTTTATAAACAACCCTGAGGAGCTGCACTTCATATCTGCCCATTTCTTTCGATAACTTCGCTCTTGAAAATTAAGAAAAAAATAAGAATATTATTTATTCATTAATCTTTGAACATAAAACAATGTTTACTTATGCAAAAAATATTAAATAATTTAGTAAAAAAAATGAGGTTGAATAAAAATATTGATACTGTTTATTTATAAAGATAAATGTTTAATCTAGGTCCTCATTTTTCTGTATAATATATTATTCATAGATTGATGGCGGTAGTTGATTTTAAAATATCGCCGTCCATTTTTTAAGTCATTACTCCTCAATCGTTTTCCAGCAATTTTCTGGCAGCCGCTGGTTATTTATTTAATCCCATAATTCTCCGCTCACGTGGGACACGAGCCATGCGTAAAAGCTGGGAAGGAAAACCACACGCAATGAGAGAATCGATCGGTGACGTCACGAACCTTAATATAAATAGATATCATAATATATGCATGACGCTTTGGACGGAAAATGGTCAAAGTATAAACAACCTCAGCTGTGGAAGTGACAAGTAATGGGTAACGCAGTTAGAGCATTTATCAAAGATGAAACCGTACGATCGAATTTTTAATATGTTTGTATTCTTACGAGTATACTGTCTTTGCGTGTGATGTTTAACTTATACATATTGCTACTGATACCGTTAATAAACCTACGAGATCGGATACGGATCACCGAGCGCAGCTCACACCTGGCGGGCGAATCGAGGGGGAGATCCATCACGGACGGCTGCCAAGCCAAAACTGAGCTCCGCAGGCAGCTCGCTAGGGAAGGGATTTGGAGTGGGGGAACCAAGGTACACTACAGAAGCGCGGGATTCACCATAACAGCACTTTTCAGGACTGAAGCGCTATGGGAACCTTATTTTACGGATAACCCTCGTATAATAAGATTAAATTCCAAATTAGTATTTACGATATTCCTTGTGGAAAAAAAAAGTTGGATTTATTCTGTATTATTAAATAGTATTTTCATATTAATTCGATATAAATAAATTAGCGAGCTTACATATTTATATTTATTTAGACATTGGTACTTTTAGGTAAATTTGTCGACTAATCTATAATAAAACAATATATTCGAAATTTAGTGCAAGGATTATCTTTCTTTCGCATATTAATTTAGTTTATTTTTATTTTTATTTTTTTATTATACATGAATTCGATTCTCGGTGAAAATATTAAATACGTTCCCACTAAATAGAGCAATGTCATTATTTAAGTCAATAGTGTGAATTTATATTATTTCTTAATAATATATGCATATTTTGAAGTTTTTTTGTGTAATATATAATTTATTTAAATTTTGGATATTTTTAAGAACGATACATTTATTTTTCGTTTTTTTATCGGTGAACAAAGTGCAGTGCTTTAAATATTCCATCCTATTTATTTATTCATTTTACTTCAGAAAGCTTCGAGCTTTTTTGATATTGGAATCTCGGCTTCGTATTGTTGTATTGAGTGGAGACATCGATATATAATCGTATCTGTGGGAACAGCAGTATGCAGCTATTTGAATAAAGTTAATCGAAAATTAAATTACAATACCATGAATACTAATAGTAGTTCTGGGAACTGTGTATGACGCGAAACAATCGATTTTGTTGAAGGTTGTATTGGAGCATTGCTGATGTTTTATTATTACTTATTCTATATTATATGACTACTAATAAATTACAATTGATTCAAACATATTCAACTAAACATGCTATTGTTTAAACATATAAATGTTAGTTATTATTGTATTATGTGACTAATATCACTTTGTGTACAACGTCCACAGCAATTTTATATACAGACGTTCCTTGTTTCACGATACGGCACCCCATTATTACGACGGAGCGCTATTTATTTTTTAAGGGAGTAACATCGATTGACGCAAATGTGCGCAACGGTTCGTAATATCTACCCCAAATTACGAAAATTCGCGTTACAAATATTTTTTCCAGGAACGTAACCTAGTTTCAACTTTTAATACGTCTATATTTATCAGAAGATTTCCGAATTTAATTGGATTATTATTATTCCCTCGAACTCTTGTTTTTGAGAGACCATCGGGAATTCGCCATAATGGCACCTACACGTTGAAGGTGATAAGTGCAGCCATGAATTATCAAAGGCACGGGTGACACAAATGTGTGGTGGTAAATCGTGGATACTAAGTAGAAAATGGATATGATGGAAGATTACTATTCAGTTATTATTAGTAACTATCTAGCTAACCCGTTTTGCACAAATTTTTTTTTTTTTTTAAAACATCCTTCTAAAGTGGATACCTTATGATGTGTGTATCTCACAAATTACGTGGTTATCAAGAAACGAGATTACGCTCGGTGATAGAAATATGAGATCTGGTTGCTTTTTAAATTTACTTATTCGTGGAGAAAAATAAAACAATCTTGGGATGTTAGTTGTTACGCCGGTGCTGGGCTCACTGAAATCGTGTCCAGACTCCGAAGTCCCCTGATTTTTTCCTCTCGTCGAGGATTGTAGGTTTTTATTATATTTGGAAGTAATAAAGTTATATAATTTTTTTGTAATTGAACTTGAAACATTTCTCGACGTTCAGAAAATAAGATTATTTTATTAAATATATTACACACACGAAATTTATCCGCTGTGGGCGATGTAATTTAAGTAATTTTACATAAGCATATTTACAAAAAATTTTTTTTGGAATTGGAAGGAATGCTCTCAGTATTATATTACAACCAGTATTACCAAGAGTGTTTGAGTTACATAAATTTACTAGGCCGCGCTTTGAGCATTTCACTTCAGAGTTATAGATGGTTAAGGTGAATCTAAATTCACATCCATTGTATACTCGTACTATATATATTTTTTAAATATTATAGCCTTCATAATTGATTATATATATAGCAACTACACAGTATTAACAATGTTCTTTAAACGAGTAATACAATATTTACTAATGACGGCTAAAAAAATATTAATATTCATATCGTGCGATTTATATTTCATCCTTCACGTATGATATTATGTTTCTTTGGAATACACAACTAGCACATCAGAGGACGTTGAAGAAAGGATGTCAGCCATCCTGTAGCATGTAAGATGCCGGAGGATCCGTATTTCAAATATCAACCGCTCACGTACCATTTCAAGGCATGTGCCACGTTTCCCAATGACATTGTCACACTGTGAAGGTCAGAGCAGGAACAATGGCTGTCTCAAGCGTTGTTTCCTAACTGGTCATTTATCAGACTCTAATGTCAAGACCAAGGTCTTAAAAAACTTTCGGAACACAAACATTTTTTAGCCCATTTATCATATTGTTACATTGTATTACACTCAAAACTTTTCCGCGGTACTCGAGCTCGCTTTTTTATATCCTTTAGAGTTTTAGACGTTTAAGTTTTCACATAAATACCGAAATTCTTTACATCACCACAGAAATTTAAAGAACTATTTTAAGCTGAAATTTATGCCACTTATGATGACTACCGTCAAAAAAATTATAGAGGAATCAAATGAGGTACTCAGAATTTAAACCAATTTTAAGCCAGAACGAGTTTTAAATTGATTTCGTATCATGTGACAATTTGGTTATGACAGGTCTAATGATGTAAGTTTGGGTTGGGTTATTGTAAATATTTGATATTGCTAATTTTATTTCAAAATCAGAACAAGAAGAAGAAAAATATGAGCCATTTACTAATATATTTGTTCTACACTTGTGAAGGCCTTTAATGTGATACAATTTCCATCAAGGATGAAAATCTTCTCGTGATAATTTAAGTATTTGGATATTAAATTAATACATATTGTGAATATGTGCTGAATTTCATATAACCGTATATATGTCAATGGTTTATGTAGTATAAGGTATTAACAACAGTACGTATTCACTGAATTTTGTCGTATGCTTTAGTAAAAAATAATTCACAACGATGTGCGTTATTGTCGATGTATATTCGCGACCGAAGCAAGCTGTTCTAGATTTTTTATTTATTTGTATCTAGAGCCAACAGTTTCATTGCCATGGCCAAGGTCTCGCAGCATCCACTGACGGTGAGACCTTCGCGTACCGGCACAGACTCTTAAATTATAGTCGACCTCCATCACTCAATGCCATGGTCAAGGCTTTAATTAACTCTCAAATTGCCTTCGTTCCGAGCCACGTTATTAATTTATCTTGTTCAGTTTAGTTTCAGTGTTATGGTCAAGGTCCAGTTCTACGAGTTATTGTTTACAATAGTGGAGTAGTTTTCGCTTTTTAAAGTGACACCAAGGCAAACATGCCTGATTTATTTTTGTAATTAACCGCTATTATATTTTAATGGTTTATTATTTTGCTGCAAAATAAGCATAACGAACAACCTTCGGTGTGTTTGATTTGAATGATTAGGAAAACGTTTATTTTATTTTTTCATTGATCTTTCTGTCAATTTATTGCTAGGCTTAGCGTTACACCGTACCATCTATGGAATTAATCTTCCACAATTTTTTTACAACAGTTCTTATATCTTAAATAAGAAAAAAACAATCCTGTATTGCGAATAATTGGTTAGAAAAAAAAAAAAAATTTTTATCTGTAACTTTAAGACGGGTTTAATGATAAAAGTTAGTTTAGGTTGGGTTAGGTTAGGTTGAGTTGAGTTAATATAACTATGTTGAATGTAATGTAAAATATATTAATTTTATTATATAATTTGACCAATAAAATATTTATTCTCATAGGAAAAATATAAACCATTCTATATTTTAATGTGATGAAAGAAATGATACGATTTGAATACTTGAAAATTCATGAATTTATTCACTGATATCCGTTAATTTTCTTCGACGTATATAGGTTTATATATATAGGTTTTGGTTTTCAGTCGAGTAGTTGAAAGTGCGACTATCGAGCTAAAAATATCAGGTTGCATCAGAAGCCGAGTCATTCCTCGTTACAGGTGCACAGTGGCAGGTAAGACGTGTCGCCTTGAATTGCAAGAGTTGCATCAACACGACACGACAGACAGTTGACCAGAATCTGATCGTCTCGATTTTCAAACTCGGCGCAACGTCCTCTGCGGCTAGTGTCTTCTTACCCGAGGACTTCGTGAATAGAACCACTTTACTCACCTCACCTGAAACATTTCAGTAAATCTATTTGCGTAAAAGTGTTTTCTTTTCTCCGAATGTATTTCTCTCGCTTTCCGTAAATCCAATTGAACGTTTTGTTGTTGTATTATAGAAAAATAAGTAAGTACTTTCAGAAGGTTTCGTGCAGACGAAAACTATAATTATTTTATGAACGCTTTTATTATTATGCGAGTATTTTACGAATCTTTCGCTTAAGATCGCATCAATTGTGGCTGCCTCTTATTTATGGTAGGTTGTAGTGTCATTGAACCAACGTGAATTCAAGGGCACATACTCGTATTTGGATACCGTGTAAAATACTATGAAATTAGTTAAACTGTGTCTTATAATTATTTAATTGCTGAGGTTTTTTTTATGCAGTTTTGTTATGGAAAATTACAACTAGCATTATCTGTCAGCACGTAAGTTTTAATTTTATCTTATTATAAAATAGTTACCATCTACTTTTTGCTTTAAGACAATTAATTTTAAATCTTATTTAATCTCAAATTATTTTAAGATCTTCCTTAATTGGCTACAATGTCTTCAGTTTTCTGATTTCGAAATATCTTATAATATATAATAGTTTTCGCTAATGAGGTCTTACCCCGATGAAACTTTTATCCCGGTTTCATATGAATTTATTAATTAACACATGTTTAGTGTTTTTAATTATTATTTATGTACCAATTTTATTATGGTACATAAAAAGTGGAATATTTAACAAGGTTTACTTTTGAAATGTCTTGAATTTTAAAGATTCTGAATTGTGGTTCGGAGTAACAGTAAACCTAGATTTTGTAGAGATAACATAATAAGTAATGGAACGTCTGCAGAGAGATTCGGACCATTGATTTGTCACTTTTGGCCCAAATTGGACGCGAGGAGCTAAACAAAAAAAGAATGGAATATTCCCACAGAAAAGATACATCAATATGAGATATTATGAAGAGGTTAGTGAGTGCAGCTGAAATGATAATACGTTGGACAAGTGGCAAATCTAATTATGGCCAACGCGTTTTTTTGCATCTCGATTATAGTTTTTTGATACTCGTTTATTTATTATTACTTAGAGATACTCCAGCGCTCTTCCTGCCTTGTGAGTGACTTTTAATTCCATACGCAATATCTGGAATTTGCAACTTTATTCTATGAAAACAAAGTGCAGTATTGTGCCGGTATTTTTCCCATTCTTCTTTACGGGTGTAAATATTTGTATCCCACCGAATTGCAATGAAGCTGTGTAATGTGTTTCGAAAGATTGCATGTAGAATTGTAGAGATACGATGGATTGACTTTGTGAGAAATGACAAGGTGAGAGAGAGGACAAGAGGTGAAGATGGTTCCATAAGACAGTCGATCAAGAGGTGAAGATGGACCTGATTGGGACCTATATTTCGTATGCCGCAGGAGAGCATTAACTACAGCTCCTGTTCCTAGAAGGTCGTCGGAAACTATACACCATAATCAGCGGAGTTGCGGGAGACAGCTGATATGGGATGAGGTTAGGACGATGGCGACTGACAGACCTTTACACAGCACACTATAGTAAATATACTGCCTACTTTTTACACGCTAGCTACATTATTATAATACGTGTTTATTTAATCTTCAATCAGCCTGTAAACTCTTCTTTCCTTGCGCCAGTCTCCGGGACTCTCTTAACCGCGTTTTTTTTTATCCCGTAATCCGTTTTATTTTTCTTGCGAGAAAACAAACTAATTGAATCAAAAGCGTTTACCAAAAGCATGCGCTCGCTCCTCGCGACCTTGGCGCATAATGTGATTAGACCTAAGGAGATTTGCATGTGAACTCTAGAGGAAAGGTCGCCGACTGAAGGAATGGGACACTTCAGCGACGGCTTCTGAAAAACTTGACGACGATTGACAGTTTGTAATGTAAATTTTCTATGTAAGATAATTATTAAAATTAACACATTTGAGGTAAATTTACCTTGTTTTGGTTCAAAAAAACATCATAAAATTTTCTCAGCTATTTTTATACAGTCGATTCTGGTTAATTGGGACACTTCGGGACTTGGGCATTTAATCCGATTAAGCGGCTGTCCCAATTAAGCGAATTGCATATTTTTTTTAAATTCATTTATTTAGTTTCGGCAACTAAGGCCATTAACCAATAAATACACACATAAAATTAAACAATGCATTTTTTTTTTCAATAATTTTGATTTATAAACTCTTGGAAACTGTAAATTACATATAGGTAATATAAATTATCGTATAAATTACTCATATGTAATATAAACTTTTAAGAAGAAAAAAACTTATTGTTTGTCTTTTGTTTTTGTATCATTTCACTTCTACTAAATCAACACAGATATTCAGTGCGGATGTAGGGCTCCCTTCATTTCCTTCCTGCATAAAGTATCACTACAATTGAATCCTCACAGTCTTCATTATCATCGTAACATGGTAAATTATTATCTATTCTTGAAAATTCTTTCATAGTTAATAATAGGAACTTGCAACATATCTTGATTTTCTTCATTGCTTAAAATTTCCTGTCCCAATTAAGCGGAATGTTGTCCCAATTAAACATTTTTTTTATTTTTATGTAAACACATACATGAGAATACCGACAGATGGCGATAGTAACTCTGAAGTTTCATCTGTGGAATTCTAGGACGCTTACCATGTTGTATATGGCTAAACGCTGCATGTGGAGTGTTGATCCGCCAACGTCATAGACTACAGCCCGAGATTCACGCATCATCCTTTATTATTACAGGAATTTACTATGAATGGGTGGTCTTCACGGGACGACTCTCGTCTACCACCAATTTTGATTAATAGGCCATGACTGACATTTTACGGGTGATGGATCAAATTCACACCAACCGGGGTATTTTAGAGCTCAGAAATCGATTAAAAATCTTTTTTTTTTAATCTCCGTCGGTGATCGAACCCACGACCTTTGGCTTGCAAAGCAAACGCTTTACCATTGAGCTATGACCGCCGGCATAATTTACTATTGGTTTCTTGGTTTGGTTTCTATTCTTTGAGATTTGTCCCAAAAAAGCGGCTGTCCCAATTAAACGGTGTCCCAAATGAAGCGGAATCGACTGTATTTAATGCAATAGTTAAAAATATGTTTCCGACAATATTTTTCTGTGAGCTGATACAAGCTCAATGTATACGCGTTGAGCGGGCATCCAACTTCTGATCTAACACGAACGACAAGCCAATAAACAGTACAACGGTCGAGAAAGGAACTGCGCTCCCCGGTGGTACCCTTTATAAATCGCAGTACTGCTAGTTAAGTAGTCAATGTTACGGCAGCATCACTCGAAAGTGGTCGGTACTGAGTGGGTTTTTCTTTGGACTGCTCTTCCTAACGGTGGAATAGCCTCAAGGGCATTTCACTAAGCAATGTTTGTAGGTTGTAAATTTAGTCTTGTTTTTGAAGATGTATTTTTTTATCATAGTATTATTTTGGTCAATTTCATATACACTGAATTGTGGATCATAATCCAAATAACAATAAAAAATAGTATATTTCCACCGTGAACGATGATTTTAATATTATTATAGATGTCTCCAATTGTTGTTCTATAATGGCAGAGCTATACCATACCAGACCTTTCATCGCTACAGCTCTGGTTTCTTTTTGGCGACAGACAAGTCTGGTAGTGGCCCCTCCCACCTTCACATTCCACCTCCGCACAGGATCACTTGCAAGTTAAAGCACAAATTAATTGAGTTTTTTTGCTCTAAAGCTTGTAAAAGTTACTTACTAAGTAATTACTAAAGTTTTTATTTTATTTTATAAGTTTCGCAAACATTGAGATAATAAGAACATCTATGTTCCATACTTTTTCAAATAAAATATTATACCCACGATTTCACAATTTGATTGTATATAAAAATAATTGATGGATTATTTATTGAATGAAATTATTTGCATTTCTACAATCTCATATGCGTCTATCTAATATTAGACGAGAGTTCAAGACAATAATTGTTTTCTGTACTAGTATCTTTTTATTTACATACAAATACAATTATATATATTTATTTTATTACGTTGGGCAATGGCCCTTACCTTGATCGAAAGAGAATTATACTATTGCACTATGTCATATCAACCATTTCAGTGTAATAACGTCTTGACTGATAAATTATTTATAACAGTTTTTAAGGTCGAGCGAGCATTGTGATATTTTACGCGTTTCTTTTCTAGCAAGAAAGAAAGTAGAAGTAATAGTAATAGACGTTCTTATAGCTTTCAACAAGAAATTAATAAATACGTCAATTGTATTTAGGCATTGTATACGTTATTTATAATGTAGGAATGGTTGCACTTGTCAAAAGCAACAAAATAAATGCTCAGAATTGAAATCAATTTCTGGTCATAATTGAACTGAATTTTGGTCAGAATACAAAATAAATAGACTAAGACTTAGAAAATTAGGTTGATATAGGTTTATTTAATTACAAAGAACGTTTTAAATAATTGAAAAGAAAAATTATTTTATTTTTATATTCGGACTAAAAAAATATTTATTTTGGCCGGAAAAATACGAGCCCTATTCAAAGCGGTCGCCCCTTGTCACATTACCTTTAATACTTAGCAACCGAATGCATTCAAATTGAATATTTACACGATGCAGAGGTCTGAACCTATTCGATTTCGTCATTTTTAAGTCTCATAGCATTTGGTGAGCGTTTCTCACAATGGTTGACCGCACGCTTCCGCCCAAACTTCATCGGGCGGCGTGGTGTGGCGGTGGGCGCGCGAGAGTCAGCGACCTGCTCGGTGATTCACCTCTACGGGCAATCGGTTGATACAGATGCCCGACAAAAGGACAAAAAACAGCGTACGAAATGCAATACGAGCATTCTCGTCTACCAACGGAATAAGGATTCGCTACAAAAACATATTTTTTCGATGCTAACTTTGCCATTTTTTGCTGATAATTTACGATACTTTTTAGATTTTGTTTGGTTGCTCATCTGGGTAACACTTCATAATTGATGTAAATAATATGAGTCTTTTCTGTCTCTTTAATATATTTCAAGCATTCCTTATACACCGAAATAGTTTTTTGATTCATTTTTAACTTCCACTATGTGTAAAATTAATAATGAAATCACCTTAAGAACCACGTGACTCAAAGAAATGTTACAGAATTAATATATTGATTTAATAGTTGTTGAATTTTATTTAAATAAATATAATAGAACGCTTTTAATCAATTAAAAATATGGATTAGAGAACCAGAGAGCATATTTTCTAAGTAGTCTATTAAGTAATTTTATACATTTAGTGACACATGACCCAATAATATGGAGCGTAATATCTGAGAGCCATTAAAAGGTCATTAGTAAATAATGATTTATCAGAAACGAGTTATGTATTTTATGATAGTACTTTGTTTGTATTGACACAGTATTTTTACACCCATAAGTGTTCAAATGTGAAACATCAAACGGTGAAGCATTAAACTAGTTTCTGCTAAAAATCACGGTGTTTATGACTCTGAGTTACATATATTATGGTAAGAAAATACATTGTTTCAGTGATTATTTAAATATATATATAATCGTGTCGGAAACAACAGGGTCGTATCCTGTCTGCCCAGAAGTGGGCGACGTCGATGGCGTTACTTCTGGCCATCATCAGGAAGTGGGGAGCCCAACCAAACCTGATCCGCACAAGTGCTCTAGCTCTCTGTTTCTCTGCTGGCGAGTATGCTGCGCCAGTATGCCATACCAAGAAAGTGGATATTGCTCTGAATGAAACGTGCCGGCTGGTTGCGGGGTGCCTAAAACCTACCCCAATATCAAAGCTATATCAACTCTCGGGCATTGCCCCACCAAACATACGGCGAGAAGTTACTACCAAGAAGGAACTCACCAAAGCAACCCACAACGCACTCCACCCTATGTTTGGGTACCAAAAGATAACTACACGGCTCAAATCAAGAAGAAGTTTCCTACAGTCGACAACGGAACTGGAGATACCCGAGGCCACCCTGCGGCTGAACATGTGGAGAAGCGCAACTGAGGGAATACTTGGATTGCCCCGAGGACCAAGGGTGGAATATATGGAGGTCCCTTAACAGACTTCGGACCGGGTATGCAAGACGAGGACACAAATGAGGGCCTGGCAGTTTTACAGCGGACCGACTGAATGTGACTGCGGCGTGGAGCAGACCCTGTCACACCTTCTGGAGTGTGCGCTGTGCCCGAGTGGCTGCACCCAGGAAGACCTGATGATGGCCAGAAGTAACGCCATTATTTAAATGAAATTTAATAATAATAAAATCAAGTTAAATGTTACTGTTTTTTTTAGTTTATGGTATTTTTCCACTCTCATCGTAATGGTTCGTTGATGAGCTCAGGGATTCAGGTAGATACTTCGGGTGTCTTCAGGGTCTTTGTTTATATTATAACCTTGCCCATCTTTGTCCTGAGTTTTGGATTCGACCCTCCATCGATCAGACCTGCAGATTAGAATTCTTCGATTATCCGGCGATCCTTTGATCCCTTTGCACCTCAGAAATGTTTAAGAACTTCATGTTTGAGAATGAGAAGATTAACTTGCCCGTCCGTCATTTACAACAGATCAAATGAATAAATAGACCTTTGCCAACAGACGATTTATTCGCTTCTTTGTTCTTCTGGTAGTTTGTAACTTATTGTATGACTACAAGATTTCGCCATTTTCGTTCATAGCAATGATAAGGAATTGTGAATTTAGTCTTATCCGTTGAATTTTTTATTTTGACCACGTTTGCAAGAGTCGTCACGGGTCAATACAAAAAATACAAATTCAATAGATATCTGTAGAAACATGGAACCATGGAAAATAAACATTCTATTTTTTTAGATCCTCATGTGTAGATCTTTATCGTGCAGTGTGATAGTGGTATTTCAAAGTATTGTCCAAAGTTTAATTCATTTTTCAATTACATTTACGCCGCTGGCATTACTGAATATTAAACTATACTACCCCTCAACAAGCATTTTCGTCTTGAGGTAAAGACATCAAACTGGTACTCTGGA